>CM028928.1:7449826-8049826 GCA_016801845.1 Polydactylus sextarius
CTGTTACTCTCCTTTTCTTTTGCCGCCCTCGTCCATCACACACCCAGGCCTTCACACCGACATCCTCCTACCACGTTCTCCTCATGCATGGCACATAGAGCGAGCGAGGCTGCCTCCGTGCTGATGGAGTGTTTGTTTAGCCGATTTTCCACTCAGTGGCCTTAAAAGCGTGGGAGTTTAGAGGCACTTAAAGGCCATAGTAACTGAATGAGAAGAGCTGGATCAGGGGAGGAGCATGAGCAAGGGAGCTAAAGTGCACAGCTGCCATAGCTGCCAATGAATGTGTGTTTGTGTGTGTATGTGCATCTGTTTTTCTTCTTTCTGTTGTGTGTGAATGAAGCGCTTCAGGCAGCGGCAGACCTTTCCTTCACCCTGTGAAGGTGTGTTGATGCGTCCCATTGGATGCTGGAGTTGATCTGACAAACAGGCAGCCTCAGTGTGTCGACGATTACGCAAGCTAGTTTGGGGGATATGAGGATTTTGGATTTTCTCACATTTCCACGTGTCTGAGTACCCCCACACATCGCTGGGCCTTAGATGCATATCCCAGAATTCCACAGGGCCTAAAGTTAAGGAGCATTGCAAAGATAAACAACTTCAGCAATCGACTCATTTCATACCCCAGTAACTCTCACCAAAAGCTCATATAAGACAATTGGAAAATTTCTCCATTGTAAACACTATTTCTTTCTGAGTTAACAGGAAGGAAAATTGGCATTCACAAACAGCAGACTGCCACGCAGGCTCCTGCGTGTGATTCATGAAATTTGTCTCCACTTAGCCTCTAATTAAAGAAATCAAATCGTGCGCCAGTAGTCACATGTGGGAAATCTAAATTTCCACACAGTGTCCAGCTGTTAAACCCAAACTGCTTCTTTAAAAACAGACAGGAATCATAAATGTTGTGATTTATGCCAAACATTTGACATAATTACTCCTGTGAGGCACCAAAGGAAGAGTTTCTGGGAAATATACTTAACTCACTTTCTTGTCATTGTGTTTGAAAATAGACACCAGACTGTTCACACCAATTACATGTCAGTTAACAAGCTGCTACTGGTGGTAGACTTATTTTTTCCCAGGCTATGTGTGCCATCATTTCCACTCTGCACTAAGCTAAGCTAACCTGCTGCTACCAGCTTCATACATAATGAGTATTCACTCATCATCGACCTCATCCTGTTGAAATATTCTTTGTTTCCTGCCTACATTTCCTTTCCAATTAACAAGCTGAAGTTAAAGTCCCCCTTCAATCTGTAAAATGGCTTATTGATTGAACTGATCACTAGTTTCTGTCGTGACTGTGGCAATATTGTTCTAGCAGAGCTACTTTGTATATATTGTACAGGAAGTGGGTATTGGCGAAGAAAGATCATCTGTCATTGGCTGCTGCTGAATCCGCTGCCTTTTAATCTGCAGGGAATCGATCACATTGATCCCACCCCACCCCACCTCCCTCCCCTTGGTCTCTCATGTCCTGTACATGTTTCATTTTATTTTGAAATTGCTTTTATGATTCACATGTATGTATGTGCATGCTACAGGCAGCACAAATGTGGTGGTATAATATGGAGGGCATGTTTTATTACATCTGCAGTGTTAGATGTGGAGGAGGTGTGTGTTGTTTGATGGTGGACATTCCTTAACGCTGTGCCGCTGTGTGGGTCTATGCAGAGCTAGATGCTGAGGAGTGGTGTAAGCTGCTGTGTGTGGAGTGCCTGGGCAGCCGCCTCAACGACATCAGCCTGGGAGAGCCAGACCTGTTAGCAGCGGGGGTGCAGCGGGAGCAGAACGGTGAGTGCCCAATTAGTCCCCGCCAACACAGACAGCCATTCAGGATCAATCTCTCTCACTCAGCCAGCCATCAAACAGTTAGTGGTCGTAGTCCGGGCCTGTACACGTTAATGAAACTGAGCCCTCAGAGGGTTAGAGGGGCAGAACAGTCACTGTCCAATTAGGCCTGGCTAATAGTGGCCATTTTTTTGTCAATATCTGATCCGAATCAGGTCTTTGGTAACATTAGCAAGTGTTTGCTCGACTTCAGAAGTCCATGTTGAAGAGTGTGTGTGTGTGTGAGTGTGAGTGGGTGAGTGTGAATGTGAGTGTCTACTGAAGGAAATCTGTGAGAGTATGTGTAAGAGTGAGAGCACAGGTCACAGGCTGTGGTTGGGGCTCTGTTCCAGGCCTAATGAGAAGTGCTGTGCATCACTGGCTCCCCTCATAATGAAGCTTGTCACAGAGATGGATGAGATTATGGCTCCTAAAGTCATGTGAAATAAATGTGCTTCCCCACATATTCCACTCACAGGAAATGGAAATGGAAAAAGAGGGGAGACAACAGGGCGCAGCCATCACAGTGGAGCTCATTCCCTGTAATTTGTAAACTTGTGGAGGAAATCGAAAAGGCAACAGGCAAAGAAGAGCAGTTTAAAGTTGTAAAAAGGGGGCGAATAATTGAAAATAATCTGCTGTCATTTCAGCCCGGTTCATTTCGCTGCAGAGGTGAAATGAAATCATATTCTTCAACCTTAGGTGGCCTCATTTATTTAAGACATCAATACAGGAGTTTGTGAGTGAACCAGCTGAACTGTGAAAACACTATTCCTCTGCCTCGCGCTCATGGCTCGAGTCCTGCTGTGCAGCGCTTGGAGGAAAAAAAAAAAAAAAAAAAGTTTGGACGTTGCTGCATTATGGAGACAAACTGAGCCGACAGCTTTCTGCAGTCTCTCTCTGTGTGTGTGTGTGTGTGTGAATGAAACAAGAGGCTCGGGCCTGCAACCATGTTTCAATTAGTAGCCCTCCCCCAACAGCAGGGGCCGATAATTAGATCAGAGTTCATTTTCACCGTCCCTAAAAATACGCCACACTGACACTGCCATTTTCTATCCACTGCAGACACATGGCTTATTTTGAATCATTAAGCGTAATTAGTGAGAACTAATTTAGATTATGGAGAACTCTCTCCCACTCCATCTCTCTCTCTCTCCCTTTGTCTGCCACAGACACTTAGTTTAAAGTGAACGGGCAGATTTGGTGCCTTGATCCCCGTCCAGCTCACTGGATGGTTAGTTAGAGACTCTGTAGGAAAGAAACCGGAATAAAATACATTTATTAAAATGTAGTTTGACTGTGCTGACGCCACATCAGATCAAAAAAAAAAAAAAAAAAAAAAACCCTCCAAGGAAGAATGAGTCACGAGTAAGTAAAAGTAAAAGTCAGTGCAGTGCATTATTACCGTGTATTAGACGCCGTATCACAACCACATATCTCAGATTGGAGCAGCAAAGTGTGAAGACTAATCTGTCACTTGATAAGAGCTGATCCATTATCTTAATCAGACTCTCATGAAGCCTTTATTTTATTTTATTTTATTTTAAAGAGGAAAAAAAAAAAAGAAGAAGATGGATTTAAACTGTTTGACTCGGTTTGAACTTTCATCTGTCTTCATCGTTTATTTATACAAAGTGGAGTTTAGAACAAAGTTTTCTTTCTTCTTTTTTCTTTTCCTTTTTTTCCTTTTTTGCACAATTTGTGAAAGCCCTTGTTTCGGCAAGATGTTTTTTTTTTGTGTGTGTGAATATTTCTGGAAAGTACTGAGGTTTCCATGAATAGAAAGTGTGATCTTAATCTGAGGGAAAAGACACATGTATATCAAGGAATCTAAGGTAGATTTTATCTCTATGTCTATATTTCTTCTCAGATACAGTACAAACATTGTAACAATGACATGACTGTTACCAAGTACCACTGACTTTCATTGACTAAAATAACATCAGTGACATCACTGCACTAAACTACTGGGGGTTATTTTAGAAAAAAAAAAAAAAATCATAAATGAATAAATAAATGATATAAATGAGAAATGTAAATGAGATAAATGTATTCACAGATATGGATATGTCCAATTGAGCTCTACACTGAGGCCTGACTGATTATATCGAACACAAAATAGTCTGTGAGACACTGTTTCCATCCTGCTAATGGCTGCAGCACACAGATCTCCTTCAACTGGTACCAATAATTTTTTTCCCCCTAAAATGTCAAACTATTCCTTTCTTGCAAATGTCATGCAAATATCAAATATATGTACATTTTAAATCATGTCCCTTGTGGTATTTTTCAATGCTAACACTATAGAATATGTATATTATATTTCTCTGGCCTTACTCTAATTTCATATAAATGGTTTTGGTTTACAACATTTGTAGATTGTACAGAGTTAGGATAGAGAGGCTCTGAGATACCGAGACAGAGAGGAAAGAGAAACTTTTAAACCTAAACTGTTTGCATGGTTTGATGCCACCTGAGTTCAGCAGGAAACGATATTAGAAGCACATGCTCTGTTTGGCTCCGTTGTGTTTTTTGTTTGATAAGTGCAACGTGAATCTTTCCAGAACGTTTCAACGTGTACCTGATGCCCACCCCGAACCTGGACATCTACGGAGAGTGCACCATGCAGATCACACATGAAAACATCTACCTGTGGGACATCCACAACGCTCGTCTCAAACTCGTCATGTGGCCTCTCAGCTCGCTGCGCAGATACGGCCGCGACTCCACCTGGTTCACTTTCGAATCTGGAAGGTGTGTGTTTGCATGTGTGTAAACTGTTTTTTTTTTTTTTATGACTGAAATGTTGTTGTGGGAGGGTAAAAACAAACAACAACAACAAAAAAGTTTTGTAAAAATGACATAGAAACTTTAACAAAGCATCTTTGAATATTCAGAACTTCCCAGGACATCAACATTTGCAGCAGAGCCCTTCAGGTGATGATGTGACAGGTGCTTCTCTGAGAGAGTGTGTGTGTGTGTGTTTGTTTGTTGACTGTATCTACCCACCTGTGCATGTGTGTATGGACGTGTGTGTGTGTGTGCGTGTGTTTGACTTCAGCGGGCTGTTTTATCACTCCGTCTCTCTGTAAAAGTGCACATTCAAACAGTGTGCATTTGTAAAATCGGCAATCCAAGACTGAGCGCGATCAAAGTGTGTGTACTCCTCTGTGTCTCTGTGTGTGTGTTCCTGGCGCAGGATGTGTGACACAGGAGAGGGTTTGTTCACGTTCCAGACGCGGGAGGGAGAGATGATCTACCAGCGGGTCCACTCGGCCACGCTGGCCATCGCCCAGCAGCATGAGAGGATGATGGAGGAGATGGAGAAGAGCTCCCAGGTTCGGGGGTTTTACATTTCTGCTTGTTTATCAGATTCAGTGGCTCACAATGAGAGCAGCAGTTGTATTTCTTGACCTGCCAACACACTGACAGCTAACAGTGTCAACTTGCCAGTGCTCTGGGAAATTTCTAAAATATCCCGTTGCACCTGATGTTAGAGCTGTTTGTACAAAGATGGCATCTGTACCTGCACAAACAGACATTGTGTCTCTTGTATTTCTGTCATTTCTTCATTATAAGAAACCAAAGCACAAAAAAAAAAACAATAAACAATGATTCACAGTTTTATGTAGGATATTGCTGCCTGGTTTCTCCCCCAAAACTACGGCCTTGGTCCAGGAGCCCTCTGACACCCCGTGGACTTGGCGTCCGCTCCCTCCTTCCATTACAACACCCGTTCATCCCCTCCTCCATCCTCCCTCCTTCCTTCCTTCCTTCCTCCCGCTATCATCTTTATTTTTTATTTATGTGGGCCTGCCTAGTGTTTGATGAGCCTTGACCATATGGCCTTGCTCTTGAACCCCACCAATTTGGGAACATTTCCAAATCCAGTATTTACCTTCAGCTTTATAAATCACACAGATAGCTACACAAAAATCACCACTCTTGGTTTTTACAGAATGGTTCAAATTTCATGATCACTATTCAGTAATTGTATTTTTTTCCTTCCCCTCTCAGTAAAATACTGACATATTTCATATATTTCAAGTTGTCTTCTGGCTCGAAGATGAATCCTTTAGTTTTAACACATCATTCAGCGGCGGAGCATCATCACAACTCCAGATGAATTCTCATCTCAGCTGCCAAACGCGGCATTCAACTAGCAATACACCACTCTATGTAGGCTCCGTGTTTACTTGAAGTACGCGGGGCAATTTCCCCTGTTGTGACTGAGTGGCAGGATGTGAGAGACACTTTGAACTGTTTTCTTTCTGCCCGTTTTCAGATCCACTCCAGAGAGATGCTAACCAAGTCCATCTCCCTGCCACGCAGCGCCTACTGGCAGCACATTACGCGTCAGAACAGCGTGGGAGATCTCTACAGTTACCAAGGTACGGGCATGAAGTTACTAATTATCATACGAGTGATGTTGCTATTTCTTTACCTGCATGTGTCAGTGGGAACATGTGGAGCTGAGATGAATGGAGGAAAAAAAAACGGGGTGGAGAAACAGGAAGATGAACACAGAGAAAATATCATGTTTCAACTGAGTAAATGATCATTTTGTACTCGGTCTCTTCACTTGAACAACACCATCCTCTGTTGTAATGGCTGATGAAAGCTAATAATTAGTTTTATTCTGTTCCCATTTTACATGTTCTTTTTGTTTTAACTAAATTAATCAGATGTCCATCCATATCTTTGTTGAAGCTCTTTGTTTATCAAATCAATGTTGAATCCTTGACCTTCATTATGCTTTACAACAACCAAAACAAAATGAGCTTTAGGATTTTAAGACATATTGTTGTGGTCATAGGTGTCGTATCTGTATCTGGTTTGTCCGTCCCATTATTGTGAATGCAATATCTCATGAGTGTATTATGGGAATCCTTTAAAATGGATGAACTAATTAAATCTTAGTGGTCTTAGGTCAAAGGTCAAGGTCACTGTGACCTCACATAAAGCAGTTTTTTTTTTTTTTGCCACGTTAGTGCAATATTTCAAGAAAAACCTCAAGGGGAAACCTCCCACATTTGGCTCAAATGTTCACTTGGACTCAAAGATGAGTTAATTAGATTTTTGTGGTCAAAGGTCACCGTGACCTCACAAAACATGTATGTTTGTAGCCACAACTGAAGATTTAATATACTCATTATGGTAGTTTCACACGAGAAGATACAGTAATAACATGATGACATTTTATAGTCCTGAAAAACATTTCTCTGGCAACACTTCAGAACAGAAGAGGAAATTGGGACTGTAATTCATATTTTGTCTCATTTGGACATTTGGACTGTGGTGAATGTATTTTATCTTCTGTGCTGCTGGATCATAAATGTGAATCATTTACACTGAATTTGTACATTTTTTATGTTCCATTTTTCATTGTCCACCGGCATTGCCGCGGCTCCTCTGTCACTTTCACCTTTATCAGCTCATACATGGAGTTTCACGCTAGAATCACACATTAATCTGAACCTGACATTTGACAGAAAAGACCAGCTGTTAATTAGTTGCCTCAGTCTGTAGCTGCAGTGTAAACATGTTGTTGTTCATTTTGAGAATTTGATGCCTGACAAGGTTCATAGCCAAAATATTTTGTTGCCAATTAAGGGGACTGACGATGAACAGGAAACAACTGCACTAAAACTAAAAGTTTGTCCTTAACAACTAAGCAAAGAGAAGATTAAAACTGGTGACACATACAGGTCAGATCTGGAGTTTAAATCCACCACCCAAATAACAATGTAAGACTCTTATTTATGTAAAAAAAAAAAAATAACAGAAACCTCCAGCATCCAAACAAAATGCATTTTTTGACACATTGTGACTGATACTGATTCTTATTGAGTTTAAACATAAATTAATCTGATATTAAGTTATTTTGGGTCAGAGTCTTTTTTCTTTATTAAACTATAAAACAGAGCAACACTGACAGACAGACTCATAATCTAGATTAGATTATACCAGAAACCAAAAAATTGTCTGTGTTCTTGTACATAAATGTATGTGTAAGTGAGCTGGAGAGAAATGTCAGAGCAGATGTATTAATCGCAGAATGTGGAGACTTAATGTACATATACAAGTGTGGTGTGTGTGTGTGTGTGTGTGTGTGTGTGTGTTGGCTAATGTAGACATATACCAGAGGCAGAAAGGTGCTCAGAGGGTTGATGAGATTACTTTCTGTCCATGGTATTAGTTGATTAGTGGACTTATCAGAGGATTATGGGCCTTTTGGCTTTCACTGATAGAGTGAAACAGAAAGATGAAAGTCGCTCCGACGTCCTCATTTTCCTTTGAAAAGCAACGGTAGGATTTTTTTTTTCACTATCATTTAATTGTGGCCTGATAAGCTTAAAGAGAAATGCAAGTCTCTCCCTTTGCCAACATCAACATGTTTTTTTTTTTTTTTACTCATATACACTAAACAGAGAAGCTTCCACCTCGGGGTCATTATTTATAGACCCGGCCTCTGTAAACGCTGCTTTTTAAACTCTTCCTCTACAAACTCTGGTGAGCAGAGGAGCTTCTCTCATCCATCACTCTGCCATCTCCGCTGGTCCTCCCACACTTCCTCCCCGCGTCCGACCGACTCGGAACAACCCTCCACCTCGCGCTCATACACATTCAAAGCTACAATTACCCCCCCGCCTGCCACCGCCGCCTCTACCCGCTTTCCCATGAATAAATTGAATGCATCAGTGTGTTTGAGGACACGACGCAGGGTCTCGTCAGACAAGGAGGACGACAAGGTGATTCTAGGGAGTGACAGGAGTTGAACTCCTGCTGTGATCCGGGATGTTTGGAGTGTGAAAGGCGTGTCAGGAGAATATCACAGATGTCATGCGCTGGTTCTGTCTTTAGACTGTGCAGGTCAATATGAGATGAGGAAAGTCATCTACAGTAATTGCACTGATTCTTCTTTGGCAGAAGGTCTATACCTCCATGAAGCTTTTACAATTCTTAACATAGAGATTTTGAATGTGATGTAGCCTCACAGCCTGATCAGATGAGGTTAGGGTTCATCCACCCTAATGTGACCACGCTTCAAATGATTATTTGTATTGTTTTTAACTGTCCACATAAGTATTAATTATATTAAACTGGATATAGAACATTATTTGATCAGGTTTGCATTTGTACCGCCACCTTTCTGGGTGGACATTTGAACCATTCATGCCTGATATTTTATCATTTTTACCAGTTTCAGCATGAATACTTGTGATGTGATGGAACCATGAAGCAGCTGAAATAAAAGTCAGCACCTATAATCGGGACTGGTGGATTACTTCCTGTCAGTTTTGGGAGAAAAGTGACAGGAAGAAGTTTAAGTTTCTTGGAGTCTTGTTTGATTGATGTGATGTGATTAAAAGTCAAACCTGTTGATTTACTTTGTTCTGACCTTCACCCACGTGTATGAGCTTTGGTTAGCAACCAAAAGAATAAGATTATGGATGCAGGCAGTTGAAATTAGTTTCCTCTACAGAGTGGTTGGGTTAGTGGTTGGGCTCATCTTAGGGTCTTTTGTATCAAAAAGGAGCTAGTTGAGGTGGTTTTTGGCTCCGGATCGTGACTCCCTCTGGACACCTGGGGTCCTACAGGAAGAAAACATCAAGGTAGAGATTATATATTTCATAATCTCCTAAGTGGAGGTGGAGTACGTTGCTGTTGAGAGGGACACCTGTGCCACAGTGATACAACCTCAGAAGAGCGATTGAAAATGAATGCCTGCGAATATTTATGTTCTGAGATTCTCATAACAAAAGACCGATCTCTTAGCAGTGGTTTGCAGTAAGTGTGATGTATTTCATCATCAGCAGGGTCTATAAATAAAATCTGGCTTGATAAGAGCCCCTTCTTGTTCCGCCTGTCATCGCCATCGTCATATGCAAAACCACAGCTCTGTAAATGCGTAAGCCACCAAACAAGAGTGTTGATACTGATGACGGCTGACGGCTTTTTTTTTTTTTTTTTTTCCCCGCGAGGTGTGTAGAAGACTGTGAGCTAGTGTGGCAACACCACAAACCTCATTAAACACCTGAGATTTAATCACAGACCAGAATACGATGAGATTATTAACACACACACAGAAAAAAAACTGAGGCGAAGAGAAGATGCTGCTTCGCTCACTCAGGACGTATCGGTGCGATTAATTCTATTACAATTATTATCAAAGCTCAGGAGGAGCTAGAAACGACAGTGTGTTCATTTTAAATGACTGAACAACTAAGAAACACTCTGACAAACACAGTACAGTCTGATGTCTTATTGTCAGATGTAGATTTAAGTTGAAGTAATAAGTTTCCTACTTTTTTTTTTGCACTTCTTAACAAAGCAAAGCATCAGTATCTGCTACCTACCATTTATCTATTCATTTTAGCTGATTATTTCACCTATTTGTTCCTTTAATTGTTATTTTTGGAGAATTATCTTCCATTTACTTTCCCTCACTGTCACTGTACCAGGTAGACTTTTCTGTTAAACTGTTTTTTTTTTACTCATATGTTCAACCATTTGTCCTTTAACCATATACTCTTGGTGATTTCTAACTACTTTCATGATCATTTTGTGTTTAGATTCATACCATTTCCGCTGAATTACTATGTAGGTTTTAAAAATAATATTTCAACTGCAGAAATCCCCTCCTGGCTACCAGATTAGGACTCAGCGTCTGAGATTAGAAAGGCTACGGTCACAGCTGCAGGGTTCCTGTTTATAAAATCACTTTTTAGTAATAATGATACTATTAGTCCCTGGAATAATGATTTGGTGCAAATGGAGGTAAGAAATCAGGAATTTGGACCATGATGGGTGGCTGTGTCTGCTCGGCTGTATCACTGCGTGCATGATGAATATCCAATCAGCACAGTCAATTTGCTGAGTCATGCTCGGTTTGCTTTCAAATACCCTGCGGGCGCAGGGGTATAATTAAGGAACACGATTTCCTGTCCCGTTGAGGTTTATTCACCTATTTGTTTATTTCTTTGCCTCAGTTAATGGGGGACCTGGCAAGCGAAGTACTGTAACCCCTTTATTGTAATATATTTCACATCTGCTTCTTATTTAGCTGGAAACGTCTCAGAAAGACATCCCATAAGCCTCGTCTGCCGTAACTGGAAGTAGTGATTGTCAAATGCGTTTAGTTTAAAAGACACAGAGGGATGTTGTGCAAATGAAAAGAACAATAACAAAACAAACAAAACACAACACAAACTCTTGATCGTGTTGCCCTATAAAGAAAAATAATTCACCTCTTCAATAAAATGTACGTTTTTTTTTTAATCTGCAGAAACTTTAAACTGAGACAATCAACTTTGTGCTGCCCTCCGCCTCTGCTTTCTTAATGTTATTCACTCTTTTACATTTCAAGTGAAACTGCTGTGTATGCTGACGCCTAGAAATAAGTGCACTTTAAAGTTTTCAAGTAAAAAAAAAAAAAAAAAGTGAGGTTGGCCTGTCAGAAATGCTTCAATTACCCGTTCTAATATCCAAATGGAAGGAGGGAAAAACAAGACTGCTAAGATTGTTTCGTCTTCATTTTCTTCTTCATTTTTCTGTAATTTTCACACAAAAGCACTTGCACCTTCTCTCACTCTACATTTCATTGTGATCCACAGCTTAGCTGCATATAACATATATACATGCATATTAGCAAGTATAATGACTGTTGTTAGTTTGATGGGCTGGGAGTGATGCGATGAGGTTTTTTTTTTAATATATATATATATATATATATATATATATATATATATATATATATATATATATATATATATATATATATATATATATATAGAGGGAGGAAGTATCAAAGGCATCGGGACGACATGATCGCAAAAAGCAGGATAACGACACATCTCATCCGCAACAGGCGATGTGGAATATAGTAGATGCAGATGCAAAAAAAAAAAAAAAAAATGAACTGCATAAAAAATTCATCAGAGTCAGGTGAAACAGAGAGTTCTGGTCTCGTTCTGTTGAATGCAAGAAAAAAGATTTTGTCGTGCTTTATTATTTGGATCCAAATGTAAATGAACTGACCCAGTCTGTAGGATGCATTGGGTTGATCTTTTATTCGTTCCAGTGCATTGTTGCTGCTGTGGCAGCCTTTCTACACACACACACACACACACACAAACCCTCACAAAGCTGCGTGTCAGCAGTCTTGCATAATCCAGAGAGTTTGTGGCAGAGGCAGCGTCTCTTTCTCTGGTTACAGCTGTTACTAGGAAGCCATCTGGGTTATCGCACTGTGGGGAGGGATGGTTCAGACAGGTGTGTGTGTGTGTGTGTGTGTGTGTGTGTCAACATGCATGCATGAATAGCTGCTTGTGTGTCTGGGGTCCTCTATTGTATCTGTGTGTGTGTGTGTGTGTGTGTGTGTGCACGCCCAGCCCAGCAGCTGCCACCCCAGGCCAGATAGGATGACATGACCTTCCCCGGTAATGAAAAGGCACTGACAAATCACTGTCTGCTTCTCATAGGGATACGAGAGGAGGAGAGATGCTGACACCATCTTCTCTCTCTCTCTCTGTTTTTATTACTAGTTTTTTTTCCCCCCATCGGTCCACATTCGTGTCCAAAAGCAAAGCTCTCGTCAGGACGTCTGGCACCGTACAGCCAACGTGGCCATTTATGACTGAGGAGATGATGAGATCTGCGTCGCTCCTCTCTGTCTGCACTCGGCTCCCTGCCTTCTTTTTTTTTTTCCAGCCTAAATTGGCCTTGGTTGAGGAGAGGGATTGTCTTGGCAAAGATGTGAAAAGGATATGCCTGGTTGCGCACCAGTCGTTTCAGCAATCTATTAAGTACAGCGGGGAGGGGAGAGAAATGTCTCCCCCTTTTTTTTTTTTTTTCTTTCTTTCCTTTAACCTGCAGTGTTTTTTTTTCTAGAACATAGACTGAGCTGCATTTAAACCCTAAAGCTGGAGTCTTATCTCATTTTTCTTTATTTCAGGGAGTGGTGGAAAGGAAGGGACTAGTCGAAAGAGGTGTGTGTGTGTGTGTGTGTGTGAGTGTGTGTATGACTCACCTGTTTCACTTCTACTGTCATGGTCTCATCCTCACACCCACACTGGCCCCTCTGTGCTTCCTCCTGCAGGCTGTTCACACGTGAAAATGTTTTTTTTTTTTTTTTTTTTTTTTTTTTCAAATGTGCATTTTCCTGCTCATCATCTTCACTTCTCAGACTCACGCAGGCTTCCTGACACTGATCGTGCAGACTGGATCGTGTTTTACGATTCCGTTTGGTTTCATAACGAGTGTGCACACACACACACACGGGGAGAGGCAGCATGTGTGTGTTCATTGTATTATAGATAATTTGCACAACTTCAAAATCATATTTGCTAATAAGAATCTCGGCACAAATAGCAACAGAGAAGCGGATCTCTTTGTCAAAGGTGTCGACGCTGCTGCCCACCCTCCCCCTGCTGGAAGAAAACTAAGTCCAGTTTTAATTTGTTAATCAAATTTCAATTAACCTCGGTGTGAGGATTGATTAGAAATGTATGACTTGTATTGATGTTTTCCTTTTTTCTTCCAGCAAAACTGCGTTCGCAGCCTCAGTCTGCGCTGTAGGTTAGAGTTGATTACAGTGTTGCGTTGGGTTTAACACCTCCTCAGATATCGAGCAGCGCCAACTTCCTCTTTGTCGGGTGCATGATCAGCACCCCACCACCACCACCACCACCACCACCACCCCCCTCTGACCGTGTTACCCTCAACCCAAACAGCATCCTAATATATTATTAATGTTCTCACTGTGGCACAGAGCAGCCCTCCATCTACAAGTATCCATTACTACCCCCTCAGTGCAGTTAACCAATATGCACTGCAGAACAAATTGGTCCAATTAATTTAAATTAAGGTGGAATGGGGAGAGGGAGAGAAAGAGCAGGAAAGGATAGAGAGAGAGAGAGAGAGAAAACCAGCAGACAGTCCAAGGAGATGAGACACGAAATGAAGCGTTGCGTCTGAGATGAAAGGTCGAGTTTCTTGATGTGTGTATCACAATTGCACAACTCGGGACGTCATAATCTTGGTTTCTTTAGAAAGACATCAGCCTGAACTGTAACTTAGCAACAGTTACACCATAAGTTTGGATGCGGATGAACAGGAAGTGTAGTTTTGATGTTTAACAAATAAGTTTAATTGATTTAAAGATTTGTCCTCCATTGTTTTTCTTTTGTTGTTTTTTGTTTTCCTCTCACAGGATCAGGCCTGTCGATGACTTTTATCCCCCGAGCACAGACGTTTCCCAGTTTTCTGTCTGATGAGGCGGAGCAGGAGCAGAGCCAGCACCAGGAAGAGGCGCCGTCGCCCTCTAGTGGCTGTGAATCCAGTTGCAGCCTGAGACCCCTTCAATGACAGAGAACCGTTCGACCAAAACTGGACACTTTCCCCACTACTGTAGAGAGGATGTAGAAATCTGTATAGTCACATGTGTAATACATCATTTCTTGGTGATACTTTAACAATGGTGTGGACTGTAGAGGCGAGTGCTATGTGAAAAAGGATGTTTGGTTTTTTTTGTATGTTGGTTTGTTCGTTTGTGTGACAGCAGCAGTTGCTTCAAAGATCAGATTGCACCAAAAATCCTTTAAGTGTAGCTTTAAAGTGTTTTAAGTTGTCATGCCAATGTGACACCCACCTCCCTCCCTTTTTCTTGTCTTTTTTTTTTTTTTTTTAAACTCATGGCCCCTACACCTTAAAACAACACACACACACACACACACACACACACAAGTTGTTTTTTTTTTTTAAAGGTTTTTGTTCTCAAATGGACAAAATCACATCAGGCTCATTCTGAGAATTTGCAGCCTCAGCAAACACTTCAACAGAAAATCTGCAATTTTTTTGACACGTAATCCTCCTGGTCTTACAGCACTGAACTGATCAATGCCTCGCACAAAGAAAAAAAAAAAGAAAGAAAGAAAGAAAGAAAAAAAAAACAACAACCGCGCTGGACTTTGACGGCAGTGATGAATCAGCTAAAGCCCTTCATCGGTTACAACCAGCAGGAAAAAAAAAAAAAAAAAAAAAAAAAATGGAGAAAGTCATTCAGAAATGTTCTTCAAGGATACAGGAGTGGACCACATCACAAATGATAGAGTGCAACCTTCAAACTGCCAGACTCACATTACCCAAGCAGGACAGTTTGATTTTTATACCCAAGATCAGATAACTGGTTCAAAGGCAATGAAACACCACGGCCATTTTATTATTTAAAATAATAATAATAATAATAATAATAATAATAATTATAATAATAATACCAGTTTCATTGAGGAAAAACTCTCATTTAATTCTCACTTAATTCTTGTTTAGTTCAATACCTGAATGAGATGACCGATCCAACCCTGGTACAGTTAGCTTAGCTTAGCTTATCTTAGCTTAGCATAAAGACTGGAAACAGCTAGCGAGGTTCTGCCCAAAGCACCTGCAAAACTACAACTTGTCATTTTCACAGTTAAAAGTTTTGTCCAAGTTTAACAAATGAGATGAGATGGATTCATTTGTTTGGTTACTGACAGAGCGTTTCCACTGTTTCCAGTCTTTGTGCTAAGCTAACTGCGCTAACGGAGATGAGGGTAGCGTCCATGTTGATGTTCTCGTCCAACTCTGATCGAGAAAACAAAGACTATCCCTCATGATGTAGAACGGTTTAAAAACATGCTAATTATATCAGCGGTCTTCGTCACTGAAATATCAGCAGAAAACCTATCGAATATTTTCATTAAATCCATCACAGGTGAGTGAAATGCATCAGTGACCATTTGGCCGCTGTGATGATAAGAAGTGCCTTCTGACACACACACACACACACACACACACACACACACACACACACACACAGACCACCACTGATCTCTTTGGGCTTTTGAGTTTCCCGCCACTTTTTACCTTCAACTTCAAAAACAACTTTTAAGTTTCTCTTATCAATTAAAATACCAGAGATAATTTAGTCCTGAAAAAAAAAAAAAAAAAAAAAACACAACAAACCAAAAAAAAAAAAAAAAAAAAAAAACCTGAGAGAATATAAAAGTCGATAGCAAACACGTGTTGCCCGTGTAGCAGACACTGATTCATCTCATACAGTCAGAGGATGAGGATGAGGATGAGCTGTCTGTGCTTTTTCCGGCTCGTGAAAAAAAACAAGGTGTGAATCAACGACACCAAAATAAGAACGATTCCTGTGACTCAGTCTGAGGCAGCAGAGTAAACGTCGTCATGCTCCTTTCATTGAGTCTTATTTTTTTTTTTTTATTTCCTGAAATTATAGTAGACACTAGATTCCTGCAGAACTAGATAGAAATGTTCATGCACTTACTTGGTGTTAAAGTTGAATTTTGCAGTCACTTTATTTTGTATGTTATAGATAGATTTGAGCCTAAAAAAAAAAAAAAAAAAGTGCCCAATGCGAATGTGTAGAGACAGTCGACATTTCTGGACTCTTAAATAAATGTGTGTGTGTGTGTGTGTAATAGTTCCACATCTGGAGCGTTGAGCTGATCCGACTGAAGACTGAAGGAATATTAATTAACTGTGTTTTATCATTTGCAGTTTTTGTTGTTTTATTGTAGCCGTTCAACCCGTTTGTAGTTACGACGTGTCTTCATATTCCTTTTCTTTTCCGTTCTTGTTGCTCTTCGACTCGTTTGTGTGCAGCTGTTCTGTTCTGTCAGATTCTATGTTTAAAGCACTTTGAATACGTTGAGTGTAGGACTACAGTTTTCACTAAATGTACATATGCAATGTTTTTGATGATTAAAAAAAAAGTAATAAACTGAATGTTCTATCGCGTATCATAGGTTTTTATTCATGTTGAGGAGGTGGAATCAGATGATCCTAACCCAGATGATCCTGAGTATTTGATCTGATTAAAAGTCATTCAGAAGAAAAACACAATTTCACAACATCTATTAGTGTGAAGAATTAAGAAAAAAAAAACCCACTTCAGCTCAATTCCATTATCTTGAGCGAAAACAAAAAGACCAACCAGTTTGTCAACGGCCCAAAACCATTTAAACCCTGTCAACTGTTGCCCGGCGGCCAATCAGGGTCGAGCTCTGGGACCAGGCTCATTTGACCCAGGTGACATCAATCTGTTCTCATTTGGAGTCACATGACACCCGGTTTGACAAAGACAGGAATCAATTATCTAGTTTTACTGATCCCAATACATTATTTTTCCACACAAAGATGACGTGTGGCAAAATCCCTACAGCTTAACTGCTGAAAAGAGAAGGTCGGCCACTTATTAAAACCTGAATGAGTCTCATGAATATAAACCATGTGGCTTTTTAAAAGCTTGTCTTTATCAAAAGTGGAAACAGAAAATGGAGCTAAGGACGTATTTATAGCAGCAGGCGTTAACGTAGGTGGAGGTATAATCAAAATATGCATATTGTTGCTATTTTTGGAGGTGACAAACATTTCAACAGAAAAAAAAAAAAGTGACTCACACAAATCAAACAGGTGTTAACCAGACGTTTGGTGGTCGACAGGCTGCTTCAGTCAAGGTCTCAGAGTGTAAAACTTCTTAGTGTCAGGGGTGGTGTTAAGTGGTTACTAGTGACGGATCTGATTTTGCAGTAAATTGTTTGATTTTCCTAGAAGGTGAGAAGAACTTGCTTTCATTTCAGTTTCCCCTACTTCACCCTCCCACGTCATAGGAAACAAGCGAAGCTTTAACTGTGACACTTTTGTTTTATTTATACTACAGGGAAGTCATTAACAGTCACACATCATCTTTCAGTATCACAAGTATCGCAGTTAAACGTGCACGATGAGGCCAGCAGACGAAAAACATTTCATTCCAAAATGACATTGTCCGTTTCTTTTTTGTTTTGTTTTGTTTGTGTTTTGCTTTTGTTTTTGTTGTTGCCGTTTTTTAACGTTGCACATTTTAACCTCGTCCACATTTGTGTTTGCGTCTGGTTTCCTAACGGAATAGCCGCAAATCCATTAGTGCCTCTGCCACTTCCTCCATTTCTATGGAGATAAATGAATCACATTACACATTAACACACAGTTTAAAAGTGCTGCTGTAAACCTCAAACACTGATTTACAGCAGGGTGTAGGCAAAACTAAAAAATCATAAACATAATTAATACAACAACAGCAACTCGTAAAAAAAATACTTTGTTTTAACTTTTAACTACATTTCATAAAGCATAGTCAAACATTCATCAGTAAACAGACAGATGAAGTATGAGCAGCTATAAACCGAAGCAGGGATTAGCTAATTAGGGTTTAGCTTTCACAATAAGAGCGTGCTGTAAGTAGAAGGCAGTCATCCCAGACCGAGAGCCTTTTGGGGGAAAGCAACAGTCTCCAGTGACGGTGCAGAGCTGAGTGACTGCTTTTCTTTCTGTTACATGATTAGACGGCATTGTCGCGTCTCTGAATGGAAACCAGGAGGGATGAGGGTAAAAGCACAGCAATTACGCAGCCCTTTGCCAATCATTTTACTGAGCGGTTAGAGAAGTGAGGAGAGTGATTACACCGGCTTTTGTCTGCTCCTTCTGCGACAACACCACACAACTGTCAAATATTGTTTTGGCTTTCTTTGTCCAAAATAAGTATTTTCTCATCGGTAATTATGCAGCACTCGCTTTGTTTAATTAAAGGCCTGACCCAAACAAACCTGTCAGCTGTTTGAGAGCAGCAGCTTGTTAAATTCAATCTACAGTATAAACATCAAAACACCGTCATTTCTCTCGATACATGCGATTTGTTTGTGTAAACCTGAAGGAGTAGAGCGACATACTGTCATCTCTCTCATTTACGACGATTGTGGCGTCTGGCGTCGTGTGTTCGTACGCTCTGGAGGTTGGCGTACACGGGGCACGCTCTGATCTGCCTGGACTTTTTCTTCCGCGGACACATTGGGATGTTCTCGTAGATGTTGGGCTGTGAATGTGTGGTGAGTTTTATTAGTAATTGCAGTGTTAGAGATGGTAGGACACGAGGTGGCAGCTCAACAAAGAATAAAATCTCAACCGGCCACAAAATCTGAAATAATAGATTTTGGGCTACTGATGTATTTGATCTTACTGTTTGATGCATCTCCTTGTTTTATTTATTTGTTTAATGTCACTTGTCTCATCTACAAATGCTGCCTGGTCTAACTCATTTCTTTTCTTCTCTTTTCCTATGTATCTATCTATGTATCTATCTATGTATCTATCTATGTATCTATCTATCTATCTATCTATGTATCTATCTATCTATCTATCTATCTATCCATCCATCAGAATGTGTCTGAAATTCTGGTGAAACACTCTCACTGTCCAATAAATAAAGAATAATAAAAAAGAGAAATAAAATAACTATTTTTATACATTTTAAAAAGAATCACTGACAGTTTTCCTTGTTTGTTGAGCTGCTGTGTTACATCATCAGCATTAGTTAAACCTGCCGTGCGCCAGGTTTTGTGATGATGGACGTGCGGCATCACACAGGATTATTAATGTTGCTGTAATGAAGTGCGTGTCTGATGAGGAGGTCAGGCAGCGTCTGAAAAGAGTCGAGTGCAAAGACCAGAGTGGATATGATGAAGAAGGCGACACTGACCTGTCCCTGAGACGGATGCAGTTTGACTCTGTATTCCTCTCTCCTGCTCTTCTTCCTGTGGTGAGCAGCAGCAGACACAAAAAAACCAATCAGCACTCGCGACAACCAACAAAAAAAACTTACTGGATGGATCTTTAGGAGATGAATCCTAGTGAATTTAGGATCCTTGATCACTTGGTTCTTTCCTCCAGCGCCGCCATAATGTTGTCACTCAAAGGATCAAATATCATAACAACTATTGAGTGGAATGAAAAGTGACAAAGACACCGTATCTCACACATTAGAACATCATCTGAAAACCCTCTTCTTTTACCTGTGAGAGATGTGTTATTAGGTCAAATTCACCAATGATGACTGGTGGTTTGACTCCCACCTCTTCCTGCCCACGTGGAAGAGTTTATGACTGAACCCAGATACTGAACCCAAATTAGTGTCTGTTTCATCGGTGTATGAGTTTAACTTTGGGTAAATGTAATGTAGCTTTGCTCCTTTCATACTGATGGATATATGAATAGAACAGAGGCTCGATCTTTAGCGTTATAAATAAACTAAAATGGCAGCTCTGCGTCATTTGTTGTTAAAAGTTCATTCCCAGAATGAGCGCAAAAATAGTTTCACCGTGTGAAGCTTCAGGTTCTGCTTTCAGCAAACAAACAAACAAACAAACAAACAAAAACAAACAATGTAGCAGAAGCGCTGCTTTGTATCAGACGACCCGGAAACAATTAGAAAATGTTAATGACGCATCTGTCAGTGACGTTTCATGAGGAGAGCTGATGATGATAATGATGATGATGACGGTGGCGGTACGGTGATGTTGTGAAGTTTGTTTATTAATCAAATCAATTTCAATGTCATACTTAACTTCACATTTATTCAGATTAATCCTCTGATTCTTAAATCAAAAGAGTCCCTACTCGGGACGTGTTTTCCCTACGTGGAGACAAACATGAGAAAATCTGTGAGTGCTACAAATGTTGCATGTGAATCTGTTTGTGCAACACGAGACCTGCTGCACAACTGCACATAAAGATTTAAAACAAAACAAAAAAAAAAGCTTTGTGATCTCTGGTGTCTCTGTAGAAAACCGCTGATCATCCAAGTGAACGTTAGCACCAAATTTGAAGGAGGTTACCATAAAAAAAACCAAAAAAACCTCAGACATTAGAAGCACACTGTCATTTGTGATTTTACCTTTGCCTAATCACCACTATGAGGATGATCGCGAACAGGACGAACCCGGCTGTTCCAGCCCCGATGTAAATCCACATCATGTACAGGGACAGACTGAACCCACCTGCTGTAAAAAATTAAAATGAAATAAAAAACACACACACAAAAAAACCAAAACAAAATAAACAAACATATGAAACACTCTGAAAACATCATATGACAGCGTACACATAGGGTGCAGGTGAAAACACTTTGACATGCACAGTTACCATGGAAACCACAGGTCAGAGGCCACAGGATGTTGTGGTTTCAGCATGCGTGTGAAAGTCTACAAAGGAAAGCTTCTTTCAATATGTGTCATCAGTCTTTGGACTGAGCGAGAGATTCTCAATTTAAGGACACGTGTATGTGCAGTAATCTATGTGTGTGCAGGGAAGTTGGACCAAAAGGCATCTTCTGCTCTGTGTAACTGGTGGAGAGTTTCAGGTATTTTAAGATCTATTAATTAGATACCTGCAACTCTCCACCAGTCACACAGAACTGAAGATTTGAAGCAGGTCTGAGGTCTGAGGTACCTGCAGAGGGCACCGTGAGCAGCACGGTGGTGGTCCGAACCCCGGCATCAGTACTGAAGGTGCAGCGGTAGAAACCTCCGTCGCCCATCACCACGCCCGTCAGGTGCAGGCTGACATCCAGGCTGTCGGCGCAGCTCACCCTCCCCCTGTCGCTGTAGTCCTCGTCCACCCGAGCCCCCTCCACTGTCTTGCAAACACCAATGATGTCCCATGGTTGGCCGTGCGGCATCTTCTCCAGGATCACCTGGTACACCGTCCCGTTGTGCTCGTGGTTGCAGCTGATGGTCATATTGTTGTCCTGCTCCGCCACCAGCTCAATGTCTGGTGTGACTTCAGGGGTGGGGACCTCCGTGATATCATCTTTATCCTCCTCATCCTCGTCTTCAGGGGGCTCATCTGTAAATATAGTAAAGTAGAAAGATTGACAAGAAACAAAAAAACAGAAAAAAAAATCAATGTAGTTTCATTTTCATTACACCTTTAGTTTTCACACTTGAGTTTCCTTCCCAGCAGCGGGGACTTGCTAAACTGAGTGAGCTCATGATTTTCTGAGAATAGAAGCTAATTCTAGATAAACACTTTGAGTCAAACCTTGTCTGTCGGCTGCTTTACCTAAATCCTCCACTTGGATGTTCCTGGTCCAGGGTCCTTGAGGGAAAGTCTGAACAGAGCAGTGGTAAAGCCCGATGTCCTGATGGGTGACGTTCTTCAGAGAGATACTTCCATCCATTGGTGTCGTTCTCAGGAACTCTATCCGCTCTCTGTATTGGTGAGGGGAGGACACGCCGTATTCTGGATGGAAAACGGCTATTGGATATTTTTCCGGCACTTTGGTCCAGGAAACCATGCTGAGGTTCCCAGTCCAGGGACACATGCAGTCGAGGACCATCCCCTCCTCAAGACGAACTGTGACAACCTCTTTCTGCTGGACGGCAACTGGGGAGAGTGAATTCTATTAATGGACGAGTCTGAACCAGATCCAGACACATTAACAACTACAGAACCACAACTACAGACACTGTATATGTAACTGTAAAGATACAGAAACCCTCAACGTTTACATGATTATAATTACCAGAACACAATATGAAATAAAACAGCATGTCCACTCCTCTTTTCACACTTGTTTTCTCTTTCATACAGACTATCACAGCTCTGAGTCCAGCCCCTGGTGATAGGAATTAAGTTCTTTTTGACATTTTTTTTTTCAATTTTACAAAACTTTTTTCCCTTGAGCTGAACGACAGCCGATTTGACTCTCAGAGCATCGAAAAAAACAATAAACAGCGATCTCACTATCACCCCTTCTGATTCAACGATAAAGGAATTAAGCGTGTATACTTCTTATCATGAATTGATATGAATTAAATGTAATAAAAAGGTAATAAAAAGTTGATTACACGATTTATTTCTTTGGACACGTTAGACTGTTTCTTTCTACCTTAAAACAATGAACAACACTTTCAACATTCTCAATAAATGTGCCCTTTATCAGATCAATTAACTAAAAAATGTAATTATAAATGAATAAATATATGTTAAGTCCATACCTTTAAGAAAAGGGAGAAAGATGAGTACCACAAAGTACCAGTGGTCCTTTTGTACAGCCTCCATCTTGCCCCACCGAGGGAGAATGAAAGCTGCATTGATGAGACGAGTGGAGAGACGCCCGAGCTGCACTTCCTGCTCACACTCTGGCTACAGACAAACACTTGAGCAACTGGGGCACACTTCATGGTAGCCCACTGCTAGCTCATTCCACACAGAGGGCACTTTATCACCCGGGCTTGGGAATGGGAGGAAAGCTTATGGCATAATACTGCACGGTGGGGTCCACACTGAAGTTTTCTAAAGTTCAACTGCCTCAAGTTATGAAAATGACTCATGTTTCTCAACTAATAAACAAATATTTGTATTATTCTATATACTCCAGTTAGGATATTCTTGTCATTTTAAAATATTCATAATTAAAGAAAGTTTTGTAAATTTTTAGCCATGCTGTTTGCTGTTTTCTCAACTATTTCACATGTAGCCTTTAAATTCATGGTTCCCAGAAGATGAATCCTGAAGACTCTTGTGATTTCACGTTTCCTCTAGAAACTGATGTTCGTGGTTCAAGTTTTCATGGTCTCCACATTATTATTTGTTAAATGTCAGATCAACATCATTATTAGGTTTTGACCTGAAAAACTAAATCGTTCAGCCTCAGCAGTTTGTTCAAAGCGTTGCTGAAGTAAAACAGTGAATGTGGTAAAACAATATAACTGCAATTAAGTCACTTTTAAGAGTAAAATAAAAATGTTGCAATCATGGTTGTCGGTGTCTCAGCCACATTAACACGGAAAAACTCTTGCAAAATACGCCTGTACAAAGAGCCGTACTCTTCACCCAAATGTTGACTTTTCAAACCACAAGACCAATTTCAAACCACGTCGTCTTTGTGAAAAACAAAACCGACAAAGAATCATGAGAACACCTGTTAGACTTTAATATCCAAATTAATATCTTAGTATAGTATAAAACATGATACAAAAACAAACAAAAATATAAATACAAATCAGTTATTTAACAGCTGGGAAAGATTTTCAAGGCACTTGAGTAGGTAGGTGTTTGTATGCTCTTGTTTGTTGTCTGCATCTGCAGTTTAGAGGGAAACACACACACACACACACACACACACACACACACAGACATACAATAGTAAACAATGAGATGTGACAATAAATGAAATATAACCCAGAGTGAATAAATGTGCACCTTTTTTAGAGATGGAAAACGCCTCCTCGATTCTCAATCGCACAGACGGACATTTCAATGTGGTCTTAGCCTTTGAGGGGAAATTAGAGAGATAAATTAAAAGGAAAATGTTATTTATTTTTTTTTCAGTGTTTTAATGAGGTTGACCATCTGTATGTAAGGCAGCAGTGAAGGTTTCAGGCAGATATATTCATGTCTGACAGGCACAGAACCACAGAGCATGAAAACAGCCCAGAATTTAATTTGACATATATCAGCAATAAACTCCAATAATAGTCACTAAAATAAACTTTAACTGCTTTGTGTGTGTGTGTGTGTGTGTGTGTACCCTCTGATTGTTGTGGAGCAACGCCCAAAGTGCAGATGCTCCCATGCAGCGTGTTTCCATGTCTTTACTCTCCAGACAACAGAGGAAGACCTTCATGGTTTTGTCTGAGGGAGAGAGTTGGTGAGAGGATCAACTGAGACAACTGTCAACATCTTTAATTTATTACGATAAAATCACTGCTGACTGAATGATTGTTATCACATAGTGTAGAAACACCTGACCTGGACACATTCACCACTGTCATAATCGGGGGAAACAATCTCGACCTCATAGCATGAACAATGTTACGCCTCAGGCATCATCATTTCTTATAAAAATGATTTTGATTTAGTACAAAACAGGAAATATGATCTTTCCACAGGAAGTAATGTGTTAACAGGTTCAACCCACCTGTGCCCATGACTCGCAGCTTGCACTGCATGGGGGGATACAAACCCCCACATGTGTCTCCTAGTCCTCTGCAACTTCCTCCCCTTTCTTCATGTACGCGTCTTATACGCATCTTGCACTTCTTTTTATCTTCATGCACTGTTCACCTGCTGCACTCTGTCTGCACCGCATTACCACATTGAACTTATAACACTGATCTCTGGGTTTCTAGCATGAGCTTTTTCAATGATCGACTGGTTTTTGTCCTAAACGACCTCCACGAAATGAAAAATTACATGTTTCTGCCATTTTTAAAGCTGTTAGGTGATTTTTTTTTTTTCCCAAATGGAAGGAACAAAGTTTATCGTTAGTTTGTGTTATGTATCTACATTTAATGTTTAGTTTGGAATTAGATGAGGCGATGAACAGCTCTCACATCTTGAGCTGCAGCCAAGATGTAGATAACTTAGCATAAATACTTAAAGTGAGGGATAACATGTAGCCTGCTTGCATCACATACTGATGAAAATCAAAAACAGATCTCATTCTCTGTGTTTTTGCTGCATAAGATCAATAAATGCATCTCTGGCTTTTCTTTCATACCGTTGGCCATTACGTGCGGCTTGTTGGCAGGACAGAAACAGAGGTTGTGGAGGGTGAGCAGCGCCTGGCGTCGGTGAGGAGCCAGATCCGCCAGCAGGTCCAGGACTCCGGTTACCCTGAGGATGCTCTGCTGCGCATCTTCTGAGAACGACAGACTGACCAGCAGCCTCAGCCACAGGCCCAGCAGGCCGCCACCACCCGCAGACGTGGACTTAACACCACCTGCCTTAGGGATCGGCACCGACAGGAAACCCTGAAGGAAATTATTCTGAAAATGAAAAGGCAAGAAAGATGTGAAATTAGATTTAGTTTCACTGTAACGTGATCAGACTGTCTAGAGCTGCTTCACAGTGGACAAAATATTTTCCCAGTAATCATCAATTAGAGGGAGAGACATTACGTCATGTTCTTCTCAATTTCATTATCTGACTATTTTTCATTCATAACTACTTCTACATCCTTTGACATAGAATCTCCATTCAAACAGCAAAAATATTTGAGCTTTTTACGATCTTTTTTTATCTTTGAAATGAATGGAGAAGTCTGATTTGCAGTGTTATTACTACAGCATATTTCCCCGGACTTTATTTTATGCTTTGATCAGGTCACAGGGCTTTCAGCTATTCAACTGCTGTTTCGATTTTGTGATTAAAATAAAATGTTACAGTACAGTTTTTGAATTTCTTTCTTTCTTTTTTTTTTTACTGTTTCTGAGTTTAGGTGTGTTGTTTCATTGTGTTTCAGTAGTGTTCTCTCTGTCTTATTACTGTGTTTTGCCAATGAATCAGCATTTTCAACTGGTATATTACCTTTAAATAGTGTTTAACCTCCATTCAGTCACACAATGTGAGCACAATTTCCTCAGAAATTGCATTTTGTAGCTAACAACACTTTGCTCACACTACATTGCATATAAATTAGCCAAGTCATGGTAATGTTTTACTGTTTATATCTTTTTCTTTGACTGGTAATAAGACACTAGTCTTGTCCAGTAAATGTATGTATAATATAATATATATACCTTTTGCAGGAGGCCTCTGCAGTCGCGGGACATGGCGGCATTAGCCAAAAGAGAGAATGCAAGTTTCTGGATGGGGCTGTTGTCTGGAGCCAACCCTGAGGCCAGCTTCATGACAGCGTGCATCAGGGAGCTGCTGGAGGTGCCTTTTGATCCCGGCGGAAGACCAGAGCCACTGCAGCAAAGTGAACTGCATGCTGGGAGAGAGGAGAAAAAAGTATCATGAATACAACATTGATATAACTTGCATGTCAGTTATTTTACTAAATCTAAATCTGTTGCAAGCCAAACTCCCACTATCCTCCTCCAAAGGTCAAACCACTGCTGTGCTGTGGATTGTGGGTGAAGCTAATGTGAGCAGCCAAAGTAAGTTGCTTCTTAACAAATGCACAAACACAACATTGGATGTAGTTTATAAAAACTTCAGTCAAGTCAAAAACTATTCTTCTGTATGGACAGTATTGTCCTACTTGTACCTCTTCTTAGCAGCTATGCTAACCTCATTTAGCATAAAGAAGTGAAACACACACACATACACACACAGTGCGTGTGTGTTGTGTCAGTGTTGTCATTGTTGGAACTGGCTGCCTCTGTCTATTTGTCATGGAGCTAGCCAGCTGGACAGCCAGCACCAAAAGCCACAAAAATAAAGACTGACCCGTACGCTTGTCTGCCCACTACACCAAAACATCTCTGCACGGCTGCATGCACAGTTTGTCTTGATGTAAAAGCTGTCTCACCAAATGACAAAAATGATGAAGAGGAGAGGAACTCCCCTCCTAGTCGTTTGAAACCGGCATGTGTTTGGAGGCAATGGATTTCACAGGTTGAATCAGATTCAGCTTCAAAAACACCTCTGAAAGTTTTTCATCTCTTAACTGGCCTTTAATCTTCATTCACTGTGAAAGCTCGCTGACTGATGATGACAACCATCTGACTCGAGAGGAAGGGAGGGAGAGAAATTATTTAGCCCTGGGCTATGGCTACAATTTATTCTACTACAAGGCCATTCAGAAATGTAAACACAAACAGATAACCCACAAATAATTCATGCAAATAAAAATATTTCTCTTTGAGCAGCACATTTACGCCAGTATAACTGACATAAGTGATTACTGCTGCAGTAAATCACATGCAAAATACAGAAAAATCACGCTGCCTGACATTGATTGATGTTGCTTATTGGCGAGCATGACAGCTAGTTGGTTATGCTAATCCTAAAATGACAACATACAGCAACAGGCGTATGGTGATGTTAGCCTCAGGTTATCTCGATACCTGTCAAGAAAGCTGGTATATCATGAAATTGACAAGGGAGGTCTGCTTTCTAATGGATCGACTTCTCTGATGTGAGTTGAAGGCTTTCACACACGACTCAATCGCATAACCAATGAACATATACAAGTGGCTGTTCCTGTTTTTTTTTTTTTTTTTTAATTTTATTTTCAGTGTCTGTGGGAGTTTTATTTTGAGGCAGCTACAAAAATATCCATGAATTATTTTGTGGCACAGATGAACAAGAAAAAAAAAAAAACAATCTGACTTGGACTAGCAGCGCTAACAAAGCCGTGGATGAGGGAGGTAGAGCGGAGATGAAACATTCAGGAGAAATGTAGCGGTCTCAAGAGACGAGGTTGTAGCCTGAGGGTGGATGGTGTAATACTAAGCCTGGCTGCATGAAGCCTGAATACAACCTGCTGTTCTGTTAACCTTTAGGGAAATACTGTGCCTGACTTCACTGATTCCTGGTACGTCGCAGCTTGAGCGTATTGGAGGGGTGGGTCTAGAGCAAGTGAGTTTAGATCAGAGCACAAGCACCCACTGAGGAACCTGTGCCAATCAAACACGCACACACAAATTCATCGCTGCTCCACATTCGATTTCTTCACCGATGAAAGATATTTCCATTGCACAGCCACAGCAGTCACGCATGCATGAATTTACAAACAGATCAAAGCAATCACATGACATTTATAAAAGTAAAATCTGCTACTCCTCCAGGTCCAACACTCCACTCTCACGTTCCTCCAATCAAAAAGCTTTTGTCTGCAGGTCTTCTTCTGTTCTGATTCCCACATACCCAGCTCTCGCATGTACATGTGATGGAACACCAACATGTCAGGCATCAGAGAGATGCTCTGTCATTCCCCACATCATCTCCCACTGGTCTGAAAGCTGCTGCAGTACATACAGTGAGACAGCCATTGCAGCTTGATCCCTGCATCCTGACACTGTGCCCATTGTGACTGGCAGGCAAGCAGGCTCTGGTCTTGTACAGTGAGAAACAATGTTGTTCAGTGGTCACTGGAGAGAACAATGGGGCTCTCAGTGCAAAGTGTGTGTGACTCAGTGAGATTGCTAACCACAGACAGAGGCGATGTGCAGGCACGGGCCAGGCACAGTGCCTGCGCAAACACACGGGTGTACAGACAGACCAAACAGACACACACATGAATACAAACCTGCGGTGCAGTTGGCCGTATAGACGCACAGAAGCTCCAGCGCTGCCTCCATGGCAGAGTCGTCCATTAAGAGCCAAGGCCAGAGAGCATAGAGGGCCAGTGTTAGATGAGCATCTATGGCCACCACCTACATACATAAATATAAATAGACACGCACATTATACCCACACGCAACACATGAATAGAAAAATGCACCACATACAATTCCAGATACCCATCTGGTTAAAGTAATAACGTTTATTAGATGAAGCCTGATTTATACAACAGAACAAACACAGATGGCACCGATTAACATAAGATGTAATGATGTTTTTGTAAGTGTTCAGGAGAAACGTGTAGGGGGCAGAGTAATGTCAGGGAGAGCACTACAGTCGAGCCTCTGCAGCTGTTTAGTCTAAGGTAACCACCAGTGACTGAAAGGCCACTTAGAAAATGAAAACCAGCTAATATGCTTCATGAGTAATGTCGTTATAGGATTTAGGAAGCTAAACTTGCTGAGACGTTAGCAGGGCAGAGCACATTTAGGCAAATCTCATTTACAGACACATTTACAGACACAGCATTGGTACCCGAGGTTCCATTAAAAAACAATTAGCGGCAGGGAATTAAAAGGCAGACACAAAGGCTCACTTTGCATTCATCGTTGCGGTAAAGAGCGCTTCGCAGGATCTCCACTGTCAGCTTCACTTCTTTTAAATAGCCATCCTCCTAATAATACAGAAACACAAAACACACATTCATATTTTTAATTGTCGAGAGTTACAAAACACCCTCCGCTGCTGGAGAACAGCGAGTTGATGTTAATAATATTTATTCAAAAGCTCATGTAGAATTCCAGATTGTTATTCTACTCAATGGAAGAAGAAAAAAAAAAAAAAAAAACACTGGCAGCACAGAAAAACACTAAAACTGGAAATTTCCAGTAGTTCTCCTCTCACCTTCTTGCGGTGAGAAGCTTTGCAGGGTCGGACCGACTCCATGTGGAGCTGAGAATGAGTTTGCCTCATTTGCTCCACACAGCTGTCAATTAAACCAGCTAGAACACAACAAAGAACAGAAGTTCAGAATAAGATGAAATTATGCATATTTATTGTACATATTTCAAGACTGACAAAAAAAGATATGAATCATAGTTGTCAAAATATCTCTCATGTGTGGTGGTAAACAGCAATACAAAAATTGGAGGTTAGTTGGAAGCTTTTCCAGTACAGGACAGAATTCTAACATTTTGGATAATATGAACAAACCAAGTCATATGGTGAGCCACACAAAACAGACCAGGGACTTGTTTTTTGTTGTTTTTTTAAATTTAATGGTGCAAAAATGACTAACAGGTGACAGAATAATCCCAAACAAGGTTTGGATAATTACCTTGGGCTGCATGGTTTTGAGCTGTGGGACTGCAGGCTAGCAGAGTCATCAGAGCTCGAGCCGTCAGCTTCTTCAATGGGTCCTGAAGAGTCCTTTTATCCAGACTCTGGAACCAGCAGTCAAACAGGGACACAGTCATTGTCACACATCATAACCACAGAATCCATAAAAACCATCAAAGCTGTTAAGTTATTGTAACTTTGCCACAATTACCACATGACGCTGTCACCTCCACTTACCTGTAGTAACAGCTCACACAGCTGGCTGGCTGACAGGCCGTTCACAACATCACACAGAGCAGTTTCACGTTTAGAGTTGGCGGTTGTGGCCTCTGCACCCCGACTCTTCGCCTCCTCTGTGAAAACTGTGCAGAGAAACTGTAGAGCCACGGCGTGGAGACGAGAGTCTGCAAACTTCTCTGTCACACACACTGATAATGTTCCTGTAGACACATGGGGAAAATAAAAGAGTAAGATGGCAGGAGAATAGCTTCCTGTGATACATACTGAGTCACAGCGAGACAAAATGACAATTCTGTTCTTTAAATCTCTTGACAGCCAGATATTTGTCCATGACGGCAGTACGTATCATCGAGAACACACTAATCATCTGAATGTGTACGCAGACACCCGGTACCATAAACATGTACACACAGACATAAACACACACACACACACACACAATAGCTGAGCATTCATGGCTCAGCATTCATCTTTTACTGGACTCATCAGATTTCCCCGCTGAGCCATTAATCACAGAGGAAGATGTGTAGGAGGTGCAGAGGTAGTTTAAGGACAGGGTGCAATTATCTTCCCCCTGCATCTGTCCAGGGACATTAATACACACAGTAATGATGTAATGAAAGCGTTAATATGATTGGGTTTATTGTTTTTTTTTACTAGAATTACAGCTGCACAAAACCTTAACGGCTAATCCTGATTATTTAGTGAGTTGTTGCAATCAGCGTAATTACCCTCATCATGATTATGGGTCTATTATTTTACTTTTCATCATTTTGTGTCAAGAGCTTGACTCTTAAAGGTCACAAGGTAAAGTTTAATTGAATTAATTAAATCAAATGAAACACAAAAATTAAACTACAATCAATTATTGCAAACTGTGAGAACTAATCTATAATGTATGATTAAACAAGTATTCCTGCAGCCAGAATAAATTATCTTTTTACTCACTTGAACACACACACACACACACACACACACACACACACACACACACACACAGAGCACAGGATATCTGTGTACCTGCAAATGTCCGCCAGCGTCTCCCCAGCACAGCAGAGACAGATGGGTATGCTGCAGAGCTGTCCCTCCTCACCAGAGTAGCCAGGAGCATAAACACGTCTGCCCAGCACACACAAACCATGTCCCGGGTACCTGCATCTGAAGAAAAAGAGTGAGTCATTTTATGACATGAAAGAGCTTGAGAAAGAGATAAATCTCTGCCTACAACTTTTTTTGTATTTTGAAGCATTATTGAGGGTTGTTGTGGCAACACAGGACAGCGTGTATACAAGGTTTCAGTTTCAGTTTGAAGACGCTGACCTAATCCTTTAGTGTCCAGCATGAGCACTGCAACCAGAGAGGTCAACAGTGGTTTGAGGAAATCCAGTTCAGCAGTCAGCTCCTGACTCACGGTGACACATGACTGCAGAAGCTTAGAGAAGCTGGACAGGAACTGAAGGAGGGTGACGAGCTAGAAACACACACAAATACAGAAATAAAAATATGAAAATACACATGCACAAATTCACTGTGAGGCAGGTAAGGTTAGAGAGATGGTGAACACGAAAGTAGAACTAAGTAATTCTTTCTTAAAAACTAATTCTGCTCCCTGTAAAAGTGGTGTCGTGCTCTGAGTATCAGTATCTTGTTGAGTATTCCGCCCACACTGAAATCTGGAGGTGCCCTCAGACAACCTCTCAGTGCTGCACTAAAAGTGGAGCTGAAACGTTCCAGCTCACATTTTTTAGTGGTAAGTCAAAATATAAAAACCAAAGACAAAAAAAAAAAAAAAAAAAGTTAAAAAACTCTTCAGAAGTGTCTGTCACAGGTTTCCTTACCTGGCTCTTTATGTCTTCTGTCTCTCCTGGTAAGACGTTGGGCGTCTTCAGCTCCGTCAGACATTTCTCGATGGGCTTGATATCCACCAGACTGAGGAAGAAAACGAAACATGATGGAGTTAGCGTGTGTTAGCCAGAGTCTAGCTGGAGGGGATTAAAGCTACAATTAACATGAATTCTCTGCCGAATAAAATATACATATCATTACAACATTTCTTCATCGTTAAAGTAGAATGGCTGCCTTGCATCTCTACACCTTTGCCAACTATTTCAGCTGTAGTTAATTAGTGCATGAATTCATGAGTTGTGATGAAAATATGTTTTGTGCATTAACTGTAATAAGTTTTGACCTCCGATATCAGAATCTGATCAGTTCATCACCGAGTCCAAGTGAAAGTCAAATGCCAAATTTTTAAGAATTCCTTCTCAGCAAAACAAAAATGGGTTGTGTGAGGTTACATAAACTCGACTTTTGTCCATAAGTCTAAGAGCTCATTTAATGAAAATGCAAGTTTGTTTCATTTATGTTGCAATTATTGTTTCGCTTTTTTATATGTCTGACCCTGGTAAACCTGGTGTTTCATCATTTCAAGTTTGGAGAAATTATATCATATGGAAAACCAGTGAGAGCTCCTGTAAGGAATTCCTGGACCCAAGTTTGTGCCAAATGTAATGAAATTCCCTCTGGCAGTGTCTTATATAATGCTTTGCATCAACAGCCATTGATTATGGTGGTCTCTGGTTTTTACCAGATTTGACAAAATTCCCTAAAGTTCAGAGATGGACAACCCTAAAATATAACACTTCTGGCCGTGTCTGTCATTGATGCAGAGGCACAAACATTTTTACTAAAATATGTTAGTGGGTTGATTTTATGATTTATTTATCTGACAAAACTGCCAGCAGCCAGAAAATGTTTATTTTTACTAAAAATAATTAATTTGTTATGAGAAATAATATAATAAGCCTTAGCCTGAATATATCAAGTAACTGTTGAGGCTGCTGTACTGAATGTTTATCTAATATCTCTGGTTTTATTCATGATTAACACATCAGTGGGGAGAGATTCATGTGCACGGAGCATGTGGCATCTTACCTGGCCAAGGCTTGGAGAAGCCCGTTATGTCGGATGGCAGTGAGGGTGAAATCTGGCAAGATGGCCAGCAGATTAGTCAGCAGGCCACAGTGGGCTGTCAGGAGGTCGGGAGTTACCATGACAACGGGTTCCACGGCCGAGGGCTCGCCCTGTCGGGAGTCTTGGGAGGTAACCGAGTCGCTGGTGTCTGTGTCACTCTGGCCTGTGAGACACATCGATAGACAGCTAATAGAGAAGCTGCACATACACACACACACACTGTATGAATCACGTCTCCGTCTGTGGCTGGAGACTCTCTGACCACATCATCAAAAACATCAAACTGAGGTGAAATATCACAGAACAATGTCCTGCTTTTTTAGAGCGTATACAAGATGGAAACATAAACACACACACACACAATGTGAAATTGTGGAATGTTTTAGTTTACCGACCACAGTGAGGAAAATAATGTGAAGGTTTACAAGGTACGAAGAATTAAAGCATGCAGTGTTACTATGACTGTGAATGCACGTGTGCACACACACGTACACACTCCCCCTCTCCGTCTCTGTGGTACCTTGAGCCATCAGTCTGCTGGCAAGAGTGTCCTCTGAGATGTTCAGTGAGGAGGGAGCTTTAGGTGTGTGTGGTCCTGAACCTCGTATCTGTGAAGAACGATATTAAGAGCTGAGATTTGACTTAATTCAACTGTTCATTTGTTGGTGTGTTTACTAACCACAGTGCTGGATGTGGAGAGAGAGCTGGAGGGTCTGCTAGAGTCGGCAGTTGGTGCTGGCGGTTCGCTTCTCCAGACCCACAGAGAATTCACAGAATCTAGAAGAGTGTGAATACAAAACACGGGAAAATTTCACCAATACGACTACCAGCTATAATTTTTTATAACTCAATCACAAGAGTACAAATTTAACAAAGTTTACCCAGTGAGTCACTCTTCTGAGAACTGGTGCAACCGCTCGCTCCGGCACTAGGTTGCAGGTGGAAAGTGTATCTGCCACAGTAACAAATGGAGGCAGATGCTGCCACATGCTGGAAGTACTGACAGTGGTACAGCAGAGCCTGGAGCGCTGGGAGACCCACCAAAGAGACACCTGACACTTCATCATGGACACATGGATGCTGGAAGAGAAGAGGGTGATTGTGTGGAGACAAAAAAGCAGAGAGATGAGTGCACAGGGAAAATGACACCTCTGCAAAAGGAACAGAGATGAGAGAAGGGGCTTTACACAGATGGTCTGAAGTAAAATTGAAACTGCTCTTAACTCAATCTGAACCTTTGTCACTAGATTTTTGTGATAAACATGAAATATTCAACTTAAATTGACTGTTAAGTTTTATTTTGACAGTGATATAAGGCATTTCACATCTACTGGATTGTTTTTTCCAAAAGCCACTGTATGACAGTTAGTTAGTTAACTAATTAGTTTTGATTTGATTTTTTCTGTGTGACCTACTTTTGTGCTTTGTATACACATTACAACTAGCACAGATTCCATGAATATCAACCCTTGTTTTTAAAAGCTGAGATTTCTTTTCACCCATGACTTACAAGTCCCTTAACGAGTAATGACACCTCAAATTAAGATGCTGTCGGTGTTTAAATTTGGGATGCTGATGGCCTACGCCTCTAGGATCAACAAGACCGGAGAGCGTAGTTAGCAACTGCAACTAGAGAGGGAAGGAAGAGAAACAGAAAGAGAAGCAAAGAGAAAACAGTTCATGGTCTATAAAAGCTTTTTAACTGGCTGGCAGAGCTGCTGACCTGCCAGTGGGAGTCCTTGGCCTCCTCTGCGTTGGCAGGCATGGGCATCACCAGCAAGTTCTGCAGGATAAATGCAGCCTGGACACACAAACCAAAGAAACAATGAGCTTTATACACATACACACTGGGTCAAGTTACATTGCAACAGTGCCATCTATCTGTATTTGACTGCTAATACACAAAAACAACCTGACCACTGGTTCAGTGATTCAGAATTAAAAACACCTCTGCAAATATGAAAACAAACAATTTAGTGTTACCTAATTACTCCCTGTGTAGCAGTGAAAATAACTAATAAAAATTTCATTCCTCCGACAATTACAGAGCACAGCTGCAGCTCTAACATCATACCTCTCTGCGGACCATGCTGCTCTCCTGCTGATCCAGGAGGATGTTGAGCAGCGTGCCCCACAGACCTCCGCTGATGTTCTGACAGCTGGCGTACAGAGCCTGACACCCGCTGGGCACCGAGGACAGAGCTCCACCCAAACCCAAACTGGCAAACCTCACCTGACACGAGGAGGGACACACAAAATTTCAGGTGGATGAGGATAGACAGAGAGAGAGAGAGTGAGTGAGAGTAACAGGAAGAGAAATATTTAGGGCAATTAGCTCCAGGGTGTATTCACGATCTGCAGATTAAAAGGTGATGGATTTAAAACAAGGTTAAAGCTGCTGTTATGAGACATCCACAGTGTGTTGATTTGACCATGCAGGTCAGTCATAGTGATAAGATAGCATTTAAACTGATAAAAGCACAGAGAGAATGACTGACTTGAATGAAAACTTATTTTAGGAAGACAGAGAGGGAATTTGATGAGACAAAATAGCTTTGTACAGATATGTTTAAGTTTAAATTCACCAAAAAATTAAAAAGGCAGCTACTGTCTGTACCTCTTGATCTCGATCTACCCACAGAGGGATGAGCCAGGCCAAACCCAGCTGAGACGTGCTAGCTTCCTCAGTAGCTGCCTCAGTCCCCAGGGACCACTGGGAGATGAAGTTCTAGTGAAGGAAAAAAGAGAAAAGGTTTCAATATTGCATAGACTCTTAAGTACCTAGATGTCTACAGAATAGATGGCTGTGGTCAGCTTTGTACCAGCGTCGTCACAGTATTGTGAGCATCGTTGACACTTGCCTTGTCCTTGTTTTCAGCCAACATCTCGTGGGAAAGGTGAAGCAAACAGATGACAGCGTTCTTTGTCACACCTTTCCCCATGAAGGACATGGAGTTACCTCCCCACTCCACATAAAATGAGGAGATCACCTAAGCAAAGGACACAGATGACATAAGTTAAAACTAAAATAAACAACAAATGCAATTTAATGATATACTTCATTGTTTCCAATCCATAATTTCTCATTCTGCAAAACATGGATGACAGATTAGTTTGTTATTTGGATGTGTTAAGTGGTTGTTATCACATATTTGTCATTTGAAAACGCTAAGTCAGTTTCTGAGTTAGTGAGAACCGTGTGCTTGTAATGCAAATCACTGCGTCTGAAGGAAAGCTCAATACAGCAGAGACTAATTATTTAGCTTTGATGTTCCATCAAGATGTGGGACTGCACTGAAGAGCAGACGAAGAGAGAGAGAGAGGAACTCAAAGCTTTCCTACAGCATCAAAAGAGCCAGGTGAGAGGTGGGTCAGAGGCACGAGAAGGCTGAGCTGAAAGAGTTAGTCATTTGTGATCATGGAAGATGGAGGTAGTGTCGGGAGCTCTTGACTGAAAATGAAATTAACCTCCAATCTTTGTCTAATCTCAATTAATGTCCATGCAGGCTGCCCTCTGTGGAAACAGAGCCACATATTCCACAGGGGGCTTCATTCCAAAGCAAAAATAAAAGTTTGGACACCTCTGTGCTGAGCACTGCAGCGCAAGCTGGTCGACACTGTGTTACACTATTATTTTATGGACTGTTGCACAACTGAACAGATGGAATAGGCAAGGTTGATTAATCTCATCAGCATCCTCACAGTGTGGTACAGCTAATCAATGAGATTTCTACCTATTGCGATTCATGTCCCATAACCATATTTGCTTAATTTTAATTAATTCCTCAGAAAGTACTGTGTTTTTTTTGTTGTTTGTTTTGTTTTATTTGTTTTGGGAAGGCTCATATCTGATGAGAGGGTTGAAGGCACATGCCCATGCAACACAAGAACAAACACACAATGCCGTGCAGACAAAGAGATGAACACAAGTGCCACATACAAACACACACCTCTAATAGTCCGCTGAGATACTTGGAACAGAGGGCGACGGGTTCCAGGTCAGGGCAGTGGGAGCTCCAGCCAGGCTGGGCAGTCAGGTTGACCATGCCCTGCAGTGTCCTCTCCAGACTGGGAAGGCCATAGAAACGTGGGGCGTCAGACACCCGCAGGCTGCGAAGCAAACAGACAGCCAGCTGGCTCTTGAAGGGGCCTGCTAATGCCAGACATAGCCTGGACAGACAGGAAAGGACAGCGTGAGAGAGAGCGAAATACGAGCAAACCAGACAGACAATGATGTAACAAGGCCGGAAAAACAGAAAAAAAAAAAAAAACAATTAGCACACTGATTCCTTATTATATCATGTAGTTTTCACATGTTTGGTCTTTATTGTCATGTTTTGAATGACTAACTGAGAAAAACACTTCACCTACAGTGGGAGATATAGTATCTTCTTTTATTATTCTTATTAACCAATTTTCTTAATTTCTTCGACAGTCACCAGTTGTGTGAAGTCGTCCTACCTGTCAGTGGTGCGCATCAGACGGAGGAGTAAAGTATTAAAGAAGCTGGTGAGTTCTCTCTGCAGTCTCTGGCTGACATGGTTCTTCAGTTCCTCTGGTTCCCCTGGGCCCGGAGTTAAGTTCTGGGTCTCCACAAGCAGCAACAGACTAAGGAGGGAAACGGTCTCCTGGATGATTGAGGGATGAAGGGACACCAGTGTTTTTTTTACTTGTTTATTCGTTGTTTTTATATTAATATTTCTGGTTTCACTACATTTTAAAATGACAGTATTTCTTTCCTCATCTTCATTTAATTTAATTCAATTTAATTTAATTTGGGGTCCGCTGTGGTTCAGGAGACAGAGTGGGTCAGTCACTAATCAGGAGGTCAATGGTTCGATTCCTGGCTCCTCCAGTCAAAGTCTCCTTCGGCAAGATACTAAATCGCAAATTTCCCCAACGTGTGAATGTGTGTGAATGAGATTAGAAAGATTAGAGAATACAGAGGATAGTGACATTGTGTAAATGTGTGAATTTGATCTGCAGCGTACCATGCTTTGAGTGGTCTTTAATACTATTTTATTCTCTGCACAACTGCATGTACATGTTCAGAGTGGTTATTAACTTTAGTCGATTGTGTATATTTCACCATTAACTACTGTAGTTCTGTGGTTTATTTGTCGACCTTTCAATTCAAACAAACCGACCTGTGGAGGGGAAATGCAGAGGAGGCTGACAGGTGTATTTGTGCTTCTCAAAACACAAAACTCAGATGCAGAATTTCTTACTGAGCAGTGCACACCACGTAGATAGTTAACGCAAGTGTAGTGAGCGACAGATGTTCTTGAAACAGCTCAGTAATTACAGAAAAGTTGGAGCAGAGCAAAGCTGCTCACCCCTACCAGGCATTCAATCTGAGTCTGCTTCAGCTGTCAGGGGAGGGCTTATTGTTTACACACACATTAATGAGAAAGCCAAGGTGAAAACTGATTAAATCCTAAAAGCAGCTCCCCCCACCAGAACAGTGCAGTGATTCTTCCCCTCAGGCAAAAATATGAATCCAACTTTGTTTTAAGAGCTCAAGAAAATGATCTCTCCTGCAGGTCTGAGGTGTTACACAGTGATACCTCGTTTCTGTTGTTATAATGGAGTAATACATTTATCTTGTCAGATAGCATGTGATTACAGGTATATAACCCTCTGTGTTGGAGAGAACATATTCTGAACAGATTACCAAATGCACTGCGTTAAATAGGCAGCATAAATAATGCTTTTCAAGTCTTAACCACTAAAAAACACTACAGGTCAGACAGCTCTTGTTCTGAGGTAACTTGGCATCTTGCCTAAGGATACTTCCATATGCAGCCTGAAGGAAACAGAAATGTAGCAACTGACCCTCTGATTAATGAAAGACCAATTCTACTACCACCTACCGCTACTTACCAGCTTCAGAGATGCGCACACACATATATTTACAGGCATTTAAAGGCAAGCTGCAGCAGTAAATATTAAAATAAAGGATAGAGTAATTAAATGCCACAACAACAGAGTAACTTATACAACCTTGCTGTTCTCATATATCCCTTCAGACGTGAACCTTCTGCTGTATTGAGGTTTTAATTACAGGCTAATTTACAGCTAAAATTATCTGTACCTGGTTGAGAAGCAGCTCCAGGATCCAGCGCAGGTCCTTGTCCTCGGGGTCAGATGAGGACTGTCTGAAATAGGCGTTCAAAAATGCAACAATGCCCACGAGCAACCTCTCATCCTCAACACAGGCCGGACGCACCTGGAGAAACCTGCAGGGAGGAAGACACAAAGTCAAGCAGAGGGAGAGAAAGAGGCTGAGAGGAAGATAATAATAAATAATAACACATTATAAAAGAAGCTGGGGCTTTTCTTTGTTTCAGGAAAAACCTTGTGTGAAGGAGGTGGTGGTGATTAATTTACTGAATCAGCTTTACATTCTTGTATATTTCAATCACTTAAATCGTTTAGGTTGAGCTTCAGAGCAGTTTGAGCATGAAGAGATCATTTTAAAACCAGTAATTATGGTAAAGGATAAATATATCTGAGTGTCTGATGGTTTAAAAAACAAAGATATGTAGAATAATTTTCGAGAGAAGACAAAAGACAAGAGTCACACTGTGCTCACTGAGACGTGACCATTTGGTTCACAGCAAGAACTGTTTCGTTCTACAGCGGCAGTAATAATAATGGCAGCAATAAAACTCTCCCATTATTTTCTTTATTCATAAACCTTAACAAGACATATTTACTGACTTGGTTATTTGCATGTGAAGCTACAGAATGTCAATGTGTAATTAAATGTGTGTGTGTCATATGCCTGGTCACTGCTGCCTGCCAGCTGAGGGACTGAAGGGTGTCTCTGCAGCCATGAGTTGGGATGTGAGGGACGGCCAGTCTGTCAATCAGCAGGTAGAGGCTGAGCCTGGAGAGGGCAGAGGTCACGGAGCTGTGTCCTGCTGCTCTGACGATGGCCTGAATGCAGTCCTGCAGCGCAGAGGGAAGGTGCAGCGCCTGCAGTGACAGAACCTGTGCCTCCGACAGCATTAAGTCAGGGTGAAATCTGTGAGGAGCAAAACATAAATAATGAAAGAAAAGAAATGTTCAAAATCAGATTACTTGACTATTGATGTGCTTGATAAGTGTGTTCCACATGCGGCATCCTCAGAAGCATACTAATGACTGCATTAACAAACATTTGATCACCAATCTGGAGGGATGAGACATTTATGAGTCATCCTCAGAGAGATGTTGTCTGAGATTTATTTGTGACTGAGACAAGCATTGGCTGCAATGATCGTAGCAGCTACAATCAGGATGCGGTGCTCAGGAAAACTGTGAGAACTAGAACTGTGTCATGAAAATAAGAAAAATATCATCAAAGGTTATAGAGCTCTACTTCATAGAAAATAACAAGCCCAAGGAAGATACCACAGCAGCGTATAGACTGTGCTTTACACGTCTTTGCTGTAATCAAACTGGATCAAACTGTGTGAGAGACATTCTCATCTGTTTGAATTAGGTCACATTAGAAGTAAATGGAGACAGATGAAACACAAGATGCCAAGCCTCTGAAACTAATTTCTCCCTACAAAAAAGAACAAGGTGTAAGTGTGATATGTGGCAGAGTTTTTCTTGGGCTAAAAAAAAAAAAATACTGCCAAAGAACATTTTGTGCCTCAAAACAAATAAAACATTGCAGTTGTCTAAAAAAAACTCAAATGGAAAAAAGGGGAAACAATATATTACAATACATAAATTAATGTATTGCAAATGGCAAGAAGTAAAAACATTAAGGTTCTTACTCAGGAGCCCTGGTAGAGTCGCCACGCCGCTCCGCGAGGAGGTTATCAATCCCAGAATGCCATGCAGTGTTCCAGGCCACCTGCAGGGCTTGGCGGGCCGGAGCCAGGGTCAGGAGGTCAGAGGACGGAGGGAGGACGCAGCAGTACGGGCTGACGGCGTGATGACTCGCTGCCTGGAAGGGGATGTTGTACCTGCAGGGAAAGTTGATGTGAAAATTGCTTGTAAAGGACAGAAACTGTGACACACTTTTTAAAACATCACAGATCACTTTACCTGCGTATCACCGTCAGCGGCAGGGAGAAAGGTGTGAGAGTCACACTTGTGCTGGATCTGTCCGACCTGACACGAGAGGAAAGAATCTGTTAAAATTAAATACTAGGATCCACACACTACTAGTGTTTTATCCTAAAGAGAAGAAACACTCACCATATGTTAATGGTAGCAATCTCATCAAATAGCAGTAAACTCATCAGGACAGCAATTTCACTTCCACTGCTGTTTTTGTTCTCCTTCAGTATCAAGGATGCTGAAATAGAGACACAACATAAACACTATACATTTTTTTACATTTATATTTGACATTTCATTAGAGAGACAACATTGAGACTGGTAGTCATAACCACCACATGTTATAATTCAAATGTGTCTCCCAAATGTATTTAATTTTGCTACAAACTATGCTCCAAATTTTTCAGGTTGCTGTAAATCTCACAAGTTCAGGTATTGCGAATTAATTTCCACCCAGTGTACAGATGCTGCTGCCAAGGTTAGTTTTACAGCAACCAGTTGCATCATACTAATATGACACTTACTACTATGCATGAATGGAAGTCTTGTCGTCTATTTTTTTTTTTTAAAGAATGTGCCCTCAAGCTACACAACACAACATGTATAGCTGTTACTTAATGAGCTGTCTTGTGAACGTACCCCTGAGCAGTGTGAGGAGCAGGAGGTTGCGCTGTGCCAGTCTGTGCCTCAGAGATGGATCAGCATACACCAGCTTCCTCAGGATGCATACACAAGGCTCCAGCAGGCAATCCACGCTCTGGGGAGAACGGCAACATATACACTCGCTGTTTAATTGCAGGGAAAACACAAACACATTCTCTTTCTAGCACCTTGTCGCTCTGTGCCTCACACATACACAATCGCTGGATCTCTTTACTGTCACTTTGCATAAGCTTAACTCAAATTCAGTGACTGCACAGGTTGCAGGCGATGAAGGGTTGGGACAAATGCAACCTGCAGGCAACCTTCTCCCACACATATATTAGCTGAGACAAGTCATTCTCTGTGGCCACGTTCCTCCACCTTCATGTAGCCAAACATGCTGGACGATTACCCCTGTTAGCAGCTTCTTATTCAAGGCCTGGGAATGATCAGCAGGCTGTGGGAACTAGAGGGCAAAAACCACTGCTGACCAGGGCCTGTCTGACACTATTAACACAGGCCATTTCATCCTTCTATCATGCGCGCCTCGGTGGGTTTCCTCCACATCTCCTGGCTGCACACAGAGCACATATAAGAGAGGACATGTGCACAAACAAAAGCAGCAGTGACTGCATCTATGAAATATGGGGTTTGTTTTTATTTGGATTTAGCAGCAATTCACTCAGCACACATCTATTTATCACTTCACCACAGCAAGTTTGTTTTTTACCTTGTTGCCATTGACACTCTCCATGATGAAAGAAATGACTTTGTCTGTTATTTCGAGATTTTTCAGCACCGGGTGCATTGTCGTGTCTGCGGGGAAGTAAGAGAACAATTCAATGTCACGACAATAAACATTTGCAAATTAGACTCGTGCATCACACAGAGGGTAAAAAAAGATTCTTTTTCTTAATTTAATCGAGTTTATAACATTTCATCCAGGCTGCTGATCAGGCATTTCAAACTATTATAATCATTATGGGATATTGACTTCAGTATTGTTCTAGTATCTGCAGTCTGCTTGTAAACTTTGCAGGAACACCATCACATTTACACATTTACAGGCACTTGTGCAGTAAACCTATAAAAAAATAAAACGAAGATTTCTTTGTGGGACTAAGAATGCAGCAGTTTATTGTGTTTTCAATTTACATATATTACTCTGTTAAAATCTAACTCACCTTGCAGCACTACAGACAGCTGCTCTGCAGCCGATCTTCTCAGAGAGATGTCGACAGTATCTGACGACAGGATGCGAAACAGCCTCTCCACCGACTCCACCTACACGTCATTAACACGTTAAATTACCAAATTCTTTCTGTCTGTTCGTAAATATATGCTGGCAAGTTCGTCTCACTCTCTATGTAGATTTCTACCTTGAGGACAGACTTGCTGCTCGTATCCAGCGAGATGTCCAAAGTGTTTCTGAGACAGTAGAGATTGGGGAGAGTGGAGATCACAGTTTGATCCAGGTCTGGTCGAGCTGTTTGGGCTTCATCAGCGCTGGTTAAGTAGGGGAGGATTTGTGGCACTGCTGCTGCTCTCACACTGTTTAGAGTTGAAAATTTAATTGAAAAAAGACATAAAATACACAATAAGACATATTTTTTATCTACATTAGATTACTATTATGTAGTTAAAACATTACTAGCCCCTCAGTTTTTTTTTTAAAATGTCATATACAAACAACAATTAGATGTCAAATAAGTGGCTGGCAGCTCAGACAATTCTATTAGTCGCTGCCAAAAATTTTTGGAGCTTGTCTCGTGGCCAGTGTCTGTGGTTAATTTCCAACTCCATCAATATTCATAGACTGGGACTAAGTAGCTGTCTTACACAGGCCTCACAGAGCATTCAGATGGCTTGATGAGCACATCACCCGATGGCAACAGACAGTGGTAATATGTCCATCATCAGCATTTTAAAGCAAAAATATTCAAACTCTCAGGAGTCATAAAAAAAACCCCAACAGACCCAGCATCAACTTCATCAAATGAAATCCCAGGTATGCAAACACATGTGGGCAGGCGTATGATACCCAAAACAAACATTTACAAGAGATGGACCCAGAGCTCAGACTCACGTGGGCTGTTTAGTGAAAAGTAGTCGGAGTGCTGCTTTTAGCTTTGCTGTGTTTGGACACACGTTGTCTCTCGTCACGTCCGACGTATCACTTATCAGCAGGACGCAGTTTCCCAGTGACTCTTCAGTGCTGGCATAACCCTGCGCATCAACACGCACGTCCACACACACAAACAAACAAACACACACACACAGAATTCTCACACTGCCTTGGCACCAAATGGAGCAAACAATGGGAATTCCAGCTAAGCAGCACAGCAGTAAATAAAATATGCATCGCTTTGATTACGGGTGGTTTCATTTCGTCTCTTGTTGACATGGCAGGCCCATCTCTGAATGGCCTCCTTGAATTAAATCACACTTGACAGTCTAGTCAAAATCTCATGTATATTCATGAAAAATTTCCAGGCTTTCTGTTGCCTGAAACTGAACAATTAATAAACGCTTGTTTTTTTCCCTCCAAAAAGGAAACAATATAACAGAGAATATGTAAATGAGAGAATAAATAAATTTTTTCTCACTGGCAGCTCAATATGCTGTCTTTGTGGCCCAAGAGCGCTAAAATTGCACTTTTGATCATAGTTGTTTTGATAGTGAAGAACACACACTACTTCCCTCTGCTCCATAAATATAATGTAATAAGTTCCAAACATGATGCTGCTTTATGAGCTCTGCAGCACAAATACAAAGCACCCTCCGCAGAAAGCACAACACCTGTAATATGGGCATGACCGGGTAAAGTGCCTCATTGAATCTGTCCCAGGTTGATGCTGTCATCATCAATCGTCCCTTGAGCAGGAATAGCAGGATATCCTTGGCAGCGCCGCTCACCTATAGATCACAGGTAAACTGCTGAATCCACAAACTTCACTGTTGATGAAATATTTACTGGCAAACAAGCTTTAAACATCTGTATTACAGGACACCAGCAAGCCCTGTTAGTGCATGTTAGTATTACACAAAATTAGAATATAACTTTAAATAAAAAATTAAACACAATACACTCTCAGTCTCGCTTGTACCAGTATTTGACTAGTTCTAAAATAGGTACAAGTCCACCTACCTTTTCTGCAGAGTCCTGAAGTCCAAAAGCACTTATTTCATAAAGCACCCGTTGATGGAGAAGGAAGTTGACTCCTCCACTGGCTCCCGGCTCCTGTCGTGACACATTCTGGATGCCAAGGCAGTCCTGGGGGTGTAGGTAATCACAGCAAAGCACATCGTAAAGTGTCACTATCCTCTCACTTGTGCATGCATACTAGAGCTCCAATGCACTTTAAATGTAGCTATGCTCTCTAGACAGTGCTTGGTGAAATGAAGAGGAAGACTGATTTCAAATGTCAAGTGATTTTTTATAGCTCACTGTCAAAGGTGTGCAATTCATCCATCTTCATCTTACTTATTTACATATGGGTTACCTACCAAACAAGTCTGCGTTATTGCTCTGGTGTCACTTTAGCCATGAACCTGTACATTTATTTAAACACTGACTGCCTATATGAGATGGCTTGCTCTGACCTTGACCAGGTTGAGAGTGCATGTGTATGTTTCCGTCCTGACAGGCAGTAAAGGATGAGACAGCAGCTTGAGGAGAATTTTCTGACTCTCTGTTTGGAGCAGCGGACTGGGCTGATCAAACTTCCACCTGACGGACAATAAAAAAAGAATGTACCATAAACAAACACAAATGTTTACACAAAACAAAGAATTGAATTGAAACAAAATAAAATGACTTCACACCATAATTGTTTTTTAAAGTATCTTACAGATAAGAGCAGATGTGAACACATTCCTTGACGATGGGTAAGTGTTGGTGAAACGGGAGACCGTCTATGGCTTGGTCCGCCAGCTCCAGTGACTCCAACCAGTTCTTTTCTCCCTTAATACAGAAATAAACCAAGGAATGAATACATATATATAGGATATGAGTCACATTCTAAACAGGTTTTCCTGCAGCCTGACTTATGTTTGTGCCAAGACTGTTTTTATTTTAGAAATTACGGTTGTATGTCTATAAATGACAGTTCACACCTCAGCTTGTGCTTCCTTGAGAAAGTTGCATGTGGATTCCATCCAGAGAGCAGCACGGGTCACCCTCCTGTAGAGGTCATGGCTGTCAGTGTTCACCTGCTCTAAGTAGGCAACCGCTGTCTCTTGCATGCTGGGTAATAAACTTCCCAGTGATGTGTCCAAGCAAAGGTGGAATAAAGCTGTTGCAGTGCTTTCTGGGAGATTGTCATTAGCCTGTGGAGGGAATAGAAACATATATTTTTATGTTTCTGAAGTTCACTGAAGTTATAAAGTCACAGTTAATTCAAGGGAGGTGCGAGCACACACACGTACACACACCTTCTCAGGAGGAAGAATGGTTTGCAGGAGTTTAATGGTGAATATGGCAGTGCCCATGTACGCCACTCTGTGAATCTGGCAGCTGTGAGGAATGTCTGCTGAGTAGCTCTGATGGTAGCTCAGAATATCCCCCAACTGTTCCAAGAAGGCTTGCAGCTTCTCCTTCTAAAACACACACAGACAGATATGTAAACAAAAGAACACGTCACACAAACACAGTAACACACACACACATGCACTGACATCATGTGCACGTTCACATTCACCGACCCGCACTGATGATGTGCGGCTACTGGCTATGAGCCAAGAGAAAAATTGTTCCTTCCGGGAGTTAGGAATTGAATGTAATCAGATTTCAGGGTTATTTTGGGACGAGATAGAGATCCACCCCATCTCAGTATGAATAAATTGGGACAATCTATTCTCAGCCACTTTGTTCTGGGAGCAAAAATTGAACAATAGAAGATGATAACCAGCAGGGGGCAGTAGATGTCCTGTGCATTGCCGTGGCTGGCATAAACAGTTTGGCCCATTCCCACAGGAAAAACCTAGAGGTCTGGCACAGAAAAGCTGCTCTCCACATAAAGATGACAAAACAGTTCTCAGGCTGTGAGACTCTGGGCATGTATTAAACAGCAGCGGGCCAGAGGGGCCTGCACTTGACAAGTGTATAAGTCCCCCTGCAGAGGAACATAGTCCTTTAACAGTCAGGGAGGATAACAAATGATTCTGCACAGTGAAAAAACACACACACCACTTTAACACAATCAACTCTGTGGCCCTAATACATGTAATAAATGAAGACATTTACTAACTCAACAATCCTGTGCTTAGACAAACCCTGGGGTACACACAAGAGGTGTGCATGTACATAAGAGAGGTTCTTTGTAACCAGCAAAAAGCCTTTGTAACCTTATATAATTCATTCAGCTCAATCGCATGCCTACAGTTCTCCTTGACAGTTGAGTACCGTATGCCTGTGTGTCTGCAGCAAATTGTCTGGTGGCCAACCCAGTTCCCCTTTTCAGTCAAGTGTATCCATTCATCTACATAAGAGGCTGTCATGAGCTGTGTTCTGACTTGCCAGTTCCATCCCCACCAGGCTGCGATCGTCCCAGACCAGCTCGCAAACACTGTCCCCAAGCAGGAGGACGGCGTCGCACAACAGCTCCAGAACCCGATGGAACACATGCGAACCCTCTGTGAAAGGAGAGAGATTTTTTTTATTACAATTAAATAATAGTTGATACCATAAAGCCATTGCAGGAAAACAGGTAAGGGGAATATTTGCAATATCTCAAGCAAAACAGGAAAAACAGGCAATAAATGCTGGTTTATTTATTTCAGAAAACCCATCTCCCTCTTTCCCTTATTAAAAGAAAACTAGTCTCCTACCTGTTTTAAGAAGTGGTATAGAATGCTCCATGACAGCAACTGTGAACTGGGCCAAACTGAGCTGCTGCAACTGCAGCTCCAGGACATCGTCTACACCCAGGTCAGGAAGCTCCAAATGGGCCACGTCTGCAGGGGACTGTGGCGTCTGCCTGGGGGCCTGGACTGCTGCTCCAGCTCTGTGTGAGCTGCCACTGCATGAATCACAAACAAGAGAGGGAGACAACTGTAAATTCATGATCTGTGCTTGGACCACTCAAACAAGGAATGACGTATGAGCTGTATAGGGATGGATCATAAAAAACTGAATATACCATCACAGGAGTCAGAAGTGATTTTCCAACACTGCTGACTGGCCACTAGAGGGCTCCTGACATTATTCATATTTATAGACAAATGAAATCCTCCAGTCTTCCCCACAAAGCTTTGTCTTCTTGTGCGGGTTGATGGTGTCACTAGCAATTTTGTCATTATCAAAGTCTACCACTATCTCCCATAGTGCGCACAAATGTTGCATGTACAGTCTGATGAACAAAATTGTCTGCAACACCGACTCATATCAGAAAGTTATTTCTTACAAGCATGAGAGATATGCAGATACAGAAGTGAGACAGAAGCAAAGCTGAATGAATCTCTGCCCTGATTCAACATGATTAGTGAAGACATGCAAAGACAGTGACGCAGGTTTTTTTTTTCCTTTTTTTCAACCCTTCTATTTTTTTTCACAGCTTCATATATTCACACGCACCTGTTGGAAGCTGCATCTCCATCTTGACCGTCTCCTCTGGCTCTCTGACCTGTGCGTCCAACTACAGACGGTCGAGAAGAGCATTCCCCACCCGGGGAGGAGGCCTGGGAACGCTGGGTCCCTCGCACCTCCTGTGAGTAGGAGAAGGAGGAGTTCTGGGACACTGGATCTATGAGGCAAAAAAACACATTGTCAGAAACAGATTAAATACACTGCTGTATCCTCCTTGTGACAATAAAGTATAAGGATTAGATAGTAACTGGAAATTCTATTTTAATGAAAAGAAAATTATAGTTGTTGAATAAATAGATTTATCATGAGTTTGGATTTGAACACTCATTGCCAGATGATTGTTATTTTATAACATAATAACATACAACATGGACGCAGACAGGATAATCATGCAGAAATTACATATCTCTTCTGAAACCCCCTGATTTTAGCATTAAAAATATATTTCTTAAAGTGTGAAAAGATCTGTGCATCAGGCTAACTTGTAGGGCACGCTACCTTGCTTTGTAGAGTAGAAGCTTGGATCTTGATGAAAGCGCAGTCTCCTCCTCAGACCTGCACAAAGCTGCCTCAGGCAGGAAAGAGCCTGCAAGTGGAGGTAGCTCGACTCACCTTTACGCGAAACCACCCTCAAAAGGGACAGGAGGCTAAAAAAAAAAAAGAGGAAGGTATCAGAGGAGTTGTATTACTGAGAGTCAGGGGGATAAGAAGTTGTTTGGTTTCTAAAAGTATAATTAACATCCAGTAATATCCAGTTAGGGTATTGTTTTAATTAGTTTACAAACAGAACGAAAAACAGCACCGGGGCTGAAACTGTGTACTAAAAACCAGGAACTCAGACAGTGATAGAAATGTTGTAATAAAGTTCCCTAAATAAAAAGGGAAATTGGAATTGAATTATTGAAACAGCAATTTGTTCTAAGTTCAGATTTCCTGCTCTCTGTAGCTAATGATGCCATGTCTCTAAATCCAAGCCTTTTAATTTAGCTTAATAGCTCTAGTTTCTCAAAGGAGGGACCAGTAAAGCCACAAGAAGAAAAGTACTTTCCCATAATGATTTGTTTTTGATAATGAGACTGCTGGGTGACAGTATGCTAATACTGCCCTGAGACCGATGTAATATAATGCACCACTTTATTAACAAAATAGTAATGTTCACAGTGGCTCATCGGGTCAAAATGATGTCTCCTCCAACACGGTCTACGCCAAAGAAATGAAGACTCAGATAACAGATGTACTTTGTTGCTGACATGATCCTGGTACATTACACCACTTTTTTACAGAGATGGGGACAGAGCACATCTGCTGAATGAGCCAGTGTCTCAGCTACGCCCATTTCAGTTAAGTTACAGTGCACAGTAACTCCACATAAGTACACTTACTTTCTCATTGGCAACACAAGATATCTGAGATTCCTCCAAAGCGAACAAGACTGGAGCATGAATAGTTCGAACGCCTTCATATTCACAGAATCTCTGTTTCAAGAAGAAATGCCCCACCAAGGACTTTCACACTATGCAAGAAGCAATCTAGTGCCTATTCAAGCAAAGTGAGCCTCGAGAGGCATCCACAACCTCTGACAAGATCAGGGACACAGAATTATAAAGTGGTGTTTTGTTCAAGGGCACTATTTGACAGGTTATTATGTTGACAATGGCTAGAGTGGCCATCTCATAAATCCATTACGAGGTGGCCACACCAACCCCTTGATACAACACTATATTTAATTGGCTGGAATAAAAAAAAACAAAAAACCTACAAATATGAACAGTCATGAACCAGAAGAAAATAAACAGGCTCTGGAATTCTTCAGCAACATGTGACACCCAAATTTTAGTGTTGAGAGATTCTGGGGTCTGCAACAGGCAGTTTCAAGTCAAGACTGCAAATTTTCCCCCAAATGAAGGGATCTGTCTTGAACACAGCACAGAACCTGAGGGATGCCAGGATTTAGACTGGCAAAAACAATACAGCCTTTAAACTAAAAGTGATGGCACTAGCAGTTATTCTAATGCCCTGTTAAAAGCTACCGAAACTTTTAAAAAGTCAACTCAAGTTTTTAATGACACACACACACACACTGAGCGACATACTGGGTAAGGCCTCTCTTTGCTTTAAAAACAGCCTCAATTCTTTGTGGTGTCGAATACACACCATGTTGGAAACATTCCTTTGAGATTCTGCTCTGTGTTGATGTGATTGCATCACATCATTTGTACAGATTTGTCAGTTGCAAATCTGCTGCAAATCTCCCATTAAAAGGTGATAAACTGTTGCTGTAAAGGGATGAACACAGTCAGCAACAACACTCACATAGGCTGCGGCATTCAAACCACGACTGACTGGTATTTAGGGGCCCAAAGTGAGCCAAAAAACAATTTCCCACACCATTACACAACCACCACCAGCCTGGACACAACCTGACATGAGGCAGGTTCAATCCCTGTATTCATACTGTTGACACCAAATTCAGACTCTACCATCTGCTGCCTCAGCACAAGTCCAGATTCATCAGACCAGGCTACGTTTTCCATTCCTCAACTGTCCAGTGACGCTGCAGCCTCAGATTTCTGTTCTTAGCTGACAGAGTGAAACCTAACATTGTCTTCTGCCGTTGTAGTCCATCCATCTCAGGGTTGCCACGTTGTTCAATCTGATGCATGTCAACCCCAACCAGTAACGCCATTCTCCTGTGACCACTCTCATCAACGAGTTATTTCTATTCACAGAACTGTCGCTCACTGGATGAATTTTGGTTTTTGGCACATGATTCAATTCTAGAGCATATTTTTTTGTGAAAATCCCAGGAGATCAGCAGAACACTCTAACTATCCTGTCTCATATGTCAGTCTCACCACAGTCAAAATCACTGAAATCACATTTTCTCCTCCTTCTAATGTTTGATGTGAATATTAACTGAAGCTCCTGACTGTATGTACAGGATTTAACACATTGCAATGTTGTTATAGGATTGACTTATTGAACACTTGCAATGAATAAGTGGATGCACAGGTATTAAATAATAAAGAGTTGGTATGTGATCACTAATAATACATATAACAATATCTGCCTGGTAGTGTTTTAGGTTCTGTCCAAAAATATTTTAAAATAAAGATAAAATACAAATGTTTGCAAAACTATAGTTTGTTTTTCACCAGGATCATGGTGTAATTGTACCTTTACAATACTTGGTCTCTGCAAAAAAACCTCAGGAGGAAAGTCCTGCATGATGACATCACACAAAAGATCACATGTGGTCCGCACCAAGTTTGGATTGTTGCTCCTTAGAGAGCTGTGTGAGAAGAAGCAAAGCATATTTACTATTCAGTTATTTGATATCACTACACAGTTGTGAAGTTAATCAATGAAATAATTATTTTTGGTATTTTTACACTGCGTATTAATAGAATATCAGCTATATTCATGTGTTGTCTCTCACCTTTCATTGGATGAAAGAATGTGTCTGTCAGTGTTTGTCAAAGTTAGCCACGGAAACACAGAAAACCTCAGACACCTCACGGACTCATGCACTGTAAACACATTGAAGATTTTAAGGGCTCTGCCTCTTGAAAAAAGATGAAATGAAATGTTGCAAATTATAAGATTAACATTTCAAAAATACTAGTACCTGCTATCTTGTGAGGTGCCACATCTGTTTGTGCTGGCAAACTCTTGTGAAAATAGCCCATTTTAGGAAAATCTTCTTCAAGTGGAACGACGGCAAGGGAGAAATCAGAGAAACCACATTTGTTAAAATAAGGTTTTTACAAACTACACATTCTACATCAACTTCTGAACACAAACAAGTCTTAACTTGCAACACCTGTTGGAGTTGTACTGTGCACTCCATGTGAGTAGACGGTTGTTTTACTGGGGAGCAGCTCAGGTAGGTGGAACAGCTGGTCCAGGGTTGCACTGATGACAGCTCGCAGTCTGGGCTCCACATTAGCAGACAGTTGGGTAAGAAAGTCCACCGCACCAACGTCTCTCAGCATCTGGGCTGCGCTTGGATGCTTGGAAAACAAAATGACAGAGCCAGTAGTCACAAAATGAAAAATATAGCATTTAGTGTTATGCTAAGAGCAGCACTGTAGCAGCACTTAGGATATGAATTGGCATGAAAATGTCACTGAGCAGAACTCTCAGCATTTACTCCCCTGCTCATACTTCTTACAAAAGAAATGATGTTTGTTATTTCAGTACAGTTAAAACTGCTATGGAACTACTTTGTGATTTATACTGTTAGAGGAAAAGATAAATACCACCTTTGATTTACTGACTGCAGTCTGGACTCTAACCAAGGTCAGCTACACTTACAATCCTCCCATCTATCTACAATTTATCAATCTATTTTCCCTTGCTGCTCATTCAGGGGGTCAACTGCTGAATGTGCTGTTCCTCTCAGGCCACTGCCTTGTCAGAATTACCTCCTACTGAGGCACTTAGTTCTCTACCTTTGATAGAGCTGTGAGCAACTCAAGGACCTCCTCTTGCATCGGCACCTCGGGGAAATTAAACCACTCCAGCAGATACACAAACAGCATCTTTTCTTGGACAATGTCGGAGAGGGAAATCAGGGCATGGTCCAGCTTACATATGATGTTCTTCAGTGCTCGAACTCTGATCTCCACCAAAGAATGGCCTGAGAATAAAGTGTTGAGTTAGGAACAAGACGTTTTTAGCAAAATTAGCACCGTTATATTATTCATTAGCTAGTTAGCTAACGTTAGAGGGGAGTATGAAGAAACTTCAGAGCCTAAGCTAACGTTAGCGAGATCATTTATTATTAACTCTACATTATATAGTAACAACATGCATGATAAACACAGCTAACAAACGTAGATAATATAAAAAGCTAAGTTTAAAGAGAGTTGTTGTTGTTAGCTAGCATGCAGCGGCTAATATCTTTTGTTAATAAGTTCAGATAAAGTAAGCACCTTGGTTCAAAGCTACAGTTCTTAGCTACTAAGTTAGCCTACCTATTTTCTTAATGAGAGGAGCTAACTCCATGTCCGGTGGATATTAAGCGTCAAAAACAGTCAAAAGAGCTTCATTAGTTATCAAAGCTGCACAGCTCAGGAGGTGGGTTTCTGCCGGTGTCATGTCAACAACAGGGTTTGTTGCCCGGGTTTGTTTTCAACGACCGCGCCAACGTCACTGCGCTTCCTGTAGAGGACCAGGGTGCGTTCAGGACCCACATCTGTGTGGGACGACATAGACCCATGGTGCGTTTATGGCCTTTTTCATAATGGATGTGTTTTAGAGCCGGACATTCATGGGGGATTTTTGGGGCTGATATTAGAAAAAAAAAAAAAAAAAAAACGATAACCAATTAATTTTGCAATATTACTTATTTAAAGCAATTTTGCATAAACACTTGTGACAGATTTTCTAAAATAACTAACTAAATATCTTATTCAGAATGAAATCAGTGCAGCACTGCAATAAACATCTGGGAACTTTTTAAATCAAATAATTGTTTGTAAAAGAATCACAAATAAAAAGGAAAAATCTATGTAATTATAAAAGTATAAATCCTAACAAATGAGATGTATGTAATAACATTAGCCTACATAATATGCCGATACCAATCTGCCTGAGTTAGGTAGATATCAGCTGATTAAATTGGTCAGGCACTAATGTAGAAAAAGAGAATGACCTTTTAACTAAATTGCAGTATTTTGTCATGGTGGTCTGCTGCTAATCAGTGCAAATCAACATGTAACATGCAAAATAAAACTGATCAACAGCTGACAATTGACCAAGCAATCCAAACACTTTCACATATTCCCAGTATAAACTGCACTGACAAAGAAAACTACCATGTACTACCAGATCTTGAAAAACTATATAGATATACTAAAATAATTATTCTTTCTGGGATCCTTAGTGTCTGAGTTCATGTTTCAACATGATTGAAGGGTTTTGCATTGCTGTCACACAGACCAAAGGTTTTTTTTGACAACAGCTACATTACACTCATTAAAGAAATCTTTTCAAACATTTATACTCTCAAAAATTACAAAGCTGATGTGCAGTGTGCCTTAACAGGCATAAATTCTCTTCATACTCTACGTGTAAGTTAATCTTAATTGCACGAGATCTCACACTTGAGATGTGATGTAGATATGATTAACCGACAAGGTGATAATTAACTAACTTAGCGAATGATAATTTGATACGACAATAATAGGATCGCACAGCTTTTCTGGGGGGAATTCAGCCCATAATTAATTTGGCCGTTTGCTATATTTTCTTCTATCACCTAGATTTATTGGAAGGAGTTGAAGGGAAATGATAATTTTGTTCTTTTAAACCAGCATGTGTTTTATCAGTATGTATTCCACTGCAGTTTCATATGGACTTACTTGGACAGATTTATATACAACATTTTTCTCAGTCTTTGACACCCCATATATCTAACCTTGTTCTACAGCTTCATGTATCATATTTAATGCATATTGAGCCAAAAATTCTAATCTCGCATGCTGCTTTTATACAGCTGCAGCATCATATTTGTTGCAGAATCAGTTTATACAAACATCCCTTCAATTTAGTAAGATCTTCTGTGTTAGTTGTCTCGGAAAAACTTTGCATCTTGACTGGAATTTAGATTAAAGTTTTGTGGGTTGGAGCAGAGCTTGTCTGCACAACATGAGTCATATTGATGGACCTGCCAAAGGGTCCATTGACCTGTGGAGGTTAAAAATTTATTCTGCTTCTCTCAGGCTCTCACACACTGTATAGGACTGAGTTGTATGAATGTTTTTGACATTCTACAGATGTACAGTGAGAATACAGAGTAAGAGCTATGACGTCCAAACAGCTGTGGAGGCCTTCTTTACCTGGAGGAAAAATACAATACATCGGCCTTAGTCAGACCAGGGGTTCTCGATCGCTGTTTTGCTCTGAAAAGCACATCACATCATTTTTATTTGACAACCTCTGTGTATCTTGGATTGCTTGTTAGCACTGGCTGTAGACAAGAAGCAAAACTTCACTTTAAATAAATAAAAACAAAGGGTAAGGTGTAATTTATTTTTTTTCCCCTGAATGATTTTCCCACATATGTTTTTGTTCACACGCTTCATTTATATTCTTGTGACTTTATCTCATGTGTATGTCGCCTGTTTTCCACTTTCAATCTTTAATTTTCAAATGCAGCGTCAGTGTGCAGTCGTCTTGTGCTCGTTCACATTGACCAACCTGGACAGACAATATGGAGCGTTACATATAAATAACATACCTGGAATGGAGATGTCCCAGAAGTTTAAAAGTATGACAAATGTTTAGATACTGTACAAAAACACCATCCATGCCCAGTTTTATTAAATCTAATTAATAATTTATATGGGGCCTTAAAACACATATAAATATAATCCTGAATCTGTGCACCCTATTTCACCGCCAAATGCAGAAATGTGCGTTATAATTTCAATTTTAAAGTTTTAATGACAAATTCAAATAATTTGCGAGAATTAGTAGCAGAGATAACTTTTTAAGATCCTCATGTTCTGTGTTACTGTAGTCTGTGTGATTGTAGTTGGAAGAATTACTGTAAGTTAAATCAAAGCACCACTTTATGACCACTGCATACAGTCAAATCATCATTTGCAACTTTCTGTTTCTTCTTTAGGGCTGAAATAAAGAATAAAAAAAAAATTCACCCTCCTGTGCTCTCTCCCAAAAATTGTTAAGCTACCCTTTAGCAAAATGGGGAAAAAATATACAACCCTCCCTCTCTTCCCTTGATAATTTCTTTTCTTTCTTTTTTTTTTTGTGGAACCCCTTCAAGCAATTTTAAGCGACTGTAAATAGAAATATCAGGAAGTAGAATTAAAATGAGCTGTGTATCAGCAAATGTTTCACAGGAGCTGCTGGAGACCGTGAAGACACTGGTAGTTACCCTTATGGCTTTTTACGCATAAAACAAGGTCAAATTAGCTAATTAATTACACCATTATTGTCAAAAATTCAGCTCCCCATATGGTAAAAGAAATCAAGGAGTTACTACCAGAATTAATAAGGTGAAATCAACAGACTGAAAGAACATTTCAACTACGGTCAAGTCTGAGTCATTACATCATGAGTGCACAGTTGGTGTAACAGGAATTGATACATAATCTTTGAAGATTTCTTACCTAAGAAGGGAAAATGATATGTTTAAGCTATAGGTCACTCTTTCATTTTTTAAACAATTGCAGTGATTGACCAACAGACTGAGTCTGAGGTGCAAACATCATCCTCACCATAAACGTTGGGGCTTCAGTCTGAGAACATTCCTGTGTTATTCCGTAGTTGCTCCTGAAACAAAAACCCAAACGGTCCCACCGGCCCTGTCACTGTTTGACATGCCTGCTGTACCCGTCTTCCGCTCCGCTGCAAGTGTTGAGGATATGAGGGTGGGCACTGAGGGGGGCCTCTGACAATCCCCCGTTGGCAAAGGAGTCAAGTCAGAGGACTAAGTCAAGCTGAAGCAAGCGCAGACATATTGTGCAAATAATTTATGGCTGATACAGCATTCATTTGAAATTAAGATGAAACAAGGGGGGGAGCTTGGCCATGTGTAGAGGTTTCTCATTAAACAATGTGACCTGCCCAATGTGAACAATGTGGACTCAGTGTTTTGAGTCGTGTTTTTGCATAAATTCAAATGTTCTTTGTAATTATTGATCTCCAGACACAGACAGTCGCTGTGTGCATTGCACTCCGTGGCATTTGGCAAAATTGTATCGATACTCAAGTCCTACCAAACTATTAGGGCCAGTTTTCATTAATGCAAAAACTAAACATCCTGCAATTAGAAAGTGTTTAATCTGTTTATCCTGTCATAACAAAACAGAAGGGGTTGTGTATTTACTTGTTTCAGTGTCTGGCAACACATCAACCCGACTAAAGTTTGTTTGTCAGGTCTAATTTAGCTTGTAGAAAAATTGCATCCTTGTTTCCCAATGTCCTTGGTGCTATATCTAAGAACTGCTACCCCTTCCCTCCACCCCCACCCAGCAGCTCTTCCCTCCTGTGCCAGCACATCAAGTGAAGGCAGCCTGATCAACCCTAATAGGGCCTGGTAATTAGAGTCTTTGCATAGAGCCTGTCTGCACGCAGCTGCCCTAAGCAGGTTGGGGAAGGACTGCCATACACTTGACAGTGTGGAAAAAACAATGCAATGTTCTGTATATGGGCCAAATTAGCCTGGCAGTGGTAAATACAATCTACTTTAAAACAATACTGACACTAATTAGGCAACCAATGTATCATTTCAGAGTTCAAGTTTTAGTTGCTGTATCAAATGCTTGAAAATACTTGGAGACTAGAGCCAACTTGATGTTTGTGGAATACAAATTAGAGAGACCTTCCTGCGTAAAGGGCTGAGCACTGTCGGCATCAAAGGGGGAAAAAAGTAGCGGTTGATATTTCTCCAGTTATCGTAAAGTGAGTGTGGGAAATGGAGCTGTGATTCTACTCTGGTGATGATGACATGGTGAAGGTGTGATGTAAATCACAAGAAAATAAAGTAAAAAGAGAGGGAGAAGGAAAACACTTTACTTGTTTAAAAAGGAGAGAAGTAAGAAAGACTTGACTACGTATTAAGAGATTTTATTTATCAGACAGGCCAGCTGTGTCACACTAAATCCTCCCTCATGCTGCAAAAATCCACACAACTTAGATCATGTGTTTTAAAAAACACTGACGGAGGACGTAAAACAGCACCTTCAGAAAAACCATCTTTGGTCAAAAAAAAAAAAAAAAAACTCATTAATTTCATGTGCAACAGAGAGTTGTTTGTCTCTGTTACTATGTGTGAAGAGAACACGAAACATTCTGCAACAACCACTGAAATTGTTCTTTCAATAATCTTAGGAAGCAACACAGGGAGGACCTCCCTGTGTGTGCAAATATAGATTTCAAACTCAAGTGACATAATCATCACTACATTAATTGTGATTGCTGTTGCTTAAGGTCACACAGGTTTCTCTTTAAAGTTGCAAAACTTTGTGATTTCTCTATAACTGGGATCTGCCCTCCACAACCACATCCTTCCACTTTCAGCAGCTGAGCCTTAGAGTCTGTTAGAAAAGATAAACACTTTGCACTTTGCTCAGAAACAGTGAAGCCAGTGGAGGTTATTTAAGGACTCGCATGTCCCCAAAAATAATAATAATAATAATAATAATAATAATAATAATTATAGACAAACAATGTCATTGATCTGTGTTGTTTTTAATCAAATCATTATTATTTTAAGTAAAATTATTGTACTCAAATTTGTAGACTATTTCATTTGCAATATAAATATTTTACTTTATAAATAAATTTACTTTTAATAATCATTTAAAAATCACTGTACAATGATTTATAAATGATGTCAAATTTTGACTTTTTTTCCACCCCTGTTTATGTTGTATATGGTGCCAGTGATGCGTCTCTGCCTCTGGGATGTGAAACTTGCTGTAGCCGCTCTCCGGGTCTGATTCGCTGAATCTGAATCTGCTCCCACAATTCAACAGGCAACAAAGGAAGAAAGGAAGAGGCCGTGGGCTACAAAGTGTTAGCCAACCCAGGCACACAGATGACAGTTTATTGTGTCACTCTGCTCGGCGATGTGAACCCACACATTTAGAGAAGTGCCGAGTCCGGCCACGCAAACGCTTTAGACTTTGTTTGGGGCTCAGAGGCTCCGTAAGAGGGAAGGTAACGCTAATGTTTTCGACAGAAGACGCTAACAAAGCTAGCTGATTGGTTCAGGCTGTTAGCTAACATTAGCCAACAATCGTCAAGGAGCGAACCTTTCATGAACGCGTTGTACAAGACAAATGCCAACACCTCTGGGTTATTTCACCCTATAAAACAAACAGGTAAGAGACGATATAATATTCATAGTTTTAATATATGTTTCTAGATTATGAATGTGCTCTGGAAGTGGACATGCTAACAAATTAACTGGCTGTTAGCTAATTCATGTTAGCATACAAGCAAAACAACGTCTGTTAAATTTGCTAGCTAACGCGTACAGCCTCTCTTTGTTTTTAAGTCTTTTATTTAACATCATGTGGTGATTAAATCGTGGTTTGAACACTCAGTATCTCAAGTTTGTCATTTAAAGCGAAGGTAAAGAAGCGTAGCTAAGCTAAAGGCATGCTGCTGTGTCCGTAGGCCTTGCCAGGTCAGGACAAACCTTGCTAACGTTGATTTAATTATGACACGCCTTTTGTTGTTTGTGGTTATAAAGGTGCGTGATATGTGGTTTTGTTTAGTTTTTTTTTTTTTTTAAATAAGGGCACGTGTGGTAAATGAAAAACATAACCTCACAAATTAGCTGGCTTTTGTTTGTTTTGTTTTTTCCTTCCTCCACAGCATCAAATGAAAGGTGGTGGAATTGGAACTTGACCCATCCAACTGAGTCACCATTTTCCTGCACATAATGGTGAGTAATCAGGTTGGAGCTGTCTTGATTATCAAACAGCTTTATTTAAGTGTTTCAAATGGCACATTGCTCTCCATATTGATGTAGGTCAGATTAAAAAGGCAGCAGTTGGCATTTGTTAAAAAAAAAAAAAAAACCATGACCATGACACAATGTGGGCAGTGATGCATTTTCTTTTGCTACATTTTCATTTTATTTCTACCCACAGTTTAGAAAATCACATTTTAATTGAAATGATGACAGCAGTTCAGTTCGCGATCCATATAAACAATGTACCTGGCTGGTGGTTAAATAGCAAGCAGCTTTTCTTGCACTGGTTTTAGATGCAATTAATTTTTAATCACATGGTAAACGCAATAATTTTATTGTAATCTCTACAATATATCCAATTAAATCTGCCCCCCTTGAACTGTCGTGTTGTGTGTCAAAGCATAATGTTGTGATATGGCTCTTTCAACAATAACACAAAGTTAACATTTTTTATTTAATCCAAAATAATTAGAAGTTCAGTAATTATTTGATCAACGGGAAAAATAGTTAGCCACCTTAATAGACTGGATTTTTTTTTTTTTTTTTTAAATCTGTTTTCTCATTGTAGAAACCAATTGACTTAATAATTAATAGCCTTTGGTGGGAGAAACCAACACTTTAATTATAATTGTCCTTTTTAATTATTTGTTGTTTTTATGACATCTAATGGAAATAATCACTGGTTGAGAACCACAGGTAATGCATGAGGAATGTTCACTGGGACTGCTTTAATTAGCTGAAACATGATTAAACCTAAGACATCTACCATTTTGTGTGTTTTTCTTTGTGCAGGGTTTGATGGCTCCACTGTATGCATGACTTGTTTTGTGTGGCCTGATGGGAGGACACTGTGGATAGTACTTTCATCAGGATACCAGCAGAGCCATCCCATGCCGCCACTTTGGAGGGCCTGTCAGAATGAAGAAGATAAGCCTTAAGACCATCCGCAAGTCCCTCAGCATAAAGGGCAAAGAGGAGGGTGACTTTGTCATGCTCCAGCAGCCCTCAGTGACTGAGTTTTCTAAGGAAGAGTCACTTTTTGGGGGCTGCTACACCAAAGAGCTCTCTAGCTGTGACCTTGGTGGAGAAGAGGACAAAGGGGGCCAGAATAAAGGCCGCTCAAAGGGTGAGGGTCTGATGGGATCACTAAAGAGAAGGCTGTCTTCCAAGCAGAAACCAAAAGTTAAGGGCGGCTCCTCTGCTATAGGCTCGGTGGATGATGACGACACCTTCTCATCCTCTTCAGTGCCCATCAGCTTCAACGATGTGAAAGCCCAGAGACCCCTCAGATCAGAATCCTTACACCATTACAGCCCTTCCCCGTGGCCTCTGCGATCAGTCAACTCTGATGATTCATGTATTAAGATGGAGGTAAAAGTTAAAGCCATGGTTCACTCACCCAGCCCCAGTCCAAGCTTAAACGGCGTCCGGAAAGAATTTCATGATTTCCAGATGGAAGGGCTCTTTCAGGACCAAGCAGAATCCTTGAAGAATCTCCAGCAGCCACAAAATGGGGAGCTGCATCTAAATATTGATGAAAATGATGTGCCTGTTGTCCTGGGGTTGACGCCTCAGGACTACATCCAGTACACAATGCCTTTAGATGAGGGAATGTACCCAGAAGGGTCCCACTCTTTCTGCATGGACGGCTCCTCTCCTATGGAGGTGGTGACTGAAGCAGACAATGGGTCCCTCCACACAGACCAGGGACAAGAGGAACACGAACTGGTTAGTGGGATGCCGGATCTCTTCATGGAAACCTCAGTTAATAGTCTTCTCATCGGTTCTGCTGGTGTGATGCTCCAAAGCTCTAGAGTAGAGGTCCCGCCTCCCCTCTCTCCACTCCTGCCACCCATGGCAAGTAATGGACACATCCCCAGGACTTTCTCGGGATTCAGCTCTTCAGACAGCCAAGTTGCCGAGAGGGTAAGACACCACCTCAACTTTGACCCAAATTCAGCTCCGGGGGTCAGTCGGGTTTACGACTCGGTCCAAAGCAGCGGGCCGATGGTTGTCACCAGCCTGACGGAGGAGCTGAAGAAGCTGGCGAGGCAGGGCTGGTACTGGGGCCCCATCACGCGCTGGGAGGCAGAGGAAAAGCTGGTCAACCTGGCTGATGGTTCCTTTCTGGTCCGAGACAGCTCAGACGACAGGTACCTGCTCAGCCTGAGTTTCAGGTCACAGGCCAAAACCCTTCACACCCGCATCGAACACTCCAACGGACGTTTCAGTTTCTACGAGCAGCCCGACGTGGAGGGACACACGTCCATTGTCGACTTAATCGAACACTCTATCAAAGACTCAGAGAATGGAGCCTTTTGCTATTCCAGGTCTCGAATACCAGGGTCTGCAACCTACCCTGTCAGACTAACCAACCCAGTATCTCGGTTTATGCAAGTGCGCTCCCTGCAGTACCTTTGTCGCTTTGTCATCAGACAATACACAAGAATAGACCTGATCCAGAAACTGCCCTTGCCTAACAAGATGAAAGATTATCTGCAGGAGAAGCACTACTGAGGACACAGACAGGACAGTGGTAGCAATTTGCACTTTTGTGTTCAGTTAAGAGATTTAAACAAGGTTTACAGACAACCACGGTTTTGAGATGATTGGTTCTGGTGGCTCTTGATTTATGTCCAGGTGACTCCGTCGCCGTTTAGTCCTCCATTCCACTGTTCTGGGGTTTTTCGCTGGTTTTAGGAGGCCCTACTTCCAGAAACACAGGCCAGCACATAATCTATTGCAAAAACATAGCAGAGGTTTACAGCCAAGTTAACATAGTTGCATACATTAGGTGCAGACATTAGGCATGCATTGTGATGTATTGTCAAGTGTAACATCCAGCTGTGCGAGCAGAGCAGATTACCATAAATGTGCCGCCTGCGTTAACGTTGGGCAAGTGAGAAATATAAAATTTCACTACCAATTTGAAAATTCATTGAACTTTTATCCTCAAAATTGTACATTTCAGAGATGATTTCAATGATAAAATAGTATTGCTATTACAAGAAAAAAAAAAAAAAACTAATCTAAGTTCTCTGCAGACTGACTAATTTTGATCATCTTTTGCATCTTATTACCTCTCAGCTTGTGTGACATTACCCTGCTTTTTTTTTTTTTTTTTAAGCATGACCAGACTACAAATTAGAACATTATTCTGCATTAATAAAATGCAGCTACTCCAGTTGTGAGACCAGGCGTCGTCATACATTAGGTGATAATGGGCCAAAACAAATGAAGGAAAAAGGTTTTGCTCCAAATAACATCGATTATATATCCAGATTTTTTTTTTTGGTTTATTTGACATTTTACAAACTCAGCTACTTTTTTCCCCCAGTGGATGCAGTTACTTTGTAAAGTATTATCCAACTCTGTCATGGCACTTTACACCATGTTTGTTACTTTGAGCTGTTCTGGTACAAACATGGACGCTGTATCAGTGAATGTGCTAATCCCTCCCGTGAGAGTAACATTACTCAAACGCTTTTATTGCAAAAGATGTCCAAAGTTGCTGCTCTGCCAGAGAACTTACACCGTAGGTCAAAGACGTAGCTTTAAATTGTATGGCTGCATGTAGCCATTATATAACGTGCGAGCCTAAAGGTACTGACGATGCTGGATTTTCATGTCCTGCTGTTTTGTAGAAACAGCAATCAAGTCGATGTATAGACCTTTTCAAAAAAAAAATATGTTAACATTAAAAGTTAAACTCTTTGTACATTAGGAATGTTACAAAAACTGCACCGCAGCTCAGGCCTAACAACTTGTGTCACTGTCTGTAATGCTTGTATGTGCATGTAGTAAAGGCTTCAAGGGCACTGTAGAGTTACTCTCAATGAGTGAAGATGTCACAGCGAGGGGGGTGGGGGGGTGTAAGATTATGGCTGTGTTGTTAAAGTGCAACTCTTAAGTAAAAAAGGCTGTTAAATGAACAATTGCATTTACCTTTAGGCAGTTTATATGTGAAGAAAGTTGCCCTCAATTACCCTACAAGTGAAAACAGCTCTCCAGTCAATTGACCTGAATGTGTGTGTGTAGGGGCGGTTGTTTCTTAGTCTCTTAATGCCAGCAGCGAGCTGGACCCAGATCAAAGGAATCCCACAAATGGTGTGAACGTAGGTGACTGGATTTGGGAAAGCCAGGGTTAAGTCCTCCTCGCCATCTCGGAGCAATGCCAAGGTTTCAACACGTGGCAAAAAAAAAAAAAAAAAGTTTCATCACAGCTGCATGGCATCGTGAGCATAGTGTCATATTGGTTTCAAGGACATAAACATTTTTCAGCAGCATACAGTCTTTTGCCAGTGCTTATTCACGTCGTCCGTGGTCCCCACAGAGCTGCACTACCCCACAGATTGTCTCGCTACTGGGCTGTTTGCGCCAGAGTAAAGGGAAGAGCACACAGTATGCTACGCAAGTGCTTTATACGGATAATTTGACAGGGAATTGTTTTTTTTTTTCACATTATGAATGAGCATCTCTCTCTTTTTTTTTTTTTTTTTTTTTGACATCAGTGTCCTTAAAAAAAAAAAAAAAGTATTTGGAAAACGGTCTCTCAGACAACTTTGGTAGGTCGTTAGCGTGTAGTTCTAGTTAGTTAGCTAGAAATGTTGATGTCTGAGGGAAGTTACCATGACTCTAGCACAGCAGAAATTAGATAGGAACTTTTGAATGGTGTTGCATGTTTAAAGACTTTAGCATTTTAAAGCTTTGAGTTGTATAGGAATGAAGGATCTAGGATGTGTGTTTGGCTGTGTAGAAGGATGTTTTTTTTTCGGTCACAAACATTGGGCTGGACATTCTGTGTAAAAGAAATGTATTTTTCCTCTTTTGTGAGTTTTTTTTTTTTTTTTTTTTTTTTTTTTTCGGGTGTGTTTTTTTTTTTTGTGACATTTGCCATCTGGGGGACGTGGCTGTAACAAAAGGAATGTACGCTTGTTTGAGGTTTTCCTTTTTATCTGCCTGCGAACCCGTTTCGGAAAGCATGAGAATCACACACACACACACAAAAACTACATCCACACATGTTTTGCACTTGAATATTCTCCATCAAGCGTGCTGGGATCCTCTCCTGTCTGTAGAGTTGTCCTTCAGGTGGCATTTAAAAAAAGAAAAGAAAAAAAATCAAAGTCACACATTTTGTCCGTATACATTTATATTTGTCCACTCATATAAATGTTTAGATGAAATCAAGATGGTTTTTGTTTTTTTGTCATGTCATGTGGGATATAAAGGGTAAGGCACCAGCATCACATCTAAGCCTCTGCTAACAACGCTCTCTCTGGGCTGTGGAGGATTGGGATCATGGCAAGAATGTGGATGTAAATTTTAAGTTTGACGTCTTCTGTTTGTGTTTTTTTTTTTTTTTTTTTTTTTTTTTTGGGTGCGTGTGTACCATGTTTGTCATTTGAAATGTGAAAAGTAAAAAAACATTAGTTGTTTTTTTTTTGTTTTGTTTTCATTTCATTTTGTTTTTTTTTTTTTTTTTTAAAATACATTGTCGTTTTAATTGTATTTCCATTTTAATTTGCAATGTGTCATAATGGTTGACAAGCAGAAACCAGTTTCGTATGGTGTTGCTGCTGTGATTTCCTCTCTCTCTGTCTCTCTCTCTCCAAGATACTTATTTAGTTTATTATTAAGCATTATTGCCTTCAGTGTTTGATTCCAGAGGTTGATGCTTGTTAATAACAGCTGTTTAGCACTTAACAGGCTCCAACTGTTTCGTGTGTGTGAAGGTGATTGTTTACAACGTTATGTTTGGAAAAAGCCCCCCCCCTCTCTCCCTGTTATTTTACTTTTTGTTTTGTTTTTAAACCCATGAACATCTTGGTACAATTTCAAAACTCTTATTTCATTTTAATGTGTTAGACACATTTGTGCTGCTTATGAATATGATTGCCTTTCTTGTATTTAACAATGGGGGAAAGTAGAATGTCACCAGTGTAGATGTATGTATACATAATGACTGGTTATCTTGGGAGAGCAAAGCAGATTTGCAATTTGTTAACAACTGTAGTCAGTTAAAAGCGCATTAGTAGCGATTAGAGAAAAGAAGAAAACAACAACAACACAAAAAACAAAAAAAAAAAAAACCCTCTGTAGAGTTACCAGTTCACTCCAGTTTACATTGGTTGTCAATTGTCAACTTTCCAAAGTAGATGGTCTTTTTGTATTTTTCTTTTGGAAAAAAAAAATCAACAGTGATTTATTGCACATTTTGGATACAGTTCAAGAGTTTTTTGTATCTGCCAATTATAAATTATAAATAAAAAAAACTATATTCTAAAAAAAAAAGTGTTTTACACATTTTGTATATGCTCGTATCACACCTTATTTTTGGAGCCAGTGATGCGCTCGACAGCAAACTGATTGCGCCTGCAGTCGCGTTAATGGATCAAATCGTGGAGGTCTTAAAGGAGCTTCTTCTCACAGTGGGTACAAATTGGCAGCTAATCCCAAAGCTCTAGTTGCCTAATTTACAGAGACAGTCTGGGAGGTCTTTATACAACCGAGCTAAGCTGAGACTCTGGGGGAAGATTAGCAGCGATGCTAACGTCCTTGCCTTAACTTCGCTTTGAGTTGATTCAGGAGAAACGCAGAGTGAGTTCTTGGAGAGGAGGGAGGAGAAGATGGGGCGGGGTGAGGTAATGGTGTCAGGTTTGGACTTGGATCTGCTGAAACGTGGTCCGCATGTTGATGAGGGAGGTAGACCTTGTTAACTGCTGTGTCTGACAGGCCTCTCCAGGCATCTGAGGTGAAGATACACAACTGTTTACTCTCTCTGCCCGGCTCACCATGATTTATTCATAGCGCACGCTGGTGGTCGCATGTCATATGGAGATGCCTCCATCATAAAAGGACTCATCTCTGCCTTCTACTGTTATTTTTTTTTTTTAATTTGCAGATTTCAAACTTTATATTCCTGAATTTAACGGGAGAAGTGTTGCTTTGCCAGGAGAGAGCGACTTGTCATGACGTGACACGGCATCTCGGCACTTTTGGATTCGTCTGTGAACCTTGTGATATTTGCCACCTCATACCCAGGATGTTGCCTGCTCCCTTAGAGAGCAACACTCGACTGTGGCTTGTGTTCAAAGGGAAGCTGTCGCTTGACAGAATGTCAAATGTTAAAATGATATTAGTAAAACAAATCTTGACACATCGGTGGAAATTTTTGCATCTAACGGTTTATATTTCGTTTGTGTGATCCACACGTAAAAAAAACAAAGTGCGAAAACAAGTTGAGGATTTTCAGGAAAACTTCTGATCCTAAAGTAAGAAACAAACCAATCCAGATCATCATAAAAGATCACCACTTTTACACTACAGTAGAGATATGATGTGTAAATTAAAGGTGCTTATAAAGTGGATATAAAGTATCTACACACCCTTTAAGATACTAGGTTTTCGTGATGTAAACAAAAGCTTTTTTTCATCTGAAATGTGATCTGTATACTGTGCAGTCCAATTGAAATCCAAACTGAAATCTAAAATAACCTTTAAATTAATACTGTGTTGTTTGATTTTTGTTACAGTGTTCAGTCTTTTTGGGTAGGAGTCTCAGTATCAGCATAGCAAATTTTGACTTGGCATTTTACCCACTCTTCCTTTTAAAAAGCTCCAAATCTGTCAGACTGTGAGAGAAACACACTGAAAGGTGAAATTTCTCTCTTCCTTCTCATCAGTGTTAAGTTAGAAAAAAAAAAAAAAAACACGCCAAAGCCTGATGCTGCCACCACCATGCTTCACCATGGATACGGTATCTTTTGGTAAAGGACTTTGTTTTTGAGTTAAACACACCTTTTACAGTTTTATCCAAAAACGTTCAACCTTGGTGTCATCTGACTATGGGGCACATTTTTTCAAAGGATTTTAGGTGATCTGATATAAGTTTTATCCAAAATATCAGAGGACTTGGACTTGTTTTTTAATTGTATTTCAGTTGAATTGTACAGATGATAGGTCACGTTAAAGATGAGGGTTTTGAGATGTATCTCGGTCTGGTTTTAGATCATCTAAAGCTGGTGTTATGTTTTCTGTGACCACAAGTACGCAAAAAGATCCTAGTAACATATATTTCCTTCCAGTTCCTGTAAAAAATACACAACACTAATTAATTACCCTGACAATATTGTTTCTTTGTGTTTCCGAAGACCAATCATCTAAACAAAAAACTATCAGATTCTTAGATCCTGAGCTATCAGATCGAGCCAAAACAATAAACAAAAGCAGAACAATTAGCTGAAAAACACCATTCACATCACACTTCACCCCACTCAAGTGTCATTTGATAGATTCTTAATCTAATATTTTAGATTAAAGACACTTCTTTTAGGAGACCTCTGACCCGATACTTAACTAATTTAGGAGTAAGAACAGATTCCATTGACTTTTTTTTACCATTTTTTTGTACTTGGTTTGTCCATTTGCATCCTGCGCTGTTCTTGTGGACTTCAAGTTCGAACCACCAGTGGTGCAAGGCGGCGGATATCGACATAAAAGTGCTCATTTGTGAGCAAATTCCTTCTCAGTGTGGCTCTTAGTTGAAACTGTTTACTCCAGAGAGAATCCATCCATCACATGTCTGCTGTCTCAGATTGATGATCCATTCTTGCCATCTGGCGCACGGCATGGTGCACCCATTTTTCACCTACAAACAGGGATGATGTTGACAGCTTGAATTAGCCAGCGAACATATATATTGCTTTAAATTGTCATGCCAGGAAAACATCGGTGGGTCTAGCTGGTAATGATAAAGCCGAGGTTACCTGCTGGCAACAGATGTCTTTCAGCCCAGAGTGAAAGGTTCAGCTCTATTAATGCTTGTGATCTCATGCCAGCAGTGCCATACACCACTGAGACCCTCTCCTCGATCTATCATGTATTAGGTGCCTCTAAAGCCCAATTAGCCCTGTTAGAGAAGGGACTGCCTTCATCATTACTAGGTCTCCACTGAAACAACAGCTCATTGCTGTATTCATTGTGATCATTCGTCACCGTTTCCTGTGTATACGTGGACGTCTTGTTTGTTGAAGTTTCGACTTGGGAAGCCAACACTTTGTGTGTCTCACACTGTTGTGGAGAGACGTCTCTGGATCAAAACGCCTTTCATCACAATCACAATCCTTCTCCAAATACAACACCTCTCCCACACCGAGCAAAGATAGAAATTAACAAACAAAGTGCATCTTACTGTGAACTGAGTTACCGGCTTCAGTTACAGCAAAGTACCTCACGACGCTCGAGATGCATGCTCGCTTAATGACCAGAAAATGGCCGATCCAGATGGCTTCAGCTCCAGGGTGTCAGCGGCAGGAGAAGCTGGCCAGTTTGATCTTTGATTGATATAATGTCAAAAGAATTATTTCTTTTGTGAGGGGCGGTCCTGCTTCACACTTAATATGATGAATATATGACTTTCCTCTAGCTGTAACACTGTTTTGTGTGATATTATTTGACAGCAAGAGAAAATGTTAATTATCTACCTACCTGAGCTACCTTACAAGTGACCGTTTGTAATTATACAGGCGTCTGTCTTTCAGAAAGACGCCTTTGTAATTATAAATAGCGCAGGCACAGAAGCTTTGCACAATAATAATATGCAGAAAGTAGCTTCCTGTACAGACTGAAGGCCAAGGGGAGTCGTAAGCCAGTCATAATTATGTCATTAAAAAGACTGACATCTGGAACTTGGGAGCCATCGAGTAACACTGCACACTCACCTCCTTCCCTCCTTTGCCCCCTGTGACAATGACAATCCACTCTCATCCCCCAACAATCTGCCGTCCTTCGCATGGGAGAGAGGTGTGTCTGGATGTGTTGAGAAAGAGAAGGGGGGGGGGGGGGTGAACAGGTGGCAGCCATCAGGAAATGGATGGGGAATGTTTTGAATGGGAAACTTGCCTCCATTCCTCACGGAGTACCTGGGTGTCTGCCCTTCACCAGTGGTCCAAGAGGCACAGCGAGGACGGGAGAGATGAAATGAGAACAGGTGGTGGTTTGTCGTTTAACGAGGAATGGAGTTCCCCTGTAGCTCTGTGAAAGCACAGCCAATAGAGCAGTATGGACGATGCCTTCACAACAGGATCCCCACCATACTGCTCACGAGTCTCAGTGGGACTCGCACTGTATCCACAGCTTTGCAGATAAAGCTCAACACATCACACTTTTTTTCTTACAATACGCAGATAATAACAAACCTGAGTCCAATCTGGATTTGGTCACAGGCCGATCCGTTGTCATTTTGCACTGTGATTGAATTGCAGTCACACTTCCCCGCCCTTTGAACTGCCACTGTCTCACAACCGCTCCCTCAGCTAAGATGCTGCATAGCAATTAACGCCCCCCACCACTACTGAGTGTGCATTTCTCAGCATGGCCCCGCCCTTTTCTGCCTCCCATCTTTTCTGTTACAATCCTAATGTGTTGTCTACAGAAGCTCAGGGCTTTTCTGAACCTCTGGTGCAATGATGAGTTCCAGCACTTGTCGGCCGCATGGTGAGCTTTGTGACGTGACTTTCGCACTCATCCTCGACCCCCGTAGCCATAAGAAAGGCATCTTAATACTAATATGCTGCGCATCTGTCCCTTTTTTTTTTTAATCACATTTGCCATGTAATTAAGCAAAGCTTCTCTTCCATGATATACAAATGAGTATTTATCATTTTTACTCTATATGACAGCAAAGCTCAGGGATTTCATCTTCTCAGTAACAGCTCTGGTGCTGTTGCATTTCACCTAATCGCTATGCTAATTGTGCTGCTTTACACCACTGGCTGACATCAAAATATGGAAAGAAAATTAATTATTAATAACCCGGTTTCTACAATCATTTAAAGCAGTTTTGGTTTCTAAAACATACCAAACAGACCTAACTTCTCAAGGCCTGGACCTCCACTAGACCTCTGAAGATGTTCTGTGGTAACTGGCACCATGACATTAGCAGCAAATCCTTTAAGTTCTGTAAGTTGAGAGGTGAGGCCTCCATCAGATCAGAATTGTTTGTCCAACACATCCCACAGATGCTCAGCTGGCTCAAGATCTGGAAAATTTGAAGCCAAGTCAACACCTTGAACTTGTGTTCTTCAAACAAATCGTGAACCATTGGTGCAGTGTGGTGTGTGAACAAGGCTATTGTCATTAGGGAATAGTGTTTCAACAAAGGGGTGTATTTGGTCTGCAACAACATTTGGCTGGACCCAATTTTGCCTAAAGCACCACACTGCCAACTAACCTTTTTCCCATAGTGCATCTTGGAGGCATGTCTTCCCTTTGGAAAGCCACAAACATACACCTGGCCATCCACATGACTCACCAGATCAAACCACCTTCTTTCATTGCTCTCTGGTCCAGTTTGGATGCTCACATTGCCTTTTTAGGTGTTTTTAGTGGTGGGAGTTCACCGTGGACACCCTGAGCAATCTGTAGCTACACAGATTCATACACAAAGAAACTGTGATGCACCTTATGTTGATTTTCATTATCAGAACTAAAATTAACCTTTTTAGCAGTTTGAGCTACACTATTTCTTCTGTTGGATCGAACCAACTCTGTTGGCTTTCCCTGTACATTAATGAGACTTTGCTGCCAATGAAGCCTAAAGCTCGTTCATCATTTATTTTTCCTTGGATCACTTTAAGTACCAAACACTGGAGACTTGGAACATCCTAGAAGAGCTGCATTGTTGAACATGCTACAACTCAGTCTAGACATCACAGTTTGGTCCTTGTTAGTAAGTCGCTCACTTACTGTGGGAGGAAGCCAAAGTTTTCAGAGAAAACCCACATAGACATTGGGGACAACGTGTAAACTCTACATGGAAAAGTCCAACTCAGGTTTGAACCTTGTTGCTGTGAGGTGACAGTACCAACCACTGTGCCACTGTGCTACCAGTTGTAACAGGATGTGTCATAAAAAGCAGTGGACATCTCAATAAAAGCTAAAACTATCGCCACTACCTGACATCGCTATGGTTCAGTGAAAAATATGTTTTTTTTCACTCTTTATGTGCACCAACACTTTAAAATATTGTGTTTATCCTCTGTACACAGTCTCTCTCCCCTCTGATGGAGGAGATCAGAGGCACGAGCACTATCTCTAACGCTGATGTAAATCTGAACCAGTACACGCAGGCAGCTGGCATGAAAGTGGGCCTGGAGGGAAGTCTTTTAAAATTACATCCAAACTGAAGGGATTGTGAGGAATATTGGCCAGTGAGCACCACTTGTAGATATGCAGCACAAATGTAGGTCTTCACCAGCTCATATCTGCATATTTTTTAGTATTTAAACGCCTCATAGTGAGATTTTTGCAGGGTAATATTAGAGGGTTATATTGCGGTTGAAGTCTGATGGCTCGTTGACCGCGTCTTAGGTCATTTGAGTTGCGTTTAGTCGATGTCCTCACTAGTTATATCAGCTAATCTCACTGATATTGTCTCCAGTCAGCCATTTATTGAGTCCATCTGTCTGTCAGTCCTTCCCTTTCCTCCCTGATCTCCCTGCAGCCATGTGGGCTCTGCTTGAAATCCTTCAATCCCATTAGGCTTTGTAAGTATTTCTTTACTCAGTGTCTGTCCAGAACAAGTCAGACAGAGAATTCTTGTCCTGAATCTGTCCTCTTCTCTTCCTCCAAAAACAAACAGCAGCCCGAGAGAAGAGCAAGTCCCTTAAATATAACGTCTCCATACAAAGGTACTTAATGGAACATGACATAATAAATGAAAAACTCATTCATAATTCAGGATTAGGCTTTTTAATGGGTGACTCCCAGTCCTGTTATACAGTGCTCCCTCAATTGTTATCAGTTTGTAAATAATGTAACGCAGTGTTGATGAATAAAAGTGGCCATTGGCCATGCAATAGTAATAAAGACTGGGAGCAGGCTCAAGCAGAACTGAAATAATTCTGTTTGAGGAGGACGGTTAAATATCCGCAGCTGTCATTATACAGATCTACGGGGATGTGCTCAGATAAAAGAATGTGTCGCTTTATTTATTCATCTCACAAACTGTCAAGTGCTCTAAAGACTCTGTAGTTTGTTTAACGTCAGTGTGCAAATGAAGAGAAAATGGTTTGATAGGAAACATCATTTGCTAATGGAAGGACGTCTCGCAGACGTCTTTATTTGAGTTTATAATTGTGCAGAAAAAGGAAAATTGAGCAAGTATTTTTTTATTTTGCTTTTTTGACAGTTGACTCAGCACTTAAAAAAAAAAAAACTGGTACAAAATCTTTCATTTAGCTTGACTTAGCTTGACTTGGTTAAAAAAAAAAAAAAATTACAAAGACAATTTACTTCCATAGCCCACAAACACTGAACTCCTGTTATACAACATTTGTCATTTTATCTTTAAAAGTCCTTCATCTTCCTTTGCTCGGGTCTCAAAGGTCAAAGCAGCCTCTTGAATCTAACTCAAAGCCACTAAACGTTGTGCTGATTGAGCGTGATGAGGAAAATGAGTGTTCCTGAAAAGGGCGCCACGGTGTTTCCTGTTGGAGTGAGAGACGAAGCAGACGTGAAGTGGTCTGTGTGGCGCGTGACGTAAAAATAAAAAGAAAGAAGAAAAAGATAAACACACAAATATACACAAGGAAATAAGCAGTTTGTGTTTGTTTTCTCTGTGATACGTCCCCAAATGAAGAGAACAATCATATCAAAGCTACATTTATGCAACTTAACTCCATGAAAGGCATAAAAAAAAAGTGTTTGGATTTACTGTTACAGTTTGAGTAAGTAGCTTTAGCTCATGCACGTCTGCTCCTCCCACTGAAGTGTGCCATTCAAATTTAAATATATATATATATATATATATATATATATATATATATATATATATATATATATAAATCCCTCCAAATCCTCTGGAGAAAAACAGCAGCTTTAGTGACGGTAATGTTCGATGTCCTTGCATTCACAGCTCATTGTAAGATTATGTTTGGGGTCTTGTGAATCATTTCTATCTATGAGCTGTGAGCCATAAGGACACGAGGGGAAGTGACAGCAGGATGTGACCTATATGCATGTAATGGAAAATCGAGCTTTTATTCTGACAGGTACAATATGTCATCTATGAGGGTGCTGTATTTGCTTCATTAAAGAATCATTAATGTAAAAAATAAATTATGTCAGAAGGGTTTTTAAACCAAACCTATATTAAATGATTATATATTGGTTCTTTTTACTGTTGTTTAACATCTGTCTGTCATGACTGTTGTATTATCTAACATCACCCACAGGGGTCCTTGTTCAGCAGTGATGTTGATCATGTCCTGTTCTAAAAAGAAATTACCTCTTTTTGAGAATAAAATGAATGAAATACATAAATTTTCTTAAAGATACAAAGAAAATTCTGACATAATATTACATGCTTGTCTGAAATAACCTTTTTTTCTATCAGCATGTGATTCTGTTTCTGCCCCTTTTTCCCTTCCAACAAAGCAAAACATTTTTTGTTCATTTCTGCTCATATTTAGTCAGAAAGTCTGATTTCAAGTTTACAGTACCTGCCATGTCTTACATGTGTTTCCTGCAGCTTTAAATCGGAACATGTTTATAGAGGAAAGCCTCCATGCAGAGGTTTGTGTGGTTCACCACCAGACAGAAGTTGATCCAAGAGAGCACAAAGGCATCGTCATGCTCTGATTCACACATTTAAAAAAGTTTAATCATAATCCCTAGTTTCTGTTTGAGTCAACCCAGACCGCCTGTAACGAATTTAACTTTCAAGTTTGATTGGCGACAATGATTATTCATTATTCTCCCTGCAGACTGCCGTTAAGCTCTTTTCTAATACAACTTACCACACTACAAGTGTTAATGTGCGTGATCTGACATCCCCAAATGTTCCTGGATTTTTTTTTACAAACCTGTGATGTCGTTTCGAACTGTGCAAACATGAAACCACTCTCCTCTAATGACCGATCCATGTGATATAATGATTGATTTAATCTGTGTCACAACCTGTGGCAGCAGTGTTTTTGTTTATGTCAGAAAGATAGAAACCATTTTCTTACATATAAACAATTCATATACCGCACTTAAACCCACATTTAAAGGAGTAAATATGCAGTAGCTGTGTAGGGCTTTTGGATCTTTGAATCACAAAGGTAAAAGAATCTTCGCTCCAGCGCTGCAGTGCCTGGATCTTAACGAGTGAGGAGACAAGAGGAATGTGGAGCAGACGTGGGTGGTATTTAAAACTACATATAAATAAATAAAAGGTGAAAATAAATAAATAAATCCTACATACATCACTGAGCCGATAGCTATCTCCTGTGAGATTAATCCACTCAGAGCAAATGGAGGACAAGCTGCTTAGTTTTCTTGGTTTAGCCTTGAGTCTTTATGTTGTGATGGATTTTTATTTCACACATGTTTATGTGTTTTTAACCTGGTGCGATCGTCTCTGCATTGGCTATCATCGCACCTGAGGACAAATTTGTGCACAGTGTGTCTTGTTCATACAAGGAAGAGTGTTTTCAAACTATATCACCTTCATGGACGTTTGAGTTTTCCTCTACGCGTCACTTTAGAGAATGGATAATACTAATGCCCAGAAGAGCACTTTTCATCTTATTATTCAAACTGAGCTGTGAATGGAGCCTAAAAAGTATAGATTTTTAAAGTGGGTATTGCCTGCCACTCTTCCAAGAACAGGAAAGAGCCTTTCCATTGTTCATTTCGCAGCATTTTCCTCCTCTGAGGTGAATAACACACACACACACGCACACACAAACACACACACGCACACTCTACACTGCCTATATTCACCTCCACACATCAAGAAAATGAGTCCTGAAAGGCAGTGGTTACAGAACTTGCTGAAAGAAACGGCGTCCCTCTCCTCATTGATTTAAGAGAACAAGTGTCAAATTAGTGCGATACAGCTACAATAAGGAGCTATATGCTTCTTCAACCACCTTTTTTGAGAAAATCCAATGGGTCCGGTGACGCTGCAGCTGACTGTGACTGACTGTTCTGGGTTCACACTGAACTGTGCATATTTAAAATGACTAAGGCATGAAAATACCAGTCTAATGCCTGAAAATGAAAATGGAAAAAAAAAAAGGTTGGAAGTACAAGTTCAAGGGATAATATTTGTCTGCCTATCACCACCCCACCCCCACTCATCTCCTTCATCCCTCCATCCCTCCTGCGGTCTTATGCGGGACCATGATGGACAACGAGGAGCAGCGAAGGCCAGCTCCACAAACACTGCATCCATCCAGAGTCCTGCCCAGCCCCCTGGACCTTAGATCTCCTTTCATCCACCTCCCCACCCCTTCACCCCCACCCCCTACCCCATCCCCCAACCCCACCTACAGGACAAGATGAGGTCTTTTCAGAAAAAGAAGAAAGTTGAATAGATTTTTTGCCCATCTCCTTAACATTTAAGCCCAGCGATATTCCTTCTCTCTGCTGCAATTATTCATCTTTTCAAGCAGCCATAATCACTGTGTTTGTAATATGGATAGATTACATCAAGCAGCAAGAAGAAAAAAAAAAGAGCTCTAAAAGACCACAATACCCTGCCTGCCTAGTAGCAAATTAGGGGACAAAGGAGTCAAAGGACAAGTGAGCACAAATTTACTTTTCCAAAAAAGTGAGTGAGAGTGTGAGTGACCATGTGGCTTTGTAAACTGTTTGCTTCCAACTCTAAAGATGTGTATACTGTGTACCAACATATGCAGATTTTAGAGCTGAGTATTGTGCAGACTGATGCAGCACAGAGAAGATGTGCTAAATGAATGTCCACACTCTTCACTGAAATTATACGTACTGTCGTTACGATAGAGAGACAAAGTGAGACTAAGGCCGAGTGTAATCAGCGCCGTTAATTATTGATGCAAGATGAATCATTAAATACTCATTAGTTAACACAAATTAGCCTGTTTAGAAAATGTTATTTACTTACTAAAAATGTGTACTTGTGCTTGTTTGTTTGTGTGTGTGTGTGTGTGTGTGTGTGTGTATTTCCCCCCCTTTACTTTTTTTGTATGTGTCCGTGTGTGATGTTCCACACAGACATGAAACTTTGCCTCAGAGCTAAAGAAGAAACCTGGCATGTAAAATATTGATCGCGCCACAATTGTTGATTCCTGACTGGTCAGTCTGACAGTAACAGTTGTACTTGGGCTTCACCTCCATGTCTCCCACAAGGTAACTCAGCCCACGTCCTTGCAGCGCGGCAGCAGGCTCAGCAACACTAGCGCTGCCCATGGAGCTGCTCCTTTTTTAAAGTCTTGGTGGGGGAGCTTCAGAAGGACTGAGACCACACCAGAGCATGGACCTTAGGTCTACGCCCTGAGGACAGTTTCTCTGTTTGGTAGGTATGTCACCTGCTGCAGCAGCAGTGCAGGAACAGGAGTTAGAAATAGTTCAGTCGTACAGTCAAACAGAGAGCAACATCACTTTTATATGAAGATGAATCAAAGTATTCTATATCATTTTGCATAAGTTTCACTATAATTTTGATCTTGTCTGTCACTGAGTCGCTTACGGTCATCATACAAACGTTGAAAACCTTGTTGCAAACAACATGTTCATGATATCATGGTTCATATTTGCCTGGTGTTGCCTGGGTTCATCTGTTTCTGTCTCTTTGACTTTCTTTGCTCACACATTCAGTGTTTTAATAATGAGGCTGTTTTCACTCACATATTCTGTTTCTGTCAGACGATGGATTAAATTCTGATTTATTAACTGTCAAAACACATCAGTTAAAGACACCTGAGACAGTCATATGTCTCTTCATTGCACCACACTTTTGTACATGTTGCAAAAATGCCTGTCCACTGGAAGCAGCAAAGCAGCAGAATACAAAGCACTGGAAGTGCTTTTTATTCTGCTTGTCATCTTTTACTCCTTCCAAGCTCCATGGGATGTGTTTATTGACTAATGATCTATGCTGGAAATGTCAGACAGGAATAAGAACATTTTTACATGTTTACATGTTTACATGTTTTGGGAAAACGTATTAGAACACAGACGTCTATCTCTAAGACTGTGTTCACTTGAGGAGCAAACAGATAAAAGTAGGGATTGTCACAGCTGCCTGACTGATCCTCAGATTATGTATAAGTACTTCCTCTCCAGATCTTATGAAATAGAGAGAGTCTATGTCAGAAATAGTATCATGTAGACATGTAGTGGGTAAAGTTGATAATAAAATGAAACTTTTGAAGGTCCTGGGACAGTTTTTTTTTTGCTCACTGCACTGGTCTCTCTCTCTCTCTCTCTCTCTCTCTCTCTCTATATATATATATATATATATATATATATATATTTAAAGTGTTGGGCTGTTGGATGGTTTAGTCAGTTCTGCAACATCTTGGTTTTCATTTCGGTAGAGCAGGCCACACAACCTGGTCAAATCTTTCTGTGTTTTTTTCACGTTTCTCATTCTCAAGTTTGTGGTCCTCAGAAGAATCAGAAAATGGTCAGTGGGGTTCAGTCTGATAAATGCAAATGATTTAAATTACTTTTTTTGTAATAAAAAATCCATAGAACTTATTAGTGACCATTAAGTCAGTTGGTGTCGCTCTAAATTTACACTGCTGTGGTCCAGTCACAGGCGAAATGTTGCCAACTGTGAAGCTTATCACTGCGCAGAATGATTTCTATACAAGGTGGTAAATTTAGTCAACATTCACTATTTATATTGTCACTCTACTGCTGTGTAGCAGCATAACGGAATCGGAAACTGAAATAACCCTTGAAACTTTGAAAGGTGTGATTTTATCAGACACACTGCGACGAACACCAGCTGAGTTCACAATATTTTGTTCTTAGGTTGTAAATTTGTGAAAAGTTGATTCATTCTCGACAGCTGCCATGCTAGCTAGCTATCTTGCTATTGCTAACATCTGTTGGGATGTCTCTTTTATTAGGGATGACATGATTGATTAGGGAATATTGTTGATTCAATAATTGTGACAGGAACAGCTTTAGAGATGATGACTGAAAATTTCATGCCAATTTCCATGCTGCTATTTGAGATAAATCGTTAGCCTAGCCTTCATGTGATCTGATGCTAACTTCTGAGATGCTAACTGAATTAGCGTTCTGAGCTTGTTTACTGCAAAATACAGGATCAAGACGACACTGACAGTAAGAGGAAATATGGGGAAATAAGCACACAGCAATCCTTACAGCTCCAAGATCAATACACAGACACACATTTAAAATACACATAGTGATGACACAGTCTTATTAATCCAGTTTTTTTTTTTTTTTTTTTGCCATGGTAACCTATGAAATTCACAATTTCAGATGGGGTTTTTCATAGTACGTACAAATTTAAACAGGGGCTTAAGGAGAATCCTGGCCAGCTGACTGTGTCTTTGTGCCAGTGTGTGTTTCCCAGCAGGAGCGATATTCACAGAGCTGTGCTCTTATTTGCTCAGGTGTGGTGTGATAGACGTCTTGTGAGAACAGAGAAGAAAAAAAGGAAATAATAAGCCAGATTCATCCACCTGACACAGCGCTCCTCAGGGACGGGGTATAGTAACCTAATTACAAGAGAAGATGCATCACGTCATGCTGTTGTTATATGAAAGCTTATTGAATCATGATTCAGCCATAAGGATGCTCATTTTTATTTTGATGTAGAAAAAGCATAATTAGGACAAAGATCTTCCAGTTTTTAATTTATAATTTTCGTACATATACATGTACCATCCTTCCAGCAAGTCTCTGGCAGTAAAGAAAGCAGTATGAATGAGTCAGTTTATGTAATCCGGATGTATCACAGTTGTTTCCAAAAATCCATGATGTACAGTAAGAAGCAGCCAGAAGCAGATCAAACAAAAGCAGCCACTTTCTTTCGTCCTCTTCCTTCCTGTTAGTCATCTTCGTCAGTAACAAACCTGCTAATCCTGCGACCTGTTCAGAACTACGTCAGTCGCTGTGCTGCAGGAATCCAAGGTATTCTCCACGGTACCAGCTGGTGCACCACTTGTGCCTGTTTGATCCTTTGGCAGACTCGCTGTCCTGTTTAAAGAGTATTTTTAGGATGTATTTGCAAAAAAAAATCGTTAAAGTGACGTTGCTCACAGTAACGCCTGGTCGGATGTGTTATCTCGCTTCTGCCAGTCGCCGTGTCACTTTACGTTAGTTTCTCACCAAACGTTTGCCGAGTTGAACATGTGCTCTGGGGGTCAAGGAAAGGATTTGCCTGGGCAAGCTGTTGTTTATCTGTGTGTGGCATGTGGCCCGTTACACCTTAGTGGGGCGCCAATATTAAGACGCTACAAGCTGTGGCGGTTTGTGGCCTAAATATGTGAGATTTTACTTTCACTTGACTTGATAACGTTACTATGCCAACGTCCTCATCGCAGGTTCTATGTGTTTGTGGTAAGAATATTCTCCAAGGAACAGGTCAGTATTTATTTACTGGTTATTTTGCTTCAGGGTGGATTTTATTCCATCCAGATTCATCTTCTGACTAATCTCATTTATGTGAAATCTTGTCTCTCATAGTCTCTGATATATTCAGAAGCTTCTGAATATAACTATAAATCTATCTGTGTTTCACTTTTCTCTTCAACCACTAATATGATTGACGTCAAACTTGAGGAAGGATTTTGGACAAGCCGTCGACATGAAAATACTTAGGCTAATTCTATACAAACTCTACGCAGCCGTTCTTAAACATAACGTGATACCAGATTGTTGCATAAAACGTCATATTGTCGAACATCACGGCAAGAAATCTGCCTCTACCACAGACACAGTTTTGCACCAATGGGCTATAAAATAAACCCTCAGGGGGTCTCGAGGAAGAATCATGGTGAAGAATTGAGCTTCCTTCATTCAAATGATGGGGGTTTGTCAGCTGAGACGCCGTCAACCTGCCTGAGTTGAAGGATTTTTAACATTGTCAAGTAAAATGACTCAGTCGCTGCTTCACGGCCACCGTAGTGCTGGGATGAGTTGAACATATCAAAACATATGCGTTCCTGCTAATTTTGCCGTAGCGAAGAATTTTAGAATTTAATTTTCTGTGTGTTTTCAGTGATATGATGAAGATTGAAAGGTTTGTCTCTGCCTCTTCTCCTGCTCCAGATTTCTCTTTGTCTCTTCCCTCTCTCTCTCTCGCTGTTTTGGAATTCCTCTTGTGTTCCTGTGGTGATACCGTGGCGCCTCCTTCACGTTACCGGTGTCACAGTCTCGACTTTCCTTCCCTTTGTTAATCGGCAGTAAACAACATGGCTGTCTGGGGACTCTGCATGGCGTAGGGACATATTTTTACCTCGGTTTTAAAAAAAAAAAAAAAGAAAGAAAGGGAGGGGGGTAAAAAAAAAAAAACCCGACAACAACAGTTGATTAAAGATGATGCCTCTCACACTCCACACTGTGCTCAATGATAAAAGGTGCTCAGATATCCCAGTGACAGGTCAAAGCAATGCACACAGTTAATTGATGCTGCCTCAGAATCTCGGCGCAGTATCAGAAACATTTGGCAGTTTCACATTGTTAGCAGGAGCATTTATTCTCCTGGGTGTGACAGAAATCATCTGTGGTATAATACTTTTAGTCAAGTGATCACTTCCATTTAGTACCTGCCTTAAAAGATTGAAAACAAGGTCAGGTATCATGTGTTAATATCCAATTGACATTGTCACAGATGATTCATACATTTCATATTTAATTTCGCAGCATGTGACATGTGATGTCTAAACCGAAACACCCAGGTTTTTTTTTCTTTCTTTCTTTCTTTCTTTTTTTTTTTTTTTTCCATTTTCAGTTGTGGCGACTGCCTATTTTGCAAAACTTGCAATGATTTGACATTTTTGTTCACTTGATCATGAGTCCAGTTCAAGGGCAATATCATTTATAAACCCACAGGAGTCCAAAACATAGCAGACACAGACGAACAACTCGAGGGGGGAAAGGTATTGGTGGTTGAGTCTAATGGGCTCTCTAATGATTCATGAAAATATCAGGGTCATTCAATACGAACTGCTGAGAATAGATCCATGATCGCCTTACCAGTGTGAAAATGAACCTGATGCTGCGTAAAATAGAAATGAGAACATTCAGACAGTTCAGCTGAATATACATCAGCACAGTGCAGATTGCACAAGAATTTGAAACTGCTCAGACAAAGATCAACAAAACTCAATAGTAAACGCAGTCTCATAAATGTCTAATAACAATATAAATACCTTTCTTGTGCAGCTGACTTACCAGCATAATCACTGTTTGTCCACACACCGTGTGTGTGTGTTGTGAGAACACTTTTAGCTGATCAAATATGTGAATATTTAAAAATGACGACTCTCAGCACAGCTGCAGATAGTCAGTAGGTCTGTTCCTGAGGGAACCCGCCAAGCTGTTCTTCTTGCATTCAGCTTCACGCGCTGTGCAGCACAAGGAGGCTCCAGTGCCATTGGAGGGGACTCCATGTCATTTGTAGGTTCTGATTTCACCCATAAATATGGGCCACTCGACACGTTCGGTGTACAAAAAAAAAAAAAAAAAAAAAGACAATCCCACTGGACCACCGAGTGTTTGGCTTTCAATTAGCTTTGCCCTCGCCATCTCTGGCTCTACCGCATGCCTCTGTTTGATTTTAGCGAGCCCGGTGATTGTGACGAAGAGGCCTTGGCTGGCTACGCTCTGATTATCTGTGGAAAAAGGCAAAGTGTACGTGCAAACATGTAGATCTTAGCGGATCTGTTTGAGATCAAGATGCAAGCAACAGCATTTGGCAGAGGAAGGGAGGATGGTGCTGTGTATTAACAGGAGAGGTCAGGGACGTCCTCTCTCTTTTCATACTTGCTGCTTTTAATTGGTGATGTAAAGACGAGTCCATGCTTTTGGAGACAATTTATGTTTTAAACACCTTTATGACTCCTTTTAAGTACTCCTCTTTTTGGCCTTTTTGCCTTTAATTTGCTTGAGCTGTTGCAGATATGAGGCATCGTACTTAGATTATCTTCACTGTCTCTTAACAGAAGAAAAGATGGGTCCCTGACCCAAGCATTTTATCTTGATTTCTGAAAAATGGAAACAGACAGTTGTCATTAACATTTCAAGAATCCATTCTAAATACTCTCCTGGTTACCTCAAGTGAACTGTAAACGAACATTGATGCACACTGAGAACAATGCACCAGGTAAATGACACTATTTACCAGTGTGCTTGTTGTGCTTATTTTGTTGTGCCTCATTATGAAATAAAGAGTTTAAACTAGAAAGATGAGCAAATTTGTAAGTGGAGATGAAGAGAGATGGTTAGCTTAACTAAGCCCAGCCCTGCTTATCTTAACTTAGCTTACCACAAAGACTGGAACAGAGAGGACTTGCTATGTCTGAGTTAATTACTGTATAAAGATGAATGACATAACAGCTTCCAAAAGTTAAATTCAAACCCTCTCTATCTGTAACCCTTGGTGGTTGGTTGTAGTAATACACATATGATTTTTTTTTAGCAAGACGTGTTTTCCAGCTCTGTGATGAACTGGCTATCTGCTCAGAGTGTACCTACATGTCCACAACCCCACAACCCTGAAAGAAGGACTTTGTTTGGTTATCTTAAGTCTAATATTGACAAGTTGTGGTTTTATGGAGAGCTGTGTGCCGGATTAACGAATAAGATGTAACCAGTGAATCAGTGAGCTGTGGAGATGCTGGTGGGCAGATTTAGTTAAGTATGTTTGTCTGTCTTCTGCCTTTTGGTTGATATGCAAACAGTATTGATCTTCTTATGTGACTTGCAGCAGTGAGATTAATTCCCAAAATGTTGAACTATTGCTTTAAAAAAAAAAAAAAAAAAAAGCCTGACGAAGATGCACACCTACACTTTGGCACGATGGTGTCCTGATACCACATATCGCCTGCTCACTGAAGCTCATTTGCACACTGAGCACTGATATTTCAGCTGAGTGAGTGGGCCCTCCCTTACGTTTGAGGCACACTGGAGTCGTGCTTCAGAGTCCTCAGCTCTCCCACCACTCGCACCCTCCCCCTGCTGAGCCCATCTGCAAGCTGAGTCCCCCCACCTACACCCCCGCTGCACTCATCGGCCCCTCCACTTGCGTCAGGCGTGCCCCTGAATCGCCCCACTCACTCTCTCCTCGAGTATGTCTCAGAACTCCACCAACCACTGCATCACACTTCAAACACACACATCCTCACTGCTGTGCACACACACACATGCACACACACAGAGGAGACAGGGGAGAGGAAGGAGGTCAGTGGGTCTCCTCAAACACAAAGAATCTCTTGAGAAGAACCAAGTAGTTTACACTGCACTCAATTACCTGTATTTGATTATTGGCTTCTCTAGTGATTGGTTTGCTGCTTGTGAAGAACTCTGTGTTTTGACACTTTAACCTCTCAGCTCACACCCATTCACCTTCTTTTTCTTTTGTCTCAGTCATGATCTTTATTTTCACATTTACCACATCACATTACATATATACATATGTGTCTATGTATATACACACACACACACACACACACACACATATATATATATATATATATGTACCGTTATTACTTAGCAACCACTGTCTGTTTTTTCCCTCTGACTAGCTTTGTTTCTTTACATGTACATGCCACCACTAATATCACATGGCACATAAGCTGTCATACAGTCAAAGACCTACAGTAGTATTATGTATAAATATGAAAAGCAAATACATCATTAAAGATATAAGCAGTCTGTGAAATGTTCCTTGTACCCACATATTCCTCTCTCTCTCTGTGCATAATAAAGTGACGCGCTGTCGTTATTAATAACATAGTCTTGTTTTGGGATAAGTAAGCTCCTCTTATTCAAATGGCTGAATTCACCGAAGAGTCTTTTTAGTATCACAAACATAAGATTTCATAATGAGAAGGCTGAGCAGTGTTTCGTTCACAACTACTTTACCCAGGATTTGCACAACTGGCAGATTTGGAAAAAGGGTGAAAAAAGGCGATAAAGCAGTGGGTTTGGAATATGCAGCACAAACATGAACATGATGCTAGGTTTTATGGATCCAGACAGTGGTTAACATACTGTAAATCCTTTAAATGAACTCTAAATCTGCGCAAGCTGTGTGTGAAAAAAGACTCAAATTCTGCCATATGTACCTGAAATACACAGAGTTTAAAAGCTTTTCTCACAACCAAAGCAATGGAAAAACATAAGTAAATTGCAATACAAAGGCTGTAGTGAATGATAAATGGAGAGATGTGGCTTAAATAAACTGCAGGGTCTTCCAGTTGGTGGCTGTGTAGCTCCCAAACCGCACAGTGGTGCAGCAGGTCAGACAGCCCTCAGTGGTGCCATGGTGGAGGCTGTGCATGATGGGTAACAGGACTGTGGCACTTCAGCTTCCAGAGGATGTAGAGGTGACTCATTGTGACTTGGTCGGTGCACGGAAACAAGAAAAACTACATATCACAAGACACAATGCTGTGAGTTTAAAAGAGTAAAAAAAAAAAAAAAAGAAAAAGAAAAGAAAAAGAAAGAGAAAGAGAGAAATTATAAGCAAAAAATATCTAGAAGTATGAAAACAAAAACCAGTCACAAATATTTTAAATCAACTTGCAGACTCACAGCATGTAGCCTTTAGTATATCTCCACGATCTGGAGCTTTAGCTGTCTTTTCTCCCCCTAAGGCCCCAGAAATATCCAGCGAAATAACAGAAAATGTCCTCTTTTTTTTAATATATTTGATATTTCACATTGGTCCCATAATACAACAAACAAAACTAACATAACTTTTGATCCAAATCATTAATTTATGGTACACTCCCACTATAGATTCCACTTCCAATTTTGTTGTTATTTGTGAGTTTTTCCAATATTTTTTTCATTCTAGTTATACATATATACACAAACAACAACACAACAAATAACAACACAACGTGTATATATATATATATATATATATATAGTTGTTTTTCTAATGAAAACAGCAAGATTGTACCAAATTAAAAATATGTATATTTGCTGCAGTCGTAGAAAAAAACCACACCAATAATTGTAATTGTAAATGTGTCATTTTTGTATTGCATGCTGATGTTTCCGAGTCTCAAAATGAACTTTCACGGTTTCTGGAAATACTGCACTTTCTAAACGTACATGATGCACATTTAATTACTGAGAGACAATATATTTAAAACACAATGTTTTCATGCCACAGACACAAACAACTGGCAAACCCCACACCTAAATGTAATTGAAAATGGGAGCCAGAGGCTCAGTCACAGGAATCCTGCAAATTTCATTCACCTTAATATGCTATTCTGTGATAAGTGAGGGGGGGGCAGGATGTGGCACATCCTCTTGCTCATGAATTATAATCTATTTGACAGCTACACGGTAAAAAACAAAAACAAAAACAAAAAATGTAAACTTTATTGCTGAAGCACGAGATGGCAGTTACAGCCTCTTTTCTAAAATCCTGCAAAATATTTATTAAAAAAAAAAGAAAAAAAAGAGGGAGGTGGAGAAGCGAAAATATATTTCACATGCTTCTTTCTGTATCTATTATTCATCAGCACGCTGAGAGTTTCTGTCTGTGCATGCATCCTAAAATCAGCGGTCACTGATGATGTCTGTCTTTACCTGCGCACGTTGCTATGGCTTCACGTTGTGTCTCCTCACCTCAGCGAGGAGCAGAGTTCACCTAATTAGCTTTAACCTGAGCTGAGCTTTGTGTGACAGGGGTGTGGTACCATCACACCCGCGATATCATATTCACTATATTCTGCACCGGTGTTAAAAAAGAAAAGACCCCACTATCACACATCACACGCCTGACAGACCAGGCAACCACAGGCTTCCACCCTTATCCAGGCTTTTTTTGTCTTCTCCACCCTCTGTGTGTCTCTGTGTCTGTCACTCTGTTGCTTCCTCACTTTTCCCCCCAACCCTCTTCTTCTTCTTCCTCCTTCTTCCCTCCTTCCTTTTTCTCCCGCTCTTCGTTTTTGTCACCTGCCTTCACCACCTACACAGTAGTCGGCTGTACATAGCAGCGCCAAGATAACACACTGAGGCCCGGACAGTCAGACACCTCATTTATCAGCTCATACTCAGAATTATTCACTGTGCAGCCACAGCTTTCCTGCAACAGGCTTTTCAGCAATGTGCGACTTGATCAGTTTACACCAATTAAGATGTGAAATCTTTAGCATAAAGCCATTACAACTTGTGAAATCTGCAGTTATTATTATTATTATTATGATTGCTGTTGTACTTCTTTTTGTCTTTTGTGTTGTTGTCTTTCTTCCTTCCCGTTAACATTAATAATATTCTGATTTGAAAACGGGCGCAACTGTGACAAACACAGATGCAAAAGAAAAGCATGTAGGAAAATCAAACAATCTAATTTCTTTTTCCTCCCTCCCCGACGTTCTCTTGATATTCAAATAAAGCTACTTATTAGGGAGATTTTCACCATCTCGTTCTCACTAGAGGTGCCTACGTTGCGTTCCATCAATATGCAAATCTCCACAGTTCAGAGGACCCCCGGTGTCATTACTGTAACCTCTTATGTAAAGAGTGTTACCTGTGTGAAGAGCAGCCATTTGTTACTGATATTCTTCTTTCTGTATGGAATAATGAAGTTGGTTGGCTGAGCAATTACCGGCAATAATGTGTGCAGGGATAATGTGTGCTCTGCAAATCAATCCCTCTAATTTGTGGCTAAATTGGCGCAGATACAAATTCACACACCATTGGACTCAACTGATTTTTTTTTTTTTTTCCTCCTTCTTCAGAATCCTTTTATTTTTTCACAGGAGTCAATGCCAGACTATGTTTATCTCTCTTGATAAACTGTGTCTCATTAGCATTCAGAAGAAAAAGAAAAAAAATCTTATTAATAGTTTACTTGAATAGACGTTTTTGATAAACGTCATAGAGCCAGATCTTTGAAAAATGACTGTCTTTCATAACAAGTGTTTTTTTTTAATACTTTGAACAAAATAAATGTGATTTCATTAACCTCCGTTGTACTGGAAGAGCTGAAACATAAGTGAAGGATATGTCACAACTTGAAAAACTTAGTAGCAACTGTTTTAGCACCATGTTACATATATAGAGTACGAGGTCTCGTCAAAGTCTCTTGTGGGGACAGTTGAGAACAGCCTCTGTAATGTGGCAGAATGTAGTTTTCATTGTCTTGTTGAAATATAAATGGACTGGAAGAGAAGTTGTTTTAAAGGCAACATATTTTCTGACAAAATCTTTTTATTCTTCTCAGAAATAATGGAGTGTCACAGAATACACAAGTTACCTTTGCCATGGGCGCTGACCATGTCGAACTCAGACCATGTTGAACTCTGGCTGGTGGACTTGGTTGTAATAACAATCTGATTTCGACCTTAATTCAACCACAAAAAAAAAAAATAAAAAAATGCCTGAAATACTGATTTGTGAGATATAGCACATGTTTCTATGTGTTGGTCCGACGAATTTAACATCAAACTTCGTTTTGTTTCAGTGAAGTTTCAACTCGTATTTGTTGATATAAACTCTGTGTTGTCGAGCTGACAGAGGTTTTCACAGTAATCCTCGATGTTTATATCAGCTGTAGTTGATAAATCATGATGCAGTGTTGTCGGAGGGATCAGAGATCACAGCGTTCAGCTCAGCTCTGGTTTCTTGTACGTGTTGAAATTCCTTCAGATTCTTTGACTCTTTTTAAAGCTGTCGTGACCTGTAGATGGCGCAATATCCAAATCCCTTCCAGTCGCTCTTTAGTCGAGGAACATTAATTCTCAGTTGTTCCGGCTGTTTTCTCAGAGATTTGTTGTCAATCTGAAGATCATCGTCTCGTCTCTCTTTGTGAATGAAGCCTTTACTGGAAACTGGTTTTGTACCAAAAGATGACATCACCTGTTTCACATTACACAACTGTTTGATTATCTCACCCTAAGCTATATAACTTCTCTAACTGTTTAAAATATTACAGCCTGATTTTTTATCTTTTTTTTTCTTTACATTTTAGTCCCAACTTATTTATTTTTAGGATTGTATATTTTTTCAACTACATTATACCTTATTATTTAAATATCGTTGTCATGATCCTTTTTCATCAGATTTTTTTCAGTCTTCTTAAACATAAACCCTCCAAAAATTTGCATCATTACTATGGCTGTATGCATTATATGTTGTTTTCCATCTACAAACATCCTAACATTCCTCTTTATATGTATCAGTCTTATTAATATGTATTTTTACACGGTGTGAAAACCAGGCATCTATAATGCTGACATTTAATGATCTGGGTTTTAAGCTTAGTAACAAATCATTGTCTAAGATAATTCAGTGCAAGAATAACAGAATGAGCCACTTAACAAAAAAAAAAAAAAAAGAAAACTATGAGGTAAACACTGGGTTTAAATGCATGGAAATAGTTGTTGCAGAAAAATCCCCAATAAAGAATATGTATGCATTAAAAAGTAGGTTTGATTTCATGAGAATTAGGGAGGATAATAGAGCATTTAATCCCTCATTTTTATCTGAAAAACTTGAAAAATTACCAGTTGTGGTGATACGGTGGCTATATTTACTCTAATATGACTTTTATTTATGACGACTGAACGTAGTTGATGAGTCGGTTGCATTTAAATTCCTCTAATCGTCCTGCAGAGCTGGTTTAAGTGAGATAAAGCGTTTAGACTGGAAGTTGCCAATAAACCAGGACACATTCAGTCCTTTATGTTTGGTGACAGGTTGGTTAAACAGGAGGGACCTGCACCCAGCAAAGTCTCTGGTTGGATGCTTCTGCAGCCTCAGTCATCCAGATTGACTCCCTCCACCCCCACCCTCTTGCCCTCAGTTCCTATTCTTCCCCCCTTCTGCTACACGGCCTCCTGTGTCCATCCATCCATCTGATTGACAGGTTATGAGCCAATCCCTGCATAAATGACTCTGACACACTAGGAATCCAGACCAGCTGGGTTCAATCAATCTCACTTAAAGTATTCTCCTTCGCGAGCACGCTCGCTAATCCCTGAGACAGCAGAGAGGGCAGCTCCACAGTAATGTTATCAAATCTCCTCTGGTGTGATGGGGAGATCGCTTTCATGCAGGAAGAGGCGGAAGAGGAGGGGAGAAAGAGGAATTTCAAGTGATGCAAGTGAAAGGTAATTTTTTTTGTTTTTGTATAGTGGCCTGGAGATGGAGAAGGCGATGGAGCAGGAATCAGACATCAGTTAGATGTGAGGAAGAGCTAATAACAACAGCTATGATTTAGTTAATGGTGCTGATAAACCTGACCGGACGTGGCGATCTGAGGGTCGAGTAATGTGCCGCTGCCCACCCACTCATCCACCCAAAACCCCCGCCTCAAGGCATCTGTCGTAGCAAACTGTGCGAGGACAAATACTCTGACTGTACTGACACCGTTTCTTCTGCCGAGGCTTCGCTCACACTGCTCCAGGTCTGGTGTCACGGGGGAAAGTAAATTTACCCACAAACCCTCGGTGAACAAGTGAACTTTCATTATTGCCGATTCTGTCGACCCACAAATAACTTCACACAAGAGACAGCATGATTGATACTCTTCATCATCTCTGCCTCCCTCCACAACCCCCCTCAACCCTCTCTAATTCAATTCCAAATAACTACGAAGCTGTGTCACCCATACCAAGGAACTCACCGATGGAGCAACGCTATTGATCCACTCCGAACCTTATGCATTTCCCCAGACCCAAGGAAAAAGAGGGAGAGGGGGAGAAAAACAGCAGACCTCCATCCTTGCAATCTTTTCTCAACACTCAAAGAGAGAGAGATAGAGAGAGAGAGAGAGAGATGGATGGAGGAAGGGGAGTGGGAGCATGGAAATGCAATAATAAATGAATACAGTGATACACCTGAAGAGGGAATGTGCATGTGTGTTTCCTCCGTGAAACATTTCATGTTTCACAGAGGAAACATCACCCCAGATGAATGTTCTTAATTTCAACCTCCCGTTATAATGAATCTGATTGGCCTTTCATGGCGTTCACACACACACACACACACACACACACACACACACACACACACACACACACACACACACACACACACACACACACACACACACACACACACACACACACACACACACACACACACACACACACACACACACACACACACACACACACACACTTACAGCTTCCCAGCCTTCATTTCACTGTCCTTTTCCTGAGGTTACTACCAGTCAGCATCCCTCTTTGCTCCTGAATAGTCATCATTTTTCTAGCCACAGCGGTATAATCGGCCCCGATCAGGAAGCCCCTGGACTCTGAACGAAGCACTTTTATGCAGAAAAGCCCAACAGCTACAGTCTCATCTTTTCTGTTTTTTTTTCTTTCTTTCTTTTTTTTCAGGGAGTGGGTGTGGGGGTGTTAGTGGGAACTACAACCCGTATAGCACAACAGTGTTGATGGTTGCTCGCAGACCCTCAAGTCTGTGTACATTTCAGTAGGGATTCAAATTTATCACATCAAAGACGCAGCAAATTGCTACATAATTCAGTTTAGAAAAATTCTGCCGAGGCTGCACAAAAAAAAAAAAAAAAAAAAGAAGGTGAGGGGCGGGATGTCTGGTGGGGTGGGGGGGCTGATTGGGCGAACACTGTCTTAATTTCATAAGAAAATGGAACATTTATTGCACAAGATTATGAAGAACAAAAGTTTTTATTGCCGAAGACAATTTGGGTTTTTTTTTTTTAATTTTATTTTTTTTTCTGTTTTTCTGCTTGATGACCATCTGATTTCATCTGCTGCTGATAATTCCCATGATGCTTTGCTCAAACAGCTTAGCTCAGCAACCAGGAAACCAAAAAAAAAAAAAGAAAGAAAGAAAAAAACAACAACAAGCAGAGACTCCAAAGACACACCTAGGAATACAACATCTGGCTTAGTTTCAGTTTTCTTATCTGTCCCATCGTATTCCTCTGCACAGACGTTCGCTGCACTTTTTTCGACTTCCCATGACATTAGAGAACAAACTTAGTTTATGATGGAGCTTCTGTGATTTAATATTACCGGATGACATAACGCGTTTAACAATGCACTCGGGTAAATATTATCAGTGAAGAATGGCTCATAAAGTGTCATCAGTCTGTGGAAGCGATGCATATGTGTGAGATTAGGTGACGTCAGAGATGAGTAACTGACCTGATTAGACCACTTTGATAAACACTGAGAGGATTGTCTCTCACCTCCTCTCTCTTTACCTCACTTCGCCTCGTTCGTTAGCTGGCCGAATGGCGCCGTGTGAAATGTCTTTGAAAATCATCCACACTTTCACACAGATTTCCAGAGGAAAGAAAATAACCCGATAGAAAGCCACATATTCATACCGTTCTCCTGGAATCATCTAATTTCTAACCTCTGTGTTTGTACATCCCACCATCTCTTAATGCCCCTAACACACTGTGGGACGAGGGTGGATGTAAATGAAAAATACATAATTCATATTCCCACAAAAGCCATCTACGAGTGCAATGTCTGTGCCAGGATGCTTCACCCGTGCACTGAAAAGCAAAGGAAGACAAAACACACCTACTCAATTTATTATCAGTTTTATTGATTTTCTCTGGTTTTGAGGTACGGCGGGGATGTCTGCAACTATATTGCACCCAGAATTTATTTTTCTGTTTCCAAAATAAGTTATGAGTAGTCAAAAGTCAAATGCCCGACTTAGTCAGCCAATGTTTTTCACCTTCTTGTTTTTAAAAGGATGCTCTAGAATAACAATGAGGAAGAAATGACGGCAGCGGGAAGTTAAAAATGTGTAGTAAACCGAAAGAAAAGACATCACCCCCGTCACCTCCTTCCATCCCAAAATGATTTATGACTCAACTGCAGAATTACATGTAATGATTCAGCATGTTGATCAAGGGTTTGCACAACTGTGCATGATCCAGAAATATTGCAGTGAAACTGGGAACAGACAGCAACGCAGATCAATTACTCCACAGCTCAACGTTGTGCATTCTGGCGTTTCTACCTGCGGCTACGGCCTCTACCTCCACTACATCACAGCGAAATCACCCTGCCACCCTGTCTCTGCTACATGCCACCGAAATATGCATTCCAGTCAGATACGCCCTACTCGCTCTTATTGTCTTAAAAAATAAACCAAAAGAAATTCAATCCCGTGCATTTTCAAAGATATCTCAGAGGGGAAAGAACAGGGAGTTTTAAACCTCTCTGTTATATTTCAATATCGTTGTGCGATTCATAGCAAAAGCCCAGTAGGAAGACATGTAAATAATTAAGTAGCGACTTGGTCACAAGGTGCTGTATCTACAAAATGAGCAATTACTTTCTTTCTCCTGGGGACGGGGGGCCGTTTATGGCGTCGGGTCAAAGGGGGGAGATGAGCTCCACTGGGTAAACTAGCATCAAATCCCTCCATTACTGATGTGTCATATACAGCCGGGGCTGATATGAGACGGGGAAACCTTTGTATGGACAGCGTGACGCTATTATCTATAGCCAAAGGCATTCATCATAAGACTGCACAGACCGGTCTATAGAGAGCTAATGTTCTTGTTGATGCATCCACATATTGTGGACCTGCACATTGATCTCGGATATTTAGTAAACTTTAATATTTTTTTTAGCTTTTATTTTCTTTTAAAGGCAGTTACTCTTTCACAGGAGGAGCTGCTCAACAATCGTCTTCCTTACCCCTCCTGTTTTATTCTGAGACTCAGCACAGCTGATTACAGGTAGAAGCTGGAAAAGGTCACCTGTTTATTGCTGGTGAGAGGAGCTGATGGAGAGCGATGGCATTTGCATGTTGACAGGTCAAAGCAACGGATATAAGGCCAAGTGTTAGATCACTAAACCTCCCGTCCGCTCCTTGAAGAGTGTTTTAACACTTGGAGTGGATCATTTAGTAAAATCATGATCTGTTCAGTGACCAGGAGAGGGGTTAAAAGGATTATGGGGGTTTTGTTTTTTTTTTTTGTCAGTTAAAGAACAAGTATCCTTCAGTTCCTTCCAGCACGAGCTGAGAAAGTAGAGAAACCTCCTGACAGAGGTAATGTTACGTAAATGTTTGCACTGCATTTCTAAAATCAAAGAAAAGTAATCCAGACATCTGGCACTGTTTAATCCGTCTTGTTATGGTGTACCTTAGAAAAGACCTTGCCCCAGCCGTATCCACCCACATCACTGCGTTAACCGCAGGTGTCTTGTGCATGTCAATGTGTTTTTTTTTTTTTTTTTGCTGCAACAACCATCTGATCTACTCCTTTAATCAGAAGCAAATCTTATTTTCAATAATTAGCTGACAGACAAAAAGGAGCGAAACCTCATTTTCCTATGAGACTTGATGCCCCTGCACAATCAATATAATTAATGTCTAATAGCAAAGCCTGTTTGGTTCCAGCAGGAAGGCGCTAATGTAGAATTAAAAACATGTCAAACCTATGCATCACATGCTCGTCTCGTTCCCCTCCCCTTTAAATCCATATCAGCTGGAAGGATTTAGACTAATAAACACGTTCTGCGGAGGTGAGTTGTTTAATAATTAAGTGAAAATAAAGCTTTATAGATCATAGTTCTTGTAAATATTTTGTGAACCTGATAAGTCAAATCATATTGATGAGAAAGGGGGAAAATAAACCTGCGCAGATTCTGGGATAATTTGTTTTATAGTAGCTAACACAAAGCGTCTAACGGTTTCACTTTTCCTGTTTTTTTTTCTTCTCTTTCTCTCTCTTACTCACTTCTGTTGTCTATTTTTTTTTTTATTGAATTCAACTCCACAGTATCCACTGCGCTTTTGCCTGCTAGGACAATGCTGAGTGTAGATAACCCACAGTGACAGGAAAAAATAAAAATAAAAAAATAAGCCCTGGGATCCATGTGTTTGTGAGAGATGGTGAATGCAAGTGCACTGTCGGGGGAATATCAGCCCCTGATTAATGCAGTCATCTCACAGCGTGTCGACAGGAGTATATTGGACCCTGAGTCGACATCCAGGAAAAGCAGTAGTGATAAAGAACTAATTAAAGATGGTAAAAGGTGAATATGATTTTGGGGATGTGTCAGTAATTGGGCACATGAAAGATACTGGCAGGGTGCAGAAGCTGCTGCTGATCTCACCAATTAGACTCTAATGTGAAAGTTAATGTATTTCATGCCAGTGCCTAGGTGCCTGGAGGAGGTCTGCGGCATGGCCTCCTGTACCCCCCTCACAGGGTGGGGTGAGGAGGGGGGACACAACAAGGCCATTTGTAAGCGGTAGAAACATCACTCACACCCGCTCAGTTTAAAATTCAGAGCCACAGCTCAGAGAAACAAAAGAATCGGTCGCAGGGAAGGATTATGCAACACAGCGGTGGGAAGACACAGGAAATATACTTGAGTTTCTTGTTGAAAGTTTGATGAAAACACTGAAACCACTCTCTGTACACTGAGTATGAAGCTGGAGCTAGCAGGTGGTTAAAGTGACATTTAAAAATTTAAAAGGCAAAAGCTCTTTCTCTAAAAACAGTGTCCCTGCTATGATAATCTACGCTACATGCTGTGAGGCATCTTCACAGGGACTTTTTCTTTAGTAATAAAGACGTTTCAGTGAAATCAGGCCAAAGCCTGAGTAATGAAAGTCCCAATTTGTGCTTCAAAACATATGCATTTAGGTTAAGTAGATCATTTTTCCTTTAAACTTATACTTACTAATAGTTTATTTACTTTCTTGCCATAAGTCGGACACAAACATTTACTCTAAATATGAATCTATAAAGTCAGTGGGCTTTGTTGTTGCAAGACCCACATCAGAAAACCACGTCAGCTCCACATCAGCTCTGAAGATCATTAATGAACATGTTGTTTAATTTGTGTTTGATACCTAGAATAAAAGGTGAAAAGACAAAACTTTGTTGTTTTTAGTAGTGATGCAAGCTGGTACTTTTTCTTTTCATCAGAACCCCCCTCCCACACACACACACACACACACACACACACACACACAAAATAGTGTTTGTGCACTTTTTAAATTTTAACATTCAATACAAATAAGATACAACATGTTAATGATTTAAAGGGTCTGTTTCCAGTCTTTAAGACTTAGCGCATACTTCTCAAAAAATACCACAAGTGTAAGAGGAGGGGAATGTTGTGAGGGTATATTATATGATAATGGTATGACTAGTATATTTCATGTGACATTTATTTGTTCTCAGTCTGATGTTACAGCTGCCTGTTCTGTAGAAAGGGTAAAGTTTGACGGCCAATCTTCCTGTGCATTTTCGCTGACTTTGGCTGAATGTGGTACAAAAGTTGAACTATTCCACACACACAAAAAAAATGTTTTAATAGAGACATGAGCATTAAAAATTAAAGCTTTTTTATTATGCAGCTGCCTTAGTTAATAATGCAAACTTTAAAAGTGTTCTTAGCGAGTTTATCATGGCATTAGATGGTGTTTGTGTACAACTTGAAACATATTGGTGATTCACAGGTCAAATTTCTGACCTGATCTGAGACTTTATTTATTTATTTTTTGCCTATGTTAATATAAAGATGATGAAGATGAAACTGGCATGTCATGGTTGCTGTGTATTAACCCCAAAGCCACCAGGGAACCCCAAGGCTCACTGACTTCACCTATATTTTCCTCTCATCATGTAATCATCCACATCTATGGGAACACAGTGACTCTATACACACACACATATATTGTGGTTGCACACAGCAGTGGGTGTGATGCAGATGTTTCCATCTCATCATCCCCGTCATATTCCCACCGGGAGAATCTTTGTGTGTGGTGGTGCTGTGAGGTTTGGTGCGAGGTTCTGTTGGTACCGCGTGTGCGGTGGCCTCGCTCTTCACTCTGCCGATTGTATTAAAGTAGCTGCATCACAGCCGATTAAAATTCACCACTGATGGCGGAATATTTGTGCATGATACTGCAGCGGCATGAAAGTTTCTCATATAAAAATCTATTGCCTAATTAACTGTCGTGCTTGAATTAATGAAGTGAGCTGAAAATATTTCTAAAGAGGCATCGCAGTCGTTCAGACTTGAAAGCGATAAACGTGTGATAAGTTCTGCTTCTCTTTTAGCGAGTCAGTTACAGAAACACATCTTAGTGGCTTTGTTAAACCTTACGAGTGGACTGTTATGTACTGCTGAGTTTTAGAGAGCTATTTTCTGAGCAATATGTACCATACACCCTATATATTTCCCTGGTAACAAAAGAGAAGAGGGGGAGAAAAAGGCACGACTGTTGCCAGACCACTTTCTTTTTGAGGCTCCTTTTGCCTTAACTAAAGCTCAGACTATTAAGGCTAATGGCAGCTTTTATGGGTTCTTGAAATGCCCTCAAGTCTTATTAGCTTTTCAGTTTCTTTTTTTTCTCCATCCTGTGGTTTATTTTTTTACTCCTTACTTAACCGAGACACAGACACTAAGTTTACAAAGTTTCAGAGGATTCATTTATTGTTTAATCGCTCCCCGAGGAGACAGGTGTCAGCCTGGATCTTATCGGCTCTTGCATAATGAGTAAAAATGATGGAGCTGGCTTGGATCCCACAAAGGTCACACTATCACACCCTTTTACAGAAACAAATAGAATTAAAGAAAGCAGTTTGTCTGGATCCCCTTGGCTTTCTCTCTTTCCCGTCCTGTGTTACACTCCCTCAGCCCCTCATTATTCTCTCCGATCCACTGTCTCTGTGATACGCTGCTTTCACTGTCAACATCTCTTCTCGCCAGATCATCTAAACTGTGCAACTTTAAAATCACAGTGAGCACATTGCCATATTTATAAGCTGTTTCAGCAGTGTCCCAGTCCCGCTTCCCCAAGCCGAGCTTCATAAAATCATTTCAATAAAGCCAAACGTCATCTTGGAAGGATAAAATGAAATTAATACGTTTTTGTATACAAAGAAACAAAAGATAACAATAAAAATGCAGCACGGAAATGGAACATGATTGAATTATTTCTGGCAAATGTATTCTCAGAGAGGGGTAAGATATTGCAGCCAATAATATAAACAAGAATTCAGCAAAAGTCCGGACTGCTGGGTGTTTCACAGCAGATGATAAAGAAGAAAGGTAGCCAGCAGCTTTCAGGCAGTGAAGAGGCCATGACAGCTCAAACACTGCACTTCCTGCCTAAGTTTTTCATCTAATGTAGTGCATCCTTAAAGGTGTAGAAAACAAGGCTCAGGGAGGTGTCTGACATGGACAGTGAGCACATCAGGGTCGGCATAGCACGGAGACTCACAATTCAGTGCTTATCGAATTTCCCCGCGGTCCAGCATGAAAGGAAAGTATTGCCTAGCATAGCATGAGTTCTTCTTAGCATGCGGCCGTCTTCCTGAGGAGATCAAAAGATTGTCTCTGAACCCGGACGGAGGGACAGAGGGAAGCCTCTAGGCCATGCCACCCTCATGCTGTTTGCTAGATAGGAGTCAGATACTGAGGTTTTCTCAATGGGCTCTGAGCTGTTATCTTCCATGCACAATGAATATGTGTTGTCATAGAGAGGATTATTTCAGTGGAGAAAGGGAAGGATATCTGAGCGAAGGTTTTTCACTGGGTGTTTACAAAAGACTTGGAAGAAAAAAAAAAAGAAAAAAGTCTAACGACTCTAAAGAGTTGAATCATCGAGTCGATATTCTGGGATTTCACCTGGGGGGTCCTCCACCATTGTATTTTGCGCTACTGACTCACAGTATGTGTATGGAACACTGCTAAGTTTAGACTTGTGTATGTTTTCTCCACAAACGAATCGAGTTGGTAATTGGCAGATGCAAGGGATGAAATATTGACTGTGCGTGTGCGCATGTGCGTGTACGTAGTCGTGTGTGTGTGCATGTGTGCATGTCTGTGTATGTGTGTGTGTGTATTATTGGCTGCCGTCCTGGTTTCATCTCAGTGTGCTACCAAGGAGACATAAGCCACTTCCATCTGCCTTGTTTTCCAAGTTTCTTTGTGTTCCTAATAAAAGACAGGAAGTCGAGTTTAAATCAAAATTTTTTATCACCACAACAGTCTCTAATTACAGGATAAAGACGTGTTAGGGGGATTTTTTTTTTTTTTACACCTTCATTTACTGACATAAATCACACCAGATCAGAGTATAAAAGAAGTACAGACTGACTGCACTCAGCACCAGAGCTACTAATACCAGCATCTTACACTATACCCAGGACAAAGGACAGGATCAACACATTCAAAACAACTTAACCCAAACCTTAACCCACAATTTAAGGCAATATTAGTTACAAACCATGGTTAACACTTAAATAACAAATAAAAATGATTAAAAATTAATGGTAACTATGGAATGAAAGGTACAATAACTTACACAAAGAATAATTACACAAAAAGACAAGTGGACATTGAAGCTTGATCTTGAGGCAAGCTCTTTTAAATAGTCCTTAAAATAGTCCTATAAATTAAAATAGTCCTTTAAATAGTCCTGTGATCAGGACCTAGTATGAACATCTCAGCCTTCGGGCTGGGGAGTCCTGATTTAGACATGTAGGGCCTTAAAAGTTAAGATTAAACCTTAGAAGTTAGTTCTAAAACACACTAGCAACCAGGGAAGGGAGGAAAAAACAAGAGAGATGTGGTCAGTGTCAACCTCTGACAACTTGAAGCTGTGTGATCATGTTCATGTAAACACTGCATCAAAAATAATCCAGTTGAGAAGTAATAAAAGCTTGTGTTCTGGCTCTTTTTCCCCAATGGAAAAGCAGAGTGAATTAGTCTCATAACACGAGTCTTCAATGGATCCCCGACTGCTAAGACATGTTGGACTAAATATGCTACAATTGTTCTCTCTTACACAAATATAGTTAGAAACACATTTCAACTACAGAGGCAGCCATTATTTTTGCATGCGCAATGCATGCTGGGTCGAAGACGCAAAAATGGTCATGTCGCGTAGACAGGTGAACTAATGGCGCTAAACTTCCCCGTTGCGGCAACTGAAAAGTGGTTGGTTTAAGTTCCCAGTCGAAAGGAAATAAGAGAAGTGACTTCACAGCTTTCACAACGACTGGAAAAGAAGAAACGAATCGGAATATGCTTGTGGACGAGTACAACTCCCTTAAAGACCCGCGGCTGTGTTGTCGCCATTTTAGCCCTGATGTATTTGAGGTATTTAGTGACCACAACTGCTAAAACAAACCACAGTTTCTGCTGGTTATAAGACAAGACTAAAACCAAATGCAGTGGGACAATTTTTTTCCACAAAGACGCTAAACACCTGGTCGTAGACGGTGGCGAAGTTAGTTTCAGGTTGGATATGCGGCCGCTGTTAGGAGCTGAACATCCAACCTGAAGCTAACTTCACCATAGTCACGTGTGGCGGGTGAAAGCTGCGCTGAGAAACATCAGAGACAAGTGACGCTGGATCATCTGCTGTTAGGATGTAAACAACCCGCTGCTACTGATGAACCATCAGACACTACGATCATGGAGTTTAACAAGTTTAAACCGACGCAGCAATTCAGACGGATGCAGCTGATGTTCACCACCCGGGAACTCACCAAATTTACGGAGGTAAACATTTATTATTATTGTTATTATTATTTTAATCATATGATAGTTTGATTCATATTCTTACCCCAGACAGCTGTGACACAAAGCGTAGCTCTTTACAACAAACACGCTCCTTCTCGGTTGGCATTGATCAGCAGTAGCCTCACAGCCACCATTGATTTTGCTTCAGCTCCCTCCCGTTTCCTTTGATCGTCTTCGTTTTCACGTAAATTTCGAGTAACGTCTTCCGCTTTGTCCTCGTGATCTACGGTGTGTTCGTGTTGCTGTGACGTTAAGAGAATTGGACGCAGACTGGCGCAACCATTAGACGTCACGACCCAGCCGTAAACAACAATGGCGGCCTACGAGTGAAACACATTTCTAAATTTCTTAATAAAAACTAAAACATTTAAAGTGTTTTTACATCATATTCATATAGTTGACGCCTGAATCATAAGCCCAGTATGCCCCTTTTGTCGGGGATCCCTGTCACAATGGTGGTTATGGTCTAGATTAACTCCCAGGCTTTTAACAGCAGGTATCACATGTGGACCTAGAGAGGCGCAACTTGATTATAACAATAAGGATTTCTGTTTTTGATGAATTAAGTTGAAGATTTTGCTGCTATCCAAGTGTTTCATTAACTCGGTTTGACCTGCACACGTTTCTGAAGGCTGCTGTATCATGTCCTGAAATAAATATATGACAAATAACAAGTAAGAGAAAATAACGATGTGAGAGAGATGAGCCTGAGAGGCGTCAGGTGACCAGTGGCTAATGAGAAAGTCAGTTGTCTATAGACATCCCATAAAAGAAAGATGTTAGTGCCAAACATTTATACATTATCAGACTGAAAACTGAATTTCAAGCCCATTCACTCTAAGTCTTCTGATACCAGTGTTATTTAGTGCAATCTCTCACACAGATGTAAAGGATTACTTAAGATATTTAATTACTTTTATTCTATAGTTGATGTGTGCTGTAACTAAAACAACTCACATGACGAACACTTCATAGTCTTATGTGAAGTTTATTTTGTGTTTATTTGAATGTCTGTTAACGTACCTCAGCGATCTTGGATAATGCTGCTAAAGCAAAAAGGTTTGGTGCTGATTGAAATATAACTGGTGGGTTTTGTCGGGAGGTGGAAGACAGGGCAAAGCAGTTATACCAAAGACACTGAAATGACCAGCAGCAGCCCTGACCACACTACAGATTAGATGTTTTCCTCTAGATTTTTTTTTTTGTTTGGTTAACTTTAGTATTTGTTTGATACTTACATCTGAACAAACTGAATGATAGACAAGTTTCTGAGTTTAACTGTCCACTGGGGGGAGTGACAAAGAAGTGAGCAATGAGTTTGCTGCTACTAAAATAACACATATGTACCTCCAACTCTAATACTTATTGAGTTACATTGTGGGTGATATAGGTTCTACCAAGGTTTAACAAGGACAGAGATTATGCTGAATAAGAGAAGATGATTTTGTAGTTTGAGACTTCAAAAGGTAGACACAAGTTTCCATCTCCCCAGTGACACTTTGCAGCTCCTTCTGGGTGATCCTGAGGCTAGATGAGATATATAATCTCTTCAGTGTACTAGGTCTACCCTGAGGTCTCCTCCTATATGCATGTGTCTGGAAAAGCTCCGTCAGGATGCACCCAGGAGGCATCCTGATTAGATCTCCAAACCACCTCATATGGTTAATTTTGGTGCGAAGGAGCAGCATTTCTACTCTAAACTCCTCACACCATCTCTGAGGCTGAGCCCAGACACCAGGTGGAGGAAACTCTTTTTGGCAGCTTATATCCACGACCTCATTCTTTCAGTCAAGATCCAAAGTTCATGATCATAAGTGAGGGTCAGCAAATTCAACATGAAGGTCTGGTACAATGCTTACCTTACTGCTGACGCTGCATTGATTCCCCTGTGAACCTCCTGCTCCATCTGACCCTCACTTTGAACCAAACCCCGGGATACTTCAGGGTCAGGGCCCTGTCTGGGCTGAACCCTGGTGTCACAGACAAAGTTTAATTCAGGAAAAAGTCATTAGTAAATGACTATAAATAGCTAAACATTTGTGTGTGCGTGTGTGTTGTGATCGGATTTCACTTTGAGCTTGCCACACATGCAGACATCCCTATAAATTTGAACACAATTCAAAACGGCCAGAAAAAAAAAAAACATTGTTGGGAACTGAAATAAAGAAAGCTGTTGTATGAAATAATAAAACTGTGTCAACTGTCAGATCTGATTGCTCATAATAAGAGGCTGCTGAGAAAACTGGCTTTCAGTGAGCTTTAATTGTTATGTTAGTTCACAGTGAACAGGCTAGCTGTGAGGTTTGTAAGAATATAACTGTGTGTGCTGTGGTTTGTTTCCTTTAAATCAAGTCATTTAGTTGCTGCCAGTTTCACTAAACTGAGTCAGTCACTTACTGTTACTGGAATGACTGTGGATAGAACTTTGTTTTTGGAGTCTTGTTCTTTCAGAACAAGGGTTTAATCTTGCTTAGTCAGAAAAATGCAATCGCAGTTCTGTGGTTATTTCCTTTTCAATGCACTGAAGCAGCAGCACAGGTCACTGATCAAATAGCCTACACAACTCAAATAAACCGATCCGGTCTGGGTTCAGGTCTGGGTCAGATTAGTTTTGACAGAAAGATCCTTGTTGGTTAGATGAAATACAAATTCCTGAGTGGAGAAAACTCTTGTCTGCTGTCAGAGCCATTAGTTAGTCACTGTCAGTCCTGGCCCAATCAATGTCAGTCTGATTAACTGATGAGTTAGTCTCATTAGTCAATCAGCTTGTTTTTATAACATCAAAAAACTAATTAAAATCAGACTGATGAAAAGAATTAAACCTTGAACGTACATTTGCAAGATGAGATCTACCTAAAATAGTAAACGCTTGTTTGATCTGTATTTTGATGTTATTTTTAGTTGATTAGTTTTGCTCACGTCACATCTGGCAGAGTTTATGACCTTTATTGGAACCAGCCACCAGGGGGGAATCCAGATGTTCTGGCTTCACTTTTGGGAGCTACCATGTTGTCAGTCTTTATTTAAAGTCTGTGGTCTATCATAAGAGCAATCTGCGAATTTTAAGTCACCGTTGATACTCAACAGTGACAAACATATGCACCAACAGCTGGATGCAACAGATTCAAATATACCTGGTGCTTGTTTGTCGCCAGATGTAGTGTGTCAGAAGTGGGGCGCACATTATTACTGACCTCTGTGCATTCAGAAACATGGCCTCCTGCAGGTAAATGTTTTGGCTGCACCTAATAACATTTAAGTACAAAATGATCAGTGGCCTTTACTACTTTAAGTACTGTACTTTTAATTGTTGACTTCATGGATGACGTAATTAAAAATCAGACTTTTTCAGTGGCAGTGAAAATAATACTTAAGGCTGCAAACAGCCATTTGTTGCTCTGGTAAATATGCTGAAAATTGAAGTGATTGATGGCTACATTTTTTGGACCATCGCTTGCAGATGACTGCAAATATAGAGTAAATTGGCTGACTGTCTCATTGGCATGATATCATGTGGTAAATATACTTTTAATAGTCAATATGCATCATAAGTAAAAGAGTGTTAATTGGACCTAAGACTGTCTCAAACATGGCCTTTGAAATGTTTGGAAACGTCACTGCTGTGCCTCACTTGCTCCAAACTGCACATAAAATTGGCAGGAATATTTGAAATGCTTTCCAAGACACTGCTGCCATGTTCTTTTTTTTCATAGAGCAGCTCATTTCACACACACTGTACTGATAAGGACCAAAACTGACCAAATGTTACTCACAGCATTCAGACTGAGTGGTTGGGCCTCTCTAAGGCCCCCTGTTGATGGGGAAATGTCACTGCATGCTCATTTAGCAGTTTCATCTGAACTGGACTTTATATTTCTGGCCAGTTCTATGTCAGATCACATCCACGCAGAACCCTGCAGAGGAGATGTGGGTGTCATAATCTGTCATATGTCCAAAGCATGTGAGTTTCTGAGCAGCTACTGATCAGTGCTATCAGTGCTGCCAAATCTGCACCTTGCTGATTCTGGGATGCGGTTGACAACAACAAACAACCAACCAACACCACCCACTACTACCACCACCAACAACCACTACTACAGCTATAGGCTGAAATATAATGTGACTTTTTGAGTCACTTTTTAGACATTTACTGAAGGCTAAAAATTTGAACCATATGGTTATGGTTGTCTGTCCATCTATTAATTTTCATCCTTTGACAGCTGCGATGACAGCAGGTCAACACCTAATCCAGGTGTCCCTCTCCCCAGCAACGCTTTTCAGTTCCTCCTGGAGGATCCGGAGGAATTCCCAGACTAGACCCAGGATTATCTGAGTCTACCCTGAGGTCTCCTAAAATTTGGATGTGTCTACGAAATCTCCATGAAGGTGCATAGGAGGCATCGTGATCAGATACAGAACTACCACAACTGGCTCCTTTCAGCATCAACGAGCAGCAAATCAACACTCAGGCTGAACCAAGACACCTATGTACCTCTTTTATGTGATGGTCGGATTCAACAATGATTGACTGAAACAAATTCCATTTAATCATTGTTAGTTTTTCAGTCGAGATCTACAGACTGATGCTGCTGTCACATCCTGGCAGCACTTGGAAGAAAGACTATAAATAAGTTAAAAATACATTTGGTTTGACTGGATCTCAACAGAATACTGGCGTTTTTTACTTTTCAGGTAATTGTGTTTATATTTTATGGCAAGATCAATGTAACTGAAACTGTGGGCCAAATGTGAAAGAGGTCCCCCTTGTGGCCATTAATGGAGGTTAAATCTACGTGGCAAATGATTTAGCAGTGACAGTACAAACTAAAGAATGAGAAAAAGAGCTATATGTCAATGCTGTGACCTGCAGCTGTAGACGAAATGACACTTGTCATATTGACATTTGAAATACTGCCAATATTCCCTGGCAGTCAAGTGATCATATTAAACAGCAGGACCCAATGGGGTCTGATGGTCTTTGAGGGGCCATGAGAAAATCTGAGGCCTGCAGTGGGCATGACCTCTCAAAGTGCTGGTTATCACACATGTAGCAAGCTAAGTGATGTGTACATGGTAATACACACGTGTATTAACAATGACTACACGAAAACATGACTAGCAGCTTTTCTATAGATCAACATGTAATCGCAGCTATCTGAAATGACACATATGGCAAAGAAGCCCAAATGGTTCATATAAAATAATTAAGCAACATGGCAAAGACAAGAGACATTTTACTTTGCACTTCTACTTAGTTAATGCTATTATGGGGAGTAGCTTTATCACAGATCCCATAACACCATAGGGAATGTTTCCATGTTTTAATCAGGTGCTAAGTGGCTACAGCCAACAGTGCATGGCTGTACCTGCAAAGAACCTTGGCTGCTGTCTAATGAGGAACCACATTCAACTCTGCCTACAAGTGTGAATACGCTATCAAACACATCTTGACTTTCTCTCTTCTCCTTCTCATCACCTCTTGCCTGTTTAAGCCCTGAGGTTTGTATTTCTGATGATGGTTGCCGTGAGAAGTCACATTGACTGTGTGTGTGTGTGTGTGTGTGTGTGTGTGTGTGTGTATGTGTACTCATCATGCATATGTTCCGATTAACTCAAACATGTTTGTGGCTGTTTTAACAGTCGATCTGAAGATGAGAGCAGTAAGCAAGCAATCATTTTTTGCGCATGTTGGAGAAGTTAAATTAAATTGGTGTTAAAAGTTTTTTTTTTTTTTTTGTGCTCATCAAGCTCCATACATTAATCATCATTAACTGGCCGTATTTGTATTCCCGTCCACATTAGACATTATGAACGGGGGAACATCAGTGAAAAAAATCAGTTTGAATTCATTTTGGTGTGATGGTGCAGACAGGATTTGAAGTTGGCATATCATTTTTGTTTTTCAGTTTGAATCTCATTTTCTGAGCCCTGTTTTTATTTATTTATTTATTTATTTATTTTTACACGTGTTGCAACAGATAATTGCGCAGATTCTGGATAACCTTTGCTAAGCAGCAATGTGTTCAGTAATGATGATGTCGACACAATAACCTCTGCTGATATGCAGGCCAGATGGCCGGCCAAGTTGCCCTTTCAGAACCCTGCTATGCTCAGTGAGGGATGGTGACAGCCTGAGTGTGTGTTTGTGTGTATGCACGTGTGTGTTCACTACACTAACACATGTAATGGGATGTTGTTACCTGAAATCACATAACAGCAATTTTTAGAAGCAGACTGTTGTTATTATTCTATATTTTACTTCTTGTTAACAAATCCCACGAAAAGACCAAACCATAGTCGGTGTCACTCCGGTCATTTTCCTTCAAGATGTCGTTTATATACATGCACTGTAAATGTACGAGTTGTTTAAACCGCATATTAGCTGTGGATTTCTTCATTCTGCAGGAAAATCAGACAAAAATAATTGAACCTGGCTTGAACTTTTACCACGACACAATGCGATATCATGCGTCAAGTTGCCACTGCATGTTGATGTTGTACTATTAACACCACATTGTGAATGTTCAATAAGAAGTCTTTAAACTGAAATCCTGGATTTTCCCTCATTTTAAGATAAATCAATCCGAAGCAAATGCTTGTTAAAAGGATAAATTCATGTTGGTTTTAGTCTTGAGGGGCTTATTTGCTGACAATAAGAGTCTACCTGGCTTTAACCTCTTTTAACGTTGCCATGGTTATAGATGGGATGGATGGGGTGTAAAGGAATGATCTGCGACAACATGTTATAAACGCATAGGAAAAAAAAAAGAAAACCTCCTTCAATTTCTTTGGGGTTCACAGGGACTATCCGAGCTGTGTCGACTAGGTGCAGAGAGAGCCCTGGAAAGCTCATTGGGTTCTTAACTTGTCAGAGTAATCCAGGTCCACCCCTAAGGGGAAGCTGGCTACTGGCATTTTCTCTGCAATTTGTTATAAGAGTGAGTTTACATTTAGATTTAATAAGGCCCATAGGCATGGCCCCAAACAAGAATCAATCATCAGGCTGAAGCAAACGAGGCTCCGGCCAGCGGAGAACAAGTTGACTGGCTGAGATCAGTACAGCTAGGAGTAATACACACACATACACACAGCTAACGTGCCGGTCCATATCAGTCATAAAAGAGACAGTTTTCATCTCACCAAGAATCAAAGGCTTCGTCTACCTGCATGATTGTCACAGTCACATGAAGGAAGCCGGTTCACTTTAATAAAATGTGGCCTTCTCACAGAATGAATGAATGCAAATGTATTTAAACCGCTGAATCACATGCTGCCTGGAGACATGAGAGCCTGCAGGGCCACACTCCTCTCTGTTCCATTTCTCATTACCGTCTAATACCTGGCTCCCTTGATATGGCCCCAAAGCCTCCTGATGGAACATTCATAATTGATTCTGATTTGAGTCCCTCATTACCAACAAGTGACTCGGTACTGGTGTGTGCACATTCAGCTCCAGAGGGCTAGTCCTTTTAAAGTGTAGGTTTTAGCTTCACTTTCACCTTCATCTCTCTCTCTCTCTCTCTTCTCTTGCTCTGTGTGTGTGTGTGTGTGTGTGTGTGTGTGTGTGTGTGTGTGTGTGTGTGTGTGTGTGTGTGTGTGTGACGCTCTACATAAGCAGACACACACATGCATATAACGAAATCAAGTCTGTAAAAGTGAGGAAGGGTTTGACGTCCTTGTGAAATTTAGTTTCTTTTCCCTCCTTTGTCATTTCCTTTGTTGAAAAAGGGCACAGTGCAAACACACACACACACACATACGTACAGACAGACACACACAGACACCTGTCTGTTTTTTTTCTGCACACATCTTTTTTTTTTCTGCATCTCTCACAAAACAGAAGCAGCAGGATGGGCTGTTTTGCAGATGGAGGCAAAACGGTAATGATATCAAAACTGCCAGGGTGACATTTACTGAGGCAATGAATTTGCACTCTTTCACGAAAAAAAAAAAACAACAATGAACAAACAGACGCTAAGAAAAAGGGTCTAGTTGTACAATGCACAGTGTTTTCCCGTGTAATTCTCTCTGTGTGGCTGTAATGATTACGACAACGTCTCCTCTGGAGTGCTCGAAAAATAAACTGTTATCGTTCTTTCAGCAGGTGAAGGGGCCAGGGACTACAGCGCCTGACACTGAAAACATTACACCCACGTGATGAGATAATAAGCTTAGTGGCCCTGACCTCGTCTAATGGCACTTCCGTCGTATTTACCAAATGGTATCTGGAGCGATCGCCGCGGCTACGGCGTTACGAGATGGATAGATTGACGACAAAGCAATCAGACCCACAAGAGCGTGTGCACCCACAGCAGCATGTCTTGACTACAACCTGTTCGCGATGCAGGGCAAACCAGAAGGATTTCATCAATGACACACCAAACTCCCCCTCCTCTTTGTCAAGGCAAGGGCACCATGAGCTCTTTGTTCTCCATTCTGATCTCACCTAACGTAATCGAGTTAAAGAGCGAATATTTAAACGACATGTTGCACTCTTTCCAATTTGGTCCTCTTCCTCTTTGCCTCCTCCTCCTCCTCCTCACCACCCTCACTGTTGTTAAATGCATGAATGCCTGAATGTGAATCTCTGAGTCTTTGGGCAATGTTTTCATCTCCATTTCTGAAGTTTCCTCCCTGCTAGGTTGGAAAGCTGCAAGCAGAGCGTATTAAAATTCTGGAGGAACCATCTAGGGCGGCCCCTGGTGAACTGCCCTCCTTGGAGGACAGCCTGGAAATGACTCCTGGTCTTGTCAACCATGGTAATACAGTGCTAGACACAGCAGGGATAAATACCTAGGTGACAAATAAATGTGTTGTAAAAGAGGCATTAATCGGCAGCTTTGTGAGACGTGTGTCCTTATGACAAAAGAGGGAGACATTTGTCAGTCTGTACTGCAGATGGCCCGTGGAGCCCTTGATGAATCACCTCCACCTTGCTTTAACTGGCCACAAAGGTGGTGGCGCAGCAGCCGCTACACCTGCAGCCGCCTGGCACCTGATCAACCACGGAGATGGTAGAGAAAAAAGATAAGCTAAACTACTATTTGCAAAACCTTTGTCTCCATAATCTAAGTGTGTAAACGGAAGCCCCCAGGATGTGAGGAAAACCTCAATCACACACACATGAAGTCATGCTTGTATGACCTTAGAGGGCATTTAATTTACTTACATTCATTTCCTAGATCTTTGTCATAACCACTACTTGTCTAACCCTCACCTTAACAAGACCTTAAAACATGTCTCCACCTTTAAATGAAACAATTTGTGTTAGAGAGACTTACTCTGGCTATTTGTCCACATATGGAAGACAAGTGCCCACAAAGTAGCGTGTAAACAGAAATCCTCACAATGTCTTTCTTAAAGGGATAGTTTGACATTTTGGGAAAATATGCTGTTTCAGTTTCCTGCCAGGAGACTGATGTCAAGTCAAATATGCTACAACAAAGATGCTATCAGCTCAGCACGAGGACTGAAGCCAGACTGGCTCTGTCCAAAGCTCATAAATGAACATGTTCTTTCTTGTATTTTTATATTGTACACACACACACACACACACGCTCACAAAAAGTAACAACTGCTGGTGCTGGTAGTTTTTGACGGAAACACACCACGTGTTTCTTCCTGCTCGCTGCCTTTATGCTAAGCTAAGCTTCACTAAACACCTCCTGGCTCTACAGCTTCACGACATTAGAGATGTATAGATAAAAAGTTGGAATACTTCTTCTGGACGCAGTGGTGGTGAGAAGGGCCGGAGGCTAGCTGCTTAGTATGCCAACTTCAGTGGAAGCAAAGCAGAGATAGAATATGAGCCAAAAAACTTACTTACATAAAACATAATTAAATAGCAATAAATCAAATATGTGATGTTCATAATTCAGAGTTTGGGTAATAATTTAATTTAATTTTAATTCTTTTTAGTGACATTGCTGTCAACCATTAATTTGGCAATTACTTTCTTACTACCACAGATAAAATCCGAGTTGTGATAAACTTTAATGGCTTTTAGGAAATATTCTGTATTATTCATGTCCACTTCCGAGGCAAGTGCTCTGGCCCTAATAACTAATTAGGTCTTAAGTGGCTGCCCAGTGGTTTGCTGCTGTATGAATATTTTATGTTCAAACAAAACAAATTGGTTTACATTGTTTGAACATCTCAGTGTTTGATATTACTTTTCTTTTCTTTTTTGTAATCGAGTGTGTGACTGTTCCAGCTGAGCAGTCGTGATCGCCTCCTCTCAGTCTGTCTGTGCCCTCGCAGGTCACAACAACTATTTTCTACAACACAACGAGCCACAGTGTGACATAACTCCACCTGATGTGTTTTTTTATTTATTTACTTTTCTATTTTTCAAGACATTTCGCCGATGGACCTGGGAAGTGAACCGCGCTCTCACTTACTGAGCAGAGCGGCCCCAGCTCCCTTAATTGGTCGTGCCGTTCACAGTGGATGTGATTAATCACTGGCCAATTAGCCACTAGCACCTGTGCCAACTCTGGCGGAGGCTGGGAGTGTATGCCACTCAAGCAAGAATCAAGTACCACTCTGCTCACTACTTCTCTCAAACTGTTTTAATGACTTTCCCACTTCATGTTTTATTTTTATGTCTCCAGCGCTCGGCGTATACTGCAAAGGACTCCCTGCGAGCAAAAACGATCAATTATGCATGCCATTAAATATGCATATCTGTGCCTTTGTTTGTTCGATTGGAGTACACTGATATTTCTCTTTCTCCTCCAAATGATTAACAAAGAAAATTAAACTAGCCTCTGTTCTTACTACTCTTGCTAACTGTGCCAGATGTTGTTAAGCTTTGATGATGTTGACGGATACGACCCATGGAAGACTTCCTGTGTGACATCACTGTAAATCCCCTTTGCACCTCAGCCTGTCAGCCAATCAATATTGTCTACCCCAGCCTCTTGCTGAGCCTGTAGGGACACTTCCTCTGGCACCTTAGAGGATTTAAATCCTTTTACAGTGCAGCTTCTGGCTATTTTGCAGCTGACTGATGATTCTGTATTACATGTTGAAGTGACAGAGAAAGAAATACTCCAAATACTCCATCCTCAATGAGAAGACGGGAGAGAATGAGAGAGAGAGAGAGAGAGAGTGTCTAAATGCCAACTTGGGAAGGACGCCTCGTCTCCTCGTGTCTCAAAGACATGTGTTGGGGCTGGAGGTTGGAGGGATTAGAGTGCATAATAGATTTCGGAGCAAAGGAGCACCAATGCAGCCTCAGTTCAAACACTGCCCGGGGCCTGTAAGCTTTCTTCACCAAAGACTGCAGGAGAAATAATAGCAAGTTCTTTCTTGCTGGTGGGGAGGCACTAATAGCCTCTTAAGAAAATCCCAGTCTAGAGTCAGACAGACCAGCTTCGTTTCAGTGGCTATGCTACATGGAAACGTTCAAAGGGCTCTCGTTGGCCCTCGAAGCTGCCTCGTAGAGCTCCCTCTCGAAGACGACGACCGTGAAAGGACGTCAAGTGTTTCTCAGACGCCCATCTGTTCTGAGCTTGTATCTAAATTAGGAGTAAACTCGCAGAGAAGAGGCCGACTGTTACTTTTTAATGATGCAAATTAAAGTGATGCAATGTTGTTTCTGGGCTTGTTGTTTAACTCAGCTTTTGTTTATCTCGATGTTGAGGAGCTGTGGTGTGTTAATGTGATCTGAGCGGAAAGATTAGGCCCTGACCACTGACCCTAAACACCACTAAGCCACATGGAGACAGATAGGGCTATTAAGGCACCGTAATGGAAGCAGAAAAGTGACACCAATTAGATTAAATGTGCTAGATATTCACCAGGCCTTTTCTCTTCTAATTTCTCCTGGCAGAGAACCAGAGAGCAACTCAGACTGGATAACTGAAGATAATGATCTCATTACTGTACACACTTCTAGCCTGGCTAGAACCTATGAGGGACGGGGATCGTCAGCCATGACTGACGCACAAATGCACGCATGTATAGGTCAAACAGTACAACTGAACTCAAGCAACATGACCAATCTACTCCACAATGTGCATGTGAATATTTAATTGAAGGCCAGACAGAGTATCTGAGGCAAACAGAACATGCTACAGCATGTGCTCTTTGAATTATTAAACATTTTTTAAGTCTTCTACACACCCAAAAGTTCCCACTGCATTAATTAAAGTAGTTCAGATAAAGTAGCTGTGTAACATTCCCCTTGATGAAGGTAGACAAGGTATAACCATTACTGTCAAGAATAAATACTCTCTGGAGCCCTTTGTGACTGCTTTTTCGTGTCAACACACTTGAATTTGAGAAAGAAAAAAAACTATAAACAGGACTTTGTAAAAGAATATTCCCCCTTTCACATTATCACAAACTACCAGGTGTAATTTTTACCACTGTGACCCAGACTCCCCAGACTATCTGCACTAGAAATATGTAAACATCTAAAATAAACATAAAAAGTGTTCCAAAAGCATTAGGATTTGTATTTTTGAATAAGAAATTAAGATTTCTTACTGAGGGATACAGAAGATCCATAATATAATTGCAGCCTGCAGGTCAGCATCAAGCTAATCAAGCTAGATAATGTGATGCTAATTTTGTCAACCCTGGTGTCACTGACACCAGGGTTCATCCCACCCAGCCCTCTGACACAGGGGCTTGTTGCCTGGTGAATCATTTTGCTGCAACCTAGTGCTCAACTATGCAGGTGGTGGGTCCACAGATTGTCAGACTGTGCTACCAGACGCTTGCAAGTGAGACTGCAGTCGGTGTAGAAATTGCACCAAACCACTGAAGAGGGAGGTGAGCGTGACAGTAAAGCTGTTGATTTACCACTTAATCCATGTTCTGGTCATCATCTGTGGCCGTGAGCTTCTGGAACAGGGTGACTGAGTTCAGAGAGTGAGGAACTTAGAGTAGAACTGCTGCTCATTCACACTGAAAGGAAGCAGTGGATGTGGTTGGGGCGACTAATCAGGATGCCTCCCAATGGAGGTTTTCCGGGCACATGCAAATAGTAGGGGACCTCAGGGTGGACTCAGAACATGCTGGAGAGCTTATAAATATCATCTAGCGTATGAGCCAGTTGAGACCAAAGAGCCAGTGCTTTGGGTATCTTATCAGAATACCTTATAAGTGCCTCCCAATGCAGTTTTTTTTTTGGCACATCTAACTGATAGTAGACCTCAGGAAGGCCCAGAACATGCTGGAGAGTTCATATGTCTTATCTAGCCAGGGAACACATCGGGATCCTCCAGGAAGAGGTGGAGAGTGTTACTGCGTTGAGAGACACCTAGACTTCTTTGTTGACCTGCTGCCTCCAAGACCTGACCCTGGATAACAGGCTGAAAATGGATGGACGATGCCAATTTGCATAGGCATGTGACATCAGAACATAACGTATATGCAAAAGTCAAAAAGTCAAACTAAATGTTACCCACATTCACTCTTAACTAGCTGCATCATTAGCTGCTGTCTTCTCATTAATATGTGCAGATTCTAAATCTGCCTCTGGTTCCAAAAGCATTTTAAGTATAATGAACAGATTCTGGAATAATTTCACTCCTATAATTCAGAGGAGAAGAGTTTCCCAGAATATGTAACTAAATGGATCTTAAACATTATCGAGTCCAGCTGGAAAGTTTTTCAGTTGTCAACAATGGGAAGCTGAACCAGCGAGCTCCTGGGTGGTATGTATCTAGTTCAAGTGTATTTTCGGACGTCAAAACTCTCCTTTTAAAAGAGAAAACAACTTGAACCAAAATAAAACTTTCTGCCTCATTTAGCAGCCATTTGGTCTGACATAATGTGTGAACCAGTCCAGGCTTTTGTGACAGCTCCATCTTGAGAAACAAATGTTTAACTTCCTGGATCAGACACTGTGGTGAGACCTTTGTATTCGCAGCCTTGCCAGACATCAGAATAGTTCAGACTCTGAAGCAGATGCCACAAGTTAAAAGGCAGAAGTCATGAGTCACATTTGGTCTGATGAGTTAGTGGGGCACTGCGTTCCATCTGCTCTCATAAGGCATCGGCGCTCCGGCTGCCAGCCTCCCACCAGTCCCACTGTACTCTGCTGCACTGTTGTTTATGGTGCTCGCAGTGGGGCTGTGAGCAGCAACATAAGAATAGTTCAAGACCAACATCAGCTCTGGATCTCACTCTTTCCACTCAATCCTTTCTACTAGAAGTTACACTTCAACTAAACTGCAACAACAAATACATTGCGTTGGATAATGTGATTGCTGGCAGCTGAATCTCACAATTAACATAACCATAAAAAAGCTTGATAATTCTGCAGTCGGTTCCATTCGTGTTGCCAAATATGTAAATTAACAACATGACCAGAAATTAGTACACCTGCTTCGACATTACAAGACAATTAAACGGACCCAGATTTAAATAAATAAATAAAGGCTGGGCAACAAAACTGTGCAGACTATCTTCAAATACTGGATAAATAAAATTACTTCTACTATTTATGGAAACATTAAGAAGCTTTCAGACACAGAGAAAAATACAATGTAGTGAAGCATGAGCTTTTACATTTATATTTACAGTAATAACTTTTTAAATTAAATAGAAATTAGATTATTATGGATCCTAATAAAATAAAATATTCATGAACAGAAGAATACACTAGTAGTTCTTGGTCAGTAATTTTTGAAACTTTACCAGAAAATTGCAAAGGGAAGAGGGTTTTCAACAAACTCTTATCGTGGAGAGATGGGAGGAAGATTTGAATGATAATTTAACCAGTTAATATGTGTGAAACTATCTCTTCTTCTTGTTCTTTATACACCTAAAATAAAAACAAATTGGAAGCCATTGGAAGTCGATGCATGTTGGATGAATTGTGGAGGATGATGATGATGATGATGATGATGAACCACTTTGGGGAGTTTTTTGAGAAGATAAATAGATGAAGATAGATAGATAGATAGATGGATGTACTTTAGTGATCCCAAGCTGGGAAACTATAGTGTAGATTCTTGGATGGGTCATTTTACAAACAATCTAGCATAAGGTATATTCTCCTTAAAATGTTGACAGTAGCAGTGGAAAAATAGCAATCACCTATAACTGGTAGTTAGGTCTGACTGTAATGGTTACAATGGCTATAATAGATAATTGGATTGAACAAGGTGGAAAAAAGCAAACTTTCTTAGTGAAACTGAGAAAATACCTCCAATGTAAGATGGACAAAGTGGATGATGTATGTGTTTGGGTCAGTTAGCTTGTTAGGGTTAAGATTAGTGCTGGTTGTCTTGACATTCATGGGATTATGTATGGGGTCCTCTGGACCAAGACCTACAGTATATGGTGTTTTATGTCTGGATATTATGGATGTCTATTGTACCGATGAAAAGAATAGGAAAGAAAATCCTGACTGTGTTTATAGGACACTTGATCTGGTTGTAAATGACGTCATGGGATGAGAGCACCGTACTCACTCAGCAGGAACCATCCTGCAAATGAAATAAGACTTGAAAAACCATCAGCAAAACAAAAGATGAGACAAAATTCTGCATTTTATTAAAAAGTGGCTCCAAGTTGTTATTTCATGCAGCAGAGAAGATAAATAGATTTGTAGAAAATACTGACTTTGCTTTTTGATTGTTTGTCTTTATTCCTGCTGAATATGAGTTTAATATTAAATGTGTGATCAAATTGCTAATATTGGTGTAAACAAAGACTGGTCTGGTGTATAACGTCCATTGTAGCACTGACAGGTGATTGGTTGAATTTGAATGAGACCATGTAATTAAATTGACCCACCCAATTTCTGCAAATGATACAGAAAAGATATTTATAAAACCTTAGTTTTTTGGCCATTTGAAAACTTGCTGAACATTCAGTTCATCCACAAGGAGAAACTGAAAATTATGTTTTTCACTCCTTGTTTTCAGCTCAAAGAGGCTCCAAACTCCATGATGATGAACTTTAAAAAAGGTATTTTTGCCTTTTTGGCCCATACACAAGTTCAAGTTTTAGATTAAAAGCTACGCTTACACTGTTTCCTCTTGTGAAGTCGTCCAACTTGTGATTCACAACCTGTAAATTAACTGAAAACAGAGTTTAAAGTAAGAAAATCTAAAGGGGAAAGGAAGCTTGTCTGGTCAAATGTCACTTTACTATCATCAGAGCTTTTGCAAGATTTAAAATTCCACAACACAGATGCAACAATGTCTGAAAACCTATGCATTAGTAGTCTTCAACTTTGGGAATAAATTTTTTTTCAAAAAATGCATTTGATTTCATCAGTTTAGTTGTGAAATGGAGCTTTCATTAGATTGTATTTTTTTTGTCCCAGCTTTGTATTCAAAAATTGCAGACGTATTTGACTCTACTATTCCCTCTAATGTAAGGTCTTAGATAAGCACAGACATCCAAATAAAACACAAAGGAACGACTTTGATTGACACGTTGGCAGAAAGCAAAGTGCAGATACAAGTTCTCATATCTTTCATTGGCTCAATTCTTGGAAATGCTGCTGTCAGTTTTTCTTCCTCCCTTCAATCAGATAAAGTGGTCCTATCATTAGGAAGTCTCTGCTTCATTCATTTGCTTTAGACTCTCTCCCTCTCTTCACTGTGTTGCCTTTCTTTTGCGCTCACTCGCTACTTTTCTTTCTCTCGCTCTGCCTTCAGATTGGCAGTGAAAAAGGGGGTAAGTGCAAGACTGCTGTTGGTTTCACCGCTCCAACATCATGCTAATCATGGCGGAGGAAAAATGATGGTAGGGGGAAAAAATATGATTCAGACCTAATCTTCCGACTTGCTGTGGCAGCTTACTGGTGAGTTATTGTGCCCCAAGGGTGAATTTGACTTCCAGTTCTTTCGCTCCCCTTCATCTTCATCACAGTCCACAGTGAATGTGTATGTATATATATGGTCCTCCTTGTGTGATCATATTGACAACAACGTCAGTGTTTCTATGACATCTTTTCATACACTCTAGCATCTGTTTATTCACACAGTTATGGCCACAATCGGTCATTTTCCTTCACTAATAATTGCTAAAAAAGATCGCTTAACAATATTTTGGTGACGTTCATCTTTGGACTGACAATAACTTGGACTGACTCACAATAAAAGCCCCTGTCACAATAAAAGCTTTGCAGAGTTTCATTCCACATGAGGTTTGATTGATGATACAAAATAAAAAAAGGAATATTTTACACATTTTAACAGATAAACAGTGCCTATTTTCATTGGTTGGTTCGACTATGACATTTATTTTTTTACAGGTAGAGTCGTCTAAATTTTACAGATATTGAATGATAAACCCGGCAGGTAATCGCAGCACCTCATCTGTCGGTGTCCTTGCCACGGGGAATAGACTGAATGCAATTGCCACAGATAATAATGACTTTCTCTAACAATGAATGAAAGGGGCACAAAGGAAAAAAAAAAGGAAAAGAAGCCCTCACTTTCAGGCTGTAATCAAAGGCTGAGATTCACTGAAGCTTTAAGTCTTTACATCATGTACAATGGGAGCGTGTGCAGAACGAGTGATGGCCATTCTCGGGGTTTGTTTCTCGGTAAGGCCACGTGGCATCCACTTCCTCGTCTCTTGTCCGTGTAAAGAGCTGTTCACAGCTTGGTCCTGCGAACAGAAATTCCCTTCTGTCAGGCCAAGATTCCTGTAATCGTGTCTTTTTCCCCTGCAGCTGAAAAATGCAAGACGAATGCCAGTGGTAGAACGGTTTAGAACATAAAGAGAGTTGTGAGTTAGTGATGGAATTGTGCAGTTTCTGTAATATCCTCTTATTGTTTTTGTCATGTTTGTACAACAGCTTGTAATCCCAACAAAATGGGACTCACTAGTGCAGACAAAGGTCATTCAGTAGATCCAGTATCATTGTGGAGTATTTCTCAGCATCTTTTTTTTTATTGTTTTCTCTGTATTTATCTACAGACAGCAGTGCTCCTATTTGGGAAAAAAAGGTTCCTTAGTCTCAAAGCTGAAGCCAAATACCAAGGGAAGGTAAAGTAGAGTGAAAGCATATTACTCTGAAGTGTTCAGTGGATACATAAAAAAGGAAAGGGGGGTGGGGGTTGCGGGTGTTCATCTATCTCATTTCCCTCTTGAGGGCCTCTATGAATTTTCTGAATGATGCTGGAAGCAGATTCACTCCCCTCAATCCTGCCACTGTGAATATGCTCTGAAGATGACCATAATAAGAGGGGCGGGATCTGAAAGCCATCAAATCCTCTGGAGTGCATTGATAAGCAGCAGACTGTGTGTATGTGTATGTGCGTGTGTGTGTGCATGTGTGTGTACTAAGGATTTGGTCATTATGTGTCTGTGATTGCAGTCGGGGATCCCAGCAGGGAATGACGACAATAGTTCCACTTCCACCTTACTTTATCTGGCCAACACTTTGGTCCAGATGGAAGTATCTCAGCTGCTATTCGACTGGATTGGTATGAAGTTTTCCAAATACATTCATGGTCCCCTGAGGATTATTGCTCATGAGCTTGGTGATCGCTTGACGCTACAATCTTGACTCTTTTCTAGAGGATGAATCCTGATAACTCTGGTGGTATGTTGACCTTTTCCTATATCACCAGCATGGTTTCTGTTGATATAAAGAAGGCTGAGTTCCTCAGGGGATCCTGTGGGAAGTACTGCAGGAATATATGGAGTCCTGAGGCTGTTAGTATGAGCTATCCAGTCCTTGCATGACCAAAGTAAAAGCTATATCTGTATACTTGGCATTAAGAGAAGCATGTTTCTGGTTTCGGGATCTGATAGTGCTGTCAGGGGGAGGGATGTCTCCAGTTTGATTGCCTTAGAAATTGCTCTGTTATATGCAGATGATGTGAATCTGTTGTCTCTTCAGACCCCAACCTCCAGCACACACAGGGGCAATTTTCAAAGTGAGGAGTCAGCACGAGAGTCAGGAAACCAGGTATCCCCAGGTCTTATTCATAAGTTAGAGCAGGATGGAGCAGGAGCAGGAGAAATTAATGCATGATGCTAATTTGCATAAACAGGTGATCATCATCAGAAAATATGTATTGAAAGACTGTATATATGTGAAACTAAAAATGTGAATCTAAACATTACATATATTCACCCTAACTGGCTAGATCGTTACCTTCTATCATCTCCTAAATATGAATACTATCTCAATTTCACTCTGTTTCCAAAATGATCATTAAGTATCATAAACAGATGCTGGAATAGTCTCACTCTTATAACACAGAGGAGACGAGTTCTTCTGAAAATGTAACTAAATGGATCTTACACATCAGATATAATGATGTTGACGCATGTGGATCAGAGTGAAATGTCTCAACTAGACAAACTTGGCACAAAAGTCTAAACCAATTTGAAACTAATAAATACATTTGATGTCTATTAGGAAATGTTGGCGTGTTGGCAGTAGCAGCCTCACAGAGCCACTGGCACAGCTGTAGACTCTTTGTCTTGTTTTTGTATTTTCTTTCCTTTCCTTTCATTCCCTCACACATCATTCACTGTGCGTGATTTAAAGAGTGTTTAAAAAACATACTTGCCATTGGCCATTTGTAAATTAGCAGAAACCCACACAAAAACTTTAATTGCATTTGCCATCTGCATTGATTTGACGAGGACTATACAGTATTATCCCACAGGAGAAATATGCCTTAGTTCAGATTCATAGACTTGAGAAATACATTTCGGTTTCTCAGACACAAAATCATCTCAAAGAATCGCTGCACACAAAAAAACAATTTTCAACTCCTCACAGCCAAAATAAAGTTGGAAATGCACTCGGTGATATGCAGCTCTCGCTCATATTTCAAAATGATGACTATCAGTCTGAGTCTACAGTAATCAGACAAGAACCACATTGTAAATCTAATAAAACCAAAACACAATTAATCACCTCAGACTGTTTTGTATCTGACTGAAGTTTTACCTTTCTATTGACAGAACTTAGGCTTATTGCAGATCTGAAAATCCTCAGGGATCATCAGTCAACTCTCATTTCATTTGTTTTGTCTGGTGATGTATGATAGTGGTGCGATTGTGCTTTTTTTTTTTTTCCCCAATACATAAAGCCACAGCAGTGAATTGTAGAGGGACAGTGAACTGTACTGACAGAGAGCACAGTTGTAACCCTGTGATTTAGTGAGTTACTAACCTTTGCTAAAATTAAACGGAAGCTATTTATGTTGCTGCAAACATTTGTGCTGCGGTTAACACGCCGCCACTCATTCTCAGGTTTTCAGTGCACCTTGTGACATCTTAAATTTACCTTGGGTGAACATTTAAAGTAGCTTCTTTAATAAAGCGGAGCAATAATATCTCTGACAAGCAGCAGCATCTCTGTAACATTTTGTATGGATGATGTGAATTTAGCCATAACTCGGTTAGAAAACCTGGATGTGTGTTTGCTGCGGTGGAAATAAGCCACTGATGCCAATTTTGAAAAAAATAATTTCATTCTTACCATAATAGATTAGCTGACTCCTTATTCCTCTTTTTCAATAATTATTAATAAGGCTGCTGTTGTAATATTTCCCTCACAAATCATTCATACCCATTAGTTGTGTCGAGTATAATTAATGGTTTTTAATAAAGAAAAAGAGACTCCTCATAAGGCAGCAGGGGCAGGAAAAGGTGCAGTGTTACACTGTATTAAAACATATTGCAATGCTGAGAGAGGGGAAAATAGTCATTCATCATGCCACGATAATGTCCATGCTTCAGTATCCCCCCAACTCACAGCAGCTGCCTGCGCGTGTGTGTGTGTGGTCACGTCACTGTGCGTGCGTAGACTTACTCGTGTGATTTGTGCTATCTGAGTCACTGGTGTGTGGTTATCTATGATGTAGCTCCTCATTACCACATAATTGGTTTAGTGATAAAATGATCATGGTTGGGCTAAACCCCTCTATCCGTGAACACCGAGACAGACCCGTCTATGTGAAGTCGAGTCGCTGTCTTCACGCGCACAAACACACAAACCGAACATCCTGCGTTCGCTGCCCATCTGAGGGAAAAGTGTGAAGAGCGACAGCGTTCAGGATGGAGAGCTGTCACTTTGATTTTCATACATTTCTCTGGTCCAGATTCTGGTATCTGTTAAAATGTGTTAATTAAAGATTCCTATCTTAGAAACTTTATTTTCATGTTTATTTTGAAAGTTCTGGTACCATCTGGCAAGTAAAGGAAATCAGATCTAGATGGAGAGTCTCCAATCTAAATAAATATATCTTCATCAAAGCTGTGACACGAGTCTTAGCGTCGTCTTTCTCAGTCAGGAAGTTTTCTGACCTCAACGCCCAACGCTTGCCTTGATGAGCTGCAAAAAGAAAAGTAAAGCAACTGAAAAAAATGTGTGATAATGACAAATGCTAAATGTAGACGTCGAAAAGTTAGAAAAAAGTAGAGAAGATAGATGCGTCTTATACCCGTCACTCAATAATAACAGTATCCAACTCATAAGATTCTGGTCAGATCAGATGAGGTTAGGTTGAAGCAGCAAAACCTGAGCGAAATACTAAGTTTGGACCAAATTCAAGGCAATTTTCTTCCCACAAATATGGTGCTGGACTGTTTTTTGGACTATTTCTCAATTCTCATATATTCGCCTTTAATGGTCAATGGGAATCCTCCTTCCTGTAAATCGGCTGAGCTGCTATAACCACAGCCGACAGCTGGAATCCAGTAATAGATCAATACTCTCTGAACTTACCCGGTAGTCCTCCTGCTGCTCTGACTTTTCTCCAATCCCTTTTCCTTTTTTGTTCTGCCTCCGTGAAATACTGAAGTTGTATTGTACAACTGCGGGTGGCCACAAACAGCAGCGATAAGCTCCTCCTCTATTTTTCAGCAGATTCTCAATTCTGATTCTGGCTTTTTTGTCACGCGGCATCGAGCGAACACAACTTCATGTCTGTTTGGATTCCGTGGTCCAAGGTTGTGGCTCATGTCTTGCATTGACCTCTACCGAAAGTAAACTCTGCTATGGGGTATGATGAGTAGCTGCAGAAAACTGAGGTATTTTCAAATTACAGAAGAAAGAAAGAAAGAAATTTAGAATTGTGGATACTGTTCATAAAACTCCTTTTTCCTCCTGTTTTTTTGTATTGGCTGCTGCTGCATTAGCTGCTTTGGGTCCTTTTAAAATGGCCTCATATTCCTTGTCTGTGGTTCAAACTTGGAGACTTGTCATTAAAAGTAATGACCACCACAAAGGTGAATACAATTATAGATCCTCCTCCATGTTTAACATTTGGCAGCAGAACATTGTGGATTGAAACTCCAACTGTCCAAAAGCTAATTTAATGTAAACTGATCATATCATATATCATATCATATATCATATCATATCATATCATATCATATCATATCATATCATATCATGTACTATTAATAAAAACAGACATAGACCCATGCAGACACTTTGCAAAAAGGCAGACTGTACAGCAACCATACTTTTTTCTTCTGTGGAGCTCACAACCTAAATTGTAGGTTGTGTCTGGGTGACAGAGGCGTTAATTAAATTCAGTGACATTTTTATCTCAGGTTTTATACGTGCAGATTTACCCACTATCCTGTTAAGTGTTTGTCTCTGTCACCGATCTTCAGCTTTTCCTGCAGTTTGTCTCGGTGTTGGCAAACTGTCATCTTTTTTGTGACCGCAAACAAAGCAAACTCTATTAATTATAACTGGATTATTTATTTATTTATTTATTTTAGAAGAAGAAGAAGTGCCTTTTGACTTTATGAAAGAAAAATTGCTGTAATCATGTTGCATTACTGTTTGGATCCCCGCTGTAGTCGGAGACGATCACTTTTTCCATCAAAATGGACCGAAAAAAAAAAAAAAAAAAAGAAAAACAAAACAAAAAAGAGAGAATTAATTCGGCTACTCTTATTTCTTCATGTGCTCAAAATATTTTTCAGATCAGATGATTAAAGCAATAACTGCAACTATGTTATCAATGTAAACTAAAATAACAACTTAGATAAATCTATTAACTGTTACATTGAAGCTCCTTTGAGTGTAAATTATACCAAATGTTCCAGCTTTCCTTTGAACTCACTCGTGCTGATGTAATAATTATTAAGACACTAAAATAAACATTAGGAAGTGGCCTTCACAATACACTGAAACGGACTGAAATTCAGACACAATGGCCTTGTGTTTCCGGTCATCTCATCCTTCCCCATCCCTCAATAGGCCTCCCCTCAGCGCCGAACCCCTCGTGAAAGAGCAGACTCCATCTGCAGCAGGTGCAGCTCTAATGATGCTTTGATGCCATATGTCAAATCTCATCACTTGCTGAGTCGACTGACATTTCCGCTGATGGCACCTAGCAACAGTATTACAAGTGGTCGACGCTCACCTTGCCTGTGAAGGAGGAGAACTGTGAAGAGAAGTGCTAAAAAAAAAGTATTTTATATTCCAAGCCACTTTCCTCCGTGTAACCATGTGACAACACTTAAACTTCCCACTTTCACTTTTAGTGCAAAGAAGCATTTTAAGGAAATAACTTGTTCCAAAAGTGACACGTGCGGTCATGTGTGATCATATCTTTCCCAGTGTGATCGCGGAGCTGATAATACATGTAAATAATCAATAATCAATCTTCTCTGACGTCTTGTGTCATCAGTCGACAACTTTTGATTATTGCATCAACTGCAGCTGCGTCTTTAGGGTCGTCTTAAATTTTTTTTTCCCTTCTTTTTTTGGTCAAATCATAGCTGCTCCGCCTACACTCTGCTGCCGGAGTGACTAGTAATCATTCCACTTCTGTTTGATGTGTGGGGCGATGTCTAGTCACAGGCAGCCCATCAGAGTCAAGTGCTATAGACTGATTGCATGCATGGTGTCATTGATGGAGATAAAAGACACTGTTTGTCCTTGTGCAGTGTTTCATGAAAAAGACACAACAAAAATAAAGACAATAATAAAAAAAAGATGTGCGTTTCTAAGTAACTCGACGGGAGTTACTGGAAACTCTATGAGTTAATCTGTCTCCCTGTCACCTTTACTGGCCAGTTCAGGAGTCTGTGCATATTAATACTGTATTAATCCTGGTGTTTAACTTTAATTCAGGCAAGTCTACATGCTGGGATTTCACACTATATAGACACTCATTGAAGTGTCCATCTACCTCACATCAGTTGAATACCCTAAATTAGAACTTGAGTTAAGTTTTTTTTTTTTTTTTTTTAAGTTTTTGTTAAGGTTTACTTACTAGAATTCCCAGTGTGCACTGTGTCCTAGAAAGCCTTGTTTTCCTTAATCGAGTTATGTTGAGTAGGTTTTTCAAACTAGTTCCATTTTCTTCAACATTCATTTTAACTTGTCGCCTGTACTCCTCAATCGTTGTGAGTAAAATCCCACAGCAGCGCTGCGCCTACTGTAAAGTCAGTGTAACCAGTGCTGTAATGATCAGATAGTGTGGCTCAGACTCTGTTAAAGATGCCCCTGTGGAATTGTCTTACTGATCGAAACGTTGCTCCGCAGCACCACTAGTGGTCACAAACCCATCACCCTACCTTCAACTCCAAAACAGTTAAAACTTTAAACAGCAGTTTCTTGTGGTTTTGACCCTAACGGTTGTGTAAAGATGTGTTCACTAGACGCTGTGTCACGAAAAAACTTGTCAGTGTTGAGCTTCTGCTGATGTCACATTTCAGCTGAGTTACAGTTCAGTTTTGACTTCCCATTGCTGTTCGCTGAAGGACTGTGCTGTGGCTGTCCCCCCCTTTTTTCCTTGCTATTTAGACATCGCTGTGTGTTACAAGGGTCAACATTGTTTATTTGCTCCTGCCTCGTAATTGGGGCTGTCAAGGGAAAGTACTTTTTTAAATCAAAGACAGAAAGAATTGTGTTGTTGTTAAAGGAGTAAACAAGAACGAATATTTCGTTTTATTGTATAATTGACTGCTAATCTATTTCCCGTCTAACAAATACAGTGATCTGCGTGGCCTGTAGCCACGGTGAAGTGAGGTGTATGCTAACAAAGCTCCGGCGTCAATGTTGTTAAAGGTGTATTCTCTCCCCTGATGGCCTCTAATCAGCTCCGCTCAGCCGAGCTTACTCCACCTGGAGAACCAGCTACTGATTTTCTGTCAGAAGAAAACGCACACCATAATTATGCTGCCATTTGAAATTCCATCACTCTCCTTTTGCGGCAGAAATAAGATGCATCTCATTGAAATGTATGTGGAACGCTGGAAGGATGTATTCACGGGTAAACCTTGTCTTTTTAATTAAACACGCAGTGGCCTTGCTGGATTGCTTGTGACACAGGGAATGATCGGGGGCACTTAGAAGGGCTACGGTTCGACTAAATATGCCTTTAACGTCTCATGGGACAGCGGCGGGGTAATGACTCGGCATGTTTATGGAACTTTTGGAGTTTGGAAAGCATATTGAAAACATACAGAGTACAATAACAATCTTTAACCTTTATACCCCGAAGTTAAACTATGAAACACGAATCAATGATAAACAAGCAGATGGTGACATTTTTCTTAGTATTCACATCTTCAGTAAGAATATCTCATCTGAAAAAAAAAACAAAAAAAAAAAAAATCAAATGGACTGCACAGTGCTGCTCGCACATATCCATCATATATTAAACCAGGGAGGTAGATGATGAGACCCAGTCTTTATGATGTATGCAGATTATGAAGAATGATCCAGGATCACGTTCTCCCAGGTCCCATTACTGGAGTCCCACCAGCATTTACAAATCCCAAACAAAGCCTCAGACAAACTCCGCTCCCAGACATGACGCTGCTGTTTTTTCAGTCTCAAAGCTGCTCTGAGAGCAACAGCAACACATGCACATCGAATAGGATTTACGCATCAATCTTTTATGTGTATGATTTCAAAAAAGACGCACACACACACACACACACACACAGCCAAACAGTTTCTCACAGTCAAAAAGAAGAGGTGACACCCAGATCAGTAATTCTAGAAAGACAAAGTCGAATGACCTTGACATTTCACTTTGCTGAAATGCCAGTAGATTATTCAGTCAACTGAGGAACGAGAGAGAAAGACGGAGACAGACAGGAGGAGAGAGGAAAAACAAAAATAGAATTATTCTGAGGGGAAACAGACATTTGAATTCCCTGTGATATGCCAAGTATATTTTTAGCTGATTTACCGACAAGTTTTTGTTGGTGTAGCAGGAGGAAGCTACAGGAGCCACGGATCGTGGAGTGATTCACCTTACTTTTCGTCGCCGTAAATCTTAATGAGTCATGGGTTATATAATCTAGGTCATCTGTTAAGAACATACTGTTTTCATATACGTGTTAATACAGACGGAGTGTCTGTGTGTGTGTGTGTGTGTGTGTGTGTGTGTGTGTGTGTGTGTGTGTATGCCGGAGGGGTCTGGGTAGATGCTGGGGGCTCGAATCTGCATCAACCTCCAATTTTTCCTCTTGCTTCACTTCCTTTCACCTCTCACCTGCCCTGTGGCCTGTCGCCTGCAGTCAGGAGCTAGATTATTTTTCTCTCTCTCTCACTCCTTCTTCTCTTTCTCCTTTCACAGACAGGACAACAAGGTTTGAGACTGACTATCACTCTCCGATCACATCCTTCACCTCAGGAAACCTGTTTATTCCACTGCTCCGGTGCCAAGTTGAACCTTGAACTTTGAGCAAGTGAAAGGAAAGCAACAATTTAAAATATAGATTTCTACTCATTTTCATTATCGATGAGGCAGGAAATGAGATGAGTGCGTAGTTTTGCGACGCTACTCACTTGTAAGTGAGTACCCACCCACCCACACAGGGGGTTACAATAACACCGCAACTCCGGTGCGCCAGTTGTCATGTCAGGCTGATATCCGTTTGTCACGGTGCATGTCCCTGTCGTGTTTAATAAACGTTGGTGTGCGGTCCTGCTCCTCTTCCTGTCCACATTGTTTTTGGTGGCACTGCATCGTCTCTCTCTCTCTCTCTCTTTCTCTTTCTCTCTCTCTCTCTCTCTATCTCTGTGTCTGAAATGTGCATCTGCAACCGCATGTCACTCACAGGGAGGTGTGCCATGTGCTGTTTGATTGACGTCTGGATCCAGCTCGAGGAGAGGGGAGTGTCTCACACAGTTTGTTGCGCCAAAATATGTGTGAACAGAAATGAGGACATTTAGGGAGAATAAGAAACTGTGAAGAGGAGAAAGAGACAGAGAGAGAAAAAAAAATCAAGATGAAATTATATGAGTGTGTTTTATATGAATACTAGTCCCCTGAGTGTGTGTGTGTGTGTTTATTTGACAGTGTGAGTTGGTTGTTGGTTTGTTTGTTTGTTTATGTGTGTGCGTGCGTGTGTGTGTGTGTGTGTGTTAAGGCGAGACTGTGAGATCTTTCCCTTTTGTGCCTCATCTAATGTTTCCCAGCCAAAGCAAGCGACCAGCAGGAAATGACAGGTATACAGGTGCGGTTTGACAGGGCTCATCTGCAGGCGGTACATGCTGTACGAGACCAGAGGGTGCATTTATACCCTGAGGTCAGACTGGGGAGCACCGACACACACACACACACACCGACACACACACACTCACATACGTATGTCTTCCTGCTACAGAAACCTTGTATGTATTTGGCTTTGATGTTCCTCAATCCTTCACTGTTCGCTGTCCTCTTTGGTCACATTTAACTTTTTCCAGGGCGACGGCTCTTAAACCAGAGCACGAATCAAAGCACCGTGAGCCGCACTGATGTCTGGGAAGGTCAGCGCTGCGGTTTCTTTTTTTCAAAATTTTTTGGACAAGTGAATGGAGCGGAGGAACCGCTGCATCGAGAATGAATACGAAAACTACATTTTTTTTTTCTTTCCGAGAGCTAATCCATAAAAGAGCACTTGTACCTGCAGTTTTCTCACCGAATTACCATATTGACATGATAATTTCAAAGCTAAAGATCATTTATCAGTCACAGCCTTTAGTGTAAGTCACACAGAGAGGTTTAGAGAAATCCATGCGGCAAGTTAAGGGCGTCTCAGCTGCTTATGTGTTTTATTTATTCAACAATTGGCGCGTTAGCATTCTTCGACACAGCGAGGCTGTGTGTTTTGATAAAAGGATTCATAAACTGGCTGAATTCACCGAAAAATGAAAGGTTCACCTTTGAAAGAGATGATGTGCTGTTTGAAAATGTGCCTCTGACAGTTGCAGAGCAAACCCCCCCCACCACCACCACCACAAGATTTTTTTTTTTTTTTTTTTTTTTTTTTGAAAGAGTGGGGACTTGACAGTTTTGTGACTGTCTCCATGGAAACGGCGAGAGGGTCTCATTAGGGTAGTACCAGAAAAATCTGTTTTGGAGGAACAAAAAAAAGAAAAGAAAAAAAAGAAAAAACTGACAAAATAGCTGAAACTGGCATAATTTTAAAAGACGTTAAACGACAAAAACAACAAAGGCGCGATACATTTTGCGTGGAAAATATGAAAAAAAGTCAAACTTCAAAAAAAACGGAGGACGGAGGGTGGCGGGGGGCGGCGATTATTAAACATATTTGCAGAACTGTGGGTTCAAAATGGCTTTCGACACACACTGTGAGGTTGACGTTGCATCAGACAAAGCTTCTTTTCAAGGGCAATCTCTCTTCTTCCACAGGCCCATCTGATGGGGTTCGCCAACTATTTCACTGGCATCAGTGTCATCTCTCCCTCCTTTCTCCTCGCAATGCATTTTCCTCGCACTTAAACTTTACACCTCATAATATTTTCAATATTTTCACACCCACATACAGATGTAACTGGCATAGACATTTTTACAAGACACTTTTTTTTCCCTCCTTCTTCTCCTCCTCCTCCTCCTCCTCCTCCTCCTCCTCCCAGTGTGCAGAGCATTTGAAAGACATCTCTTTGCTGCACTTTCCCAAACAAGAAATTGTTTGGAAATTGATATTCTGCTTCTTTCTCAGTCTTGCACATCTTTTTTTTTTTTTTTTTTTTTTTGTTTTAAACATTTCATTAAAAAGACGTGCGTAAAAGCCGTGGTGTCCGTAAAAACGTTTAATGCGCGACACGCAGGAGAAATTCATCACCAGATATATTCGCTCTGTGATTTCGAGGCTTGTCGAGACAAAATCAGGAGGTATGCGGCGTTTTCAGCTGCTTGTGGCTTCTGTTAATTAATTTCCAATGATGCTTATATCTGAAATGCAATCTTATGCAAATCGTGTCATGTTTTTTTTTTTTTTTTTATTTATATCATTATCAGAGTACAATAATATGCGTTTTAATTCAGGAGTCAGTGTTGCTAAATAATGAACTAATATTCGACTTGCATTGCATATTTCTTTTTTATCTCGCTGAAATGCCCTCAGGATGCAGCATAATGTAAAATAATGACAAAGCTGCGCCGGAGGAGAAAGTGTGGAACCTGCACTCATCATTAGCTGTGAAATACTGTATTTCACTTGTTTTATTTATTTAAGTCAGGAGCAACTTTTCACCCAAGTCTGAATTGACTCAGAAGTGATGTGTCAGAAGTTATTTGCTGTTATCACTCTGTGCTGCGGCGCTGGTGAGTACAATCCAGTTTCAAAATAAAAGATTATATAAGAGCAGCTGTTGACTGCTGGGGCGACTGTGTTTGTTTCCTGGGAGCAAATAAAAAAAAAAAAAAATCACAACATGGCGAAGCTTCCTGTGTCTCTTTGGACGCTTTCAGCCTTGAATGGACGTTTTGTGTTTGCATTTCGAGCTGCGCGCCGCCACTTTTTATTTGCCAGAGATATAAACAGCGGCTGCATTTATAACCATTATCAATGTTTATCATTTCACAATCATAAAAGTGTGATTATCAATAATTTGCGAGAAAATACACTGTTTTTTTTTTCTCTTCTAAAATGAACACACTGTGGCCGTTTATGAGTTCTCATTAAAGACGACTTTTCCACATCTTTCATCTTCATGCCTCCGTGTAGAACAACATCATTAACGTTACACTGAAATTAAGCGAAGGGGTTTGAAAACGTTTGCATTTTTTCGCATCCGGCTCAGGAAGCTTACAGCAGCTGAACGTGGAGCGGAGCTGGCCAAAGGGCCACAGCGGTGCCTTGTGGAAATCTGGGAATTAAGATGCATTATGCCAGGAAGGAGTTGACTTTATTTATGGGAGCATCCGGAATAAGCAGAAGGAAATACGGTAGCGATACCTGGGGACAGTGCTAAATAGTGTGAGACCATTCCCAGGACAGGGATGCTGCAGATGAACCAGGAGGGTGGTGGTGAGGGGGAAGAACTGGATGTGGCTAATGAGTGGATCCACACAGGTACTCTATGCACAGGCAGCAAAACAAAAGACTGAAATATAATATGATAAAATATGAGAAACCGATATTTATAGTCAGGTAATGATATACATCTGAGCCGTGTGTTTTCATGTGAGCTTACTTTACCTATGATATTAATTACAGTTAACACTAAAGCAGTCAAGCGCGCATCTCATTATCAATGCGCCACACACACACACAGCACGGCTGACTGCAGACATTCCAGCAGCCGTGAGGGGAAGGTGTGTATACATTATGTTAATGGCTGTTGGTCATTTAGTGGTGTGTACATTCTCATGTAAGTATTTCTGGCTTAGGAGAAGATACAGTTAGTAGGTAGGTAGTGTTTGGCAGCTGTCTGCTCATTTAACAGATGAAAAAAAAAGAAATGATAGCAAAGAGCAGGGTAGAGAGGGAGGGGGAGGTGACGAGCTGACAAAGTCAACTGAGAGACAAGTCCAGGACAGAAAGAAAGAAAGAAAAGACTAGTGCCCAATTTGGCAACAACCCCTGTCAGTTTTTTCTTTCTTTTTTTTTTTTTTTAGATGTGGCCTTCACCCCCGTGGGTTGGCCCTGATGGTCTGTAGTGTGCAGGGAGGAGGTGAGGTTGTTCTCCCCACCCAGCACCATCCTCTACCTCTCCTGAGAACACATGACAGAGAGCATCGAGTGAAGCAGCCTTCGCTCTCTCTGAGCCAAATTCCCCAGCCTGCCTGGGGCCCCCCGCCAAAACCCAGCTCGCTACCCTTCTCCCCTGTCTGCTCCAGACTATTTACAATCAGCAGAGACAGACAAAATATTTACTAATCTTCCCAGCTGAACTGTAAGGTGGTGGTGGGGGAGTGGTGGGGTGGGGGGTAGGGGGGTGTAGTATGAGGCTTGACAGCAAATTAGTGCCCTGCCATGACACATGCGGTGGTGTGGCTCGACAGGTCCCCTCTTTTTCCATTTTTATTATCATCCATGCTTGAATTATTCAGTGGCAGCCATTAGCATAACAGCAGCCATTTTATATTTAGCTCCCCCTATGTTGACTGCGTCAACATTTCACTCCAGATATTCCACTAACATCCCTGACAAGAGAGAGGAAAAAGAAGCAGCGGCTCAGAACCAAGTGCAATTAGTGACCGAAGAGGAAGAAACAGAGTTTTTTTTTTTTTTCCTTTTGATTCTGAAATCATAACACTAATGTTGTCTCAGTTCCCTTAAAGGAAAAAAAAAAGAAAAAAAGAAAAGAAAAACAGTCCATAATTTTGATTAGCATGGAAAAACCAGCCGATTGTAATGATGGCATTTGCCAAAAAAGAAACTGCCACACATTTTTATGGATGTGCTCTAGCTATCACCCAGTCTCATTTGTCACTATTAGCTGTAATATGAAAGATCCCTCATTTCATCTTGGAGGTCTAATTTGTTGGCTTGCAATGGGGGAGCTGGACCGAGCCGACTGGAGCTGCGGCGATGAAAGTGCTCGATGCTCCTCTTCCCTCAATGAGTTTAAAATTAAAACGTTTGTGGAGCAGTTATGGTTGATCTGTATGAGCCACTCCACGCTGACATGTTTAGAGTGGATTTAACTGAATAGCATTTCATTTCTGGTGTGTGATATATGCTCGGAGAGGGTCACACGGACAGCAACAAGGTGCACAATTACGACCGTCTGTGTACGTGAGCGTGCACGTCCACAATGTGCTTGTGACTGGCATGTGATTCTGTCTCTCCTCATCTCCGCCAGCTGTACACTTTGACCTCCCACTCATCTTTGATCCGCTGTCAAAGAGCTCGCTCTCCGCCGTCGCTCAGCCCTCGCTCTGCAAAGAAAAAAAAAAGAAAAGAAATAGAAAAACCTTCACTTCTCGCTCCAGATTTGGGCCTGGAGTCACTCGGTGTGAGCTTCTGACAGTCTGTTTGAGGCGGGCTCCCTGGTTAAACCTCAAGAAGAGAGAAGAGCTGTTAGTAATTCAGTCAAACCAGAAAAAACTAGATCGTACAGTCACAAAGCGCCACAATGCCACACATTTGTTAATTCAACCGAAAAAAAACAAAACAAAACAAAACAGAAAAACCACAATAGAATCAAACACTGCACTTTATTTCTGATTGTTATTTTATTGAGAGCGTCTCATCTTCATTTATAAATTAGACCAAGTGTTTCTGACTAGATATAGTGAGATGATAAATAAAACACGCCACGTGTGTGTGTTATTTATGTGCCATTTGAAAGCAGCTCATAATTGATGGTTCCTGTTGACCCTGTTGATTTTACATTAATCATAAAATAGTGAGATAAAGTGAGCAGTTGGCTCGATATTCTTCAATAAACGGAAAAATGTTTTTTATTCTCTGTAGATCATGGACATATTTACAGATTTGTTTGTTTTCTCTTAGATGAAATGAGATTAAAAAAAAAAATGTCCGTATGGGATCTAATGAATGTAAAACACACCTGCTGCAGCTCTTTTCATTGTGTTTTTAATCATTAAAATGATAAAACGTTAAGCTGCAGTATTTGGCATTTATTCGTAATCACCAAGGGCTGCGAATACAACGCGATGCTGCTCGGGTCTATTATTGTTAAAGTCTCATGTGACAAGAGAACGAGAATAAAAAAAGCACAAATTTCACAAAAAGACGACCATGAAGTACGTCAGCTCTGCCCTGTAATTACAAAAAAAAAAGTATCAAATTGTGGATAAACTTAAAACAACTTTTTTATGTGCTGTGGTTATGTGCTGTGCTGTTTAATCTCCCAGCAGCTGCAATGTCGTAAAAATCGCCGTTCCTCTGACATAACTATGCGAACAATAAAAAAACCCAAAACTTGACTGTTGCATTGAGGCCTGTGTGCAAATTCGGACCCACTGATCTCACACAGACTCACTCTATACTGTATATTATAGAATATTTTCCCCTCTTCCCTGGGACAAGTGCATGTTTTCCTTTCTGTCTTTGAACCTTGTGAATTTGATTTACATTGCGCTCAACACTGGTACGGGACCTGCTATACACTCCCTCCCTCTCCTCTCTCTCTCTCTCTCTCTCTGCATTAGCATAGAAAAGTACTGCGTATGGATTCTCACTTCCTGCCCTCGCACTGCAATGTACACTAAAAAGTTTCACAAAGAGAAGACACCTTAAACTTTTTAACAGCCGTGTCACGCTGTTACAGGATGGCTGTTTTCTTACGTCGTCTGACACGGCGCAGAGCTCTTTGCTGCCTCGCACATATTTGTGTATTGCTTAATATTGACAGTCACATCTGATGAAACCAACCCTGAGCTGCAGATTGAGGAGACATGTGTCACTGTTCCTCAGGCTGTGACATATGTCTTGTTGGACCAGCGAAGCTCCTCTCTCTGTCTCACCCCCGTCCAACCCCCACCCCGCCACCCCACCTCTCTCTCTCACTTTATCTCACAGTGCGGTTGAGGAACACGCTCTCTCTTTCTATGCGCTCCACAGCCTCCTTGTACTCTCCTCTCACTGAAACACTGCAATATTTCAGCATACCAATAACTGGGGCTGTGGGGGATCCTCTCCTCTCCTTCACCGTGCTGCCAGCCACCCAGGTGTGACTGCATGTCAGGGAACAGTCTAACTACGGCCACAATTACACTCTCCTCCTGACTTTTCTGTGCCAGCCCTCCTTATTAATCCATGACCTGCAGAAACGCTGGCTCTACATATGTATACATTTGCTGTCATCTATTAAGCATAGATACCTACACTTTCAGGTAGGGCAGCCCATGTATGCAGTGGTCAGAATATGACTTATGATTAGGTGGACAGGTTTAATAGACAGAAAAGATAAAGGTTGAAATGAGGCTCACTTATGATCCATTTAAAACCTAAACCATATTCTCTCTCTGCCATCTTTAAAAAAAAAAACAACTTCATAGTGTCAAATCCATCCTCACACTCCCTGCTAACAAAGACGTCCAAAAGCAAGAGATGTGATAATAAACTTTCCAAGTTTCTTTCTTGTTTTTTTTTTTTTTTTTTTTTTTAAGGGGATTATTTCCTGGTGGAGACTGCTGCTGCTGCTTCCTTGTGGGCGTCGGGTGATTGACAGTAAGCAGAGTGTAATGTAATGTTTGCACTGACATGAAAATGCTCGTCTCAGTCACAACAGAATAACAATATAAAACAGAGATGAGATGAAATTATGAGTTCACGCAGGCTGTGATGGATCGTCTCGCATGGGAAGTTTCAAAGTCTGCGGGTAATTTTTTTTTTAGACAAGGTTAAACTGAGTTAAACCTTTGCATATGATATATTCAGCTAATTTTTTTTCACAGCAGTTATATGTATACTGACTGAAATAGACCTTTAACTGTTCGGTCAGTCAGTTATTAGCTTCTAAACTGCACCATATAGGTTTGTATTTGTCTGTTAATCCGATGGGCTTTTAATGATCTATTTAAAAATATGACTGTGTTTTAGTTTATTTTGTGTGACATCTGTGGGATTTTTAATGTTTACTGAAAGAGAAGTGATTCAGTATTATTTTAACCCCCTGGCCTTTGGCCTCAAATCATTCTCAATGACGACACCCCCCCTACACAACCCTACACCCCTGCACTCCATCCTCCTCCTACATGGCGCGTGGTTGCTAGTGTGTGTGTGTCTATTTGCATATTTATGTGAGATTTATTGTCACATTGTAACATTACAACTACAAAAACTGTCTGCTCCCATGTTCCCTCACATTTTAACCTCTGTCTGCCACTCCTTCATTTTCTCACATTTCCTCATCTCACCTTTTAATCTGGGGCGGAACACGATAAATAATTAGCTTTGTGTGCATGGCTTTGCACTGAAGTTGATCAAGGTGGCAAAGAGAATCTCTGCTCAGAAAACCTTTAAGAGGTGACTTTTTATACAGCGAGATGCTCAGGAAAGTAATGACGAGGAAAATGTAAGGAGGAGAATCTAATTGACCTTGAGCCAGCTCCAAAATGTCAGCAGCCGGACACCGGATCCACCTCAGTGGACAATACAGTACCAGCTTGTCAGCAGACAAACAGAGAAATTTGAATGTCAAAAAAATGGTGAAATTGAATGGTTGCCGTAACCCAAAGTATGAGCAACCCTTCAGGGCTTCCAATGTGATAAAGATGCAACCAGGACCGAGACCGATGGCAGTTTCTCACATGCAGGATATCAGTTCTTCTTTTCAACTTTTCACTCAGGATTGCACCAATTTATAGGGAAGGTGTGTTGTTGCAGAAAGGTGGGAAGAAGATCGACCAAAAAGCCTTTTATGTGAATCGATTGTTCTGCTTATCCTTGCTGGAGTTTACATGATCTGAAGAGGAATCCACACAATCCCCACAGGATGCAGAAGCTGGCAGGAAAGAAGCCCTGTGAGGTGTGTGGACCCAAGATGGATATAAAGATGCAGCATGCTAATGTGAAGGGCAGACTGATATGAATACTGCATCTGGACATGTGATCAATTTCTTAACATTGTTTCATTTGTGTTTAATATATTCATGTTTTTCCACCCATACATTGATTTTTTTTTCCTTTGGTTTTTTTTATTTCTTATCATTAAAAATAAGTAGCATTAGTTAATATAAATATGATCAAACACAGCTAATGGTAAATATTAACCATATCTGTATTGCTTGTGATTTGGATGAAGTGTACTTCTGTTATAAATATAATAATAACTGTAAATATTAAACCAGCTGCAGTTTTTATCAAAGCAGTCAGCGTTGAAGCAACACCAACATGGATGGTTCCGCAACCTTTGCCTCTGCAGCCTCTTCCCACGCCACGTCAAGACTTTCTATTAAATGTCAGAAACCGTTGCCGCAGGCTTTGTCTGAGAGAACTGAACCAGCTGAGTTGGTCTGTAGCCCGTCCTGGAGCTACGCTAAAGAAACGTGTGGCTGCTAACGCTAGGCTAATGATAAATCACAGCTGTTCCAACTGTCTCATTAGCAAATGTTGGCTCTAGTAAAGTAGATGACATCAACCCGTGGAGAACCGATGTGAGTTTTGAAAGACTGCTGCATCTTTGGAGTTGCTGCATGCTGCATCCTGGGAGTCAGAATGAAGCTTGAGGGTCTCACACTGAGCAAATACAGTACAGTACAGTACTGAGCCAGTACATCTCCATCTTCCTGGTGATCTACACCAGTTTATGGTTAAGCATCAAATTCCAGTTCTGTTGTCAAGACGTGGAAACCATGACTTTAAATATTTTTACTTGAGCTGATGATAGTGATTTTATATATTGTTCAAATGTAAAGGCTGTTATTTATTACTTATTCTAATACTTGTCTTGGGGTTGTTTTTTATTTATGAAAGTGAACAAGAGGGGTTACGGTTAGGTTAAGAATTTGTAGCATGGTTAAAGTCTCTTAGTCAGCATTGAACTGTTCTTGACTTATACATGTGCCAGTCTTTCAATTGTGCTTTACCCACAGTGCATTTCTATCAGGCTGTCAGTCTCAAACTGTGAACGTTATGGGCCAGCCGAGTGCTGCAGGTCAAAACCCAAGAAGATGACAATGTAGAGTGAATTTTTGCATGAAAGAGAAGCACATCAGACTCTTTCCTCTTTTTTTTTTTTTTTTTTTAGTAGGTTAACTTTATGCATGTCATGGCATTTATTAAGCTACAGGTGATTAGTTCACCGGTTGACTTGCTCAGGAGCACTTCAGCAGGGTGGATGAATGCCGCTGCCATGACTCAGAGGACGGTGAGAGGAGGGGGAGGTTAAAACGCTGAGGGCGAGGTTGGAGAAGTTACAGTACATGGGAAAGAAGAAGGATAAAGGAGGAGGGTGAGGTGTGGTGGAGGTGGTTGTAGTAGTAGTAGTAGTGGGAAGGTTGGGGAGGGGGTCGGGTGTCTGACATCACCCCCACGGTCATAACAGCAAGGTCTGCATATGGGAGCAGCTGCTGTGCTCTCTCCTCCCCCCCTGGAAAATATGGCTTGAATATTAATTGTGCTGCTAGTTCTGCTTATCGGAGGTTTTTCTTGACGGTGCGAAGGTCCAACGATGACCGTCTTGCCTGATTGCTTGAGAAATCATTACCTTTAGAATCACGATAGTTTATTGGACCAGACATTTCAATGAGAAAGAATAAAGATCGGTCTGATTTTCATCATCAGAGTATCTGGCAGTCTGTTTCCTCTCTGGGCAGAAATCGTTAAAAAACAAGTGAATAAAAAGCTTCTCCTCACCTCACTTCTCAGTTTCTACCTTCGGTATCACCTCCTCCTCTGTCTCACATTGTTGACTCATTGTCTGATATGAGATCAGCTTGATTGGCTGCGATGTACTCACACTCGAGTTGGGCTAATTTGAAGTAAACTCCGCACAAGTGGCTGAGTCGTTGTTTTGTGACCCTGTTTGTGTTGGATGAGTGCACCGAGCGTCTCTGGGGAGCAGCCTACAGGCATCCCACAGATCTGACATGCAGCTCCGCACACTCACAGAGAAAGAGAGAGGAAGGGAAAAAAAATACAGTTCCCCAAGAATCCAGGGTGAATACATTACAGAGGTATAAAAACTAACTTTATGAAGTTTTTTTTTTTTCCCCCAAAGCTGGGGTCAAAATAAGTAAAGATGAAACGCACAATACACTCAAGAGCACAGCAAAGAAACTACAAGGTTTCCGAGATTGTAAGTTTATACTTTCTGTGTTTCAAATGCTTTCACAACCTCTTGTGCATGACAACGTTACCAAGAAAGGAAACCCAAGAAAAAATCTACAACCCAAGCATTTTGTGCGGTTCACGCGATTCAGTGAGCGCACAATTCAGGGATGTCTTTGCGAGATCAGAAAAAAAAAAAAAAAATCAGGACCTTTGTGGGTGTATACACACGTGCCTGTGGGGGTTTGTGGCCCCCCACCCTGCCACTGAAGCACCTCGGCACTCAGCGGGACCTCTCAGATGACAGAGGGAGCTGAAATGTCAAAAGAAGGATAGAAGAAGAGGTGTTGGTGAGGAGGAGGAGAATGGAGAGAGCGTGCACCCTAGGGATCGCGGTGTGGGGTGGTATATTCAGAGGGAGAGGTTGGGAGGGCAGAATCAGTGAGTGCCAGTTTAATCTGATAGGAGTTCAACCATGCAGAGGAGCTGGGGGTTCATGCAGAGAAGCAACAGTGATCTGCACAAATTATACACTGGCGGGCGGAGAAGACAGGCAGCAGGAAATATACAGACGTGTGTGTGGAATGTAGATGATTTGTGACAGAGGTGGAGGGGGGGAAACGAAGAGAAAGAGACATAATGGGCTCAGACGACATGACAGCTGGAGACGCGCACAGGTGATTGTGTAGGGTATATCTCAGTTATTTAACAAACCGGCTGATTTAATGTATGGTTTGGTAAGTGATGGAAACTCAGGGAGAGGCAGGAGTGAGCCTGAAAAGACGGAGACAACGAGCTCTGTGATTTGTGATCCATACAGGCGTAGGTACGCTACCACCTCGCCCGACTTCCTCCACCCCTCACAGAACAGCGAGGGTCACCCCTACTTCCCTCTCTCCTTCCGCTCCACTGCATCCCCTCGTCATGCACTGTAATTAAAACCACAGGTGGGACCCGTAACACTGCCTGGCTGCTCCCAGCATCCCAGCATGCAACAGGCACCATCTGGTTCAGAGGAGAGGCTTTTTTTTTTTTTTTTTTTTTTGCTTCCAAACAGCCAGGGGTTAAAACATCAAAGGCTCGGATCTTTGATCAGACCTCAGCGGGGTCGAGAGCACAGGGAATAATATCCACTGTCTCTTGAATCTTTCTGCAACACAAAGCGTGAAATGGGAATGCAAGCTCGAGCTTGTAAGCCGCCAGGTCAGCTACGTGCCGCTCCTTACAGGACCTTTTTGCCAGTACCTATACCTTCTTTCCTGGTATCATGTTCCTTACCTAAAATGTCTGCCTCCAAAACCCGTTAGAGAGTATTCTCCAAAGACCCCCGCGGCGCTGATTGCTTTCGCCTCGGTGCGCGCTCCTCCAAAGCGAACATGCTCACTACACCTTGAAACATGGCAGAAGTCATGAGAAAACACGCTCTGTTTAGGTCATGGCACATCTCAGAGCTGTGAATATGATGAAACCTCAGGTGTATTCATGTGTTTCACAGTGTTTGCTTTTCAGGGAGCGACTGTGAAATTTAATATTCAGTATTTTATTTTTGTGTGTGTGCGCGTGTGAGCTGCACGGTAAGCTTCTTGTTAAAAGAGTCTTACTTAGCAAGTGGGAAAATGTCTTTCAAATCAATAGTTGAAAAGTTATGAGAAAGACAAAATCATCTCTTGCAGCTTTCACTCTACCCCACCACTGTAATAGAGCCTTTAAACAAAGCATTATACAGATGTCTCCAGACACAAGATGACAGACCAGTTCTGAATACTTACACTGACAGGAAGGTGTTACGGCTCAGGATGGAGAAGCTCATTTGAGATCAGCACAGAGAAGGACAGAGTTTCACCTGGGGCGTTGGCAGATTGCAGATGTCTGCCTCTTCTCACTCCCGTATGCGAAGTGAGAGTGCCGTTCATAGTACAGCCCCCCTGGAGGAGAAATTCACTTAAAGTTTGGTCTTTGAGGAACAATAAAGACCCCAAACGGCGTGCCTAAATTTAAGCTTCCGTGAAATCCCCCCGCTGCTCCTTAGCGACTGCTACACCTCCTCCCTCTGTTTTTTTTTTTTTACTGATGTGACAACATTTTAGATGTCACAACGACTGAATGTCCTTAACATCTACTGCAAAAAAGACCTAATAGACGTGGGTGTGGAGGTGACTGTAAACAAGGGCAGCATTTTGAAACACACCGAACCTTTTAAAGCAGTGGTGGTTGCGAAGACACAGCCGGAGAGGAAATGAGTTGAGATACAGCGTCATAACATAAAAGTAAAACAGTGGGACTAAGGAGTGTGTTAACAAAATAAAAGCCCACATAGACAAGAAAAGTGTCCAGTAATCACCAGTTACTGTACACCAATTATTATCCAATTAGCAACCATAGCTAGGCTAAGGAGGTTGTTTGGATTTCTCCTACGGTAATGACTGCACATTAAAGTCTTTTTTTGCTTGGAGGATTAAAACCAAGTGTCTGAAGTTGATTTCCTTATCTCTTTTAGCCACGTAGCCTAGCCTAGAATAAATGCTGTCACTAACGTTGTCAGTTCCTTTCTTGTAAATACTCACAAGTCCCTGTAAATTCTCCTCCATCGTGACTTTCTTTGACCTCATGATACATCAAGATCAGTAACCGACAGGTCCAGAGCTGTGTAGTGTGTAAATGTCCCTCAGTCTTTAGGGACATACTAGCAAGCAGATATTGGTACTGATGGATATTAGCGTCTTCACAAGTCACGTTCAGGGGTCCGGTGAGGGAATGTACATGGTGTCTCCTTCCTCTTGACACCTCAAGAGATGAGCTGGCAGCTGTTAGTTTTAGCGCAGCTCATCCACCTTTCATGCCCGAGGTTGTGCCTGAGGTGGTGGACTGGTGTCCAGTACAGGTCTGTGGTTCATGCTTCAGAAAACAGGTTATAAATAGTCACCTTGCTTAAGGGTGTAATGCAGCCTACCATAGTAATTTTGGGGGTTTTGTTGGTTGTGGGTAGTAACCAGCACATCAATGTTAGTGGCTCTGTTTTGATTTACATTGGATTTGGACAAGTTTAGATTCCAGCAATTTAGCTCTACATTGACCACTAATTGGTTAGATCTCTTGTAATGAAAGTAAAATATGAAATAATGAATAAATCATACATCTAACTTAACTGGCCCTGTGCAGTTATAAGCAGTGCTTATCACACTAATAATGGCAAGACTAAGCAGCTCCACTCTGCCATGCTCTGAATATCTGTGCAAATATTTCCAAAGGCAAAGTTGTTGTTAATAAGGGGGAGAAATAAGTTGCAGTTAAGCCCAAGGAATTTTAAATTATAGAAGACATGTTACACCTGTGGGAAATCTGAAAGAGCAAGGCTCCTCTGATTCAATGAGGCAGTGTGTATAGAAAGTGAGGGGTGCTATTACTGTTGATGTGATCACTGACCTTGATCTAGATCTTTTCATGGAGTGGGACCCTTTCTCTCTCTGGTATTTCAGGAGAAGAGTAAAAGTGACGCATTCAACACCACACTATCCATTAAAGCTGGACGCGGCAGGAGGATTTCTTTTTTTTTTTTCTTTTATAAAAATGCAGCACTTATTGATGGATTGAAATTCATGTCTCGCAGTTCAGATATGGTAACCCACGCTGCTTGGCCTTCAATTCACATCTTTTTTTTTTTTTTTTTTTTTTTTGCCTCACAATTCATCCCTTACCCCCTCTCTTCCTTCACTTGAGCTCCCTCCACATTTTCATCCTCACTTCATCATCCTCCCCATCTGTTCTTTACGCCATGTGTCATATCTTTTTGCCCCCTACCCTCCACCTCCGCCGCCTGATCACTATTCTCCTGCGTCTCCTCGTTCTCCTCCCTCTCCGCTGTTTTTTCACCTCTCCTCTCCGTGCCCGGTGAGAAACTGTTTGGGACCGGCCGCTCCAGAATTCTGATTAGCCACTTTGTGGTCTAAGAAGGCTCGCCAAACTGCCTTTCCGATTAATCAATAGTTCCACTGGCTGCGGTTAACACCTGTAACCTCTGCATTACATAGAGGGAAATGTTCGGTCCTGGAGCAGAATAGTAAAAATCTACCTTATCCCGACTTTAGTCAAATCCTGCTCATTGCAAAACATTTTACCCACTGAGGAGATAAATTCCATGGGATTAGAAACATGGAGGTCTCTCTCTCTCCCTCTCGCTCTGTTTGTCTCACGTATTTCGGGTTAGTGAGTGAGTCAGTGAATGGGTGAACTGTGTTAAAGAGTAAATTCTGATCACAGAACGTCTACCCGTAGGCTGTTTTTGCATCCACTCCAGCTCCACAGTTGCCATATGGATGCATAAGGAAAGTGAAGTACACTTAGATGCTGAGATAGAGGTAAATGAAATTCATATTCCAGTATCTAGGTCATTTGTAAGGCCCAAAGCAACATCTCCTTCCCTGCCTGCCTGCTGCCTTTCCCGTGTGTTGCTTGAGTCTGTGGAACATCAAGGAGATGAAAACACTCCACATCCTGTGTATGCAACAGCTTGCACAAGCACTGTGTGCTGCGAGCGTGCCAGCATGTCTCTTGTTGTTTCTTTTGACACATTATAGATAGGATAAGCTATTATTGTATCACTTAATGCATCAATATATATTTGTTGAAAGAGTATGGAGAACTAAAGCTAGACACCCTCTGAGAGAGTTAAAGAAGCTTCTCGAACAGGTCAAAAGCAAAAAATCATTGGTTTGAACCAAAATTGACAAAATTGAGTGTAAATATGGTTAATCAACTTCTCAGACTTGTAAAATATATGGACCTGGATTTAAAAAAAGGTTTGATTAAGATCAGGTCTGAATGTGTGATGGTTGCTTGTTGTCTAACGGAAAAACACCAGATAGCATGTCAGTGATCTTTTCAGTGAGACAGAACCACATTTGTTTTCAATGGATGTTAGTGACCTTGTCTCCGTATATGAGGTTTAAAAGAAACACGTCACCACCTGTTTTCTACTGATGTCAGGAAATAGATGGGAGTGACATGCACCACTGTATCACCAATTTATCCCTACTGTATAACCAGTCCAATGCCCATTTATTGCCCTTTATTGCAACTTTTTCACCATATATCACCACTGCATCACCACTTCACACCAAGTTATTCTTTTACCACTGTCAATACGGTGCACCAGTTTATCACTACTGTGCCAAAACTAGCAATACTTTATTTATTATTTCACTACTGCATCGCATATTTATTGCCACTGTTTTAGCACTGCTGTACCAGCAGTTTACCACTACTATCATCACTGTGCCACCACTGTATCACCAATTTATCACTACTGTGTCTCTACTCCATCACCTACTTATCACCACAGGGCCAATAGTGTGCCACCACTGTTACTGCTGTATCACCACTGTGCTGCCATTATAACAAATCCTTGTTTCACCACTGCATCACCAATATATCACTACTGTATCACCATCATATCATCAAATTATCACTGCTGTATCATTAATTCATCACCTCTGTATCACTACTGTGCCACCACTTTATCCAATACTTCATTGTTATTGTTCTACCACTTCATCACTACTTTTTCATCACTGTGCCACAGCTGCGTCACAAATGTATCACTACTGTTCCACCATTGCCTCATCACCACTATATCACTACTCCCATCACCACTAATGAATCAGTGCTATTATTCAGAATATGACAATATTTGTATATGTCTCATATAAAGAGCCTATATTTGTCTGTGGTGTATTTTTATCACTTGTGTCTTCTGTCAGTTTATGGTCTCTTCTTGTTTAAAATAATCTCTGCGTTAAAAACAAACCCAGAACACAAATGAGACAGTTTTGCAAAACTTGCAAAATAAGAACAGCAAGGGTTCACCACAGGAGCAATGTGTTTCATTTTGATAGAAAATTAAAAGTCATATATCACAGTAGTGGTTTACGCAAGTTGGAGTATACATGCTATATTTGATGAAACTGCTGTATTGTAGTTTAATATATTTTGTGACTTACAGTTTACTGCAGTCTCATAAGGGAAAGATTTGATCCAAACTATCAAACGATAAACATGTAATTTTGACAAAGACTCGACAGACCAGAATGCATTGCAGCTATGAGGCATAATACTTCTGCTACTAGAGTTAGAGTTATGACCATTGTCACTGCTTTGGTTAAATCTCAATTGGATGCAACAAGTCTCTGCGAGTGGTTAATGAAAGGCATCCTGGGAAAGTTGTAGGAGAACTGATGCAAGCGTTTTACGATGCCAAACAAAATTACACTTTTGCACAAAGATGTAAGGAGTTTCACAGGCTGGTGATGTACAGTGTGAGTGAATCTGAGGGTTGAATTCTCCTTTAGCGTCAGTGGTATAAACACTGTTGCTCTCATTCATTTCACTGCATCTTGGCTGTTTCCACCATTAATAGATCACTGCTGGTTTTCTACATGGCTCCTCAGCTCCTCCGCCTGGATGAATTGCTATCAGATTAAGTAGGGTTTTGCTATTCAACCCCCACCTCTTCCAGCTCCTCCCTGCACTCCCGCTCAACATCTCCCTGTGTCCTCACCCACGTACTCATCCCTTTCACGTGAGTCTCCAGATCCCTGGAGTATATATTCTACCGCCGCCTACTCCATCTCTGGCCCTGACCCTTACACACTTATGGCCCACTGCTCTTTCATGAGCACAAACATCCCCACATACACACGTACTGTACACACAAAAACAGACCATGAAGTTCAACAGGCTTCTGGGAGCTTCAGGTGCATGTCTCAATCACACCTCAGCAGTATTTAGTCCTTGGTCGACTGATTTCAGCGCTGTGAGGATGACTTTGATGGAGGACGTAACATGATCGGTATTAAGCCCACACTTCCACTTTCCACCGCTGACTGTGTACACGTTATTAATATGCATGCGGTCCACGATCATGGCCGCTAATTATGTGAAACAGAAGAAGACGTCACGGTGGAGAGTGAAGACTGCATCGTGTTTGTATCATATCGCTGCCTTCTGCAGCGACTTTATTCCTGCAGAAATATCTCTCCACCGTCTGATGTTATTTTTATTTGCATTCAGTGAATAATGCAACACACCAGAAAAAAAAAAATCACAACCAAAAGTTACTTCACAGTGCTTTTCATTTCTCAAACATACTTGACAATAGCTCAGTAGCAGGTAACTCAGTCTGGGAAGCAGATTTCCAGCCCAGACAGAGAGATGGTAGCTGCAAATAAAAACAGATTGTGGCAGTTGACAGGTGGAATGAAAAGTGGGTAGTTGCCTTGATGTCGAGAAAGCTCAGAAGAACCCAGATCAAAGTTTGAAGTGACTTTTAATATTTATCCAAGAAAAATATTTCTAAAAACATCAGTAGTTGTTTTTCCCCTTTTAACTGTTTACTTTGCTAAAAGGCCAAAAAAATGGTGCATAATATTTAAACAGCGTTTCACTAATAGTGGCTTCCTTGAACAAGTTAGTTAGACAGTGGGAGGACGTATCTCACTAGTGTTCATTTATACGTCTTTTCTAATATGTATGGGAAGAGTATGGTGTCTGTCTAGAGAAATGTGACAGTCAGTGGTAGTTTTTATTTTGTACGTGCTACAAAAACTAAATGTGAATTTTAACAGTCTTATTAAACCACTTGCCTTCCTCTGAGTTTTTCAGGAAACATCATAAATCAAGAAAACAGAGAAGATGGATACAAACTAAAATCATTCCTACAGACAGTTTATTGACTTTCTGAAGTTCAATTATAGCTGTGGTGGTGAGTGAATGTGTGTTTTTGTGTGTGTGGTGTGGTGGAGGTTCAAGTGAAACTTCATAATATTTACATTTTTCCCTCATTAGTCACATATTTTACCCAAACCTTGAGAATTAATTACCAGGCCTCGATGCCAACTAAATCTCATTGATTTCCTCCCTTTCCCCCCCGAAATGATATAAATTATATCAGTCGAGCATAATGCAGGGGCATACAACTCTCAGCAGACATGGATTCACAATGCATATTTTAGTGGTGTGTGCACACAGCATAAGCGAAGGAGCGAGTGTGTGAGAGGAAGATCGATAGTTTTGTTTGTCTGTGGTTTAGTTTCTGCCACTATAAAATATCTGGGATTAGTTTCAGACAGGTACCTAATATGTGATCACTACTCATTTCATCCAGTTAGAATGAATTGATTATCCATCCATTTATGAGTGTAAGAAAATTAGTAAAATCTGTAAAAAGATTTTTGTGTCAATATTTCAAATTAAAGTGTAAAATCTTTGGTTTGATTCTCTGCTCTGGCAGTGCTTCCTGTTTTTTTTGTTTTTTTTTTGTTTTTTTTGCACTTCCTCCCTGCTTTCCATTTCAGGTCGCAGGTGATATTCCCTTGTTCCCCGCTGGGTTGTCATCAACTGTCATCAACGGCAGCGGACCTTGAACCAGATACAAGATGAGGGATTTCTCTGCCCTGGCTAAGTGTGTGCGTGGCAGCCATACCGAGGCTGAGTCTGGGCAGTAGACGGGAGGCACAGAGCGCCACGTCTGAGTCCTACCGGGAGATCTCCAAGAGCCAGCGCACCGTGTCTTAAATCTCTACCCCGGTGTCATCTCCCCGCCCCAACCCCAGCAACAGTCTGTTCAGACATGAGGGCTGAGGAGCAGCTGGTCGGCTACAGACCTGTGTGGACGGAAACATGCACTTCATACTTCAGTGGTGCCAGAGAGGTTTTCCTCAATTTTTATTTTACATTTATCAAGGTTTTACCCATCTTTGCAGCAAAGTTGGTATACTATTCATACAACCCAGGCCTAAAAAATATATTTACTAAAAATTGTTGAGCAACCTGACGACTGTTACTTCTGGATATAAAATATGGTCAAATACAGTTGATTTAAAGTTCTCCATGTCTGTTATTGGTGTTGACATTTACTTTCTCGACAGGATTTCTGCAAATGTATCTGTTATAGAATATTAAATATTATTAAAAAAAAAAAAATTACTTTTCACCTCCTTTAAAAAGTACACAAAGTCACCACTGATGTAGCTAATTGGTATTAGAAGTTACATAACAAATCATATTGAGATTATTTGCGGAGTCAGGTTGTCGGATAACTCACACCTGTATCTGGAAGGAGAGCTATATAGTGGCAAAGTCCACTGCTACTTCTGGCAGAAGGCAGTCTGTAAATACTTATTTTACAATAACCAAGTTGTGCTGCTGAATGACATTGAATGTGTCCGCAGTAGTTGCAGAGATGAAGTATGTAAGAAATCCTCTAACCTCTCAGGCAAAAGCTGATGAGGTGGCGTCCTCTGTCCTGAAGGCGATGACGGAATTCTTGGATGTGTTCATCGCTGTCTGTGTTTTCTACCAGCTCTCTCTCTCTCTCTCTCTCTCTCTGCCCAGTCTGCTCCCCGAGCGCTGCACAGCTGTGGGTGTTGACGGTGACAGGTCAGCTAATTAGAGCGGTGCTGTGTTGGGCTGAGGTTGTGGCAGGGAGCCGCCATGGGCGCATGACTCTGTACATGCTCATCTGGGCCTCTGAACTCACAGACTCACCCATGCATACAAACACACACACACACACACACACACACATAGAGAAATCCTCAGACATGTATGTAATAACTTTGACTTAAGTACGGTGCCCATAAAACCAATAACTTTTGCACATTTTACTGTGCTACCACCAGAGGTGGACGAAGTACCCAGCTTTATCATTTTAAGTCAAAATACTGATTACTGAGATGTTTGTCACCTGTGAAAAAAACCAATCATGTTGTAGAAGAGAAAAGGGAAAAGGAAACAAAAAAAACATCTACTTTTAGAATTGAGAGTAATGATAACTTTGAACTAACGAGAAACGTAGTGAAATTAAAGCCATAAGTTGCCATAAAGATATTACTCAAGTGAAGTACAGATACTCAAAAACTGCTCTTAAAAACAGTTCTCAAGTAAATGTACTACGTTACTGACCTCTGGCTACAACAAGTTTACTGGATACATGTGCAAAGTTTTTTTAATCAAGACTCAACATATTTGGAAAATAAGATAATAAAAGCATAAAATGTATTTGATACATCACATAGTAACTTAAGCATTTAGCTTTAATTGCAAATGTCATGAAACGGTAATGAAGAAGCGCAATATAATACATTTAGCAAAGATTCACATATAGTAAAGAAAAATAAGCACAAAACAAATCTTTTTTTAACAGTGAAGTGCTTTTACAACCTCTTCCAAAGCTTGTATCATAATTATGCGACCAACCTTGAAGAAGTCACCTTTATTAATAGTAAAGTTATATGTATCCAACTCAACCATTAGCCAACCTGACCTTCAGGGATGTCACCACATCTCTATGACAACGCCAGCGTCAACTTCCACCACCGTGTCCGTCTCTCTGAGCTGCTTTGTCATAACCCGACACCTCCCTGCAACACACAATTTGACCCTTCGCCCCAAGCTACGTACTGTAGAAACAGATGGCAGCGGGCGCACACGTAAACACACACACACACACACACACACACAGGACAGACTAGTGTCATTCACTTCAGTGTGGATATCTCTACCAAACCTTTACTGTGCTCTGGTGTCAGTTTAACGCTGTCATATTAAACGGCAGAAGTCTCTGTAGTAACTACAATGTTGTGGGAAGACATAATGACACGACACTATCAGAGCTCTACAAGCTACATTTTGTGTGAACTATCGCTTTAATATTGTCAAATATGACACCAAACATGCTCCGTTTTGACAGCGGTGTATCTGTTTTGCTGCAGTATCTGGCTCATCCTCAGTTGCTGCCAAGGGAGGGCTTAGGGGTGAGTGTTCTCCCCTCAGATAAATTGCTTATTTTCTTTCCCTCTTCCTCCATGAACTAGACCTTTTGCCCTCTTTGGCCCTTCAGTGGCACCGGCATCATCTGCTTTTATTGCAGTTAATGCTCCGAGGTACAAAACAGCAGCGATGCCCGGGGAGTTTCTGGCCCTGGCACCTGACATAAGTGCCAATCAATTTTTAATCACAGCTGAATCAATAGTAGCAACTTATTTTTGAACGAGCGAAGGAAAAGAAAAAAAAAAAAAAAAAACACAGACAGAAAGAAAGAAAAGGAAGCAAATATAAGATTTGATGCTTTGTCTATAATTGAATTTGATCAGGAGTTATCTGAATAATCCACAAAGCTGATCTCCGGTCTGCTGTTGCAGCTCCTGGCAACAGAAGAGGTCATACAGCAAAAAAAAAAAAAAAAAAAAACACAAAACACATTTAATGACTACCTTATGTGAAATATTTAATTATTCATTTATGCATTTTCATTTTATATATGCTGCAGCAATAAAGTGAGATTAAAAGGTCTATTTGAGAGTTTCTTCACTTGTGCTTAATGGATTGGGAAACTTTTTACAACCTACACTTCGTCCCTGCTGTAATAATAGCCGAAGCTGCCTCTTATCCGCCAGTTCATAAAACATCAAGCTTTCACGCTTTAACGATGAAGCCGGAATAAAAGAGTATAAATCCAAAAACACGCATGTGCAAATCTTCATCTAAAAACCATCAGAGTTACAAAAAAAAAAAAAAAAAACACTATCGAAACCACTTTTAAACTGTATCTTCAACACTTTCAGTCAGTTTGGTTAACACTTGCTGTTTCTGTTGATATACTGCCGAACATCCCGAGAAAGACGTAATTGACAATTTGTCTTGCATGCAGATATGTAAATTACGAGGCTCCATCTTAGTGGCTGATTGTAAGAGAAAAAAAAAAAAACGCTGCCATAAATGAGTGGCATATGGTTGCAATCGTGTCTTTGTTGGCAATTCCCGTACACAAGGCAATATAGATATATATACGTAGAAGTGCAGAGGCAGCAGAAACCTTAGCTGCAGCCTTATGCTGCCTTCCTATAATGACAAAATGAAGTTTTGAATTTAAGAGTTTTTGCTCCGTTGTGTTTTTTGTTTGTTTGTTTGTTTCTTGTTTGGTTGTTGACAGAGGAAATTGAAAAGAAACCATATTTGAAAAGGATTTTTGTATAAATAAACAAAATCTGTGTTTAGCATGCCGCTCCGTCTTCTTCCTCAGGCTCCGGGTTCAAATTAATGCAATTCTTAGTTTGTTGTGCTTAACTGTACCGAGCTCCATTATTACTGTATCTCCACGATAACCTGAGATGCTGCGGCCCAATGAGTGCCAAGATGTAAAAAGCTGTCCGATGAGCCTCAATGATATGCAAAGCTCCCCCGTTAATAATTCATGTCTGAGTTTACAAATGGCGCTGTTGCACAGAGACGAATCAGTCGAGTCGTTGAAATGCTGTTTGGAGGAGATGAAAGTTTAATTCCTGTCCTAGATTACTCCTCCTCATATCTAAGCAGCCCCCATTATTATGCCTGCGCTGATGTTTCCCCACCCGCTGTAATGGGTAATGAAGGGAGACGTAGGCTACAGTGGTAGGACACGACCAGTTATGTACTCGCCGAGGATCCTCCCTGATAGGCGACAGCTGGGGCGGCTATTTGCATCACTGTTTGAGGGAGCGTCCTGTTAAGCCACAAGCTGCTGGAGGGAAAACAGAGCCAGTACTGTAAATGTAGCATGTTGATATAAATATATGTGAGTGTATGTTCCGTGCTGTATTGAGTCTTGTAAAGATAAGCACTGGTTCTGGTGATTTTAACACTTTCTTAACTAACCTCGCTTATATTGAATTGTGTAATTTTTCCTGCACAAGCTATCTGCCATCGTGTTTCTATTAATACCCAGTTCACTGAAATCACTGATGAATAGACAGACTCCAGAAGGTTTTACTCTATACATTAAAGTCGAGGTGACCAAAAGTTCAGCCTTACTCTTGGATACTGTTGCTACGCTGACAGACTTTTCCAAAGTAGCATTTTCCATCACCCCCTGAAAAGTTTGATTTCTGACACAGTGAGATTTCTGTTGTCCTGCTGATTGCTGTCGGTTTAGGCGACCGACGCAACGAATGTTGCCTACGAAGGTTGTTTCAGTCGTAAGCAGCCAGTTAAATGATGTGATCGCTGCAAAAATCAATCCTCGCTATCTGTTCTTCACAGGTTCATTATGCCACTGTTATTTTTGATTTGTAACTACTTCCAGATACTTAATCATAGAAACTCCATTCAAACTTCTAAATATTCAGGACTTAATGGGATATATTCAGTTCTTTGCTATATTTCATACTCTCTGAAATATTCAACTTTTTATGAACATTTTTTCTCATTGAAATGAATGGAGTTGTACAAATCCACAAAAACTTTCTCCTCTTTGAAGTGTAACTAATTCAGCATACTTTCATCTAGAAACTTCCTTTAAGCTTTAAACAGGACACAAGGCTTTTAGCTGTTCTGCTTTTATTTAGATTTTTGACATATTGCACAGTTTTTAAATTATCACAGTTTTATGTGTTTTTTTTTTTTTACTATTTAACCATGTCTGAGTTTATAATGTGTATCTATGGGAGGTAAGAGGTAAGGTATGGTTAGTCACATGACCGGTGATGTCATCCACTCACATGTATGTCTTTAGCACAGTCTCCTGACATTAATACATTTTGGCAGCATGAACTATAGTTTTGGAGATGAGGAGTCTTTTTCGGTGGGTGCCTCAGTGATGTTCTCTCCATGTTATCACTAATCCTCCTTAACAATGATTATGATTCGTGGCTCATTTTAACACAGGTCATTCTGATTGGTGCATTGTCTTTAAATCATTAACACAGTAATCCCACCATTGCATATTCAGCAATTTTATTTTCCAGGATACTACCATTAACCTAATGAGTTGGCTCAAAACTTGCTTTGTTCTTTGGATTTTGGCTTTTGGATGTTGAAGCAGCTCATTGGAGATGTTATCTTTGGCTTTTTCAAAAAATTTTATAGATTTAACAATTAGTACTCCACAGCTATAAGTTTGACAGAAACCCACACCTACTTATACATCTACACCCGACTATAAAAGCTTTATTTGTTGTTGTTGTTTTAGTTATTTTTGGCATGACACACATCAGCTAACCCATGGAGAGATGTACCACCATGTACCTCTGCCAAGACTCTGGATCAGTATGTTGCCATAGTAAGTGAAGAAGTGTTGTCTGTGTGATAAACGCTATGAGCCATCATCCCCACCGCCCTCTCTTAATAATAATAATAACTCGCATTTATATAGCGCCTATAGAGTACCCAAGGCGTTTAGGTTCTCAGAGAACTCAAGCGTACGTGATCAAGAGTTCATTTGAATTGTTTCTCCACCTTCAGGTGGGAGGTCAGGATGTTTATGGTGATACCAGTGTCTCAGATAAGGGAGCACAAGGCGATAGCCTCAGCGCCGCAACACCTTAAAGTGATCATTTTTCTTCCCACAACTCTGATACTGGATATTTGGATTCATAATCTCATAGGTGCTTGAAATAAGTGTTAAAGTGAAACTTTGAGCACCACTTCACACATAGAAGTGTGACCAAACACACACAGATACGCTTGGCTGCACAGGCACACACACAGACACACACACACACACGCTGACACCCTCACACTGTTATAGGCATGAACTGATCTAATTTGGTAGTTCATCTGAATCGGAGGCTTCAGTGTCAGATGACACCAAAAACAGCAAATTGTTCATCAGGCATATCATAAGTGACGCACTGTTAACACTCATGTGTATTCTTAGCAACATATCATTCTCCATAGTGTGACTAGGTTTAAACTGAACAGAGTGATGTGAAGAATAACAATAACTTAAAGGATTTAAGGAACATCGGAGCCTGTTATTACATTTGTGCAAATCAATAGATAATATGACCTTTGTATCATCAATATTTAAACATTCAGTTGCTGCTGTTGCAGTATGTTTACACATATTAGATGATGTTTTAATGTTGGGAGATTTTCCAGTCTAATCTAAGATCTCCCTCGCATATTCATCTAATCTGAATTTTACAGATTATTTCTACTAGTGAAAGATGTCACGTATACGATGGTGAGTTAGGATTAGGAATAATAATTGTGCAATTTGAGAAAAGGACGCCATTTTAAGATTAAAGGACAGTTGTCTCTGCAACATTTCTTGTGTAGATGAATTGATAAAATTGCTCTTCACAATCAGTTTTTGACTGAAATTGCAACATAAATTCAAATGACACAAAGAGACAACAGCTAGTCTGTGACTGGACGGTCGCTGATGATAATTATACATTATTTCCTGATTCCACTGTTTTAACAGTGTTATTTCACAGATTTCAAGCTAAGTATCATTGGATGGGAAAGGAGAGTGAAACTATAATATAAATAATATTTTAATAAAGGACATATATTTGATATATGTCCTTTACATTAGATGTAATTCTTGTTATACTGTTATATACAACAATCTGTTGACCTGATGCTTCACTGAGTCATCAGCAGTGTCCAGCTGATCAAATCCAGCAGCATCTCAGAGTGAACACATCCGCTGGATAAACTCACCAAATCCACCACCAACTGTTTGCATTACACACTGGCTGAAAGAATCACGGGAGGTGTTGCCTCTACCGCCCACCAAGCCACGCATCTATCCATCCATCCATCCATTTTTAATATCACTTCCTGTTGAAGGACACAGTGTTGCGGGGCCCAATTCTAGCTGACTGTGGGTGATGGTGGGATTCACCACGAGCAGATCACCTGTCTATCACAGGGCTAGAACATATAAGCCCTTTTTCCATTGGATGAGTTCTCGGAAAATTCTAGGAGGGGGGAAGGTTACAGGGAAATTTGCTGGCTCTGTCCTCTCAGCCCACATGTCTTCATTTAAAAAACGGACTTTTAAGAATCCCGCTTAGATGTAATCATATCATGACAGTTTCAACCGTGACGTCACTGATGTGACATGTTAAAGTACAACAGCCAAAAGGAAATAACGACAAAGAGATCGACATGGAAGAAGCTGGGATGGTTGCTGCATTTCTGCTTTAAATGCTTGTTGTTGAGTTACAACCTATCAGAGCTGAGCACAGGCCCCACCCAGTAACTCTACCAGTTCATTCAGGGTACATACCCTGAAGCTGGTACTTTTTTTTGACCCTGAAAAAGTTCCTGGAGATTGTCCTTTTGCGCTGACCCATTTTACAGTCCAGTAAAATTACCCTGAATTTTTGACAGTGGAAACCCCCCCTATAGACAAACAACCACTTAAACTCACATTCACACCTACAAGTAATTTAAAGTCTCCATTCAACCTGACCTGCATGTTTTTGGACTGTGGGAGTAAACTGGAGAAACTGGATAAAACCCACGCACGTGCAAGAAATCTTGTTTTCTGGAAACTCCCGTATCACCTGAGATTACAGTCAGCTTTGTCAGCATTTGGTCAGTTTCACTGACAGGTTATAAATATGACTTCACGCTCCACAATCCAATAGAAAAACAGATGGCACCAATGTCAATGCAAATCGATTCAGCCTGAGAAAATCTGATGATTAAGCATTCTTACTAGGACGAAAATCACACCAATTTTAATCAGTTCCTCAAGGTATTTTAACTATTCATTTCTATTTTTTTCTTACATTTTTGCCAAACATTGTTAATGAAATGATTAATTATCTTACGCTTTTTAATGTAGAAATATGCAGTTGGAATGGAAAATATTGCAGCAATAGACAGCACAGCTTCCAGTTTGATTTTATTCTTTTTACTCTCATTTTTGCAACATCATACATGACCTAGTGTGTGCTTCTAGTTTCACACACACACACAGAGCGAGAGCCCAGTGATGTGGGAGCAGCCCAACATTACCAGGTTACTGCCACTGGATCATTTGGACGCTCGCCGCCTTACATATGAGCACTTCAGCAGCAGTTGTTGAGGGGAGGCGAGAGTGTTTCCTCATTCACCTCCCACCCAAACTCACATATTCCCAGATGGTCTGGGGAGTCAAACTGGCAACCTCACAGTCACATACCCCCCTTACAAGCCTTCAGGCCACAGCTGCTGCCCTCGTTGATTGGTAATTTCTTGCTGTGGAGAACTGGCTGCTTCAAAACATGAAGAATACTCCAGATGTTTGAAGTGTCATAACATAACAATGCAGGTGGTAGACTGACAACCAGGTAGATGTTCCTCCTCGTCACTGCCAGCAACTATCTTTTGTGAAGTCTGCGTTGTAAAAAACGGAGGCACACTTCATTTGCAGTTGTTCACTGTCTTAAAAGCTTATATTCTATTTATTTCCTTTGATATTTTTTTTTCATACTTAAAGCTTTTGCCGCAGTTATCACAGAGAGTAAGTGTTTTATGGGATTCATGCCATCGTAAGATTCTGTTTATCTTTCATAAAGCTGCCATTGAGAATGACCACTGAGAAGATTGATAGACTCGACTATCGCAGCTCCTCAGCTCTTCTCTTATCTGTTTTTTCCCCTTTTTTTTTTTCTTTTTTTTTATTGGTTGTCCCTCTCCTCACCCGTGACAGTCTGCATGTGGCGTATGTGCGGTGACAACGCCGCACGCTCTCTGTTAAAGCAAATAAATGCAGCCGTGCACTGAACCAACGCATCTGATGCTGTTCCCTGTTGTCAGTTTTAGAGCGACGGAGCCAGAGGGAATGTGAAGCGCCTCTCAGTTCACCCAAAGGCTCGGACACACGTGCCAGACATTAACCCCAGGACACCGTCAATTACTAACTAATTAATCTACTTAAATTGGCAAATTTGCATTTATTGCCATCTGGCAATTCTGGTAATGAACACAAACAACTTGCTAATTGATCATCACTTTATGTTCGCACATGAAAATACATTACACATGTATTGTGATAGTGCTGGCAGTGCTTTAAAGCAGCTCTTGCATGCTGTGGAGCTGTCTTACTTGGTCCATTTATAAAGTTATTATTTCACATAAAGTGGTCCTCCAGCAGCTAAATAACATCTTACTTTGTTTCCACAACGCTCTGATGACTGATGATGGATGGCAAATAACTAATAACGTACTTGACCCACTGATCAGAAACAAATGATTGTGGTGAGCGCAGGTGTTGGAACTATAATTGGACCACTATTGTACATTACTCTCTTTCATCATAGACAGATCAATAATCCCAAGGAGGGAACCCAAAGAAATTATCCTGGAGATCAGAATCTACAGTTCGGTACAGTTGATGCCACAGAGCTGGAGAAAACCCTGCAGCCTTGAAATTTAATGAAAAGCTTTTACTTTCAGACAAAAAATACTATTATTTACTGATTAAATGTTTTTAGAATATAACAAACCCTAAAAGATAGAGCGCCCTCAGTGTGCTTAGGGAATACACATTGCTTTCTCTAGAAGTGTTAAAGTTTTATGTTTCAGAATAAAATTCATGCTCTGTTCTGGAAATAAATTATTTTATTTTATTTTTTTCATATATTTGCATGCGTATGAGTTGGGGGAGGCTGCTTGGAAGTTTTTTTTTTAAGAATAACAACCAGGTCATATATATTTTTTTTTGCAAAGCTGAAATCTGCATCAGACTTTCACCGTTTCACTGATTTAGTTCACATATGAATGGAAAGTTAAATTTGACAGAATCAAAAACAGTTTTCACCTCGTCTTTGTTGAAGAACGGTCGTCCTCCCACATTCAGGAACATGTGAAAAGTGCTAGAAATTCTGAACATCTCCTTTTCGAAGAAATTCCTTTTAGAAATGTCACTAGAAAAAGGGTAAATTTCAAAAACGGTTGTTTGTGACATAAAATGTATCTCACTGCCCCCCCACTCTGACTCCATTCCCTCCCCTTCAAAGGCGATCAGCTGTAAAAAGATGGTCTGTCCATATTCATTTATTTGAGTGGCAGTGACAGCAGCCAATCAGTGTCAAGTGCTTGCATTTCATAATGAGGTTTCCAGTTTAGCCTGAAAAGATGCCAAATAGGTGCAAAACCACGCATTTAAAATCCCTCCACCCTAAAATATCTTTCTGGTAGAGGTTTTTAGGAAGCTTCTGAGGTGTTACACATCCAACCAAAATGTTATTGTGTAAATGTCACATCACACAACAAGGATCAAAACCCCGTTCAACCATTCTCTGTCACCTATAAGCGTCTGGATTGGGCCTCTGCTGTAATTATATTAACGAACATGGACATTTGAACATGATTAGAACACGTCACCTACGGCGGTGAAACATGTTGCTTTTCCCTTCAAACAGACGACACCTCAGTTACACACCAGTCTGCCTTTATTTCTAATGAAAATTCTTGTCAAAACAAACAAGTGCACTTACATTACGAAGGCAGCCAAGTTTGGTGATTGATAACACTTGAATTGCCCATACAGTCGAACCCACATCCCTCCTCACCCCCACAACAATCTGCTTGTTTTCCATGGCAGAAATGATTTTGGTTCTCCAATAAAATCCTGCAAAGACCAAATTGTTGAAGGAAGTAATTTCATTGGCTCAGGTGGAGGAAATTGATATAGTCACACTGTACGTGGATTCTAATCAAAGAAAGTGAACATGACAAAACTGAAATTAGAAAAAGCGGGAGATTGATGGCGCCGAGAAAAGAAATGAAAAAGATCTTTTAATAGGTGAGACTGGTGTAGGAGCTTGTGTTCGACACAAACAGCCAAAGTCTTTTATTTGTCTTTAATCTTCAGTTTATTCAGTGTCTTATCAGGATTAAATATCGTCGCCTGAGGTTATGTCTCACTTTGTGTTCATCTATAAAGCTATTTCTCATATCGTCATTAGAGCTTAAGTTTGTGTTGAAATGATTAAAACGTCAAAACACCCGCAAGAGCTTGTTGTTGGTGAAAAGTACTGTGTTGCTGATGTGGTTTACAAAAACAGAGACTGGAATGGACTCAAGTAATCTCGTCCTGAACCGTAGGTGAGACGCTGACCGTGATGCATGACTTGACAGTTTCCTCATTCCTCAAATCTATTGTTTTAAATCGTCTGTGCTTTCACACGATTCAATTATACAGTCAATATAGCTGGGTTGGCTTTTCTGCTGCAAAATATCTGATGATATGAGAACCTTGTGTGACCCATTTATTTTGATTTGGGAAAACAATTGTATCTCATCCCTAATGTCTGTCGTGGGCAGGGTTCATAAATCACCGCGCCGGCTGTGTACAAATGTACGATGGCTGCTGTGAATTTAAAAACATCAAACGAGAGAAATTAACATGGATTATGTCATGTACTCATCTGCGATATGTTTAAAATAAGGCAGCTTTGATATTTGCATAATAGCACTTGTCAAAAGTTAAGACTCACAGCTTTTTAATCAGAAACAATTTCTCAGTAAGTGTTTTTTTTTATCTGAAGAGACAAACACACAGTTACTGGTTTGTATGTTTTGGACAAAAACAGAATAAGTGCACAAGCTTTAATACTGACAACAGATCACACCCCTTGTGTTACCAAATACATTGCCTGCTATTGTCTTGCTCCCTTGTCTGTTCTTTCCATGAAAGAGAATTATAAAAAAAAGACCTCCACCGCTGCAAGAGAGAGAAAGAGAGAGAGTGGGGGAGAAAGTGAGAGAATGTAGAGAGATAGTGTTTATTGCTTGTGGGAGGTGAATGATGGCGCAGCATAAAAACCCCACCAAACCGAGCAGATGGAGCCTATGTGACAGTAAAACCCCAAACGTCCGCTGAAGGTTTTTACCAGTGACTTATGAAAGCTATCTGTCAAAACAAAGGCAAGAGTTAGCAGGAAGATATGCTAATGAAGCAGCGTTGCTCAGGTGACAAATTACGCTCAAAAAGTAAATTGTTTCTCATAAGAGCCCTCAGAGTGAGCAAGGACAGTGGTGAGTGTTAGATTATTGGTCCAGGAAATGACACAAAGACAAGTGGTTAGTGAAGTCCAAGGCAAAATGGAAACTATAAATCCTTGCTTTTTTGGGAAAGGAGGGAGGGGTCGGGTTCCAATAAAAAAAGAACTGTCTCAATAAAATACAAATTAATAAATAACTGGAAAGAAATTACGGTGCCGTGATGATAAATCTCACAAAAATGAATGACGAGATTTTTTTCGTACTATGCTACGATATGTTTATGTCCAGTATCATCCAGAGGCATAAAACTGGCAGTGATGGACAGTGATTGTAGTTTAAGTTCAAACGCATCACTGTTTTTCAGCAAATCAATTACTGTCATCTTCATGACAACATCAAGTCAAATTTGCATCCTGCTTTATGTCGGTTGGTTTCAGCTCTTTGTCTGTTTGCGCCTCCGTTACATTATACTACACACATTTACAATATTTCACTTCTCAATCAAGTTGCTCTCAACAGAACAATGTTAAATGTTGAGAAAATGGGACTGAGATGTTAAGACAATGTCAACTCACTCTTGCTTCCTGCTGCAGTTCTGCAAAAAATGTTTCTGTTCTGTTTCTGTTTTTTTATAACCGACAAACATTAAGACAAAGACAATGGATGTATAGTAGAAGTTATCATTTATGTTAAACATTGTGCCTTGTTAGTGTGTCTTTTTACATTGAATATGCCTTCGTTAATAGCCATTGATAATTATAATCATCTGTAACTGAGTGGCTGTCTGTTGATAATCGATCATGTGACTTCCATATGACAAGAAGGAGAAGATGAAGGAGAGAAAACTGCTGCTCTTCATTGTGGACTGTGAAAGTGTAGTGAAAGTTGCCAGCTTCCAGTATTTTGTCGGGGAACCACGCTCGTCACGAAAAATAGGCAACACGCTGAAACGCACTTTGAAACACACAGGCTGAGAGGCGCGCTCGAGGCAACGCTGCCAACTCTCTCCTCCACACAAATGACCGATGTGAGAAGTGCTCATCATGCAGTGAGTCACGCAGCATTCAGCTGACCAATGGCCTAACTCGATCACCATCAACTCCGTCACTCAGTCAAGGACGTTCATGTTTATAGGGCCAGTCCCCTGTTGTTGCCTGTAAGCCTTATTATCTCTGCTGGCACAAACGTGGAGAAGATATTAAATTGAATTCTATCTGGTTAGAGACATACTGCATAAAAAAACAAAACAAAACAAAACAAAACAAACAAACACACACAAAAAAACAGCAGTAGTCACTAGTTAAGAGTTTACTTTAAAGCCTATAAAATGCAGTGGGTTGGAAAAGTCAAACAGAGATTTCCTCTTTAAACTTTAAACTCATTTAAAGCCTCGAAGAGGTAAAACTCTACAATATTTCACAATAAAAGCAAAGGTTAGAGAGAAGTCCAGACAGCGTCCTCTTTGCCTCCACATTAATCATCTCATGACCCATCAGATTTATCTCATGACCTCTTAAAAGGGCTCGACCCCTCGGTTGGAAACCACTGGACTGTACCTAACAGTGTATAAAGTAATAAAAAAAACAGCTACAGCAGTAAAATGCTACTTACACACCGAAGCATCAGTATTAACAATCTAATAACACAGTAAATAGTTTACGGTTGAAGCGAGTGCTCCAACTTTCCGTTGGAGCCGAGTTCCAAGTTGCACTGGTCTTTAATGAGACAGGAACTGCTCCACAAAACCTGAGCAGAAGTTGATAAAGTATCCTCCACTTTTATGAGTCCGCATTTAAAGTCAAAATAAAGGGAGATGAAGTCAAGGGAACGGAGGACGATGCTGGGAACAGAGGGGGCATTGTGTCTGCAGCCAAAGCCCATGAAGGTAAGAAAGGGCAAACCTGCAGGAGGCTTTATGACTGAATTACTGTCAGTGTTTACGTGCCAGGTGTCAATAGTGTCACAGATTGCCATCCCAGTGTTCTCAGCAAGGTTTCAGCTCGATAAACAGACTTCAAAGGAGGTGGCTTGGTGCTGAAACACAGACACATATGCACAAATTCACACACGCACACACACGCTCACATATGCAAGTGAGCACGTGTCTATCAAAGCACACACGCACGTTTCTGATTGTATAAAAATGTATTGAGAGAACGGATATTCCAGTGTCAGCGTGAGGCATCCAGCCGGGCTAAATATGGCAGAATCAGATAGAAAGTGCACAGTTCTGAGGAAAAACTCGAGTGAAATGTCACGCTGGGCTGCAGTACTGTACAAGCATGTCAGGGTGGATGATTTGATGTGTTGAACGTGTGCTTCTCTCAGGGTATAATGTGTTCTTTTGTGCACTCTGTGATGTGTGTGTTTGTGAATATGCGATACCCGTGCTCACCGTATATTTATTTGCAAGGTTTTACCCCCAGATGGATTGTGGGGGGAATTCGTACTGTGCTGCATTGCACAATTTAATTAGGATGAACTTTTCGAATAATCCATTATTAGCAAGAGAGGATGATAAAGGGAAAACAAAGACAAAAAGTTTTATTATTTTCCTGCTGCCTTATGAAGCCTCTGCGTGTTTCTCTCTGTAAATTTAGATTCTATTTTATTATTGTTTACACTGAGAAACTGCATTTCCAAACAGGTAAGAGAGCAAATAGACCAGGCATTACATGACATTTCAACAGTATTTACATTATTAATGAACTCCGATGACTTCTAATTCCACCTCATCTTTGCATGGCTATAGGCCAACTGCTACTCCAATTGTATACGATGTTTTATGAATCATGAAACTGAAAGCTACTGCTGAAACATTTTCCACATCATAAAAAAAATAAAATAAATCTTTTTACAAATGCACAGCAGTTGTGAGGACAAAGCTGAGGAATTTGGTGGAGCAGTAAAGATTTGATGTTTTAGGGGGTGTGAAGGTTTTGGGAAAAAAAGAAAGAAAGAAAGAAAACATCCCTAATATTTTATGCAGGCAGAGTGGATGTGCCTTGAGATACGCGTTTTGCTGAGCCACAGTGGAGTGTTTGATTTCAAACCAATTTTTAGCTGATCATTATATTTTATTAAAAGTGTCTCAGTTCATTATATAAAAGCCCTCTCCGATGTTGGGAACAAAAAAAAAAAAAATCCTTGTATCAAAAAAGCACATAGAGGAAAAACTGAAGAGCATAAGCCTTTAATGGGAATCGGAGTTAACACATTTATGAACCAAACAAATAGATGCCCCCGCAAGAGCTGCTGTAGCTGCCAGTCAGACTTTTTACAGACTGGATCCTGCTGCTGCTGCTGCTGCGTAGGTACAGTAGCTCCTGAGCTTCCAGCTTTCTTTCACTGCCAAATTAGATGTGTAACGATGGGGTATTTCATTTATTTTCTTCTGTTCTTTGTCTTTAAATAGAGCAGAAATACCCTACCGATTGCAACCGCTTCGTCGAGCAGCTTGTCCCCTACAACATGGTCTGGTCCTGTGAGGCTTCGCATACCAAGGGGGACACTATCATCAACACATGTTTAATATTTAATCACGATAACACAGCAGCAAATCACATCAGAGCCGATGCATGCTGGATCATATTGTCTGATCCAATAGCATGTTCCTGTGTTGCTATCAATTACAACTTTGGCACCCAACTAATTTGTTTGAGGGCTGGATTGGTAATTTGATTTCGGAGCTCGCTCACTTGATTTCCCTTACCCATTAATTACATTTGCACTTGCCCATCAGCGGCACCAGCACATGTTGAGTCACCCACATCCCAGAGCTCATCTTAGCCCGGTCTTATTAATACCACCAGTTGTGGCAAGTGCCAGCCTGACACTCACACAGCGTGTTGCCATCGTCGCCGGCATCGCCGCCGCTGCCGTTCTCATTCCACGCCATCACAGCCTGCGTTTCTTCTTCAGCGGCTTGGAACCTCTTAACCTGTCCACTCCTCACCTCAGCAGCCAGATCATGCCTGTAACTTTACTGAATATGTATTCAGAGCGTCCGCCTGCCAGATGACACCGACTTGGAAAACCGGGCTAAGAATTCTAATTAAATGTGAGTCTTTGAAAAGAAACTCATTATTTTAATTATTTTTAGAATCGACATGACACGGAAAACTACATTTGGTAAAGAATAACCAACTGTATGATTGTTAGGGTTAAGTGAAGTAGTTTATGAAAAATACAACAATCAAAGAGATAAGAGAGATAGTGTCATTACTGTAATGAGTCAATTTGAAACATGAAGATAAATAATAGGGAAAAACATATTCGTATTTGCAGAATACAGTGGATCCAATTAACCTTTTACGAGATCTCCATCAGTGTGGTCCAATCCTGTCTTTAGTTTATGGTCATGTGGAAATGAAATTATTTATAGTGGAAAAAGACATTATTTTCTTTTCCTCATTAATAAAGATTGAAACCAAACACAAACAGCAAAGTCCTTAAAATGAATAATAGGATGTAGTAATATCCCCTGGTGGAAAAAAAAAAAAAAACATCTGCTATCTGCTTTAACTGTTAAACTCACTCAAATCCCATTGGTATTGATAATCCTACGGAAAAAAGGGTTATGTGCAAGCGACTTGGATTATTGAAATTTTAACAAGGATAAATGGCGGGAGACACAGTGGCTCCCTCTGGGGAATCTTCTCCTCTCTCAGCTCTGGTGTTACAAGGATGTCTTCTGTCATAACGCTTAAATGAACTGGGCTGTAATTTGAGTGCCTCTCTATATTTCATATTTCATAACATGTCTTTGAGTGAGTATAATTCCTTTTCCATATGGGCGCTTCGCTGTAAAGAATGAATAATAAAGGAAACCCAAACAATTATGAGGCTTTAGTTTCGCCTGGCTGGGCTGTGGTAATGTCACTTGTCTGTGTAGAGAAGTGTTCTGTCTTAGTTAGAAGATGTTTTACTCTGTGGACCTTTCTTTGGTTGGATGCCTGTCAATAAACTACTATAAACTATATATATATATATATATATATATATATATATATATATGTGTGTGTGTGTGTGTGTGTGTGTGTGTGCGGCCCCTGGGCTCTCTGATTCTTTTTTTCCTCTGACTCTGTACAGATACATCTTCTTATCATGCGTGTGCGTCTCCGTGATCCATGAGGTAATGTGAACGTGATCTTTAGAGAATCTACGATGAGCACATATCTGTCTAGAAAACAGACTCAGACTCTCAACCTGCAGTTTTACTCATCTGCACAAAAAAAAACAAAAAAAAACAGATGTTACATGGTGTAAAAGAAAAATAATGAAGAAGCAGCAAAGCACAAATTTAAGTATTGCTTTTCTTCCCCTCTGTGTTTAATATTGCATGCTGATGTGGGGGCCAAAAAGTTTTTTTTTTTTTTTTGATGTGACTCCTATTGAGTGTGTAGCCCCTGCTGCCAATTCCCCAACTTCCTAACCCTCCTGGTAAATTATCAGGCCTCCTTTCATAAATAGGAATGAACAAAAACACATTTGCGGTGTATAATAAGATGCAGTAATTAATGTCATCGATTCACATCTGTAAGGATACTGACTGGGGGGAAATGTGATTACTTTTATCACATTTCAAAACTTGGAGTTAGTTTCGCAGCCCTGTAACTCAGTTAGTGTGTGACTGTGGAGAGAGCGAGAGGGCGGCTCTTGCTCTGTGATTGATGAGCGCACACCGGGCGGACTATTAAAAAAGCTGCAGTGTATTCCACAGACAATGGCAATAAACATATTCAGGGTGCTGAATTCAAAATGACTTATTTAGGGAAAGAAACTGCTTTTTTTCCCCCCCTACCAACCATAACCATAAACCTTGGATTAATGGGAAATGTCGTGTGCGTATTTAAATATGCTGCTGCACAAACACATGCACAGCCGCCTAATGTTCACACGTTTGTCTTTTTTTACTCTTTTGTATATAAAAACCACTGATCTCTATTATAATCAACAAAACCATAAAATAATTATGATAATTACATGTATCAGGCCCTGATATATAACAGCTGGTTGGTTATCTTAAACCGGAAGCTGATACCTTTGCTACCTCGACTCTTTATGCTAAGCTAAGCTAATTTAATGCTAGCCATAGCCTCACATCTGACCGCGGTGTCCTAAAGTTGTTCCTTGATAGAGAAAAAGAGAAAAAGTCTCAACAACAGCAAAACACATCGGCTACAAACTCACGCAGACATAGAAGGAAATAATTTAGCAGCGAGTGCAGATGTGCACCTATGTGTGAGTCTGAAAAGGTTATGATTAAAACAGTGCTCAGCAGTGAAAGATGAATTAGCCTCCTATTCAAAAAAAAAAAAAAGAAATGTCTTTGGAGATTGAGCAGGTGATTAGCAATAATGTAGATCTTTTGTATAAAAAAAATAAAAAAGTAAAAATGAGTGAGCTGTGTGAGGTGAGGAGAGAAGGAGATAGGAAGAAATCCACATTGTTACAAATTGATAATTTATAAATGTGCTGTTCGTGGCGATAGCTCCAGAGATGACAGAGCACATACATTTGTAAATTGTGCTAGATGAGAGTTTAATGGAAAAGTAATGAGTGTTTTGGCTCTAAATATAATATGCAGCTCAAATGCAGTCAGAATCTTCCGATAAATATCTCATTCGATGCAGTTTTTTTTTTTTTTTTTTTGTTACTTGTTTGCTTTCTCATCTTTGCGTTTTTATTGTCTCGACGCGTGTGCGCACTAGTGAGAGTGCATGCATGTGCTCTATGTGGACTGACAGTGTGTACAGGTGCTCCATTATTCAAAGTATCTCCTTGGGCTTTAAAGCTCTGACAGAGAACTAGACGAGGTTTCCCCCCACCCACCCACCCACCCACCACCACCACCTCACACACACACAAACACACACACGAGTGCACACCACAATCCCTCCTCCCTCTTCCCCTTCAACGCCCCTCCCAACCGCAAAAATATTACCAGAGCTTCCCTGGGGAGAAGCAGAGGGGAAACGTGATCTGGAAGAGAGGGGCGAATCCACCACAACAACAGCTGTTTCCAAATCACAACAACCTGGGGAAGGGTTGTGGGTTATATTTTATGGGTGGAGAGGGACCACGGATGTTCATTTATTTATCTCCACAGTCAGCATTGAGAGGTGTGTGTGTGTGTTGCTGTGTGATTGTGTGTGTGTGAGTGTGAGTGTGCGAGACTAGATCTGTCATAGCTCACTTTTTAGTTATACAGGAAAAAGCCTAAGGTCACTAGTCACTCTGCACAGTGCTGAGACCTACAACGCTACCGTCAGTCATGTTGCACATCTGATGAATATGTAAAAATAATCAATTTCACGCGTTAAAATATTCTAATAAAAGTATGTAACAGAGAATCTTATATAGCTGCTCTGCTACCATTTACTTTCCCCTTCACTTGCTTTCATAGATTCCACTTCTCCACGGGCACAATTATGCTGAGAGCAATTTCATATTTCAAGTATGCAAATATCAATACTGAGCTGGCTACAAGCAGTTCCAAATACGGGGGATATGTAGGCTGCAGCGCAGTAATCCTTCTGAAGTGCCGTGCTAGCACACTGTTTAAAATCTAAATTAGCTTGAATGTGCATTTGAACACATACATGCCCATGCAGACGTGCACACAGGGATCTAAATTAGACTAATGGTTCTCAGTGGACCTAACACCAAACACACATGCCTCAGGTGGGGTGAACGGGCAGGCGAGCGACATATCGGAGCTGAATACAAACACAACCATTAGCAGTTGAAGCAGGCTGGTCTACGGCGACGACCTTGGACACGAGTTGGTCCCCGCTCTCTCCTTCATCGCACGCTGTTATTAACATGGTTATCTCCTGTTTTACATGCGGAATTAATTCCTCATCTGATATCGTATTTACTCAAAGTGAGCCAAACCAGGAGCTGTGCCACCAGGAATTAACCTCCACCGCTACCACTGCCATGATTAGGCTGCAGAAAGAGACGGGAGGGGGACGCCGCAAATTATCAGAATCTGGACCAGGACACACCTGTCACCTAAACACAGCTTATATAATCAGCCACAATAGTGATTCACCAAGATCTGGAGTTAAGCATGTTCAGTCACATGTTCTAAACAGGCTCGAGAACAGATTATTTTCATCTTTTATTCATAAAAATATTACCTGCGGGCTCATCACTGCCAAGGTAAATATTAAAACTAATTTGTTACCTGAAAATATCAACTCGTGCCAACAAAATACTCGACTGTGAAACATCGTGGAATCTGCTGAAAAAACATTTTGAAAAAGAAGCACACGGTGGGTGCAAGGTACATATTTTTTGTAAACAAAACCACGATCATTCCTTGACCTTGGTCAGAATGTGTGCAAATGTGTTATTAGTGCAAAAGTTCACATTCACACTCTTTGGTAATCCTTAGTTTCTGTTTGTATGAAATGTGAAAAAAAAAAATAGGGAAACAGAGTTGATCTGAATGTCCAAAAAATCCAATTGACAGACTTCCTGTGTTATTTGTTTGCTTAGTAAGTCTAATATCTGTAGCTGTTGCTCAGTTACTGATTATTAGGAGACAAATGTGACTGTGCGTGTTTGCAGTAATTTGGTTTCCATGTGTGAAGAAACCATCGTCTCCTCTTGTCACTTTCACAGACTCTGTGGCCTGATGTCGTTACAAGCAGCGAGAGGCAGTTCTGCAGATGAACGCCATCTTTGCCAGGTGGCTCGACATTGTAGAAACGCTGATGTCGACTGTCGAAGGTGAGCGCCCACAGAAACACTGTTATAGCGACATATGCAACATATGCAAATCTGTGCGTGCCAGAGTCTGTAAACACTCAGAAATATGAATGTGAATAGCCTGTTATTATGTGTAACAACTAGTATTTAAGTACTTAAGAGTATTTTTAGAGCTCTAAAAACGTACAGATAGTTTTTTTATTTTTCATTACACCACCTCAGGTTCTGGTTCCTTTTTCTGCACTCCCGACACGTGTGAGAAATGTAAATCTGTAAACGGGAGTGTCGATCTGTCAGACGTGACAGGCTGCTCGTTGCTAACGTCACCGTGTTAGAGCAGACGATGATCGGTTCAACAGGTCGACTCAGCCAGACTGCCTCGAGATCTGGAAACTTGCTGTTAAAAGCACAGTTAACACTTTTAAATGACCATGTACACATTCACAGATCTCAATAATACTGCTACAGTAATGTCCTGACACAGGAAATGACTCTTTCTACCCAATATGGTGAAACCACAGACCTCATCGTTGTCTTTCTGTGTTGGCCTCTGTGTGTGAGAAAGCCACTAAATGTCATTGTGCCTCTTTAGTCACACTTTCCTCCTCAATTTTTTTTAATAATCCTCTTTGTGTTTTTTTCCCCATTGGTTCATTCTATAACTGTCAGTTTAATTGTCGAGCCTGTTACATCTCCTGAGCTGCCGCTGCTTCCTTTTGGATAATGGATTCCTAAAACATAATATGTATCAGGAGGACTGTTTTTCCCTTTTTCTCGCTTTGAATGACAACTTTCTAACCTCAGTCAGAGGCGCTGACTTTGATTCCAACCAAGTGATGCAGTCACAGATGAAGATAATGGCAGTTTCTAACATTTGGAGACTATATCCTTTGTTGCTATTCCTGTTGTATGTTAAGATGTTTTCTGGATGAGAGATCTGAGAACTGTGGTGCACAACAACTTTTCACCAGGGGGATTCTCTGCCATTCTCTCTCTCTGATGTGGGCCGTCTCGCTCTTATTACCTTTTTTGCTACCGTTTTTTTTTTTTCTTTCGCTGCACCATCTGTCTGTCCTGTGCTCGTTAAATCGGTTTGCCCATTAATGACACCCTCTGCCTCAACTTCACCCCTGGCACTTTCCGTTTAGTTTCCAAAAAAAAAAAAAAAAAAAAAACAGCAGAATGATATGCAAGTCTGAGTCAATCCACCCCAAGTTCTTGGATGTTTGTCAAACAATACCAGAACAATGGCATGATTTGTTATGTGCACAAATCTCAACAGTCTATACCCTCTTGGCATTGTTAAGGGAAAGGCAGCGAAGGCAGCAGAGACAGACATGGAGAAAATATCCTATCAATCTACAGGATATTAGCTGCGAGGCACCAGTTCATACTGCCAATGATGTAACCCTCTGTGCCAGTATGAGCAAGTGCCACAATAAATTACTTCACATCATCCGATGCTTTTATCTGATGATAGCGCTCTGTGTGTGGGTTGTGTGATTTCAAGTTTCAGATTTTCTTGTTGTGGCGGTGGCAGCGTGGTGAGGAGACTGTAATCGTGCTGGATTTATCATTTATGCAAAGGATGACGTTCGAACCCAGAAACCCGGAGAGCCAAGCCAACACCCTCCCCAACCCAACTGTAGTCACATCTTATTGTTAAGATAACACACTTAGTCATCCGACACCCCTTTTTTCTTCATTGGAGGGATTCTTTAGTGAAGGGTGGAGAATGATTCTGCTATTTTTTTAAGAACATAATTACAGCCATGATTATTTACTTTATGGTGTTAAGCAATGATATGTGTTCAGCCTTCAAACCATCTCAAACAATAGTTTATTGTGTAAATATTTGCTGTGATTTCCCACATGAATTTGAGCTGTGTGCGTGTGTGTGTGTGTGTTTGCGCGTGTGTGTGTGTGCAACCACTAAATTCTTCCCTCATTAAAAGAAAGCATCCTTTTACCTTACTCCTACCAACACCCCTCAAGCTTGTATCAGTAAAATAACAGCAGTTTTACTTCATCCAAGCAGAGCTGGAGGGAGATAACAGGAAAATGTGGGTGGTGGCCACCTTGGCAAAAACCAGTTCAACCCTGGACTCACTCATCCAACGGTGGCCACATTGCCAGACTCTAGATCGACCGGCTGGCCACGGCACCGCCATGATCCAGATCAGCCGAGGAACTGGTTCCAAGGTGGGCACACAATCTTGACGAATCGCATAGGAAAACAAAACGGAGCCTTTTCAGTTTTGTCTGAGTGATTGCTAAAATCAAAATCTCCTGGGGTGAATCTACAGAGATAGAGTTTGAGGGGGTTACAGTATTAATCTGATCGTTCGCTAGTATCAGCTACTGTCTGTCTGCCAACGTCCAGGAATAAGTATTTGCCAGAGAGATGTGAGTAGCAGACAGCACATCCATCACCATCACACGCTCACACACAAATCTGCAATGTAATCCTCCCACAATATTAAACAAAAACATGTCACCAACCTATTCATTTGCTGGCTACTAATTTTCTGTGGTCATGCCTCATTAACCTTAAATTTATCACTAATCTCACATTACGGGCAGATTAATGTGAAACGCTGCCACGTAAACAGATGTTTCACTAAATAACTTGATCATTTTCTAGTAACTGCTGATTTGTTTACGTGCTTCATAACGTGAATGAGACAGTGACTGGTGGATACTCATGCTCGGGGAGATGTGAAACTTCCTCACTGGGACGTTTCCCAAATCCAAGGTGGAAGAATAAAGGATTAATAATTTAGCATCACCTTATTAAAATTACAGGACCACTTGCAGGTCAGTCAGTAATAGCAAATAAACAGAATGGAGAGTGGATAATTTAATTTAATTTAAACTGGTGCAAACAATTACCTGAACAACTGTGAAATATGATATAATAACTATAATAATCCTGCAGTAATTACAGCATAAGTAAATGTTGTTTTCTGTTTTTATTAGATCTTTAAATATAGTTATACCTTAGTTGTATATGGGTCAGGCAAAAGTACTGACCCAGAGCCACTTCTTATAAAAAATCATAGGAACCCTTCATTATTATCTAGTTTTAAAAGTACTAGATATGTGTTGTTTCTACAACACAGAAATATTCTCGATATGATCTCTGTGAGTGAGTGTTTTTTTTATCATTTGCATATCAGAAAAACAACTAACTACGACAAAACAATTTAAAAACAATGAAATATTGAGTTAGCCACTAGTCAATTTAGCAACTAGCTAGTGAACATACTGAAGCATTTAGCAGCAAAAGAGTCTGACATGTCCGTCAGGAGTTAGCAGAGACCAAAACAAAACTAAAAGAGTGAGTGAAAGTGACTCAAAATATATATTATTTTCCCCAGATTTACAAAACATTTGCAACTAATTAGATTATCTAGCTTTATGTGTACCTGGCATTAGCATGGCAGCTACACAAACTGTACTTTCTGATGAACCAAGGAAGCCTAACTAGCTAGCTCATTAGCATAATTAAAATAATATAGCATTAATAATTTCTTAAAAAACGTTATTAAATCTGATTGGCTCCACCTCTAACTTATCTACATTACACAGAACCAGCCAGCAATCAGTAAAGATTAAGATTTAGTACGACACCTGTCAGCTGAAGGGCACTGTGTTTTGCATCTATTTATGGAGTTAAAAACCGATTAATTATTTTGATATTCTCTGAATATGTATATGAATAATTAGACATGAGCCAGACATTTAAACCTTCTCCAGCAATAAATGAATACCAATAAAAATAACAGTTTTTTTTTTCCACATGTGGATAACAGTGGACTTCTAACTACAGATTATACATGTCTCAGTAATGATTTTCAGTACACACGCAATGACCTAACCACAGTGCACCGCACCATTTACAAAACACACGCATCCCCTCAATAATAGCAGATGAAAAAGGATCAAAGCACGCCATCAAATCTCCAATTTATTTGCCGCTGCTGCTGCTGTTTCATCTGCGGCAACACCATGTTTACTGACCTGGCAACATGTCATGTTGTGTCAAGTCCTCAGTCCTAAGAAGACTCGCTGAACAGAAAGGTCAGAAAAGCATGCTCATAAAGGAATGTGGACAGCTTTTAGCCTGTGGCTTTGCTTTAATCAAAAACCAAATGCAGTCGCAGTCAGAAAACACTTCTGATTTACTCAAGCAACAGTGAACACTGGTTCTGAGTAAGACCTGTAGGATTTACAGATTCGAGGGCATTGACTAAGAAAACGCAACATTTCCTCCAGAGGTATGAGGTGTGCATATGTGCGTGTATGTGTGTGTGACTGTGTGTGTGTGTAAACAGGGTGTCCTTGTGGCAAGTTCATGCCTCGGGCTGTTTTTTCCTTGACTTTGTCAGAAACATGTGGCATGAAGCAACACACCTGCAAGTCATGGTGTTAAGTCACCATAGCGCTGTGCACTTCACAGTCCCTGGACCGGTCCATGCTTAACCACATTTACTCCTTATCTGGCACAGAACAGCTTCATAACAAAAAAATAACCTCCAATAATTTCCAAGATTCAAACCCGTTTAAAAAATACTGAACAGGACGTTCAACTGTTATTATTTTGTTGGCTAATTATGCAGAAAGGAGCATTTTTTTTCCCAGACTGAATCTCTGCTTCTGTGGCAACAGACGCATCTGGACAGATTGTGTGTTTTGAAGAATTATAGTGTGGTGTGTGTGCATGTGAGCAGCGAGCGCCCATTTGTAAAAGCTCCTTCCATCATGATGAGACAGCCCACACAGCTCCAAATTGCTGATGAGCTTATTTTTAGTCGAGGGGCAGCCCCAGTGTCTGCTTTACATGTGGGATTGACAGAAAATGTAGAGCAGATTTCCCAGTTAATACTTGTATAGCAAGCCTTCCTGCTCCGTAATTAACCAATTAACAAGCAACATGCCCCACCAACACCTTACCTGATTCAGTTTGCAATCAGGAATGCTCGTCTGCAAAGTTTTAATTGTGCCCGAGGCAATAACTTACTGTTTGTAATCACATTCTCTTCTCTCCCTATATTGCACCACAGTGCGTTTGGGAGGAAAAAACTTACTGGCGCAAGCTAATTCGGCAAAGCTCCATGTTGGAGGTGAGCACAGTGCACATTACTGGCAGTGCTTAGGGTTTTGCTGAACAACAAAATGAGAGTTAATATACTCCCCAAATTATTTTGTGCATTTACAGCCTCCGACCAGAGACGAGAGGGATGCCAGGGAGCTTTCACTCAACGCTTCCCCCCTCACAGTGAGGTTGTGTGGAGACCACAGACTGCGGACACATGCAAAGAAGAAACTCCCTGCCTCTGTGTTTCAAAATGAGATATTGGGTTAATAGTCAATTTTGTGCATGTAGTAAATGAGTCAATATCACAAGCTTTGACTCGGGAACGTACGCACACACACGCACACGCACACACTCTGCTCGCACAGTCGAGGTAAACCCTGTGCCAGAGCCAATCATCGTTCGGCGCGACATAGACATAGTGCATGCTCTGGATGAATCACTAAGCTGTCATGTGTCTGTTTTACATTCTGACTGTGGAGAAGCAAATTATAGGTGACTTAATGTTCCCTTTTTCTCTGCTTTTCTGATGCGGTGCCAGGCCATACACGGAGCTAAAAGGCCTCAGCGAAGGAAAAGAATTATGGTCTGTCAGACGGAAGCCGCCGCTAATTGTTCAGCTCGAATCCCTTCATTTTCTTTAGGAGACCACAGCCACCCACCACTTTTAAAAATACATGCTTATACTCACTATTGACTACAATAGACCAGAAGCAATGACACGACTCATGCATTCCAATACGACAGACACAGGACAGACTGAGATTAGCTTTGCACTCTTGATGTTACATACTCAAACCCTAACTGCACAACACAAACAATCTAGGCCAGCTATTCCAAATCCAATTGTTGTGAACATGAAGCCAGCTAGTTTCAGGCAGTGGGGTGAGTTTGGCCCACACATACCAATTAGGCCTGTTTCCAAAGCAATACTGCACAATGCTGCCCAGAGGACTGCAGCAGAACAAGACTTTGATTTCCCTCAATGTGATAGTAAATTCATATTCCTCTGAAAAGCAACATGGCCACCGAGGCTCGGGTCTCGAGTTGAACGCTAAAGAGTAACTCGCAACAAGATGCTGGTCTGGTCGTTTACATATAATTTCTCAAATAAATTCACAAATGAGTTGTGACTAGTCACGGTGCGGAGGCTTCAGAAGACCCGTGCGTTCGTGTAAACTCCACGTTCCTCCTTTGATAACGTCCTCGAACCATCCAAGGCCTCTGTTACTGAGCGTCCCGCGGCAGCCTCGTTAACCGCCCCTCATTTTATTCGTTATCATGTTCCGCTCCCACCCTCTCACCCCCCCACCCTTCCACACACACACACACATCTCAGAATACTCCTTTGCATCTGGGATCAAAAAATCAAGGCCATAACTGAGCTTGCAGCCTGTGGTCTTCACGCCAACTAAATGCCGTTGAGCTCGGGTCCCAGCACACCGCATCAGACAGATTGAGGGATAGAGAGGGAGGAGGCATGTAATGAGAGCCAGGAGAATCACTACACTCTATTTATAGGGAGGTGCCATATTATTTACCTTCTCTCTGTTCTTCTCGTTGTGACGAGTTGTGAACTGCTAACGAGAGGAGATATCTTTGCGTTGCCATATTGTCGTATCACCTCCTGGTACTAAGCACTCGTTGGAACTTACTTGCTCGAGCCCGTGAGCCATTTTCATGATAAATCCATAAACTCTGCATGTCCTCCTCATTCCACTGCGCTCTCTCTCTCTCTCTCGCTCACTCCCTTTCTCTCCCTTTTCGCTCTCACTTCCTGTTGCAAAATACAATCATATTTTTTGGTGTTTTTCAACCGTGGCAGCGTTGAGACAGTCTATTCAGTCGGGTGATACTTATTTCTATGTGAGACGGTGTGGGAGAGCCTATTGTTGGAATAAATCTTCACCCTCTCATTTGAATCACTGAGAATGCTTGATCATCTGTCACAAGGGAGGAGAGAAACCAAAGTACCCCAAAGAGAGCAGAGGTGTTGCTGCACGGAGGCGGCCATATTAGCAGAGATATTCTTCAGGATTATGTGCCCCTTCAACCCAGGCCAGGAATTTGTCAGCAGAAGTGCAGATATGGCTCTATCAATAATCCATGGCATTGTGTATTTCCCAACTGATGCCATTATACGGCTGGGGGATGACAGCACTCACCAACTCCATCATCTTATCCACGGGGACCAGGATCTCATAAAGCGCTCTCAACATAGACATCTCATATAACGGGTAATAACTCCAGCCAGTTAATACAGGGGAATTATCAGGGAGTGGAGCGACGAACCCAGCAAAAAGGAAAAAAAAAAAAAAAAAGAAAAAACCAGGGCGGCCACCGCTGTAATATGGATCTGAGAAAGAAAGAGAAGAAGGAGGTGAAGGTGTTGAAGGAGGAGAATGGACAAAAAAAGAGAGAAAGAATAACGAGGGGCAATGAGAGATAAAAGAGAGAGGAAAAACAGACGAGTCGAAGCTCTGACTCAAATGAGTCAGAAATAAAGAGACAAACCAGGAAATGATCTAACAAAAAGATCAGAGTGAAGGCAGAACTTCAGCAAAGTGCATGCGTCATCATTAAAAACTCTGCTCTATTAAGAATCGTCAGAGAGTTTTTAAGGCTCATCTGTGAGGTATCTTTGATAATGAAGAGCTCTGTGTCGTAATCTCTCTAATCCAAACGAAAGCCGCGTATAACCGATTTCATCACAGTATCGTGTAGAGATGGTCGTACTGTAATGCTGAATGAAATGAATCCTCTGCGCTACGTCATTTGAATTTCTGCCTGTAAGCAAACTGACGTCGGGAAAATTACAACCCGACCTCCTTCTCTTCCTCACAAACACCAGCTCTCACACCTCCTGTGGCATCTTTACATGAATGATAAGCTGATTTTGCCTGATCATCCTTGGTTTCTGTAAAATTTCTGATTATTATTATTATTTCGTAATTCTGCCTGGATTGTGTTTTCTATTACCACAATGGGGAAATGTTGAGAATGAACATATAAAGCAAACTGCAACACACTGATACTGAGCATAAAGTATATTTATACATAGTAAATTGCAGTGTTTTATTATCCCTCTGTACAAAATCCACTTACAAAGTGCTGGATTTACTTTTCAGTTCCGATCAGGGAAATATGAAGGTCTCACTGTAGCGTGGAGCATGATACACCAACGTGTTTAACATTGAACCAAATACAATGTGTCTCTCACAAACCTTAACCTCAGTGTTTTTGTCGAATCTCTAGAATCTCTGGTGTCAAACCGTATTTCCACCGCAGTGCGAAATGGGAATGAAATTAGTGTCTGTAAATATAATTTTTTTGGATACAAGCTTGAACTCTTTGGCCCTCTACTTGCTAATCCATCCACATCTCCTCTAAACACAAGGATAGGTGTTTGATTTGACCATGAAAAATATGCTGTTTTTAAAGCCACAGTGTAAAAAAAAAAAAAAAGGAAAAAAAAGAAAAAGAAAAAACACTGTATGTGCGTAGTTTACAGATTTCATGCCTGATATTAATCATCAAGGCACATCTGCTCTGGTTTTTACATTTCTGCCACATTTTTGTTGCTGTTCTTTAGCATATGTAAAGTTAGCAATCGACTGTTCTTCGCATGTGGAAACTTCAAACAGACTTTGACCGTCAAATAGACGAGAACGAACGGGAAAGAGTTTTGTGAAGTTCGTGAAGCAAAAGTGAAAGCGGATCTTCAACTGTTGTGTCTGAAACACTTTTCTCCGTTTTCCTCTGCTATCACTTCATCATAAACACTCGGTTTACTCTACAGTCGGGTAATAAACTGATATTTCTGACAGTGTCGCCATCATTTTTCAGAGGCTAAATATATAGTGAAGCAGGGTCGGTATCTATTTTCGCTATCGAACACTGTTTGCTATGCGGATTCTCTTGACGACCCAACTGCTTGGACTTTTGTTCTGTCCCTTTGTCATCTTTGTTCTGTGTCACTGGCCATTAAATCTTAAACAGCCAATAATAAGCATCTGGCTTCAGCCCTTTATCAGGCGTTTTTAGTCTTAAATGTGGGTGGGTGCCAGCCACTGGTGCTATTAGCAGGGAGAGGGACAGGAGGGAGAAAATAAATATATAATAATGCCTCCTACCAAGCAAAGATATTCAGTGTTTGCATTTCAGGGGACAATAAAGAAGGCCATCTGTTCCTGTCATTCGTGCTTTATTGTTTTCCTCGACAGGCCACTCTCTTTGGAAAACCACATCTAGCCCTCCCCACCTCACTTTCTCTGTACTCCAGACCCCCCTTACTGACATTCACAAACTACAGTCAAAGTGTGTGTACATAAGCACATAAACACACACACACACACACATCGTTTTCACCCCTTCGCCTCATACAGCTGTAAGACGAGAACGACAAGGAATGGGCTCAAAGGGCTTCTGTGTTTTGGATCTTTGGTAGAGAAATCACGGTAAAAAAGAAAAAGAAGAAAAAAAAAAAAAACAAGAAGTTAAGAGGGCATGGCTTTGAATAAATTCTCCGTCCTTGTCCCTCATATTGGCACCAAAGGTAGCGTGGAAAACACTGCCAAATGTTCCGCTTTCATTCCTTATGCAGGATGGAGAAGAGAGCAGAGCAGAGCAGAGGATGTAAAACCAACCACACCTTCCCTCTTCCCTGGCAGAGGGTTTTACCAAGGAGAAAGTCTGTAACATTGGCTTAGGAAATGAATGGCTCCTGGGGGACATATCTGCTGAGCGCCTCGTTCCCTTTGTAGCACAGAGGACCTGGCAGCTAGATGGTGTATGACTCAGGATCTGTAATGACAAGCTGGAGTAGTTCTGCGCAGGAGGTTAAACACAGGAGTACAGATGATGGAGACCACTGAAAGATATCACACGAAAAAGAGTCGAGTTTAGCTTTTGATAAGTTAACGGAATGATATAGCATATAAAATGGAAGGTGGACAAAACAGTAACAGCTAATTCTTGATCAGGATCAATTACCATTCGACCAGGAGATACAAGGAAACAGTCACATCCATAATGTAACAAACCATAAAGACCATTTTTAGTCTTTATGCTAAGACAGCGGTAGCATCGTGTTTAGCGTACAGATGGGAGAGTGAATCAGTGTGGTTCAGTTAGATTAGCATATGGTATAAACAACCAAAGAAGAAGGAAATGGCTACCCTGGCTTTGCATGTTTTGTAAGCTGTTTATGTGCTTGTCCATTTCTTGAACAAGACCGTCACCACGCTACCAGCAGATACAAGAAAACATTCCTGCACATCCATAACGCAGCAAACCATAAAGACAGCAATAGTGTCATGTCTAGCGTACAGATGGGAAAGAGAATCAGTGCATTTCAAAAGAATAAAAGAAAAAAAAAGTGAAACACTATCAGTTATTAAAGCAGTAAAGTTACACAGCATTGGTTTTGTCAGTGATGACAGATGTTTTCAACACATCCTATCTTACATACTGATACATTAACAGCATATGATTTGAAAAAAGGCAATTAGACACACATACATGTGGATTAGTATTGTATCCTTTAAAGCCTTTAAGAATCTTACAGCTGCCATATGAATACATGTTATCCCGCAGACACAACAAATTGATGCTCTCTCACTAGTGATCTGACTGAATGCAAGATTTGCAGGTGCTTTTCCATCACAGTCAGCAAGGTTAAACTCCAGAGAAATTAAACAAATTGCTCCTCTAATGCAGAGTAAAACAAATGGAGAACTTTAGTGCACATGTGGAACCCTCTTGGGTTCTAATTATGTAAAACTATAGACATCAGAAGGCACTGAATTCTTTAATGAGCACTTGAGAGAACAAAGGGAATTTAAGTGCATGTTAATAAGAGAGGCGAGACAACGGGAGGAGGCAAAATGCCACAGAAAGAATCACTACACATTAAATGGGGGCATTTGCTGTTTCACCACCACCCAACCGCTTCCGACAGTTAGACAGGGCACCGCACAACAGTCGGGAGGAATCTATTTCTCACTGTCGTCTGAATGAGCGCACAGTTAATGTGCTAATGGCTTCTCCATGGAAACAACATACAATGAATTGAGATGAATTGAGTGTCAGGGAATTGAGATTTCGCTATTAGAGCGGGAGAGGATGTGCCGCTCGGAGATTTCACTCTCCACAACCTGCAATCAGTGAACTGATGACTTCGCTGTGACCAGTCGTGCCACATGTAGGTGCAAAAATTACAGGTTAAACTTCCCGTGTCAGATCCCAGGACTACCGGTGGCATCCAACACTGCTGCCACAGGGTGCACGGCACTATTTGGATTCACTCAGTAAACAATACACTGTGTGTTTGGGAAACTGTGTTCCACTCCACCGGTTGGTAGGCTGGCCAATTAGCATTGACAAAGACTCCCGTGTGTATAGGCAGGCAGAACAGCGCCTGAGTACCACATTTCTGTTCAGGCGCCAAAATGGATCACACTGTGGGGGGTCCTTTAATCCCCACTGTTTCACTGAATAATGTTTTAAATCAAGAAACAGTGGTGCAGGATTGTCTGCACACCCATATGTCTGCTGTTTGCGTACCAATGCACATCTTGCTAAATTACAGCGTGTGCATATGTTTGTAGGCCACGCAGATTGGATGTCTTGAGAATACATTAGTAAACAAATCAAGCATTTTCTGTTAATATCCAACAAAGCATATATCGAATTTGATCTCAAGCAGCTTTTTTAATATGCAAACCAAACCCCAGACATTTCAGGAAAAAAAAGAGAAAAAAAGTATGTTATGCAAAGCGCTGTAGGCCTACATTTGTGGCCAAATCATCTCCCACTGTGCACAATTGACCAGAACACAAAAAGAGAGACGGCAAAAAAATAAAAAATAATAATAAAAAAAAAAAAATTAACTGAACAAATTTCAGAACTAGATCAGCAGGCAGGCGGCAGCTGAACTACTTACACAAAGGAGTTTAATCTCCTCTCCACATTAACAAACCATCCAGACATAAATGTTATGAATATAAGAAGAAAATGGGAAATAACTTGGCTCATCAGAGATTTAATAAGTGAGATTTGCACAATAACAATTTCAACAACATTTCATGTTAACGTCAGAGTCAATGAAGGATGTCCACCTTTAGGAAGATATTATTAGTAATCTGAACATCTCTTACATAAGTGGCAGAGATCTGAAAAAGAAAAGAAAAAAAAGCTATTCTTGCAATGTTCAGATACACATAAATGCCTGAATTTTGCACATTTGTCACTGAAATCATCCTCCTCTTCTTCTGGATGAATCACAACAAATGACATTTTTCCAGGCATCAGTTTCTTTGCTAGATTAAAAAGGAAAAGATCCACTCCATGTAGCATCATATGAATAGAACCGCTAACATTTTAACTAAAATCACAGCCTTTAAGATTTACAACTACGCAGGAAACGTGTCCAATGATAAAAAATTACAGCCAGGACAAGAAAAACGAATCAGTATCACATTATAACATAAAACGGCTGTTGTTATAATAAGACATTTTTCACGTTATAACAACGTATTTTTCTTGTTACATTTCACGTCACAACACAAGACTCGCGTTTGAGCACGCGGACGAGGAAGCGGCGTGTGGGGGAATATGACTCATTTACAGGATCTGATTTAATTTTTGTTCATGCTCGAGTTGAGACATGGCGACATACTGCTGTTGAGCAGGGAGGATGATATTGTGATCAGCATGCACACAGTGAGAAGGATTTTACAAAGCCTGAAGCTATACAGAAGGGAACAATGAGCCTGACCCTTTGAAGGGGCATGGACAGCTTGTAACAATACAAACAGTACATTTTTTATAACAAGAAATGTTTTTTGTTATAATGTGTCAAACTTGGATGTCATAATAACATAAAAATATATATATTGTTATAGCTTTTGACATCATTGTGTGATACAGGTCAGTTTTAACATCCATACAAATGAAGCACAAACTGTTTCTGATCTTTTCGGATTATTTCATGTGTTATACTCGTTGAAAACAGCTCGCCACTTTGAAATACTTCAATCCAAACATGACGGAGTTTTTTTTTTTTTTTTTTTCTGACAGGGTTAAGTTTGATATTCACTTCTCAACCTCTGTCAAAGTTTGTTTTAGGATCTTCCTTTCATACGTAGGTTGGGCTTCTTTGTTGATCTCCAGTGACTTCGGTTCAGAGAAAAAATTTTTAAAAATAAGCGTGGGTGTAACTGTTAAACACTATTTATTCTATCACTGCTCTCTGTGCTGCTTTTAGCGTTAGTGGTTGACTGTAGCTCAATCAACAAAGCAAGTAAATAAAGAAAATGAATCCATCACCACTCCTACTTCTTTATTTATTACACTACCTTGTTTTATTCTATACCATTTTACATTACTGTTATCTCTGTTATTATTATTGTACATTGTCTGTACATATGTGTGTCTATATGTAAGTTTGTCTGTATGCACTGTATAGTGAAAAGAACCCCAAATAAAGTTTATATATCATATAATTATAAATCACAATGTAAATGAACCAGTGTCTAATCATCAGTAAAGATCTGTTAATCGTGTGACTGATTTAAGTTAAAATAATAGACATAAAATAAATAACCTCTGCAGGATTTTGTGTTGTTATACACGAACACCGACACATTTCACATGCCTCCATCGTTCAAAGGTGATCAAAGTGGAGCTGCCGCCCAGGAAGTGACACGCTTTTCATCGCTTTTGTTTTGCACTTCACGTTCTGATGTCAGCAGACAAATGAAAGTCACCGGTAAACTTTTTTTTTTTATTGTGCTCCATTCAATGAAATGTTTCAGGTTGATAGCAGAAAAGAAAAGGATAGGATCGTTTATAGGAGACAAGTGGAACAGAAGCTAAAAGGGAAACAGATAAAAAGAGGGTCAGTGTGAGTTTGCAACAAAGAAAACAGACCTAAATGATCAAATGTGCACTGATGTTCAAATCAATTGTCCTTTCACTTGTCGTAAATTCTCATGCTATTTGTGTAAATACGTGGTCATGTTGTATCGCCACATTAAATGTCTTGAAGGCTGAAACTGGAATTATTCTATTGTCTTTTTGTTAACAAAGTTAATCTACACACTAGAATGGATGATGCATCATTAACTTCCACCTCCTCTCTGTAGCACTACGTTCATTTACCACCTGGATACATGAGCAAAGTTTAGGAGCATCACAACTGTAACTGTCTTAAATGGCTCATTAAAAAGCTTCTCATTGTTATTCTACATGTATGCTTTAGTTAAGTAGTTCATTATCATATTAAACTGTCAAGTACTAGAAAAAAATCATATTACCACTCAAATGCTGTGTTATTTGTTCTATTTCTTGTTAAATACTAAAAAAAAATGTGTAGTTTGTGCAGTTAATTGTTAAGTGTTACTGACAAATGTACTTAAATCCTCATGTCCCGTATATTTGCATGTGTGTGATTCTCAGTAGTAAGTGACTGGAGTAATTGGAGTAAAGGGAGTCGTACAATGGTTAAGTGATTCGAGGTCTCAGATCCAAACTCATGCTCTCCGTGGCGCTGCAGCTCAGTCAGAATGAGAGGTTTTGTTCGGTGTGAATAGCGGCAGATCAGCACTGTATCTTAACAGGAATACCAGAAAACTATGGCACTGACAGAACAAGGTTACCGCTGAGATGCAGACAGATGCTGAGACGCAAAAATTCTACATAAACCTCAAAAGGCAAAATCAAACGGTTTGTTTCTTCCTCCCTGACATACGGAGTATAACTGCTTTTGACAGTAGAGTTAAAGATTTTGTGAATTATCAATAGCTTATATTCTGCATATTCATATTTGGTCAACTGTGGCACGAGTGTTAATCTGAAACCACTTGTTTCTCATTTAATCTTATTTCATTTATTTTACTCTCGCTAACCTGAAAAAAAAGGCCGTCGCTGCGAAGTTGCCTGGCCTTCACTAGATGATCAATCGTCATCACTTCAAAATGCTCTCAGCTTTGTTACCTCTCCTCCGACGGCAGAATTAATGCTGGAAGAGGGAGGGAGAAGGGGGGGGGCAATGTGAGTATTTCATCCTAGTCTATTCAAATTTCACACCACCATCTTTGATTTCCATAGTCCAAAGTAAGGTAAGCCTCAGGGCAGTGAGACTGTCATCGCTCCCCTGGGGGCAGGAACTGCGCTCTTCAGCTCCCTAATGATGCGCCTGTCTTTTGAACGAAGAAGCCCAATGCCACGGCCTATCACTTAGCAAGCTTAACTAAGGAGAGGGGTGGCGGCGGTGGGTTACACGAGGAGAGACAGTGAGAGTGAGACAAAGAAGAAATCGAGGCAGACAAAGGTGGGATGGTAAAGGTTTATCTTCCGGCAGATGAAAGCTGGCAGAAATGAGGCAGATTTAAAGTGCTGTACTGTATTAAATTACTCACTGCAGCACTGTGGCATACAGGTCAATTACTTTGCCATTTAGAGAAAATAAGTCAGTGAACTTAACAGAATACGACACATGACAACAACAACAACAACAACGCCAGCAGCAACGCTCCTGAAAAAAAAAAAAAAAAGAAAAGCTCAAAATCTATCAACTCCAGCAGCAAGAATTCAGCCTATTGTGCTGCTTATAGGAATTAGATCATTTGGAGACATGCAGTGAAATACATGTTGGCATAAATGACAGGCAGTAATACAGCTGTTGTTGTCCCAGTGTCACACTGTAAATATGAACATTCTCAGTCTGGAGGACTTGGCATAATCACTGTTTATCCGTTATATCCTCCTCTCTCCTGCTGAATGGCAGCACACACAGTCGGATTGCCCTCAATCATTCAGTAATTGATGCTGTGGCATTTCACGCTCATATTACCCAAAACAGCCTTGGTTTACGCTCACACACCCCTCCTCCTCATCCTCCTCTACCATCACCACTGCCCTCCCCACGTAGATCTTCCTTCTTTTTCCAAATAACCCAAGGCTTCTTTCTCTGCAATTTTAACTTCAGATTGATTTAAGCTCTCCTGGAAGCCAATTTGGTCTGTTTGAATGTTCTTATAATCTCCTGATTTGATTCACCAGGGGACTGTTCTTAGTTGAAACAGAAACAGCCCATGCAGTAAAGAATAGCATCGCACGCATTGTGGCGCAAAGGAAGTACAATCCCTGATGCGATGAAAGCGGAGCAGCCTGAGGGCGCAGCGAGTGGCCACGAGGACTCCCTTTCTTCCTCCTGTGCTTTTTGTAAATGATTAAATCACATAAACGCAACAGCACCTGGGACCGGCCCATGAAGGAGGACAGGGAAGTGGTTGAAGAATATACGAATGTAACAGGATTCTTATGGAGTCTGTGGCAAGGATTAAACACAACAGCCCACACTGTCGAACACGGATCAAGTGCTCTTTTTATTTCTTTCTGCCCACCGCTAACGGAGCAGTTTCACTGTGTTCTGGGAATCTGAGGGGTACAACACAGAGCAGGCGGACCTTTTGATGTAGGACATGTTTTTTAAGGTTCACGTGTGGTTCCTGTGTTATCACCTCTCATTCCTCTGTTCCCAAGCAAACCAAGCTTAAAGGGGACTAGATGTGAATTACGGAAAGCTGCTTTTTCCTTTTCTTTACTTGTATAAAAGCTGTAACAAAGACGCCACTGGAGGGGAGTTTCGATTATCTTTGCATACGTGTGCATACGTCTCGTATATCTGTGGGTTTGAGTGTTTGACAGCTTTATATTTCAAGGCCTTTTTTTTTCTTTTGCTTTTTCTTTTTCACTGTTTCAGTGCAGCTGGATGGATCCTCGTCATGCCCGTTCACACGAAACACACGGGCGGTAGATGCACTTGCCTTAAAACCTTTTTGAAGTAAAGTCAGAACCAAAAGAAATCATATGTGCAAAGAAAGAGGGAAGAAGGGAGGGAAAGAACGAGAGAAGAACAGAACGTCGAGGCAGTGGTATCATCTGGTGAACCTGTGGGATGTAGAAAATCAAGAAGTGTAAGGTGAAAAGAAGAGGAGGGAAGCGGGAGGGGAGGTGGAGATGGAGGGGAGGAAGACAGATACAGAAAGTGTTCAGGGATGGGAATGCACTTGGGGAGTAGAAAAAGCACAGCACCTTTACATTTAAAAACACTCCAAAAAAAACTTTGCAATATAAAAGGCAGGAGTAGGAAGGCAGGACACAAAAGAATATTCACACAATGCCTGTGCAAAAAAAAAAATATATAAATAAATAAATAAAATAAAGTCAAAAAAGGAGAGGGGAAAAAAAAAAACCTGCTGTTTCTTCTGCTTCCTCGCTTCTCCTGCCTGCGTAGCGCCGCTCCACGTTGATCACGATTTACCGTCTGAAGATGCATTGGCAGTTGTTGACAGAGACAGAGTTTGTGATGGTAGTCACAGTTATTCCGTAGAGATCGACGGGGGAGGGGTGACCGGGGGAGGGAGGGAGGGAGGGAGGAGGGGGGGTCGACTCCCTTCTCTTGTTTTCTTGCTGACTCTCTTAACTGTGTTTACTCTTTCAACACTGTCTTCCAAAGCCATGCAGAGCTGACAAAACTTTCCTGCCAGCTCAAATTTAACACTGTTTTTTGGTGCATTAACTGGTGTTTTTTTCCTTCTTCTTCCTAACCTCATATTCATTCACTGCTTATACAATATGCAAGTAAACACCGGTGGATGTTTCAGAGTAAGAACTGTTACATTTGTTTAGCTTCTAGCTTTTTGCCGGATGTTGCAAGATACATTCATAATTTCATCTGGTGTCTTAAAATCATGTTTCAATTAAGTCAAATATAGAAGAATAGAATTGAATAGAATTGTTCCCCATTTTAAGCAGTTAACTTGTCAGTCATAGTTACTCAGCAGAACAATAAAGTCCATTTGTCTTTCACAGAAAATCAGAAGGTGTCATCTGGTTCCTACAAAGATCTACAGGACTACAGCCACACTAATGGTCTCGAAAGATGAAAGAGATGAAATGGTCTGTTAAAAATGAACAGATGCTTAAAAAAGCCTCTTTTTTTTTTTTTTTTCTTTCTTTTTTTTACCATGAGACATATCACTTCAGTTTCCATCCCAGCAATCTCAGAGTCTTGTTTTAGGTGAAATTTACAGGAGCACATTGTCCTGGTTCCCCCAGGGCAGACGAGCTCTGTGAAAGGCTGGTGGCGACGCTGGAGAGGCTGTGATCATGTCTAACCTTCATCTGAAGCATCTGAGCCACAATCGCAGGGAAACTTCAAGTAAAAGCCATGAGAGCTAAGAGTGGAGATGAGAGAGTAGAGGGGAAAAAAAAAAAACAACTGATTTCCATCAAAACAGATTGTCAAACCAGATGGGGACTGTTGGAGAACTGGGGTAGAATGGATGGGGAGGGACTCCGATTGGGCAAATCTCAACACAAACCAGACAAGAGCATCTGAACAAAATGGATTTTCTGAGCACTCTGCTGCTCCACTGTCATGTAATTCTAAATGGTTTTAAATAATTCTGAATCAAGTTTTTATTCACATGCTGAATATTTAAGCAGTCAAAATGATGAAATTCGGCAAGGGGTTACACATATTGCAGAGAGCATCTTTGTGTTTGCCTGAAGTCGCCTCTCTGAAGTTGTGGTCTGTGGGTCAGTCATCACAGGGCGGCGTTTAATTTCCTAGATGGAGAAACAGTCTCTGACCTCTCACCTTTGCGTATGATGTCACTATGTTACTAATGTAAGCCTGTGCACCATCTGTACAAGCTGTTTCAAGTGTGTTTCATTAATTCCTCATGAACCATCGGTGCTTGTGGAATGATTCTGCATGCTCTGACCATTATCACGGTGCCTCTGGCAACACCTGAGCAGAGCTCATCAGCATGCCGGCATCGATCCCCCACAAGATTCTCCCCAAAGTGGATTCTCTCTAACGTGTCCTTTAAACATGTGATCTGAGTGAACACATTCTCCAGCTTACAACAGGTGGCTCTGACTGTCAGCCATGGAGCTCATTCACCAGGCCCAAAGAGAAATGATGTGATATTTTAAGTGGCTGCACTAAGAAAAGCAGCACTGAGGACAAGAGGAGAGCATGTTAATTCAGTGCAGATAGTCATCATTCACTGATCACTTAATATACAATATTTACTGCCACTAGATGTCACACTAGCAACTTGGTATTTCATGCTAATGTTGCCGTGATACGACATTAGCAAGCTAACTAGAGATAGCGACTCTTTCATGATACCAGCAACAACAATTTAGCCCACAGTATCGAGCCCACTTTAAATGTTTGAACTAATGAAAACAAACGTGCAACATTGGATACACACCAATGATAACTACACATAGAGGAGAAGAAGATATCCTGTCCTTATGGGAGGGACCCGGTATAGATACCGGTAAAGACACTGACTAGAGGATAAAAACATTTCATTACCTACTCTCCATTCTTACCATGTTATTGTGATCGTGTGTATTAATATTCACATCCATCTGATGTATTAGTGTATTAGTTGGTGACATGCAATAAAAAAGCTTAAATTTTTGGATCTTTCACATGAAGAAGGTTGTTAGCATTCAGGTTTATGTATGAACTATTATTTTCTTCTTTTGTTTTTTTTACCTTGTTAAATAATACAGCAGATATTAATGCATCATTATTTGCTTCATAGTCCCGGTTTTGCAATCAGGCAGGAACATACTTATAATGACTTATAATGACTCATTATCTCAGTAAACAAAACATAATGGTGCTGGCTTGGTTTTATTAGCTTTGGACACAAGTTATAGCTTCATACTTGCTATGAAGACATGAGAGTGTAGAAATATTCTCATCTCAAAATGTCAAACTTTTCCTTGAAATTTAGTTGAGAACATTTTTTTTTCATTTCATGGATTTAGAGACGGGAATTGAACTAAATGAAAGAAACATGTTGCTGAGTATGAATGTTCCAGTTATTAATAATGATATGATTTTAAACAAGTGGCCATCTCTTCCTTCCTAAAGTTTCTCATGTCAGGTTTTTAAAAATGAAGGTAATTATTGACACAGACATTTCCATCTTCACTGAGATGGACTAATCACAAACACCATCTTCCACTCTCTAAGCCTTACACTGTCTTTACCCTTAAACATGCCTGTAGCATTCCTCAAGGTCCCCAGCGATGCCTGAGGCTGTGGAGAAACTCTGATGAACACAGGCTTAATTCAATCCCTCCACCAAGCCTCTCCACCCATATATTTGTGGAGAGATGAGCTTGACATGTGCAGACTTTTATTTCCTTTTCCACAGAGACATCGATCTAACCTGCGACCACATTCAATTTGTCAATATTGGAGTTTTTTTTTTTTTTAAACATATAAAGGTTTAAAGGTGTGTGACATGAATTCCACATCCCATATATAGATATGACATTTACCCTCATGGATGTATATTTTCCCCTATAAAAACCAGTTTATTGGGAAATACAGGATCTCTTTAAATCTCCTTTATTTCTGCTGCCACTTACAATACCACTGAGTTACCTTAAGTGTGAGGTTGAACCTGTGGGCCAAGACCTATAATCTGCCAACAAATGGTTCTCTGCATAGCAAAAGCTCATTTAATAAGTTCAGATGTACCAATTATTTATCCAGATTCAGGTGTCATAATTCAACAGTTTTTTATTGTCTGAAATTACACACACATAGGTGTGACTGTCAATGTGTCCAAAACCAGTTCTGGAGCAGCAGGAGTGTGGTGAATATGGTGAGCTGGCATCATTAGTAAAAAAAAGCTGCATCAGCCAGAGATGTGGGACAACAAGTTATTAAAGAGAGAAATAATGATGCCTGAGGTTGTCCCCCATGCTAGGAACTTCTGTGCATGACTATCTTGTTTCAGTGCTGCTTGTGGTATTTTATGTTTGGTGTGTTGTTGGTGAGGATACAGCGCTAAATGTGTGGATGGACTCATTCTGGACTTGTCTTCCAGCAACAACAGTGTTCAAATGTGAAGCTTTCATCATCGCATCTGACATAATTGAATAATCTAAAACAATCAGCTGGAATTTCTCTACATAAGAACTTTATATTCATCACAATGTTTGATTTACCTCATGTTTTATTGTTGTTGGTACGATGAGTGTGCGGGTGGGGGTGGATTCATTTTAATGATGAGCATCCAATGCTTAACACCCTCATCCTTCTCTAAGCACTCTCAAATTTATTGTCAGATATTCAAATATTCATGCAGAATTTATATGCAAACCTTTGGTTCTGTCTAAATTATCATAAAAATAGTTTGTTTATGGGAAGAAATAAAACTCTGCTGCCTCCTTAGCATCGCAATAAAGCAATAATCAAAACCATTCTTTACGACTAATATTTGAATTTGTATGCAACATGTGACTTTAAAGGCCCAGTGCACGGAACTTACCTCAATCTATTTGTTAATTCATTTTGATGCTTTTGAATCAAACAACCCGCTATGTCCTGAATTCACACTACATGCCGGTTTTTTTTTTTTTTTTTTTTTACCATATAATGTGCTCACAAAGGGAAATGATATACAGAGAGCATGCAAACTAAAACAAGGGGGACTTTTGAGTGTGCTGTGAATACACACTAGTCTCCCATAGTGCATTTCCTGAAGGAAACTGAGGATCTCCTCTCAGTTGGAGTAAACATTAAAGGAATAGTGTGGTGTTACTATACAGCCCACACCTAGCTACACAACAAACACTATTCCAGCCAATCGGCAACAGGGTTTTTTTTTTGCATGTATACAGGACAGGAAGATGTGGTACATGCTAACAGACAGTGTTTAAAGACCGAACCATGTAGAGATTGTGGCCTTGAGGAAACATTAAGTGTAAGTCCATTAATGGAACGTCTACTGGCAGTGAGAGTGACAATGATGTATAATAGCCAAAGTGGAGAAGGTCAGAAAAGATTAAAAAAGAAGTCCAATGATAAGACAAGAGAATATCAGTGAGACTCTCCCACTGCAGAGACTTCACAATCACACTGGGACAGAAACTCACCACTGGATAGCACCCCAACTGACAAACACACAGCCACTGATGGGGCCAGTAAAAGCTTTTGTTGATGTGGCAGTGATGGTCCACCAGCCCACTGCTGAGGCAGCACACTATGATTTGTCTCATGTCTACCCAATGGTCGGTCCAGCTGTGGTGCAAACTCCACTGGGAGTCAAACAGATGCAGATGTTTCTCTGTTTCGGCTTAGCATTAATTACATTATCTTTGCCGTGTTTCACGGAGCCGGTATTGTTTTGTTTTGTTTCGTAACAATGTCACAGCTAATCTTATATCTCAGCAAAAGAGATTTGCTGAGATATATCACTGGTGTGATGTTACAGCAGCAGGAGAGAAGAGTATCTCCGTTTGCAGCTGGTGTGGTACGCTCCGGGAAACTCGTCCTCGTCCTCCCCCCATCTTTACTTCACAGCAGCAGCTGTTAGCTGTACTTTCCCATCCTGTTGTTTGCTGTGTATTGTGATATTTGTTTGTAACACGCGAGGTCTCCGTCAAGCTACGAAGACGGAGTGTGCTTTAAAAAAAAAAAAAAAAAGTAATTCATCATTCACATCCATATTGTAATGAATGTTCTGGATTCTGCTGTTGTGCCATCAATTTGGTAACGCCCTTTTTTTTGGGAGGGGGAGGAGCTTCTGAAAGAGCTCAGAAAGTGGGAGGGGCTTATTTATTTTGCTTTTGCTTCTCTGTCCTTGTTGGCGTCCTGGCATTTTGGGTGGTGGTGAAAAAGCTTTTAAAAAAAATTAAATCTTATTAAATTATGCAGACAGTTATTCAGTAATATGACACTAAATTATAATCACATTTTTGTTTTTTTTTTGTTACTATCTTTCTGTGTTAGTGTATGATATTATTCATGAAATTCTCATATCCTCAATTCATTATGTAAAACTATTTCAGGTATTTTTTTTTTTTTTTTTTTTTTTTTTTTGTGTGTGTATCCAACACCCTTCTTTATGTTTCACCTACATGTAGCACACTAGGAGCATCCTGTGTTGCATCACTCACTGCAAGGTGATGAAGCTTATTTTGACAAGCTGATGTAAATTTAGCTCCTGGTGAACACCTCCCATGTCTTTGTAGCATAAACATCTTTGTGTGCATTAATGCCTTTTTTATTGCTTAACTGTGTTTGTGACAAATTCTCAGCTTCGGATGATTATGAAAAAAAGAGAAGAAGAAAAAAAAACCCCATGTGGATTCTGTGTCCACAGGAACTGATCAATACTGACCGCACATGCTCGTATGTGACCCTCTAGATACATATTATCGCTGCAGCTTCTGTCATATTAAAAGAGATGAATGACTTTTGTATCATTTATAACCTGCAATCTGAGGAGATGGACGCTGCTCGCAACAGGGAGGTATCTATAAACAGCTCATTTCTCTGTCAGTGTAAAACAACAGGTTCTGGCTGTGTTATCACAAAGCGACGGTGAAGGAAACGATCCGTCTGAGATTCACCTCCATTAAGGCGACAGGAAACATCTGAAGAAGCTTTATAGACACATATGACACATCTGTTGATGCTTTCCCTTTTTCTTATCTTCATTGTTGTTGTATATTTTGTAGAAGAAGAAAAGAAAAAAAAACACTTGTTTCATTTCTGCAATCTGCAGCAAAGATTAAAAAAAAAAAAAAAAGAAATAAAAAAAACAGAAAAATACACAGACAGAAAAAGAATAGTGACATCAGATTTCTGGTCTCTTGTTTCTCACCTGCCCAGAAAAACAAACTGTGCACAAAAATGTCTCAAATACTCAGTTTGTTATATGTGAATTTCCATTAACCATTACCACATACATACACATGCTTCTTGGCATTTGTGGCTGGTGATGGTCTACTTCTAGTAACAGGGGCAAGAAATGTAACCTTATTAAATCCCATGTTATATCTCTATAAAAAAAAAAAATTACCATTACTAGAATCCATACCTGCACCTGTAAAAAAAAGTCCTTATTGCTTCTGCACTGTATCTGTGCATAGCTGTCACTTTTACACAGGCAACATAAGTGTATATATTACTGTGTGTGTTACCCTTATCTAGAAGACCATTTTGCAGTGTGTGTGTGTGTGTGTGTGTGTGTGTGTGTATTTTGTGGACTACTGGTTGTGCTGAGGTGCAGTTCCTCCCCCATTCTAATGAAAGTAGTTAAACTAGTTAGGTTCTGGGTTCAGGAAGCTTACTCTCTCTCTCACTGCGCCTGAATCTAATGTGTAAGACGGATGATGTGTTGGAACCATCACATCAAGGGGTTGTTCATATGAGCCTGAGTTGTCTGGCTCCACGTTGCCTACTATCTGTGTGTGTAGTGGTGGTAGTGGTGCTGCTGAGGGGTGGGCTTGGACGAGGTTGTATTTTCTTTGGGGAATTGCGTGTTTCAGCAGTATGGATATTGCAGGCTGTGGCAGAAGGAATAAACAGACTTTCTGTGTCTTTCTCCTCTCCACCCACCCCCCCCACCCCCCCACTCTTCTCGCTTTTCTTCAGGGATGGGCCTGTTCACAGAGGCGGTTCTGTGACTGATGTTTGTCTGTGTTATGCGTCTATTTATTTGTTTGGCAAACAAATGCATTATTAACAAGCCACTGCCACATGTTATCCTCTCAGTGTATATTCTCCGTTTGCATCAGTTTCTTTCCATTCAAGTGCAAATTAGCTGGGTCACTGCAACCCTGCTGCAGATGCCTAAGGTGAAGTTTGACTCAAAGGATGTTTGACCTGTGTGTGTAATCTGAGGCAGTATTATAATTAAAAATGAAAATATTAGGAGAAAAAAACAATCCAAATTTAAATGCGTGGAAATGCTTAAGCTTCACTCTCCACTGAAGAGGACACAGGTGGTTTTTACGTCTCAGCGTAGGTTATTTCTCCATGCTTTGCCGACAAAGTGCTGCCATTACCGTGGCCCTGTGAAATTAGCAAGGCTCATTTGGAATGAAACCTATGGAAAGAGGTTTTTTTAGAAATGATATAAAGAGGTCTGGACCATTAAGACTGGCAGTAAATTTTGACATTCAGTATGAATTTCCTTTTAACTCGCAGCCACATTAGATATTAGATTGAGTGGGCCCCTAAGCGTCATTTCAGACCCAAAAGGAACTGCCTGTAGGTTTGCCTGGGAACAGCTTGAATAAAAATAATGCTGTGAAAGGCTTATTCACACTCATAATCACACTTAAGGCAATTTCAGCCATAACAGGGACTAGGACCGGCAGAAAATGAGTCTATGGCAAAAGACATCTTTTCTGTTTTTTTTTCTTTTTTTTCTCCCTACTCTCATGCATACCAATGTATTAAGCTCATTTGCCATCAAAAGGAAAGGTTGAAAATCTTGTTAGGGTCTCTCTCCTTTGGCAGCGTTGCCTCTTTAGAAAGATACAATCATGTCTACACACTGAGCTCCAGCAGAAGAACAACTCATAGAAATTCAGAAAATATCCAAACACAAATTTTGCATCAAACTCAGCTTCATTAGTCAAACCGAGCACCCAGTCACAAGGGCATTTAGCTGTAACAACATGTTGTCATATCTCTTCAGTACACATTCAGCGTCTTGTTATTTCTCTCTGTGGTTCTCAGAGGAAGCAAAGGCCTCAGCTCCTTCCCTCTTAAACCATCAGCTGTGGTTCAAGAAGGGTCAGGAAACTATTACATATCATGTCAAAAGTATCAATGTGTTCCCTTGACCTCAGGTCTAAAGATGGGAAAGTAAATGCCAGGCCTTAAGAGGAGGAGGAAGAAGAAGACAACTCCTCACAGAAAAGATATGTCTCCAATCGAGGTCAGATTTATCTAGTAGAGTCTGTGGAGACTGGACTTTGTTCTAACAAAAGCTTCAAGGTGAAGGCTACACTTAACTTGCACCACCTTTGGAAAAGAAAAGAAAAAAAAATGACAACAACAACAAAAGAAATGTCGAACAACTCAAACTAAAACCAGTGATTGTTTCTCTTGTATTTTGTTTTTTTTTTAATGGAGGATACATGTAGCACCAGATCTAGTATGTAACATTTTTAAGATGTGAGGTTGAAGCTAAGTCATCGGAGGCATGACACAAAATGGCGTCAAGGATGATGGAGCAGAATATTTCTATTCACATGTGCACCATGAGCGATATTATGAATATATTTATAAATGTCTAAATTCATTTTTTTTTTTACAGTTTCTTCTTCTTCCAGTGAAGGATACTGTCACTCACTGGAAATAAAGAAACAAATAAAGTCTGGTGATATTTAGATGCCAGTGTGAGGAGGAGGAGGAGGAGGAGGAGGAGGAGGAGGAGGAGGAAGAGGAGGATGGCATTCATCTTGTTTGCACAAATGATAAATTCCTCTGTGTAAGAGAGATGGGGGGAAAAATGAAGAGAAGATGACATGTTACCTGCTAACTACCATCCTTGTTAAAACTGTACAAATCACCCACTGAAGATATGCAAAGGCAACGTAATTAAATGTTTAGAGACGACAAGAGAAGCTGAAATGAATGTCAGAGCTGTGTTGATCTTCAGGCGACAGTTTTTGAATCAGCAACACACAGTTGTAATTCTTATTGCCAGATCGCGTTCTCTACAGTTAGATTGTTTCAGAGTCGATGTTTTCAAATAGCCACTTTGTTCAAGGCTGAATGAGCAGGAATTTAACTGTCTGGTGTGTGTGTGTGTGTGCGTGCGTGCGTGTGTGTGCTAATACAGTATATAACTGTTTAGGTGTAACTATGTGTTGAATGTTTGAGCTAGCGTGGGTGTTTACACACTTAAACAACCTCATTAATGAAAAACTGACATTCTCTATTAGAGTCTAGAGCCAAAGATGACATCTGTTGAATAAGTCTATTACATTATTTAGATTTCAATGCTTAGGCCGCTGCTGCACCACCCACCATGAAGGGGCCCACGGCACAGACAGCCTCTGATCTTAGTGCACGTCCCGGAGTCATACAAATGAAAGAAACCAGCCCTCAAAGAAAGCGTTTAAAGACACCATCGAAGAAGAAATGACACTGTGAAATCCACAAAGCCGTATGATTTCTGGGATTTATAATAGCATCTTAAAAAGTTTTCTAATTATCGTGCAAATACAGAAATGCCTTCTGTGCGTCCATAAAACGCCTCCTATATTTGAAGACTGATTATTCTCAAGGGGGTGTAGAAATTACACTCTCTGATAATAACAGGTAATTCTATTTACTGCTACAAAACCAAAAAAAAAAGAAAAGAAAAAAACACTTATGAGTAAACATTATGTTAACAAATATAAATTGTTTTGACCGTAATGTGCCTATTAAGTTGCAAACAGTTTTCAGAAAATATCCCTGCACTTTGATAATCCCGTGCATGAAAAAGTTATGTTGTTTACATAAAAGAGGATCCAGTCACTTCTTTAATCGTGTGCAATAACAAAAAAAGTCTCTTTTGTTTTGATTTCTCTTTTTGCTCTGTGCACTGAGTATGTGACAACTATCTTAATTATCTGAAAGGACCGTTTGGAAACAGACTTTTCTATCCAGTATGGGCACAATTAGCACTTTATAGGCCAATTTAATACACTCTCCAAATCACACTGATTTGCTGGCAGTTTACGCTGCTTTGTGCAGTCCCACTGCTGGCATCAGCAGCTCGCTTCCCTTTGTTCTCTGTTGTTGTGTTCTGTTATTCACAAGATGAAGGTATATTAAAAAAAAAAAAAAAAAAAAAAAAAAGATGGTGGCAGATATCCACTTAAGAAGGAAGCACGTAAGCAGGTTTGCAGATGCTTACATGTATGATATTGTGTTTTTAAGAACCAGCAACTGTTGGCTCACATTTTAACCCCATTAAAAAAACAGTCAATATTATTATGATTTTTTGTTTTGTTTTTGTTTGTACGTGTTTGTGTCTGAACACAGTACAACAGCAGAGAGTGTGTCATCAAACTGAGGATTATCACAAACTACTCTGACAGTCTTTTCTTGTTTTGTTTTTTCCTGCCATCATCATGCTGGCTTTGTATTAAAAGGACTATTCCAGTAGAAAATGTTTTTCTTTTCTTTTTTTGTCGTTGTTGTTGGGATGAGGATCAAATTTATCTGAAAAACAAACAAACAAATAAACAAACAAAATAAAAATCCCTCAGCTGCGACTTTAGCTGCTTTATCCTTAAGGGAAAGTTTATTTCCATTGACCTCCATCAAAACAGAATCCACACTTTCAGAGAAGCGTCCTCTTATTCTTCTGATGTAAAGATAAAAAAAGAAAACATTTGGAGTCCAGCTCCCACTGCTTCTCCATTTAAATCTCTGGTTTTTGGTTTTTAATTTTTGTTTATATAAAATCTAATTTAATCTTTATACCAGCAGATGAGTCACACTCTTAAGTACAAGTTAAACAAACTCTTAACAAATCAAAATTCATGAGCTGTGACACTCATATTGCCACATATTAACATTTCACACAAGGTAATTAAGAAAGTGGGTTGCTGTTTTCACTTGTCACTCTTGTCTGCTTCTTTGCAGATCTTCCCCTGCACATGTACTTATAGCGAAAAAGCTCAGATTCCAAACAGGAAGTTGAAAAATGCGTTTTTCAACCGAGTCCCTGGAGTTACCACAACAAAGTATGCGATCTAGCAGAAACAGAAACTAGCTCAGAAACTTAGAAGAAACTAAACTGAAGCATGAATTAACATAGATTCTGCCCTTTGAGATGACAGTCACACGCCAGAAACTTCCACAGCTGACTATATAGATATGTGTTTTTCTCATGTCGCTGCTTCTGCTCAACCCATAACCTCAAAAGCTCCAAACTCTCAACTTCTCTGTAGCTTTCACCTGAATTCACCTCACAACACCATCTCAGAAAAACTAAGTTTGGTTAATTTTATAATATTGGCTGTATATTTTCCAGTGAAAACGTATTTTACTCATTAAATATCTGTTTTATATTATAATGAGGTGGTTGTTGAATATATTATAAATGGTAAATTGCTATAAAATCGTCTCAGGGGAGAAGAATACTGCTTATATTCATCTGCAGGTACAAGTGGCATGTGTGCCTTGATTGGTCAGAACCATCAGACATCAGTGTTTGAATGTATTTTGAGAGGAGGGTGTGTTTTTGGCTCTAAGTGTGTGTGTGTGTGTGTGTGTGTGTGTGTGTGTGTGTGAGAGAGAGAGAGAGAGAGAGAGAGAGAAAACATTGATTTTCAAACAATATGACACCCACCTGTGTGATTAAACCCCAGGTTTCCAGCATAGGGTGGGGGGAGGGGACTTAATGCCTGTTAATCTACATAATAAACTATGTTTGCTTTTATCTAATGGCGCCAGTAAACGTGTGTAATTCTCTCTCAAAATGACGTATTTGTTTTTTAAAGTTTAGACTAAAAATGCTGCTTTATTGTGTCCTTTCCTATTCGTGTTGTAAAGGCGCAGCCAGCGCGCAGCCGCTTTGTGTCACTATTGTCTATTGTCTTGTCTTTGTATTCCATTCAAGCAACAGCTAGAGGGGCGTTTTAATCATCCTCTTTAAAGTCGACGAATTAACATTCTCCATATCTATGAATAAGCTGACCTGCTGCCTGTTAATGTTTCTTCCTCAGCGCGTAACAAGTGCCGCTGCAGCTGCGCCACTGTTTGAATCCAGCGGCACGTTTCAGCACCTCGGACAGCGACTACACGACCTGTATGTTTTCTGTCGAGGCCTGTCAACGACCCTGAGCCTGTTTTCCCTTTTATCTGAATGGCAGGTGAAGAAAAAGTGATAAACTCGCTCAGCCTATACAATACAATATCTTTTATTAAGCGGGACATATAGGGATTCTTCTATTATTTCCACAATGTACATTTGGTGAGCAACGTCACTGAACATTAAATCAGTCAAAGCTACGCAGATTCCGAAATGTAGAACACACAATAATGTGAATATGTACTTTATAAATTATATAATTATCTTTTTCTTTCTTTCTTTTTTTCTTTTTTAATAAAAGGGCTCTAAGTTGTCTCCGGTGGCTGAAATATGTCGCCTTTTTTTCTCTTTTTATAATAAACTCGTCGGCGGCCTACATTTGGCTTATTTTCAATATGTTTCAGCATCCAAACGCAACACCATTGACAGCACAAAACATAAAAGGAAAGAAAAACTTCCATTCGTGCAAAAAAATGCCTTGGGTGTAAAAGCACTTCTTCTTCTCTGGGATGTCCATAATTCCATACACTTCACTTGGACGGAAACCGTATATTGGTTTAAGGCTATACAAACACAAAATAGAGCATAACACACTCGGCCTGTCCAGGACTTCAGTTCCTCCGCTCCTCGTCTTCTCCCCTTGTCCATGTTTTTTTTTTTTTTTTCGGTCCGGGGACCACGGACACCCGTTTGTCTCTTGGCAAAGTTTGTTTCCAAGCAAGAAAAAAAAAATCCACATACCCGATAAGCACGCGCCACTGGCTGGTCAATACGTTAAATCATCCAGATTGCGTTAAAGTTGACTGATGGATTTGAATATATGAAACTCCAAGGAAACGTTCATATTTGACTAGATAGTGGACGAGTGTAGGTATACAGATATTCGTCGGCTTCCTTGGCTGACAGTTATTTAAGTTAAAAAATAAATGGCATGTTATTTTTTTCTCGTTTTTTTTTTTTTTTTTTTTGTTCATTTTTTTTGTTCTTTTTTTCGTGTGGTTTCTTTCTCTGTTCCTCAACCTCAAGCAGAGTCCCTTGCGACGTGGATCATCGCAGATTAGATTATAGAGGAAAGACTAAAAAGCCTGAGAAGGTGGAGTACTTCCATCCGCCCATGAGGGTGCCACGTTCCAGCTTCAGATAAACCCGGTCGTCCCGTTCAACCATCAGCAGTACTCCGTTACTGGCCGCCTCTCTTGTTACGTCCTGGTCACCGGCGAACGCTGATATAACCGGATAATCGTTCTGCATCAGATTCACCTGCAGGAAACAAGACACGCGCTTGTGGTTTAGTTTTGATCCTTGCGCACCAAAAATTTTACCAAATCCTGTCATTTTTATCTTTATTTTTGACAAATGCTCACCTGTATGGTTTGTCTGTTGTAAACCTTCACCACGTGAAAGCTGAAACTATATATCCCCCTCCTTGGAGCCTGGAAAACACTTGCTTTGAGATCGAAATGGTTGCCGATGTTCACTAAAACCTGTGACCAAAAAGGGCGCACAATGAGACAGCGCTCTGTGTTTTTATTTTTTGTTCCCCTCCTCCATGTGCATGCTTCACTTAACCCAACAGCTGCTATTGTGTATTGTTTGTCTCTGCTATGCACAGTGACTACAGAAATGTAGCCTGGTTCTGGTGTGCCAACTGTTTTAGGCTGCACTTGGGATGGTTCCCAATATGATGCGTAAAACAGGCCGCTGTCCAAAGCCCTCATCCGTGAAAACTTATTGGAACATCCCGATTAAAAAGCAACGAGCATGTAGATTCAGTAGAGGTGATAAATGATTCTAAATGGATGATGAATCATTTTGGCAGCGCATTTCCAAAATCAGGACAGTTACGCAGAGCGTTGAATAAAAGGAAAACAGTATTGTATTCTGTAGGTTACAGATACTAAGGGCTTAGATCACACAGAGCGCCAGTGGTGATAGGAAATCAATGAAACATGACCTTAAACAAGTTATGTACGCCCACGGCAAATAGATGGAATGTAAGGTGCAGAGAGAGGAAACAAAGAGAAAACACTGAAGGAGCCGAGGTAGTGGTTCAGATCTGACTGATAATGCACTGTAAGTTATGTTAATACTAAATTTTGGACATCTGACCTGGTCAAAATAGATGGTCATGGACGTGTTGCTCATCTCTGACGGCTCGTGGTTGGTTCCACGCACGGCGGAAAAAGCCACCTTTGCCCCAGCGGAGCGGACTGAGATGCCAAGTGATGAGGTGACCGCTCCGTCCGAAGAAGGGTTCGAGTCGCACACCACGAGACACTTCCCTTCCAACACGATGGGCTCCGTTTCGTTTTGGCCGAGGCAGAAAGCCACACCGCATCCCAAGAGAAGGGCCAGTGCCAGCACGGCACAGGGTCCCGGGCAGCGCGCTGGCACCATGGTCAGATCGGTGATCCCGTGCACACTGATACAACCCGGCAGCCCCTTGGAGGTTTGTTAGTATTCGATCACCTGGTCCAGACTTGCTCCCTTCTCTCTTCCCCTCTCTCTTTTCTTCTATCTGTGATGCTCCCTCACTCTCTCAAACACCTTCTGACACACAGACGCACTCAGACTCTATCCGGCTGAGACTCCCCTCCCTCTTGCGCGTCTTAGTTGATTTCGGGAGAGTATTCAGGCAGCTGTTACTGTAAATCCTTATGATAAGAGAACAAATGAGAGTTTTTATGTCAGACAGCATTAGGAGAAGGCTTTTTACATAGTTTCGTTGTTAAACTTGAGTATATTTATTGTGCGTAAAATGCCTAACGTGCGTAAAAAGAAGGGCAGTCCCTTAGTAAATATCAATATCTGAATAATCACGTCGTAGTCATGCATATTCCCTCTTAATTCCCCCCACACCCCACCCCCATTACCGACAGAACCTAATGTGTTTCCTAATGGCGCAGCACTTTCTTACAGTTAGTGACATCTATGGAAGAAATACTCGTTTAAACTGATGATTATGTTGAATCAGGAGCTTTCCATGTGTGTCTGTTGGGAAAAAAGTAAATCACGACCTACCTGTGCTCTCCATCCCGCTGGTTTCCCCTCTCTGTCTCTCGCAGACTGTGAACTGAGCGCTCAGATCGCTGGTGCAAAAACACCAAGAGTCTCTGGGCTCCCTTTCGAGGGACAACTCACGCCCATTCTTTGTGTGCGTCCGTGCGTGTATGTGTGTGTGTATATGTGTGTGTGTGTGTGTGTGTCTGTGTGTAGACGCCGCTGCAACGAGACTTCACAGAAGTATCCCACAATTAAAGAGCACGGGCGTGGATTAATGGCTTTGTTTACATATTAATCAGGTCGGTGTTTGTTGTGAGCTCGGGGCCCCTCAGGACTCAAGAGATCACCCGCTCTCAGTGTCTGTCATTTATATGCTGCGGGTTTCTCATGTCTCTGCCTGATTAATGTGAACTGAAAAGGGGCTGCAGCGGATAACCTCGCGGTTGCATGGCACATTCGGCACGCATGTATATGTAACTAATTTGAGACTTAAACGAGCCTTTTTATGAGTCCATTAAAGATACTTGTGCGCCATCCAGTGGCGTCTTTTAATTGTGCAGAATGTTTTACATCCTCTCAGAGCTACGCTGACATACCAAGCCATAAAAGTGTTTAAAAAATAATAGCTATGCAGCAGTGGCTTGCATATTTTTTTTAATGGATACCTATGATGACATATTAGAAATTATTTCACATGCACATCACACTTAATAAACAGCCCATAAGCAAATTGGAAGGTGGTAAAACCTCCTTGAATGACCTGCACTTCACTGCCTTTATTTTCAGTCTTTGACATGTCCTCATCCTTTAAAGAGCTGTACCGAACCCCTGTCAGTGCTCCACACCTCTAAAGGGTCTGACAGTGAGCTGGGTTAAACCTTTAATGAGCTGTCATTTTCCTACTTTAAGACATGCTAATTGACCGACATTATGCATGGCTCCTCACATTTGCAGAGGAAGGTTTCTCTATAGACTCCTTTCAACTTCAGGTCGCTTAAGGAAATAGTGGGAGGAAGAGACATCACTACTTTCAACATGATTCATCAAGACTACAGTTTGAATTATGAATGTAAGCAAATAGAAGAGAGGGCAAAATGAAAACTTTAACTTACTGGATGCGACAGAATATGTGGTTAAACGTGTAATATTTTTTTGTAGAGTGATCCAGACGACCTGCAGTACAAAGAAAAGACAAATTTTTAGATTTAATCATGCTGATTCTCCCCCACCCCCGCCCCCATATCTCTTAGCCAAACATTGCACTGTCAGAGTTGACTGACAAACCATGCGGAAGAGTGACATCAGGTATCCAAGAGCCACAACTGACCCCAGGCCTTCAGAAGGACACATAGCTACAGAAAACATCAAATGTCAAGTAAAGGGGGGGACATGTAAAGGGAAGGGATGTGGCCTACATGGCATTACCATACCAGGGGCTGCCGCTGCCCTGAAAGGGACTTTGCTTCCATCAGGGAAGCTGATCAGCGAGACTGACAACACTGTTATGGTTATTTTCCCTGACAGCTAGCAGAGCCTACTGGCTCCCAGGAACAGGGAGGTCGATTGTGTGTGATGGGTCTCGAAGCAAGCCATCTGCTTTTGCAAGGAAAAGGACTTTACTTCACATACAGTTTTCAGTGGCTGGATTTGTGTTTTAATTGACAAATGGTAGAGTTATTTACAGTAGCACCGTTCCCCTGACTTCAATTCTGCCTCGTACTGCAGTCGTTTTCATTTATTTATTAATTCATTTTACTTTTAGGGGATCGTGTACGATATTAAACATAAATGTTTCCCATTTGGTGCGTTGTAGAAGTGTTAGCCTAAAGGCTGATTTTCCTCTGCAGTCCCCTGACGGGTCGCAATCAAAACTTCTGCGCAGTGACAAAACAGCACTGAGCGAACAACACAAACAAGACAAAATGCATAATAAAATACACACAGTACTATTAGGATTTGAATACCAAACAAAATGAACCTTATACAGAGTCAAGCAGATTTTAACAGTTGTAAATCTGACTTTAAAGCCATCGATAGAACTGTAACTCTTTATATTTCCTTTATGCATCTTAAAATGCCATTTGTCCAACACTTAATACTTCTGCTACAAATATTGTGCACCAAAAATTAGTAGCACCAGATGCTTCATGAGGTCTAAAATGCCCACTTTGAAATAAATATCTCTCTGTCCATCTGTCTGCCTGTCCATCTGCGGTGTGTGTGTGTATGCGTGCGTACGCGTCTTTGCAGCTACAAATGAGTCTGTATCTTCATATTTGAAATGAGGTCAGACTCTCGAACAAGTTCATTTGTGAACTGTCTCTCTCTCTCTCTGTGCCCTTAGAGCGAGTGAGGAAAATGGTTTTATGTCTCTCTTGTCTTACATCAGTAAGATGTGACCTCTATCTTAGCAAGAGACAAATAACATCAATCAATCTTGCCTGTTCCTCCCCCCACGAGTACTGGAGTAATACCCTGATGAGGAATTATACTGCGAACCCGAAGAAAGGTTACAGCAAAACGTACCCAGTCCTGTGGCTGCTGGAGTTTACAGTAACTGGTATTACTCTGTGTAATATGTTTAATTCACTTCCACTTTTGAATAGAAATCAGGTTCTCTTAAGATAAACAGTCTAATTTTGGCAGTAAGATATAACGTTAGCATTATTAATGGTCAAGTCTTCAGGCAATGAAAAGAAATACCTGCAATTTGCCCACATATTTTAAATCTATATATCTCATTAATTCCTACCGGCTTCATGTGAAACATGAGGTTTTTTTCCCCAAGTATTCCCTATGGTAATTCACAGAAAACCTAGTTTTGTGTTGCAAGTGAATGATGAAGACAACATCTGAATTGTTTTTAGTATGAATATTTTGATATCTTTCTGAAATCTGATACTATCTGGTTACTTCTGTGTGTATTTGTTTTTTCATTTCATAGGAACAACTCCAGTGAAAAGCTACATATGACAAAGAGCTGCAGCAGATCTCAACTGTGCTGTGTTTATATGTCTCTGGCTAAGCTGATTTGCATCATGTGGTCTGGTTTATGTTAAATCCAGGATGAAACAACACAAATCTATGTTAACAGATAAAAAAATGTGTATATCCACAATTTCTGAATCTTTTCTGAAAAAGTGTGATCATTACTTCTTGCTTTTTAAGTAAAAAATTTTGATTTCGGTGTGGAAAATCATTCCACCTTAACTCCTCCTCTTACATGGCTGTTTCTGTGACTCCACCCCTAGAGTCTATACAGGAAGTCAACTCACCTGGTTCAGTCTCTTTCAACAAAGACACATGGCTGCTCTCATCCCTTAAAGTCTGGACTATGCACGTTTAGTTGAATGTGAGTTTACTTTGTTTGATGTCCAGCAGTGAACAGCTGTGATTTATTTCCTGTATGACTCTGCTGATGTTGCAGTTAATGGTTCACTTGGTAAGTTTATCATCTTAGAGATTTGACAAGTATTTGAGTTAGCTTTTTGTATATGAATTACATGGATTCAGTTGTATGTTCTTATCGTTTGCTAGACACCTATGCAAAATAACAGCCTGTGTGTTGAATGTTTATGTGTGGTTTCACTTGTGTAAAATGCACCTAAATCTTAGTTTAAGTGGCTTTTAATTGAACTAATTGAATTAGTTAAAGGGGCACTAATCTGATTTAATGGTCAATACTCAAGCCTGTGAAAACTGTTGTGAAACGTCCTCTGTGTAGCTCTGGAGTTTTAAAAGCAGTGGTTTTCATATAAAAGACAAGACAAGCTGCATGATGTGAGATGGAGGATCAATTGTGTGTGTGTGTGTTTTTTTTTTTAAATAATCATATTTGAGTTTTGTAATATATTGTCTTTTTTTATTAATGTCTTTATGACTTATAAAGTGTTTTCATTTTCTGTGTTGTTGAAAGAACAATAGAAATAAGCTTTTCCTTGCTTCAGACAAACCAGAAACTGAAAGTCAGCATATCTCATCCGCTGCGGCTTCGATTTTTGACCATTTTGTTTTTAACATTCCTCCTGAGAGTCCACCGCCTTTATTGGAAGTGCAAGGTCTAAATCACTGGCCACCCTTTAATTCAGCTCCTTTTTTCAGATCACAGCAGAAAACTGACCTGGTTATTAAAAGACAAACCAATAAAAACGTTGTTCAACATTATATGAATTAAATCTGTCAGTTTAATTGGATTCAGGTCAGACTGTATAATTTCTAAGTAGTTTTTATGCTTTTATTTTGAAGGTGACAATGAAACCCACTTTACCGGAAGACTTTGTTTCTCCTCGTGGGGGGAACGTGACTGGACGTCGCTATGGCAACTGGACGCGGAAATTAGGATATATAACGCTGTCGGTAAAAGTAAGGGAGAAGAAATACTATTTATTTAGTTAATTTACCCAACTTGGTTAAGTTATATAAGGATATATAATCGTGTTTGTTCGTTATGTGTCCTGAATTAACCGTGTACTCCACGGTCTGTTCATAAAACTGACTAAGTTGATTATTTTATTAGCATTACCGCTATTAGCATAGCACAGGAAACAGGAAATTGATGCCTCCCGTTCAAGTAGCCTACAAACAAAATACTGAGCTCGCTTGTATAAATCTTTACTACAGTTGTTGTGAACTAAATCTCCTCGTTTGATGTAGTGTCAGTATTAGTAGTTAGAGACACTGAACTGATGGACACAGTGCAGACAGCCAGTCACTGATACTTGACAGTAATTAGGTGAAGGCTGAAACTGCCCAACAGGAAACATATTAAATCCAAATACATATTTTTAATTATTACGGACTACTGTGTAATTGTGAAGTCTGTCCGAATGTGTCTGAGCTGCCACCATCCAGATTAGAGTATATGAAATATTTGGACATGTCTTTGTCACATGTCTCAAGAAGAGCAGTGAAACAAATGCCAGCATCGAGTGAAGTGGTGAAAAAAAAAGTGCGAGGTGTCAGGACATCTGAAAGAGCTGACAAGTCATCTCAGAACATCCTGGGAAGGTAATCTGTCAGAACATGTTCTTGTTTGTCATTCACCACTTGTACCAGGCTGTAAACACTATATATAAATATATAAAACTGTCCACTTCTTTATTAAAATGTGTTAAAATATCTAGTTTACATTACCAATGCAACTAACAGATATTGTCATTATATACGAACCTTTATTTCCACAGGACGTAAAAAATAAGTGGCAATGCTTTTTCCAGTTATTCAGAGGTGATGTTAACTGTTCAAATTGTTTTGTTTTTGTCCATCCACCTTTCTGAAAAGCGATTTTCACTTTACAGTGACATAACAGATGGTAAAGGCATCAAATCCTCAAATTTCACAAGCTGCTACTGCAGACTGTTTTCAAAAATATTACAACTGCCAGATGGATTGCCAGGAAATGTTCGTCCAGACTTTTCTAGTTGCTACAGGAAGCTGCAGCACTTTTTGAATGACTCGTATGTGACGCCGACTTAACAGCAGCAAATGAAATGTCACAGTTTCACAAATATTGAATTCATTGCTATGAAATTTTGCACATGCATCCACGACCCACAGAGGATGAATCTTGGAGTCGAGGGTTCTCACATCATGACCCTTCGTCTGTAGTTTTGTCTAATGACTCGATAACTATTCGACATCATTCCTTAACTTTTTCAGTTTGTTCACTAAGTCTGTGACTTAAAGTCTACAAAACTAATGATATTCCCATCCCCCTTGGTTGTATTTTGTATTTACCATCAGCATGTAAGCAACGTAGTATGCTAATGTTAACATTTAGCTTGAAGAACCACTGTGTCTCGATAAGTCTCTCAGAGCTGCTGGTGCGGCAGCAAAACTCTTGTTGTGTCACCTAATTATTCAGTTATTTACTGTAAATTGTTGCTAATGCTTTCAGAGGATCCACTAATGGTTTATTCATGAATCTGTTAGAATTGTCTAGTTTAGATATATAGTATATATAGAGGTCATTTATAATAATTTTATAAATCTTGAAATACCAAGTAGTTTTACACAGTGCACAGTGCCGCCTCTATGGGCTGATTTGCGTGTACATTTTGGAAGTTGACTCATTCCCGTCATCACCATTTTCCAAACTCTTAGAACTGCCAAGAAATTACTAAGAACTGCACCTTCATGCGTTGACAGCTCAAAATGTCAGCAAGAGGTTAACTATTGAATTTTAAATCTGAGTTATGTAATCGTCTCCTGTGTGAAAATTACACCAAATGTGATTTATTCACCCGATGTCGCATTACTAAGTTGATTCATGTGCTTGTACTGTAGATGTAAAACTGGGAAGGTTTTTGTGACATTAACCAGGTCGGGTACAAGCAGATGAGCTTGATCAGTGTTTCTCAGTAACAGATAAGAATCATGTCTCATTACAGAAAACAGGCGTTTGTGTCAATATCCAAACACACTCATGTTTACCAAAGATACAGTATCTGACACTGGTGACTTGAGCTTATACTTGGATGCTCTGCTCTGATAATTTCACAGTTTTGTTTTCACTCAGGCTTTAATTCATCACTCTCTGTGCAGCGACAGGTTCTTCATCTGACACCACAGCTTTACATGAGCACATGTGGCAGATCTACTGGGTGTTTATTTTCAGGATCTAACACTTTTCTCTTTTGATTTGAGATTAAGGTGTATTTTTTTTTGTTAAACCTGTTTAACAAACAAATAAATAAATAAAAAATCAGAACATCAGCATGGGTCATTTCATTTTCTGGCCAGTAGTGTGTGGTGACAGCTGCCCGTCGGGAGCTCATTCGCCTCATATGCCCGCGCCTCTGATGAACTGCATGCTGAGCAACAGGTGGCATGAAAACACTGGTGTCATTTATTGGTTATGATGTCTAATTACCTTTTTCATAGACTCCCATCTGAGGTCTTAATCAAGATTCTGTCGTATCTGGATGCCTCTGATCTTTACACCATCAGCTATGTCAATAAGCGCTTCTACCAGCTCTCCAGTGATAAGTAAGTATTAACCAAGTCTTGTAAAAACAAATTATATGAAATGTGTAAGCACGGTACAAAAGATCCTTGTCCAGTATTTTTTATCTGTGCCTGAAACCTCAAATTGGAAAAAAATCTGCCACTGCAGTGCAATACTGTTTTTTTTTTTTTTTTTTTTTTTAATTATAGATGAATCTCCTGATGATTTTTCTCAATTAACTGATTAATGGTTTGTCAGGAAATAGTAGAAAATGCAAATAGCAAATTCCCAGAGCCCAACTTGACCAATTTATATAGGTTCTTTTGTTTTCCAAAAAAAAAAAAAAAAAAATCCAAAAAGTAAAGATTCGATCACAGACTGTTTAGTGTCACACACTGGTGCTGATTAATTTTCATCTGTCATCTGAATCAATTAATAGATTCGGCGCTAGTAAAGTTGGCTGGGATTTTGCAAAAACAAGTTTGATTTATGTTGATTGTTACGCAGTGATCTGCATTATTCTTTTTAATTTTAAGAGAATACACTTATTTCTGAACAATTCTTGAAAATGTCTCCTTCTGCAGCATTTGAATTTTTTTTTTTTTTTTACCGCATTGGCAAAATTAGTCAACTTTATTAATGAAACAAAAGTTTTTAAGGACTCAGTTGAAACAGAAATACATTTTTTTTTGCCTGATAATATCATTACTGTAGACCGAGAATATCGTTGTTGGTGCCATAAAGGAACGTTTCGGTGGCATCTGGATTCGGTTATGGGAGAAACATGAACACACATTCACCTCAAAACGGAGAAACGGGATGAGACGAAATGTGTGATGAGCAGCAGTGTTGTAATTCTGTCTGAGTCTGCTCAAGAGGCAAGAAAATAAGGAGAAATAATGACCGGTAGCAAGAATGTAATAACGACGTGAGAGCTGGACATGTGTCATGTGTCTGGTGACCAGCATGTACTAACATCCAATTAACTTAATGTCCTGACAAGTTGTTATTCAAAATAAACAATTAAGTTAAAGATACACAAACATAAATGATGATGAAACTATTAGAAATTGTAAAAAGTTGATAAAACTAAAATTAAATACGACTTGTATAAGAAAACTTGCCTCACTGTTGACTGGTGACTCTTGCATGTAGCATCATACAACAGTGTTTTTCAAGGCTTTGTTTAGAATAATTACTTTTTTCTTATTAAAATAAATTAAAATAAAACAGTCATATTTTTACATTAAGGTTTACAGCATATTTTTCACAACACTTACATGAATTAAAAATGCTTCTTTCTTTTTCCAACCAAAACACAAATGACAGATAAATATTTGTAAATGTCACACCATTAACAAAATAACACACCGGACATATTTTAATGTCACTCAGTCATTTGTTAATGTTATTTTTCACCCACTGCAAACTCTCACCTTTCTCTAACCACCAATTTAGTGCTCTGTGGAATAAGTTATACATTGTGGAGTTTGGCAAGAATAAAAAGCAGAAGCAAAAGTGCATGGATGAGCTGCTGCTGAACATGGCCACGATGGGACTTCAGGACCTCACTGCTGGCCACTGGAAGCGGCTGTACTTCAAGACTGTAGTCGCATGTGACATGAACAAGTGGAAAAGACATCTCGGCCTCATCAGCCGTCACACCGGGCTGCGCAGTCAAACAGAGCATGTCCTCAGGTAAGAGACATAGCGATGCAAAATCCGGCTTTTGAAAACCACTTAGATGAAGTATCTGGGGTGTATGATTTGCTTTATGTACCAGACACTTGATTTCATTTTAGCAAACACTCGAGCAGGTCGACAAGTGCTGCTTGTGAGTTAAACTAATCAAGCGCTTGTCGTGTAGTTATTCAAGCATTTGAACATCTCAGATAGTGAGGGGGAAAAAAAAGGTCTCATTATTTCTCCAGTGAATCCTTTAGTTTTATACTTTCTTTTTGAGCATTGTTTGTATAAAGTGCTGTATTTTTCTTCTGCCTTCTGTTTCGGTATGTCTAGCTGCTTTACAATTGGAAGCAGCTTAGTGAGGTATCATGGGAACCCCTACCCTGGATAGTAAACAGTAAAACTTTGGAGATCCTCCTTCACTGTCATGACAGGGCAGAGAGTAAAGGATAGTTCAAGCTGCTGGCAATCACAAACAAAGCATGGTTTGTTTTTCATATTGCACTTAATGACACTTTCTTATTAAAGGTGAAAAAGGAGGTCTCTGTCTGAATGTGATGTCTGCTCAGGGGGATGGCAGCACGCAAGGGGGAAAGCTCCTTCGCCACCTCCATTGCAGTTTCTGCTGTGTTTTTATAACCTCTGATTAGAGGCTGTGCAGCACTCAATTTTGAGCTCTGTGGCAGTTGCCGTGCTACAGAAGGGAAGTAGAAATAATTGTGTTCCTTGCAGAGGCTGTCTGAATTGTTGAAATAAATTACTTAGACCCCAGCCCCTCATCCACAACACGCACACATGCATGCGACCACACTTTCTCCTTCCTCCCACCAACTTAGACTTTAATACCCTGTGGGGGTTGGCCTGTTAGAAACACTGAGGAGCATGCGATATACCTTGGTAATAATCATTTCACAAGACATCACACATACAGACAATGAAGAGTGAAATCCCCAGGGTCATTCGGGGGCCTCCTGGGCTGCTCCAGTTTTTAGCTTTGTTCCTCCAATTAATTGATATTGGATGGTGCCTCTGTGAAACACCGGCTGCATCACAGTAGGGGCAGCTCTGAATCACAGTTTAGACAGAATTGGATCAAGATCTTTGTCACAACAGCTGTGGTTTCATTTCATCTATTGCAGATCATTTCATTAGCAAAAACAGCATAACTGCAGTCATACTGCTTCCTACTTCTGTCGGGAGAAATGAAGTAGCCATTATACTCATAATTTGTATAAAGAACAGAACTCGGCTTTACCCGACAATTCCCCAAATATTTTAATTGTGTCTACTCAACTCAAATAAACATATTTTTGTTCAGTGGTTGCGGCTCAGGGAAAACAAAGTGGCTTATATCTCACTGTTCACTACAAAGAACCGGGAGCTGCTCTTCCTTCTGTCACACTGCACCTTGTAAACCTGCAAATATTTTGTCATTTTATGTTGTAGAAACTTGCACATCACCTGGGAACTGACGGTCACTGATAAGTCAGGTCACGAGGCCACACTTGAGTTGAACCAGTCCCGGTTCTGCGAGACTTGCTTGTGTCTGTACTGGAGTGGAGGAGACTCCTTGTGCAACTACCACAAGATTTCAACCCTTCAACTCTTCGGTGTCCAGAGGATAGCCCTCGGCTGCCCCGGCTTACAGTAAGGAAGGAGCTGTCCGCCTCTGCTTTCTTTCTCATTCTGGCTGTGTCCTCTTTTCCCTCTGTTTTTTAAAATATGTTTGTTTTCTCTGTCAGACCTGGTTTTAGGTCCTTTATGGCCATGTTTGACATGCAGACTTTAACTAAAAGTGCAAAGATTGTTGGTCAGGACAGAATGGTTGAACTGAAGCTGCTACAACCTGGAATCATCATTGGAACCTGGAGGGTAATTAGTTTACAGGCGTCCATGGCCTTTTAAAAAGTATCATACATTGAATCATAGTAGCTGAAAAAGTCAGAAAGGTCTGTCTTGAAATGATTAATTCACTAAAATGACGACTCTCTTTGCAGGACCAGTGCTCAGTTGCCTTCATCGTGTTCACCCTTCACTCCCACAGGCTTTTGGAAAGAAGCGTCCAGGGATCTACAGCTAAGTAGGTTTCGCTTCACCTCCACTCTCACTAGCACACTCGTACGGTGTGCAGTGTATCACGATCAAGTGGTTAGGGCTCAAATTCAAAGGACGTTATAACTGACAGGATTTATCTGATGCTCCTGGTGTGACCCATCTATGATGCACTGCAGGGTGAGATTTGAAGCGTCAACATCGGTGGCACCACAGGAAATTTACCACATTTTTTATATAAAGAAGGTTATTCTTGTCATGAGTCACACCAGTGACCAAGATGCAACAGAACAGCTGTTACTCATTAGCAGACTTTAAATCAGGAAGGATTAGATGAAATAAAAACCAGTGGGCCGAACTCAAAGGTCCCCGGGGGAAAAAAAAAACTAGGACTCAACAAATACAATTTGTGCAAATTAAAGCAATATACATTTTTCCCCCTGTTTTTTTTTATCTAACTGTACCCAATTCATATCCATACTAACCTTTGATTAGGGGTTTTTCATTGGATATTATTTTATGAAATGTTGCGAGCCACTGCTCAAGATTAAATGGAGTGTTTCCATTTAATTTTCTAAGCATCTGAAAATTAATTTTGTGAAATTTCTGATTTTATTTATCGCTGGAGCTGCCTTGCTGCCTCACCTCTACATCTTACATGAAAGAGAAAGCACAGCTCGGTTCACACTGCTATACCTACTGTGAGTGCATCAGTCAAGTGTGGACATAGCTCCCTCTTCTGGTGTCATATGAGAGCACAACACAGCTTCAACATATTACCATTACAGTCCACAAGAGTAATAAAGCTAATGAAATGAAAATCCCTCCCAACAAAATGACTTTTTCCTCAATATTCTCATCGCACATGGCACAATCTGAGTGTAATTAACCTTCTTACTTCTCACCTCCTCCTCCAGCCCCTATGTGGAACCAGTGGTCAAACCCCTGTTCGATGACATCGACCCCGAATTTGGTCTCCATGGTTACCAGCTACACATCGTTCTCCACAACACTGAGTCTGAGCTCATATCTGGAAGCTTCTCCCAGCTGTTCTGCCGCAGAAGTATTCTGATTCTACACCTGTGTATCTAAATATGTGGGTCGTTCAAAAAGCTCTAAGCCTCACTCAGAATGAGTTGGAGAAACAAGACAGTTTGTTACTCTTTTTCAATATAGTCCCCCTTGACATCAATGCACTTGGTCCAGCGATGCTCAAGCATTGCAATCCACGGAAAAAGGTGAAATCCTGGTCCAAAAAATTCTCCACAGTGTTTCCATTGTTTGCTGTGAGTCTTTGATTCAGGTTCAAAGTGGTGAACCCAAGTTTCATCTTGACTCACTAATCTGCCGGTGGAAACTCTCAGGGTCAGCCTGGAAATGAGTCAGAAGTGTTCTGGAAATGTCAGCCCTCTTCAGCTTCTGTTCTGGCGTCAGCATTCTTGGAACCCATTTTGCAGACAGCTTGCTCATCCCCAAGATCTCAGTTAAAACAGTGTGGACTGAACCAGAACAGATAGACCTGGCTATCTGCTGGACAGTAAGACGTCTGTCATCCAAAACCATGCAGTGAATCAACTTTTTCATCAGTGGTTGAGGTTTTTGGACGACCTGACCGAGGGTCATCTTCTGTAGTGTCCCTGCTCCGCTTAAATTCTGCAGCCCACTTCTTCACAGTTGAATAGGACGGGGAGTCTGTACCATGTCCTCGTGATTTTTTCTTTGGGTGTCGTGCCTTTTTTTTTTTTTTGCAGATATTTTATGACCGCTTGGGCCTCTGTTTTGTCCATTTTTTGATTTTTCGTACACCTCTCACCTTTGCATGTGCCTCACTTGCACAGAAAAAGACCGAAATCTAAATTTTTTTTTTTTTTAGCTTTATAAGAAGTGGTAGTGTATTGCAAAAACAAAATTGTTCAGCTATGACTGTTTTTTTCTGGGTGAGGCTTAGAACTTTTTGAACAACCCTCGTACGCTCCGAGTCGCACTGTGAAATGATTCTGACAGAACAGGAGTTATCCTCAGTTCTGTACAGGACATTTAAAACATCTAGTCTCTCAACGGGGAGTCCAACAACATAACTTCTGTTCTTCAGGACAGTAAACACCGTCACTGTCACCTGACCATCCAAAATCTTATTATACATTTCACACTGTTATATACTTGGAAACTGTTCACTCCAGTAACACACACTTTAGCATTTTATTTGCATTTTAGCACTTATTTTAGATACATATTTATAATTTTAGCCTCAAAATGTAATAATTCTTTATGATTTTTAGGCACTTTATTTTATTACACTGTGGCCTTTTTAATCATAGTCTCAAGTGCACTATCCTGCATCATAATATTGTTTGGGTGTTTGACAAATAAAATCTTTGAATCTTTGAAATTAAATAAAAAAATTGTGCTAATTAGTGTTAATTACTACAACATCACTCACTTGGTTTTATGATGTTTTCTTTGACCAGCTCAGATCCACAACAAGCTGATCCAGCTGACGGCCATTAACAGAGCAAACGTGTCTCAGCACATGCGTCTGTCAGGCAACATCATGCTGCCGTGGAGGTGTGAAGTCCTGCAGGGTGCTGTCGAGGTATCACATGTACTGTCAGCTACTTGCACACTGTTCCACTATGTGTTATTGGAAGTAGGAGATGCATGATTTAACACACTGAGCCTCATATTTTGCTGATGAGGAAAAAAAGACCACAGTAATATTATTGTGTTAATCACAGATCTTTCAACATGTCAAGCAGTTAGAATCCCAACACAGTCATTTTGATTCAGTGTATAAAAGATGTGTTTCTTAATCAAGACATGACATTCAGAACCTCCTGACACATGTTCTCCTTTTTGCCAGAACTGCTGCGTCATGAGTCTGACTCTTCTGGATGAATTCAGGAATCCCTTCTGGTGCGTCAGCTCTCTGGTCTCCATGGAGCAGGAGGAAACACCCGTATGTTTTGAATATGACGGGAAGCACTTCCTGATCCACTATCAGGACTCAGAAGGTGAGGTGAAGATCAAACTCGTGTGGCTGCAGGAGGAGCAGCAGTACGTCATCGTCAGTTTAGTCGTCTACGTGAGTGTTTCCAATGTCAACAAACATTTCAGTAGAGATTACTAAACCTGCTGTGTTTCTGGACCAAGTTGTGATGTTTTCAGTCGTTACATCTGGTTACAATGACTTTGCTTTTTAATACTTTATGTCAGTCTGTCCTGGATGACACACAGACGCACACATTCATACCCATAATTTAATAACTACGCTGGCTCCCAGCTAACATGGCACACATCCACCAACTGTAGGGAGACGTCCAGACCATCCCAGACTGTCTGCTCCTCATCTCGCCAACTCTTGGCCAACTCCTGGCATCATCCATCTTTGTGTAATATCTGTGGGGAGAACTGATTTCCTGTGTTCTGTTTCATGGTCAGCTGGTAGATTTTTGAGTTGGTTAGTTGTTAGTCTTATAGCCAAATGTTATGTAATAGATTTCAAAGGTTATTTGAAGAAAACTGAACATTTAAATCTAAAACCAAAACTTTGGCACAAATAAACAGCCACAATATTTAAGTAAAACAATATAACATCTTGGGCCACGCGGTGCTGTAATGGTAAAGCTGCAGTAACAGTTCATTTCTCTGTTGGTGAAGTTGTTGAATGTCACTGAGATGATCTTAAGTTAAAATTCCAAAATACAATATTAAAAACAAAACTTATGAGATGCAGATATTGTATCAACATATTCACAACCCATTTTTTATTGTAGATGCTTATGGGTTTAAAATTTATTTTTAAATTAAACTAATGCATCAAGTGATTTATTTTGCATCTACAGAAATGTTGCAGTTAACCATTTGCCAGAGTATTAATAATATTTCTTGTCTCTAAACGCTGAATGAATCCAAATCGTTTAATGTTTTTTTTTTTTCCATAAAAGTGAGCAGGATGGAATAACAAACAAAAGTTAATGGAATATTTGCTGATCTTATAATATCACAAAAAGCTTTCCTCATTTACATGTGAATGTAACCAATGATTATGCTGATTATTTAGATCAGTTAATCAGATAGATAGAAACTTTATTGATCCCTTCACCAGGTTCCCGCAAGGAAATTCAAGTTCCAGTGTACAACACCATAAATATAATAAATAAATAGGTAAATGGTCAGTTTGTCCATCTTATTTTCCAGAGCATCTACATTTCCCATCATTATATAGAGGATCGATGGTACAAAGGAGGTGAACAAAGATCTTCTTTAAATGTGCTATATGTAGGTTTTTGCTATCCCTATGTAACAAGTGGTAGCAATAACAACTGCTAAGAAGATCCTACAACAGCCTAGAAGAGATGTTAGTTCAGCATCAGTCTTCATTCCTATATGTTGGAAAACAGCGTCTTTGTTACCATGTGTCTCTGTGACTTTGTTAGAACTAAATGTATCGTGCTAACCTCGGAGTGTGTTGTAAAACTTCTTATGTTGTAGATGCAACAGTGTCTGATGCTCTCTGAAAACGTAGTTACTTGAAGGTATATTAGTCACAAATATTCAAATATCTGCCAAAAGGTGACAATAAAAAAAACGAATTTGTTGGAATTGAAGTCGGAGGCGTACACATGCAGATGTTTATCACATTGACCCTCTCTAGCCCCAGCAGAAGGCACATTGAATATGGTAATATGTTTTCTACTCAATATTTAAATAGAAAGCTAAGTTTAGAGCTGATCTGGGTTATTTTGTCCAGACCTTTATGGTGTTACTATTATATTATCAAGTTAAGCGAGTCAGAATGCAAGAGTGGAAGAAGGGTTCTTACTTCTTTTTTACATAAATGGAACAAAGTTAAGTTATGTTTTAAATGAATATTGAATGAAAATGTTGTCTTTTTTTTTTTTTTTTGTATGATTCACACAAATCAAGTTTTGTTTCCCCTTGGGGCATTTTTACTTCAACAACCACATCACCTCAACTGCGCTTTCAGACATTATGCAATCATTTTTAGACCAAAATTGAGTTTAATGTCCACATCCTGGGCGAGTCTGGCCATAGCGATAGAATTAGCGTGGGAGCGATTGTTGGAAACTGTTGACTTGCTGCTGATGGGCCAGCACTGCAATAAAATAAGGCAGGCTTCTAGATAATAGGATTTCAGCGACTTCCGTTCCTTTTCTTGGTGAGGGTCATCATCACCTTGAAAAGATGCTTTTTATTTTTTCTTTAAACAAATCACCAAACACATTGGCATGAGATCCAAAAAAAATATGAGGAAATGAGCCAGAGGGGAAAAAAACAGTCTGGCAACAGTATGAATGATGAACTGGTTTTTGTCATAAGCTTCACAGTTGAACTGAGGTTAAAACTGATGTGGAGAGACACTGTCTGAATCATAAAGACTTGAGTCCATATATTTTTTTTTTAATATTTTACAAGCCTTTTGCCCTTTACACATCACATGGGCTTTGTCCTGGATCCACTAACCAAATGTAAGCATGAGTCATGTAGAGCTACACTGGATCACTGACTTGGGCATTTAATTCACTGACAAATGACATGATAGTGACCATTACATGAAATGAATGATGTGTATCACATATGACTTTCAGGTTAAAAGTGTGTGTTATGATACATTTCCATTACAGTGACCTTCACACTGCTGTTTTTTGCTGTCACATCAACTGTTGCAAACTGCCAATCCCTCATTCCAATTTTATTAGAAAAACCAGGAGCCAAGGGTACCGCAGGCTCATAATGGAGTCATAGCGTCATAAAGACGGTGATTCAAACGTTTGAGTCACAATAATGGCCAAACATAGGATATAGACTTTTGGGAGCAAGGACCATGGAGACTTGTGTTAAAGCTCATGCTCTGCTGGTCCAGAAGTGTTAATTTAATTCTTCTGTGGTGATTTTTTTTTCCTTCTATGTAAGATTACAATTAGTCAGTTATAAAAACATGAAGATTCACAGTTAATAGAATATAGTTTAATATACATGGTTCTCCAGTAGATGGCTCTCTTTGGTAAACAATGAGTAAACGGCACACTGGTTTTGAGTTTCTCGACTGTTTCAGTTTGTCTAAAAACAATATTTTAATAAGTCTTACACCAGTTTTTATCAGCAAATTATAAATTATCACTTCTCTTTTCATTAAATGTGTTGTGCTCTCCCCCTCTCCTCCACCTCCTCCCTCTCTCTGTTCTTTTTCAAAGTAATTACGAGACTGTACGTTATTCAGAAAAGAAATTATCAAGACTTAAACACCACAAAACGAAAGCGAGAGAATCCACAGCCAAATCTCTGAATGGGTAAATTTAGTGACATAAAGCCTCATTAAAGTCATCTTTCTTAGTTTCCTCACAGGCTAATCTTAGAAGAAAATTGCTTCCATTTTTAGACTTTAATTCTGTCCCTTATGAGTGACCAGCTGGGCCCACAAACTATTCAGCCTCAGAAGCAGAGGATACGGCCCTTATTTAGTCCTCTCATCGGAGGAAAATAGTAGTCTAATGGAGTATATCAGGAGCAGGCATGACTCTGTGTGTGTGTGTGTGTGTATTGGTGTCTGGGTGCACAGGGACAACAACCTGCTGAAATGATATTTGTGTCTTAAAAGGATATGAGGAACCCATTCACATTTCCCAAAAGACCGGCAGATAATCACAGCCTTGCTCCGTTCTGAGTGCAAAAGCCTTCATTGGTCCCCTCCCCAAACATTACAAATTTATTACCCGCTTTACTGAGTAGGTGTAGCCAAAATTATTAATTATCCTTGAATTATATGAAAAATCATAACAGCTCAAAAGATCAGTGCCAATAATCTCCCATTAGGAGCTGAATAATCAAGGAAACAGAGTTTTGTGGCCTACAAAAGAACAGATGGTCGAGGGTTTATATTGTTGGAAGTGAACTCTGCCACCGTTGACCAACCGTCACCCTCCTCTTTTATCCTTCATCTTTATATCTTCTACTCTGCTTGATCACACCAGAGAGGAGGAGCTGGAAAGCCTCAAAAGGTGGCTGCATAATAATTTATGGTTCATGATGCCTTGGTTTATTCTCCTGGTTAAATGATGCATCAAGTGTGGAGTAAGTCTTTTATATGAAGGCTGCTGCTCAGTGGGCAGTGTAAGAAGATGAGTGCCAATCTGCTGCATGGTTCAGCCTGTACTGACAGTGACAGTCATACAGGAGAACAAAAGTAACATGAGTGAACGATCCTTAAGTTCAAGTTGAGAATGATGTAGGTCTTCTACATCTAAATCGTATCTGCAGTAGCCGTAGGCTCTTAAACATTATAAAACTATGGTTTGTTTTGTAGCTTAAACCAAGCAAGACCTATTACAAAGAATTTAAAATAAACTCTCCCATGACCAGATACAACATTAAGAATCTGCTGTGTTAAAGCTTCAATAATAAACCACTCAGAAAGGTGCAACTTCTGGGTTATAAACACCTTAACTCCTGATATTTTAGGTGCATATTGTTGTTATGCCTTTACTTAAGAAAAACTTTGACTTGTGAGACAATTTTGATGCAGGAAAATAAAAGAAAATCCACTTTAGAGGTAGTCCGACCTCACTGAAACACTACATAACCAATAACCGTACATTTATTTACAGGTCATTGGATCGTCACATACTTGTCATCCATCCTTGAATATGGTCTGCCCCCAGGGGTCTGTGTGTCCTCTACTCATCACTGTATTATCCATAGTTCTGGATAACTGTGGTGAATGTTCTTTGTGTCAGGAAATGAATTACTTGCCACTATTTTCTTTCTCTCTCTCTCTCTCTCCTTCTTTCTCTCTTACTTTCTTGGTGTGTGTGCCAGAGAGTGAGACAGGTGCCATGAGTCAGCGCATTATCCAGTATACTGTAGAAGCACTTTCCACAATTTTACACGGTTCACTACTTTGTATTAGCCTCACAGTAACATCCTGTGGCTGTCTGGTCTCAGAGCAGATGTTTTGGTAGGCAGGTACAGTCCGAGCTGCTCTCTGATTCTGTTGCAGCTTAATGTGGGTTCAAAAAGGGTCACTTGGTTATCTAAACACAGCAGGACCGAACTTTAAAGAAAATGGTTGATGGAGTGGGAAACTACAATTACTCGAGACTTGAAGATGAGAAGATTGACATTGTTCTTAAATTTCAATGGCAAAAATGTAACTGGACGCAGCAACCGCATAGCTTAGCATCAAGAAAATGGAAATGGGGGAGAGAGTTAGCCAGACTTTGTCTAAATGTAACTGCTAACGGCACCTCCAAAGGTCTTATTAACACATTATGTCTCACTTTTCTAATCTGTGTAAAACAGTAGGTTTAAGACCACAACAAGTTGCTGGAAGGTGGATTTTGCTTGCTTAATTCAGACAACTGTTTCCCTATTTTCAGTATTTGTGCTGGCAGTTATGCATATGATTATGTTTTGGTGCAGGAACAGGGACAGGGACTGTATAGCTAACTGGCTCATATTTGTATTCTTATATTTACTGTGTATGCATAATGGTATTGATCCTATCAAACACTTTTACAAGAAAGTAAAAAAAAAAGAGCCCAAGTAACAAATATTTTCCCAAAAGTCAAACTATTTGTATTTACTTACCTGCAGATATTGTGTATCTAGCCAGGATAAGACTGTGACACTGATCCAAATAAACATGTTTTCTTTCTACCTAAAGCAAATGCCAAACGCAGCATATTTTGTGCGATGCAAAAAAATCAGACAGGCTTCGCAGAAAACAGCCTGGGCTCTGCTAGGACAGAGTTCCTGGAACAATTGGGATTAGTGCAAAGGTCTGTGCCTGAGGCTAACTCTATTGATCTGAACCACTATTAAGAGGCAGAGACAGAGAAGGCGGCAGGGAAACGCACAGAGCCAGGATTTTGAGACGCTCAAAGAAAGTCTCGCTCATTATGTGTGAACCGGCACACTGAGGTTTTCGTGATCGAAACACCCGCAGTTGTGTGTATTGCTGGCGTTTTGTGTCGTGATGCTGAATCTATGCGTGTGTCTCAAGTGTCAGTGATATTTCTGGTCAATTACGTCCAACCAGGCACTGCTTGTTTCCTCTGTAAACTCTCTACAAGACCATGAATTATTGAAAACCCGGTGGTTAGTTGTATCTGTGTCATAGTAGTGTGTTGTTTAGACTTTTGACACTGGAGAGACTCCCGCGGGACCGTTACTCATCGCCTGTGTCTGACTTGTTACTGTGATGTGCCACATTGAGTTCTTCATTGCCGACTCGCAGCTCTGACTGAAATGAAAAATTAAACAGAGATGGTTTGGGGTCAAATGAGGTCACTGCTGTAGACCCAGCAGCACAGCTTAGGAAGCAGAAATACAGTACCAGGCACAGGAGTAAGATGTCATATTGAACAACTATTTATTCCTACTTATGTTTTAGTCTTGTGTTTTTAACATTTTATTTGTCACATACCGCATGCCATTGTTCTCTATGGGAATAATAGAGTTGCTGTTTCTACTTCTACTAATACCTACTCTCAGCTGAGGCAGTCTGGTTGAGTATGAGTACCTTTTAATCACATCTCTGTTGTGGAGCCACCTGTGTGTGACCCCCATTAAAGATGATGGCAGTCGGTGTGGCTGGGATAACATTTCCACATACTTGCACCTGTCACAAAAACAAATGAAGACAGATACGTCAGGCAGCTTGCCACACTCATACCCGGACCTCAACTCGGAAACCTGCCAAATCATCCCAGTGTTGCTGAGTCATAACATTTCATTCAGCTTAAGAGCAGTACCAAACAGGCCGTAAGCTTTATCACTGTGAAGTTGACATTCCCATTGCCTCTAAAGGCTCCATAATATTCTTTAATTGCTTTTGTGTCTCTGTTTGTTTTTAGTGTTTCTCCCTGCATCTGTCTTTATATTTTATGTTGCTGCCAGGATCTGGTTTTATGGAGCATATTAAACTGATGAGGTTCACCTCTGCTGTTACTGTGGCAGCGACCCTCAACAGAGGCTCTCTGGCCTCGTTCCTGACCTGATGGATATGGTAGCATGAAGCGCATATGCTGCTCTCTTACAGATAAATGCCGGGAAATGGGTGCAAATTATACTCATCAACTGAAAAAGATGCTCAGCTTGTTTTTAACCATCATAGTGGCATAGCTCCAGGAATGGCAATATTTGTCTATTGGCTGGTCCAGACTTAAATGTCTAATCAACAAGTTCATGTTCAAAGTTTTCCCTTTAAAGATTTGAAGATCGATCTACTGGATGGATGGACGTAAGATTTTGCACAGTCATGATTTCCAGACGATAAAGTCTAATGACTTCAATGATCCTCTGATATTTCACTTAGCGCCACTATGGGGTGAAATTTCTTGACAGTTATTTGATGGATGAATAAAATTTGATTCAGACATTCAAGTCTCATTCAAAGTAAATTGTAAAAGTCATCGCGACCTCCAACTTTAGTTTTATGTTTTAGCATCAGCACAATAGCATTGTCTTTGTGAGCTGGAGCCACCACTTCAAGTGCAGTTTCACCAAACAGCTCAGGTTGGTGGAGACTATCAGCTCTGGTCATAGGTCACATGATGACTCCAAAAAAAAAAAAAAAAAAAAAAAAAATCCCAAAAAACGTAAACATCTTGCGGTGACTGACTGTAGTAAAGATCATGAACCCCACCTCCTCCCTGTTAGCAGACGGGACATGGGCCAGACTGAAACATCATGTAAATGTGTTTCTCGAAGATGGTTTCATTTTAGATAGATAGATAGATGTTCCCTCGAGGATATTGAATAATAACAGGGAAATTGAATTTTAGGCATTTTAGTTAGTCAGTTAGTTAGGTCATGCTAATGTATTCTCAAGCAATATGTTTTACCTGATAAGAATTGTTAGAGCACAGATTTTGTGATTGACAGGTGAGATCGAATTACAGGAGATTCACATGTATCTGCAATATTTTGGCTTCTACCAGAGACTACTTTTATGCAGTCATTGATATTCCAGCATTCTGACATTAGCTTTTAGCTCATAGGAGAAGTACTGCCGCACAGCTCACTTGTCTGGAGTCTTGTTATGTAAAAGGATAAAAACCAGTGGAGAAATGTGTGTGTGACGGTCAGCAGTATTATGCTGAACAGTATTTTACACGACACACAGATTAATTCAGTCCGTAACTCACACTCTACCAAAGTGGAATGAATGTGAAAGGTCAGGTATAGTGCACCTCACTTTGTTATGCCGTCAGATTAATCAAATGCAATTTCCTTTACTCGCTCAGCTGCTCGATGATTGAATGTGTCAGATCTGTATGGGACTGATGAATGTTATTGTCCCGCAGCAACAATCCTTCAGATGACCAACAAATCTGACTAATGAGTGCAGTTAGTAGCAGCTGAGGTGAGAATTTTCTCTTTTTTTTTTGGCGGTTGTCTTTTCTTACCTTGTGCAGGCATGATGATGATTGATACTATTAGGTCCCAACTTTTTCACTTGGAGTCTCCACACTTCATGATCACTCACCTCCAGTATTAGTAAGATGAATGATCTTCCCTCGTCTAGAGCCAGAGAGGTAATTTTCCCATACGCTCATATGAAAGCTATTGTAGAGGGGGGGGGAAACGGTGAGGGTGAGTGAGTGGGGGGTGTATAACATAGAGAAGACACAGCTTAATGGTGATTGCTCGAAAAAAGGGTAATTTTTTAATAACTTGTCAGACTGTAAACATCCCCTATATCTCATAAAACTGTGTTTACATTTTGCACTGACATAAGAGGCTTTATCCTTAATTGGAAGAGAAAGGAAGAGGAAAAAAAAAAGAATTTGCCTAAAAATAACCTTTAAATATATATTACACAGCAATTTCTAAGGTCTTTACTTTTTAATGTCTTGTGGCTACTGGCAGTGACATTATTTAGGAGGAGGAAGAGGAGGTAGTGGCCACAAGAAGGCACTGAAGCACCTTGTGACTCTCAACCTTTTCTACCCAACAGAGAACAGCCAGGCAAAGGGGATTTCTGGTAACAAGATATAGTCTTTTAATTCATAGTTTATCCATTGTACATTTTCTTAGTAGAATACCAGTCAGATAGATTATTGCAATACCTGATAGTCATTTAAAGAGAATTATTATAGGTCATATCCCAACTTTCTTGGCAGAATTTCAGAGAGCCCTTTGTTTTGTTGTTGTTGATTTTTTTTTAAAATGTCTTTTCCATCAATGGAAGTTTGTTTGATAATCAGTTTTCCCTCAAAGCCTGTTTTGAGTGATTTGCCGGTCATGCTCAATAAAACCATCCTAATATTGACCCAGTGCTTGAGATGCACGTTGAAACAGCAGCTCAGTCTTCAAGAAAATTGCTTTGCTTGCCAGCCAGCTTAAGGCAAAAGCAAGACAGTAATGTTTCTTAATGATTCCGCTCAGATTTTTTTCCCCCCTCGGTTTAATCTTTTGCCATTTTACTATCTTCAAAATGTTTATTTCTATTTTATGTAGTGGATTTTAAGTGAAAAAAATTAAGCTATTGTTCAGTCATTGTTTGTGCCAAAATGCAGATTTGGGAAATAACAGTGTTTAATCTACTGTTATTGGTTGTTTTCAGTTTGTAACACTTAATGCAATGGATTTGTCAAAATACTCTGCAAAAACTGAGAAACAAGAAGGCAGAACAAGGAATTAAGACAGTGGCACTGCTGCAAGAATTCATCAGGGACTGCAACCAGTGTGTAGTTTATAAGGAGCTTATCTTAATATTTGTTGTCCAAGAGTGTACTAGTATACTGTATATACACAGTGTTTGAGCATGAGGTAGAAATGAGGAGAAATGCTCAGAATGGATCTGCCACTTGAAAATAACCACTTTAGGTGTGACGGCATAAATTGTTTGTGTCAGTGCTCTCGTGACTTCGCCATCCTCCCCCCCTGTGGCCTTGCTGTACTGGCTACCACACCCTCACATCATCACTTTTTGCTGTATTCGCAACCTTGTGGGCCCGAGCACACACTGCATCTCATCAGAGAATATTACCTAACACTCGGAGGACAACATTCATCAACGTCATGGGGCTTTAGCCAGCAGTGCATTTCTTTCTGTGGTTGCCCCCAAATCCATTTCAGTTGTTCAGCAGCGCCACAGGGAACCTTGTATGACCTGTGCCACTTCTGGAGTGCGCACACAGTATCTCTTTCAAGGTTCTTCAGCCTTTAATTTCTGCTCATATGAACTAAATATAGCTCAGATTCATCCATGTCGGTGTCACTGAAGAAGTGGTGTGTCTGTGTGTGTCTGCCTATGGTGGTAGTATAGGCTGTTACATCAGTTGCACTTGGTAGGTTTGACTGTGGTTTGACAGAGTCTGTAAAGTCACTAATAAGTGACGTTAGCTATTCTTAGTCACTGAGTTGGCATATCTGTAGATACCACGATACTGAAGGGAAGTCTATTCAATGTCCTACACTACTGACAGAACAACACCTGCCCACAAAAGACACATCTGAGCATGTGCTCTAGATTTACAGTCGACTTTTTGATGTAAATTAGAAATCACCTCAAGTAGTGTGCTGTCAGCATTGATTGATCTAAGAAACCAGGGAATTGAAATAGGCACAGAGTTGACTTCAACACAAACCTACACTAAACTCTTTTTTTTAACCAAAACATTACATAGTTCACACTCCACAACCGTTGGCGGCAGTAATGTGCCAATTCATTGTTTTACCAACCACCAATACAGTTCAGAAGAGGAAAGTCATGTTCCACATTTCTGTCTGATAAAAAATGATGACGGGGCACAATTGTTCTGCTTTCCTTTTTATAAATGTACTTTAAAAGTCAACAAAGTTTTGGAGCACATCTCACCATTTATTTCAGTCACATTTTCTAAAAATTGATGAAGGGACACTGATGTTTTCCTAACCTACTAAGCCACAGGTTTCCTGTTAAATTGAATGTTTTGTAGCAGCTGTTAGATTGTCCTATCAACGGGCAAATAATGGAAAACAGTTGTGGACCTTATCCAAAAACCATATAAAAATGCAAAGCCCCATTTGATTAGTCCCAGATCCCTGAATCTGTGAATTAATTAAATGAACTAGTCCCGAATTGCAGCTTGATCTCCAAATTGCAGCCAGATATGTTCTCATTCATCTCAGAAATCTTCCTTAGGAAGAAGCGGATGTAACCTGTATCACCTGCTTGCAGATGGAAAATCTGCATCAAGCTGCTGTGTTCCTGCAATACACATCGAGTTAATGCCAGCAACACAAACCAGGCCTAAAAGCAGATTACACATTAAACTTTCACAAGTAAATACACTGTAATATCGCTATAACTTTAAATGGCAAGTCCACTTAGTTTAAAAGTCTACCTAATTTTGCAATTATTGCATCACTTGTTATATCAGGACATAGGCAGGCACAGCATAAGCACAGCTCCTGGGGCTGTATGTTATTTAGAGCCTCTTAAGAACAACAGTCGTCCAAAAAAACACCCTCGGGAATTTACAATGATCCCACTATCTTAGCAAGAGAGCCACAGCCAACACACAAATGCAGGGAAAATCACATTAGCCACTAGAAAGCCTTTTGATTTAAGAAGCACAAGCACGTAAGCCCTGTCACGGAGGATGGCATGCATGCACAAATCATGGCATCTGATTTATTGTCTGAAATTTAACTAGTGAGCTTCGTCCTTGGCATTTTGAACACTGTAGGTGTAAATCTTGAATCTAAGTGTTTTGAACAAAGGGGAATGAAAGTGTTGGGACCATGATAAACAGAGGGCGCTTAAGCCACCCTATGCAACACATATAGGAAAATATAATGAATACATACATATAGGAAAATATAATGAATACATCTATATATAAACCGAGAATGTGTCTGTTTCCGTACGAACATCCCAAGGCAAATGTTAAAATAGGTTTTATGAAGATTATAATTACCTCTGTTCAGATTATTCATGACATGAATATTACACTTTATGAACATGACATGCAACTGTGGGTTCTTTGTTGTAAACTGTGACGAGGCTTGTTATCTTCTGCTTCAACTCATCTTACCCTTCTGTCCTTTTACTAGTTTGCCCTTTCTTCTGGCTGATCAGTGCAGCTAAAGGTCGACCTGGATCCTGGTTTGTACACACACACACACACACAGGTAGACCAAAGCCAATTTCAGATGTGTCAGTGGAACTGATGCTGCCAGCTTCCCGTGACAGCTTGAGTGGAACAGCCGCAGTCCTCATCTCAAAATCTCCTCTGCTTACTGAGCGGAAACCATTTGTCATGTGCCTGAAATGCTCTGTCAGGCCCTGTCAGCACACATCCATTACATTTATTATATCATTATTATTTGCATTATTACTGTTATTACACAAAATCACGCTCATTATTCCCCGTGATTCAACGGACTGTTCCTTAAGTCCTGTCCCCGGTTACATTTTTAGAATGTCCAATCTGTGCCTTTCATTGTTGTATCATTATTTATATTAGTTTTATTTCTTTCACGTGGATTCACAGGAGGATGCTGACTTTTTGCCTGATCCATGCAGATTTACAGGGGTTTCATTTTTTAAACGTATCGTCTAGAAACACAGGGGCTGAGTTTTGAAGCAAATCGAAGTTTTAGCTTCAGCACGAGTTTAGCTGCTTACTGCTTGTATGCCTGTCAGGCTGAGACAATGCATCTTTAATTTCAGAGAGATGTGGACAAAAGCACATGCCTCAATCTGGCGACTGTCAACTTCGCCCACTGGAATAAAAAATGATGTTGGCAGATCTCAGCTGTCACTTTTCAATTAACTGAACAGTAAATATGTACATTGGTTAAAAAATGCCATTTTCAGCTTTGTTTTTGAAGTTTCCACTGATCCTCTTTAATCTAATAAAACAATACAAAAACTAATGGAAGAAATACACTAAATATGTCCTTTATAGCTCCCTAGATGATTGAGGCTGAAGGTCTCAGACAAAAAGTCAGTATCGCCTTGAGTTGATGATTTAGACAGATGAACAGAAAGAGCATTGTCCTTGTATTACAGGATAGAGGTGGTTGGTGTGTAATTTAACTATATTATACTATATTATATTATGCAGAATATATTACACAGAAAGTGAACTTTTTGTCCTAATTATAAGTGCTGGAAAATAGGGTAAATGTAAAGATGTGAGCCACTTTGGGTGGAGCATCTCTAGCTCTACACTGGAAAAGTGGTCTAAGGAAGGATAAATAATGAAGAGGGTTTGGGTTCCAGCAACCAAGGTCAATTGCTGCGCATGGGGAGCAATGGCTGGCCAATGTGGTCTAATCCAACAGAAGAGCTACTAAAGCTCAAATTGCTGAAAAAGTCGATGCTAGCTCTGATAGAAAGTTGTCAGGGTATACTATATCAGTTTGTTGCAAATGTCGCAGCCTGGAAAATGGGTACGTGAACCTCAGAAGTAAATCGTGGAGCATCAAAGAAGGTGGTCTGGTCTCATGAATTCTTCTGTAATATCATATGCATCACTCACCTGGCGAAGACTTGGCGTCTGGATGCATGGGAAGAAAGCATTTTTGTGAAAGTGTTGTGCTATGGGCAATGTTGGGTCCAGCCATTCATGTGGATGTTTTACTTTGACAAGTGCTACCTAAATATTGTTGCGGACCAAGTACGCACCTTCACCTGTGGGATGTGTTTACAGGACTTGAAAGATCTGCTGTCAATGTTTTGGTGCCAGACACCGTGCTTTGACAGGTTAGGCAGGTGGTCAAAATGTTATGGCTGATTGGAATATATTTTGAAATGCTTCTACATCTTCAACATAAGGACAAAAGTCAAAGTCTAACCTACATACTATACTTACTAAGCTATGATTAGAGTAGATTAGAGTTCAAGGGAGAAGTCAGAAAATATCATGTGAATCAGTTCATACAAAGGGACTTGTTGTTGTCAAGTTTTTGTCTCGTCAGGTGTATTAATTAACTTCACCTCATTTACCAGAGCTCAACATTTTGCTCCCTGCTCTCCCACCTTATTTAACTTCTGGGATCTTTGAAATAAGACTTGTCAGTGTAATTGAAGTCTGACACCCCCCGTCAGACTGAGAGCATATTATAGAAAGGATAGAGACAAGCACAAAGTAAACTTTAAAGACTATAGTAATATATGCAAGTCTGCCTGTTTTTGATGCCACTCTGTTGTATAAAGATCCATCGCTCAATGCCCATATTTAATGTGTTGACTTGGAGCTCTTCTATGTTTGAGGGCTGCAGAGGAAGGCGGGTGTCACTGGGGAGTTACAATCACACAGTTGCACTGCATCTTGGCCTGAGGAGCTCATTCAGCGTATTTCTGCATAATTACCTCAAAGTGATTACAGAAATCAATGGAGTACTGTTGCCGCTGAGGGCACTTTCTCAAAGCTGCAGATAATCACAGTATACATACCTGTCCACACACATTTTTGCTCCTTTAACCTGTTGCCCTGAGGACTTCCTGTGCCTCGTATGATTATTGGAAGAGTAAGACTGAGAGTTTAACTGCATTTTATGAAGCCCTAGAGGCAGGTGTCAGGAAGCATCTCAGTGTGAAACCAACTGCACTTTTTTATGAGATCTGATACTGAAGATAATGACTGAGAGCCAAGACTCTACTAAATTGTCCATCCCGAGGCCCAGTTGGCAAAAACTGACACTGCCTAGTAATTTGTGCGGAGCACACCCAACAGAAGCCAACCACATACACCTGATAGCTGCTTGATTATTAATGCTGTCAAATGGAGTTAAACACAGGAGCAAAATGTGACCTTGAGAGAATATACACAATGACGCCTGTAAACACGATAGAAAGACAAAATATGTTCTTGCAATAGAACCCCTCATAGGCAACTCATAGGACTTGGACACATGTAGCTGTGACTTGGTGGCTTGTAAGTGCCACCTAGGGCTGAAAGCTGGAGTCTGCATGTGACAGGTTACATGAATAACCTCACACCAGCAGTAGATGGGGGCAGTCCAATTTAATTGGTCAAAAGTTTTTTTTAAGGAATTAAGGGTTGGGATGCTAGTCAGGGAAATGAGAAATTGAGAGATGAGAAATGGACGATGCATCAAAATGAAGGCCTGTGCTGAACTTTAGCTGTAGGTTACAGGTTAGTTAGTGTGTGGGGGGTTGTTGCTGTTTGAGGTTTTTTGAACTGAAAATGTTTTGTTATTTTTTGTGTTGTGCATTAGGGAGAATTGTCAGTTTTCAGTTGAGTTGGATTTGCTCAGCAGCTTTCAGGGCTGTACATCTTAGAAAAGCCAGACATGTATTGACTCTGGGCCATAGAAATCCTGGACTTATCCATCGGTCCACACCCTCAATGGCAGGCACATCAAAGGAGATGGTAAAGAGACTGACTGAACCAGTAAAAAATTTATGGATGTTTTTGGATTACAATAACACTTTCAAACGTCTGATAAAAGTATTTTACTCTATAATCCATTAACTTACTGGAACAGAAGGAACATCAAGGACACCATGTTTGTAAAGAACTGCAATATTATCTGCTTTTTATGCCACTTAACTAAAAATACTGATCAGCACAGGAGCCTGAAGCTTTGCTTTGAGGTGAATAACTAGAAGCACAGAGAAAGATGGAGAACATCCAAGATTTCCATTCAAAGATTTTCCTGTCTTCTGCACAGCCTTTTTACAAGGCCTTCTCACTGAGGCTGCAAATAATGATATATGAACATGAAGACGCCACAGCCCAGTGATGGCTGAAGACGTTCACAGCAGTGTTTATTTTAGTGAAGTAATAACTGTGAAATTGGATCATTCACTTATGGCATGTATGTGCTATTTGTATGCAGAATTTAATTTTAAGAAAAGCTGAACATGGTTATGTTTCCTATATTGCATTCCCATTATTCCATTACAACCCATTTGCAAACACCTCTTCATTTGGCAGATATGGCTAAATTTGTGTTCACGATAATGTGATATTTTCGGGGCGAACGTTCATAAAAAATGAATGTTTTCGCCTGGAGCGCCGACACCATCACTAACGCAGCCACGTGTCTGATGTACGATAATGATTCCCAGGTTGATTGTGTTGGGCCTGTCAAGGACTCCTCACAACACGCTTAGTGCAGAGGTCGAAACCATAATTGGAATTTAGAAAGCTGACAGGCTCTGTGCAACATGCCGACCTTGGGCCGGAAAACTTAAGCTGTGAGGAAAAGGAGGTTAGAGAGTATGAGGGAGGAGGGCAGCACAAAAACCTAGCGCGAGAGACAACATTGGTGTCATAAACTAAGCACACATTATAACACATAGACTTTAAAGATATACTGTATTATAATATAATATAAGTTGAGTCCTCTTTTACAAGACCCATTTTTGGAAAAAAAAATTCTGAGCGAGAACATGACCTGTAGTAGCAAGCAATATCTAGGAGTAGGTTTTCCATTATTTGTTGGGGATTTTTGCCTTTAATGATAGACAGTGTAGAGAGACATGGATGCAGAGCACACACAGGAAAGCTTGTCTGGGTTGGGATTCGAACTCACGGATACCTGCACAGCAATATATACACGGCGAATATATGTGGTGCGACATAACCACTTGGCTATCCAGGCCAACCCCTAGTAGCGGTGTCTAACATGCGTGCTAGCATTAGCATTACAGCTACCAACCAACAGACAGCCGTTAGATCCCTGGGTCTCTGGACCCCGCATATAAGACGACCCGTCTTTTTCGGAAGTTTTTCTAAGGAAAAATACTGTCTTACATTCAGGTCAGTACGTTAATTGTTATTTTATAGTATTCATGAATAGCATTTTTCAGCAGAAGTTTCTGTTATACTCTGTAATTACATCTTTTCACAGCAGCTTTCATTGTCAGTAGTCTGGATGCAGACTGCCTACTTGTGCATGTAACTACTTTGACTTTAACTGATATCTACCTCCCTGTTAACTCTGCTAATTTTGAATTAAATTTCTGCTAATAAGATGCTAATATCAACCAAATATTCCAGAGAGCTGTTGCTTCATGTTAAAAGTCTTAAACTGGACTTTTGTTGCAAAAAACATTGGAAATGCATGTGGATGCAAGTGTGCGCACAAGTTGTATTGTACAACTCCAGGTGTCTACAGACGGCAGAGATAAGCTCATCCTCCAATTTTAGTTTCTGGCTGATGTCAGGAGTTCAACAACGATAGTCTTTTTCTAGGGGAATTGCTCCAATTTGTTCAAGTTTAAATATTTTTAGCTCACTCAGCACAAATTCACGGTTATTCACGTCTTTGCTGTGACTTGGTGTACTCGCGTCTCATGAAAAATTTGCTTCGTGTTTGTCCCGAGCACGTCTATAGGGAATAAACACGTGACTGATCTTCTCGTGTTTTGTTGGCGGTCATAACTCAGACAGGGTATATTTTGCTGACCTCTTGCCTTTTGCAGTGCATCATATTTATCACAAAGTGCATCCTGTAACAATGAGACCTTGTTTAAAGTGGATACATTTTGGCCTTAAATCATCTCTCATTGTTCTCTTTGCCTTCTCAGCTCTCAGCAAATGCTCCTGGTAAATTATGACAGTCTTGACAAAAACAACCACGGATATTGTAAAAGCTTACTTTGCTATTTGCCATGACACCTTACAAATACTCTGTGATATCTCCTGCTACTACAAAGACATGTAATTTTAACCTGTTGTTGTTAATTGATTCCACGAAAGTATTTCACTTTGAAATGTAGAACACATTGTAGCCTCAGCTTTTCTCCCCAAAGCTAAATTATTAACAAGATTTAGTGTAAGTCTTTTCTCTTCCTCTTTTGGGAGTATTAGGAGTGAGCTTTACTGAAGGGGAAACTATTACTCTCCCTCCATCCTGTGAGGGCCGGCAGGGCAGGATTAGATGATGAAGTGCTTTAACCTTCAGTCATAAAGCCCTTCAGTCAAGTCCATTTGTTTTACCTCTAATGATGAATGCATTTCATAAGAACTCTAATCCTGGCAGGGACAAAGGAAAATGTCCCAAAGATACCAAAATGAAGCCTTAAATAGGTGAAAAACTCCTTTAAGAGCATGTGTTTCATGTTGACACAGTGCGATTGCTGCTATGTTTTAGAGAGTCATCGTTTGGATGGTTCAGATTGGCTTTGTCAGGCTGGAGGGGGAAAAATATGAGATTAAGAAGATGGAGAGACAAAAGATTTATAGCGTCTTACCAACCATTTGGAAATATTTCAGTCCAGATCCTCCTGATAACTACCTGTAACTGTCACACTCTGGGCTGTAAAGAACCGAATGTTTGTGTATGATAAAGGTGCAGTTGCAGTGTTGAGCATTTATCAGCAGCTGAAGTGAGGCTCCAGCTTTTGTGTGTGTCCTATGGTTGAACTTCTCCTTAATATCCCTCCAGGAATGAAAATGAAAATTTCCCTCCACGGATAAATAAAAAGCAATAAAGTATTCACAACATTACAGTAGCATTAAATCCCACTGGGGAACAGAGGACAAGACTGTTATTTTGGTTTTATTTACCAAGATGCTGGAGTAAAGACATTTACCTGAACTTGCATTTTTTTGTTTTATTTTGGTTTGGGCTTTTTTTTTTTTGCCAATTGAGGGCAGCAGAAACAAGTGGTGAAGCTGCAGCCATCTCAGACACATCAACATTCCTTTATAATCATGTCCCAACACAATTAGTCACAATATTCAATCTCTTTTACATCTGTGTTTGGTCTCCACCACCACCACCTGAGGGAAATCAGAGCCGTTTAGCTCTTATTTCTCCATCACTGGGCAGCATATTTGCTAACAATGAGGTTTTTTGTTTGTTTGTTTGTTTTTTTTTAGAACTTTTTACTTTTATAAAACAGTGAAAAGTGAGACTAAGTCCGTACAGTTCAGTTGGGGGACAGACGCTTAAAACATTGAGCTGTAAGGAGGAGGCTGCATAATAAAGTAACAGAAGCCACACAGACTGAACGCCTGAATCTCAGTGTCTCACCTAGACACTGAGATCTCACCTCAAGCTCTGAACCCACACAGACCCAACATGATCATGTGTTAAGTGACTTAATGTAAGGCAGCAAGGATTCCAAATAATATGAATAGGAATGGGACACCACTTGTACCACCATGTTACATAACTTTGACAATGTCAAAGCACCTTATTGTAACAGTTGAGACTTTTTACTGTATATTGTTTACATTCTTCATGGCTGAGGACCTAGAGGTAGTGACAGTTATGTTCTGGGCTCTTACAGAGCAGACGGAGCTAATTACACCTATGTGCTGGTGACAACTGTAGCTCTAATATTTACAGGTTGTCCATCTGTCCAACCGTCCCTCATTGTCCACCTCATTGTGGATGTGAAATCTCAAGAACACCTTGAGAGAATCACAATAAATTTGGCACAAACGCTCACATGGACTCAAGCATGTACTGATTAAAGTTTGGTGGTTAAGAGTAAAACATTAAGGTAACTGCCACACACAATATGTTTATGGCCACGTTAATGAATCGTGGATGTAAGCACTAATTAAATGGAGTGGATGGTGGAGGCATTGATTCTAGTTGTGGTGATTAATGCTCATTTATTTATTGTGACGTTATTCTCTTTCTGTTATGGTGGTTATGGTTTGAGAACAGAAGGTACTTTTTTGATGCCTCCTGGTATTCCCCGTTTTTCTAGCTATAACGCTATGACCTGTGGTATTTCCCTTTGGCAAAGTCCTCAGAAATGGCAGCTTTCAGAAACTGATACATAAAGGGCTCAGAGAGTCTGTGAGAGGGACCTCAAGGACTTGATCTCACAGTGGGATGGACCTCACTGACTTAGCAGGTATGAACTTCAAAGTCCATGAGCCAGTGAATGTGAACATTGAGACTAGACATAAAAGTAATGCAGTAATGTTTTCATTATCCACTAGTTGCCAAAAAATCTGTTATAACCAGCAAGTTTGAATAATTGAAACTGCTTGATTTGATTGAGAATAGAGTCTGGAGATTATTTTTTAACAATTATTATGTAGAGATGACACAGTCTCTTGAATGAAAAATGGCTTGAATGCTAAAATAAACAAATTAAGAAAAGTTCTGTTTTTCATCAACATAGTCAATGTAACAAACAGGAGCATCTGTATTACACTGATGTTGCAAGATAATGAGTGTTGATGGGAAATAAAAAAAAGTAATTATATAATCAACATTTTTTTATTCTATCAAGCAAAAACACCCCATCAGCCTAAAATTATAAGTGTTTGCTGAAACAAAGAACACATCAGCACTTTTATATGATATTTCTACACTGAGTAAAGCACAAGTCAGCTTATTAGACCTGACTTCAACTGCCTTATAATAATCTACGGTTTCCTGGAGCATCTGCTGCAGCATATTACTGTGAAGTGGGTGTACAGTGTGACAACCAACCTTCTCACTACTGTATGAGTTTGTTTTTGTGAAACAATAAAAAATTCAATGTTTGGCCAGCAGCGCTCTGACAGCAGCAGGGTGGTAAAAACTCTGAATTACTGTCAACAAATCACTTCAGAGTCTGAATCTGTCAGCTTTCTTTGGGGACAGTGCAATCTGCACGCATGTCAGAAGACGGTGGTGATATTACGAATTCAGAGATGGAGCAAGAGAGGCTTTAAATTTGTCAGAAGGTTGATGTAGTGCATGCTCAGCTAAGTCTTAACACCAGGACTCGTTGCGATTGCACATACAATTGGCTTCGCTCGTGTGAAATCTGCCGAAGTTTATTTGTATCAAAAGAGTTGTGCTGTCACTGGTTGACAGACTGATTGCCTCTAACAGCTGACTGAGCTGCGAACTGTAGGCCTAAACATTATCCAGGCACCACCGGGGTGCTTTTTTTTTTTTTTTTAAAAACTTCAGCTGGCTGACAGAAATTGAACTGTTTGAAACATAAACAGGATTAGATGATTTTTCTTCCTTAGAGCTAAAGCAGAGATAACCCTGTGTCCGTTCTCCTCCACTGCTGCCTCTGAAATGATAAAATGTGATTGGTATCGACCGCATTATTTAATAATATTACCTCACTGGTATGACATGGTTAATACGGAGTGTGCAACTCGCATTCCTCGCTGTATTGGAAAAGCAAGTTGAAGGAAGAGGTAGAAAACAAAATATAATGTGTTTTATTTCCATTTGAAGTTGTTATAGCTTTTATATCTGATCCAGCAACTGAAGAGATGGATGTCTGATAAATTATAATTAAAATCAAAATTACTTGATGTTATATATTATATTGAATGTGGACATGCAGTTTTCTCAGAGTCAAGTTAAGATTTTTTTATTTTTCATGTTACTGAAAGATATTGAGTCAATATGTCCTAATTAGACTATTTATACTTAATTTGAAATTAGTACAAGTATTAGAACAAAAGTTGCATCATTATAATGAACAAAGTCATTAAAAAGTTACATTTTCTAGTGCACATGATTAATAAGAATGAGAAACATTAAATGGAAGTTTAGCACAATAGGTTTGTGTGACAGCAGTAATTAAATATCATCATCGATATAACAAATATTTAATGTTCAAATGACCTATACTGTGAAGCTGGATGTCAGATAAGTGTAAATTAGTCACTGTTGCTCAAGTAAACGAAAAACTTGTGTTGACGTTTCATAACAAAAACAACATGCAGCTGGTGCTTCTTTGGGCTTTTGTAACAACGTGTTGAGATCAATTTTCACATTGCGTTCCTAGAGCTAGTTTGGTCAGTAGAATTTTGAAATCCGCAAATGTTCGCCCTTAATTAGTCCTGCTCCTTGTCTGACTTTTCTGCAAGCTCCTTTTTACTTTTGTTTTTGTTTTTTATATACCACCAATAATACTAAATAATGATACAAGTTGTATGGTACAACTCCCGGCATCCACAAACAACCATATTTCCTAAACCTGGCTGATGTCAAGACAAGCTTTTGTGTCAGTGTTACCTGAAAATTTTTGCTAAAGTTGAGGATTTTCGTGTCTTTCACACTTTAACACTGCCAGTGGTTAAAGGTGAAGGAAGTGCTGATTGCCACAACATTAACATCACATTCATATAACACTCCCTGATTTACCACTGAACATTACAGCAAACAATGATTTACAGCCTTTTGTGAAGTGTGAGGTAAATATTAGATTTTCTCCGATACAAAGGAGCATCATATTGCTTTCAGCTGCACTCACAACAAAAGAGGCTAAGCAGCAGCAGCAGCAGCAGCAGCAGCAGCAGAGAGAGCTGAGCCTTTTCTCAGTTCAGTGGAGCTGAATCTCCAGCGCCTGAACTGAATGTTCACATCTCCTAACAGAAGTTCAGCATTTGTTCAAAGACCTCATCTTTAAGTCAGACTTTCTTTGTTTATCTGTCATGATGAGTCACTGCTGTTTCCTCCCCGTAGACTTTGTCATCTCCCTGTTTTATACAAATCTAAACAGGTTCAGCACTAAAAACAAAGACTGCATATGTTTTTGTCTCAGAGCTTTGCCCCAGATTCATTTACAAATTGAATTAATACGGCACAGGGGATGTAAGGATTGTATTAATTTAGCCTGATGATACATTCTGTATCAAATGTTCCTGATGCTGCATCATAACATCATCATTACAATGCATGTAAAGAGGCTTCGCATGAATCAGCTGTGCTTAAATTGCACTGATCTCTCTCTCATGACCTCCCTCGTAGCTTTTTGTGCTTATCTTAACTGACAAGCTCCAGTGTTTTGCATGCAGGGTGGAAACATTAGAGACTGAGTTAATCCTCTTTGATTCCCTGCTGCTGTCACTCACACAGTCACATTTAAAGCCGCAAATGTTCCTGAATCAAGAAACAAACAGCGCAGCTTCACACCGAAAATACAGTAATACCCCCATCATTTAAAAGGATTGCAATTGTTTTAGTGGTAATCACCAAAGAGATTAAAATGGAAAAAAGATACTTAGAAATAATGGAGAGGTCCCAGTACTCCAGCATTTCCAATAAGCAGTTTCATGCCTCTTTGTTTGGAAACAGTTACCCAGATACAATACCCAGACCTCTGAGCAGAGAGTAGAGTTGTAACTCAGGCAGACAGGGCCTTGTTTGCACTCCTGCCCTTTTGTTTGAGCACTGGATCAAGGTACACATTTCAAAGTGCCACTTCATTATTGTGTTGGTCATTAATCTCACGAATAATCATTTGAGATCAGGCAGGAACAACTTCCAGATTTAATTTGCTGGCAGCAGCGTGTTGCCTCTCGTTAGCATATCACGTTCCATTCATTGCCAAATAAACTTGTCCAAATATAACAAGCGTGTGTGTATATGCAAATACCACAGGGTGATTTTTTTTTTTTTTTTTTTTTGGCAGAGACGGACATGTGCAATTAAAACATTGGACTTTTAATATGAGCTCAAAAGCATTTAATTTAATTTCACAGATGCAGTAAAATCTTTGTGTGCAGAAGCAAAAAAAGCTTTTTGCTCCTGTTTGCCAACAGTGTAGATGTTTATGTCCATGTGCGTGTGTGTTGCTGCATGAGTGATTAAAAAAACTGAACTTAAATCTAAAACAGAAACAATTCAAGATTTTTTTTTTTGTTTTAATCCGATTCCATATACATCAGTGAAATCTGCTGTTCTCCATGACTGAGCAGAATGAATGTGTAGTGCAGCTGCGACATAGAACTGCACACAGTTCAGTGTCTGATGTATACTGTTGTCTTTGTAATTCTTCTTCTGAATGATGGCCAGGCCCAGTGCTGTTATCATTTATTAATCTGTCCTAACCCTGACTGCTGTGTGCAAACTCAAACATTTAATGATCTAAAGCCACATTGTCTTCCCCCGTTTACAGATCGTCTGCTCAGGGATGTGAAAATAAATCACTGGGAGAGATAACGTCACATGCCGACCTCATATTTCTTTTTAACTTGATCATTCAGCATCAGATTAGACAACACAGTTAAATGTATTTGCATCAGTGTAGGTCATTTATACATAACAAATGTCTTTTGTCAGCATCTTCCAGTCGAGTCAGCTTCATAGTTTCCAACATAAAAACTGTTTTTCATCTCTGTTTGAATCTGATTTTACTGCCAAGATGAATGACGACCACTTTGCTCCTCAGGTGGACAGCATTTGGAAAAGACCTTAAGCTGATGTGAAAGGTCGAAATAAAGAGTCTAATAAAATATTTCACAACTTCTTAAATATAATTTTCTGCCAGTTAAGACAGTGATTTGAGGATGATGGTTTATACCACGAAATACTTGTGGAAAGCAGCAGGTAATCGACTCTTATGTCCAGTGCAGTGCAGACTCTGTGATTATACCTGTCGTTTGTTTTTGTTGAGGTCAGATCTGTAATTTAATGACTTTACTTAACAGTCGTACATATTTAGTGAAAGGTCAGTCTTCATTAGAGGCGAACGGCGTGTACATCGCCGTGGACAGCCACAGGCATGCATTATTCAGGAGACGGACCATCTCTGCTGTCTGCTCTGTCTCAGTTATGCCTCTGAATCTTCCCCCGAGGTTAGCCCTACTTCAGTTTCACTACTGAGGTGTCCCCCTAGAGCAAGAGTCCAAGTCCTAACTAAATATTGTGGCTGACATTTGATCTTAACTTGTATAAATCAATCTGAACATTTCCCATGAATCATCTGTAACTGCAGAGTTAAATCATTTTTATTGTGGTGTAACAAATCTGAGAGATGCACAAAGTCGCGGGCAGTGTCTTATATTATTATATGCATGATCATGTTTTCAGTTCACGAAGGCAGACAATGACCTTGAAGATTATTTCTTGACCTTAGAAATTCAAGGTTCATATACTGAAATTCTTGTAAAGCTTTCAGCTACACCTCATAACCTTCACCTGCTTGGTGAACCTGTTCAGTTGTCACGGTGAATAAAGGTGAAAAAATGCCAGAAGTATTTATACATACATATGCCATATCATAAAAATAGTATAATATAAATGCGTTGTATATGTCCAGCCATTTATCATCCATTTGAGAAAGCTACAAGATTAAAAGATAAGACCAGTCACTTTCGGTTTGGTGACAAGCTGTTGAATGTGTAGCTTTTCCAGGGACTCTGGTTTCCTCCCACAGTCCAGACACATGCAGGTTAGGATAAATGATTACTTTTAAATTGCCTGTAGGTGTAAATGTCGGTGTGAGTGGTTGTTTGTCTATAGGTGTTGACCCTGTGACGGGCGACCTGTCCAGGATGTACCCCACCCTCACTCAGTCAACTGGAATCAGCTCCAGTATCCCCTTCGAACCTTCGAACAGGGGATGGATGGATGGATCTCAGCGTCCATGTTAGAGGTTAGAGCAACCACACAACTACATCTTTCCCACTGCTGTAAAACATCATTTATTATTTAAGTGTCTGGTTTTGTTAGTAAAAAACTACAGTTGCCATCATAAAGTTAACTAAGGTGCTGCTACCAATAATAGGAATTTGTTTTGCAGCTATTGCTACTGCTGATTGGCATACTGCTAGCTTTTTGCCTTTGTGTACTCAACCACTCTGGTTGGTAATTATACTATTGTAACAGTATAGTATTGTATTGTTTTGGCTAAAGGGATTGGGGAGCTGTGGCCAATGAAGCTTTTGACTTGGTCAAGATGAGAGACTTGGTTTCTATTGGTGTAATTTGGTGGCAATGAACATTTTCCATATGGTAGTTTGAGTTTTAAGCACTTTCATGCTCATGAAGAGGCTGCTGGAGAAAAGAAAACAAGCACACTCAGTCAAATGTTCCAATAATAAAGAGATGGAATAACAAGTTAGTCTTTTCCCTTCCACTTCCTGTCTCATTATCTCTCCATACTTCTCTATAAAGTACCAACTTCCTCCAAAGTTTGGAATAAGTCTTCGAAATGTCTAAATGTTGAGTCAACTAAGCATGCATCATCTTCATTGACCTTTAAAGACAAATCCTCCAGTGTCTCTGATGCCTAGAAGTGGTTCAATAGTCCCTCTGAGAGTGTCTCTCTTGATGGGCACAATCAATAACCAGTTTTCACACAACATTCATCTTGGTGTTTGCCTAATCAGCAAAAGAAAAATCACTGACACTCACTGTTCAACTCTCACAGGCCCCCTTTCAGTAATAATGCCGTGTGCTAGTGCTAATCTGTTATCTTATGTGCTCTGGCATTGCAAAGTGTCTGCTAATTGGCTGCGCTGCCCTGATGTTTGCTTATTAAAGCCGTAGCTCGGGTCCTCTATCTCCACTTTAACGCACAATCCATAATGAGCATATTCACACAGCGCAGTTAAGAGCACTTTAAAAAATCATTCAACCTCTCTGTTTCTTTTAAAGCACGGACGCTGGGAATTCTGTGTCCGTATCAGGAATAATTACTGGTCTCAGCTTAATCTTTGTGCAACCACAGCTTTTACTTATGTATATTCACATGTATATATAACACAACTGTAGTTTATGTTTTTGTATTCATTCATGCTGTGGTGCACAAGTTGTGTATTTGGTAATTACTTTGTGTGCTTACTTTGTATGAAAAAAACGCATTTACCAGTATCATGACTCTCCCACCTACGTCCTCCAATTTGAGGTTATTTTTTCACATTGGACAGATGTTTAAAAGGAACATTTGCATAGCGCAGATATAATCCAGAGGGAGCAATCTTGTTCTTAATTTTCTCCTGTGCATGTCGTCCACGAAAAGTGGCTGCAGCTTGCACTTTAAAGGGAAAGTATCGGAGGAGGCAGCTTCAGCGGGACTTGTTGACAACTGGCGAAATTGAACAAGGATGAAAACATGATTGGAGGCATCAAAGCTGCAGACAGAAAAACAAAAAAAAGAAAACATCACTGAAAGCGATTCTACAGAACTGGCTGTGCACCCAAGTATAGAAAACACACAGAGACATTTATTTATTTAGTTATTTTGCTCCACTAGCATTGATACATCTACGTGATACCTCAGGATGTGTAATTTACATTTTTATGGTTTATATGGACACATCGTTTCTGTATGTTCTGATTGTTTTATCATAGCATCATCAATATTGATCCTTCCACATATGTCAGCAGTTTTCAATCAGCTCTTAATGATCAGCTTCAGCAATGAACCACTGATCTGTTTCCTGCGGTCACAGCGCGTCACATGATCGATGCTTCGCTCTGTGTTCCTGTCGCTGCGGCTGAGTAAAAGGTAATAACCAGACCAGACCTTTGTCTCGAAAGCATCCCAATCCCTGCAAACACACTGACAGTTAAACACACACAGGAAAGGGATACAGTACATTCACAAGCGCATGGCCTTGTCCTCCAGAAAATCGGAAGTGTGAGTCAGCTATTGGGAATGTGGCAACTAAGGCAAGCACTTGATATGCAGGCATCTGCTTTGTGGCTTATCTCCACTGCTCAACTGTGCAGAGCAATTGCTGCTTGGCTGGCCCCGCAGACAGCTTCCCCTTCCCCTTTTTCTCTCCTTCATCTTCTTCTCCTCATCATCATTTTCTCTGCCTCATGCCTCGGTTTGGTTTCTTTCTCTTGTTGCTTGTGGCTTCACTGCTCTTAATTGCTATTTTGGAAAGACATTATTGGAATCATTTCCAATTATGTCAGTTGCAATCAAATGGATGATTTAACCCTAATGCGAAGGATGGTCCAGTGCCATTTCAAATTACGTTAGCGTTGAAGCAGTGTCGCTGATAGGAAAATGAGCATAGGATGGAGAGAGCAAAGGTAGGGAAGATAAACTTCCTAATTTGTTGTACAGCAACGATAAGATGAGAAAATCACAGAGATAATCTAAAAACTCCCCAACAATGCCAAAGTAATCCTCATTAATCCTCATTATGTGACTAGAGCAATGAGTCAGTGCTCAATCTAGTCACTAACACCTGTTGGGATTAAGGGTTAAGCACCACAATTTATACTGTGTTTATGTTTAATAGTGTTATCAGTGTTTAAACAGTGATTTTTATATATATATATATATATATATATATATATATATATATATATATATATATATATATATAAAGACATTAACTGCTCAAATTCACTGTGAAAACATTTACCGTAAAGCGTGTTAGTTAAAGTCTGTAGTTACATTTTAGTAAAAAGAAATAAGTGAGAAACTGTTTTTCAGACTTGACAGCAGTCCCTGGTTCCCTGTTCAACACAATAAACTTTGATGGTGAACTATGTTCCATCCATAATCCTGAGATGGTTAATTCTGTCCATTTTAATTGTTATATACGATGTTATTATAATAGAGCAACAATTTACCAGCTTGAGGTAAATACGTGAAGTGATGATTGCAGAAGAATTAAAAATTGAGGAATGATTATTTGTCACTTGGGAAACCCTCTCATCAACTACAACCAGAACTTCTTTCTCAACTTGACTTAACTGCTCTTAACTGATCCAACAAAACCATCAATACATCCAGAACTCCTCTGCTCATCTAACCCTAACCCTCCAACCAGTATATGGGATTGATTTCAAATACTGACCCATCTTACCTCTCACCTCAGCTCCATGGCCTCTAGTACCATACGGGCCAATAGAACCAATCTCTGGACCTGATGTGACTTCAAACAGACCCTCAAAACCCACATCCCCAACCAGCTGTGAGCAATTAGAAAAGCACCATATAAAGGAAACATCATCATCGTTATTATTATTACATCAACATTTGACTATTATATGATTATGGAGTGTTGAAGTTTACACTTTCTGGTGGTTCAGTTTTCTACATCACATTAATATTTAAGTTTTTATTCATGAGGACCATTCACTGACATGAGTGCTCTACAGGTACTGCTTCCAGCTCATTGTGCACGGAGCAGCCTGGACACATCGCTGGGAGAGAAAGGAATGAGCCAACTAAAATATTTAAGTGGAGACAAAAAGTTTAAGGTTCCACAGCATGGAGGAGAAATGCTAACCACCCAGAATCTATTGAAATTTTTACCACTTTTTGTATAAAACATTGAATCTGATGATTATTAAAATAAGATTTGAACAGCTCTGAGCACACAGCAGGGCGTTGGACTGGTGTAAAGCCTGATCCTGAAACAGCAGTGGACTAAGACCTAATGAGTCAGAAATAAAGGAGATCAAATCAGAAACCGAGCAAAAAAGAAAAGATTAAAAAAAAAAAATTCGCAAACTAATTGTTCTGCACATTTGCTGCGTTTGACAGAATGAAAGGAAACCACGCTGCTCATAATGGGCCTGTGGCACAAGGAATAAAAGGTAATTAATGTAAGGGAGCGGCAAAGAAGTCAAGTCTTTAAATCAGAGCTGTAGTTAACGTCAGAAAAATTAAAGATCCTGCCTCATCAACCAGTCAGGTGGTCAAAGGGAAAAACACAGTCTGCACACTAGATCGTCTAAATCAGAAACTGGGGCCACCCACTGACCTTATTAGCCTAAATTAATTATTCCTATTGAAATAATAACAGCAGACTCAGAGCTGAGCAGCGTGCACCTACATATATTCATATAATATCCAACAATAGAACTACAGCAGGTGTTGATCCCAACACAAGAAGCGCTGATGATCATTTTATTAAAACAATGCTTTCTGTTGAATTTCTTTGCTCTTAAAAAATCACGGCTCAATAACTTGCCCTGCGGTGGTACTGAATTCACTCTGATGTAGAACTAAATAACACTGATTGTTTTTATTTAATAATGCTGCTGAATTATTTTTGTTTTCACTTTCTCAGCAGCATTTCCAGCCTGCTCACCGGTCTGTTGTTTTCCAGGAATCCTCAGAGCAGATTCATTTATTTTCGCCTGTGTACACTTTTTGTATAACCTTTGAATACCTTTCTTTTTTATTCCCAGACCATTGTAACAAGGAGAAAGTAGTAGACAAATGATAAGGACTATTTGTCAGTTATTCCCAGTTCACAGCCATCCTATTATTTTTTTTATGAGAGCTTCTGACACCTTCCCTGATGCTCACATCTATCACTTAACTTTTTTATGTTCGCCAGCAATAATCAGGTTGCTTCCGCTGTCTATATTTAGTTCCAACAATGTCGTCTAAGGGCAGCAGGAGATATCTATAGTGTAAGCATAAAGTGAATGTTAAAGCACGTGTGTCCCTACATTCACTGACCATTTTATTAGGAACACAGTGCTTGCACCGGTTAGGGTCTACTTGTGCTCTCAACTCAGCCTCATCACTTTTTTGACCGATGTTAGATTTCTGCTCCATTTTAACATGGTTACATGTCAACAGTGCCATGCGATAGGTCTGAAATCACTCTGATAGAACTAAATAACACTGATTGTTTTTATTTAATAATGCTGAATTATTTTTGTTTTCACTCTCTCAGCAATATTTCTGCAGATGTGAAGGCGGTGGCTGAGGAGGTAAAGACATAGCGATCGTCCGCTAACTCAGAAGTCAATTTGATTGTCATCCAGTGTGATACTGAACCCCAAATTGCCCCCTGTGAATGTACTTTCAGTGTGAGTTTCACTTTTGAGTTGTTTTGCATAGAGTAAATACTGGCACATCCCAAAGGTGACTTACTGGATCCAGATCTGGCAATTGGAAGGCAAGTGAACTTCATTGAACCCACTGTCCAGGCCAAAGTGTTCAATTTAAGTAGATCTATTGGCAGAAAATGAATATAATTACCTGAAAGTGGACTTTCAGTCCAAGCATTTGATCCCCATGTGATCTCTGCTGTTGTAGTTCATTCATGTCTGAGAGTTTCTAACTTCTGACTTATTTTTTTTTGTACTGCACTGCTACCACTTTCTTGGCTGATTCGATATTTGCACGAATGAGCAGGTGCTTGCTGACATGTTGTCACAACCACTTACAGGTTCATAATAAATGTGAAATTGTGCTCTGCATGCCACCTTGGTCTGTCATTCTCCTGTACCTGCTCCGTCTCTGTTATACTTGGAGCCATTTGCCGTGTCGTTCGTTCTGCCTTCATTATGTTTGCTGCATTCAGAGACACCATTAGCCTCTCATGCTCACCCAAATGTAACTCTGCTAATTGAAATGAGGCTCAAATTACAATATGTGAGGTGGCAATTTACCCCCAAAGTGTCCGCCCGCCTCTCACTGCTTGTACTGAATATGATACAGTAATCAGTTAACAGTTGGACCTGGAAGACGAGTGGTGCTGAGTACCTTTGTTGAATCAAAGTGCCTTGGGAGAGTTAGTGTAGATTTAGTGCAGTGGCTGTTTGATGAATTGTTTGGCAAGAAATGGTCAATATAACTGACACTCACATACTTAATGGGGCGATACCTGTGTAATTTCTTTTTAAAAAAAGAAATGAAACAAACAGCGGAGGGTGTTTTAAATGCAAAGATGTCAGCTGCAGAGATTTACTTTAGACAACAAATGAGAGAATAAGTTTTCAATCCATCCCATTTGACAATGTTGGTGTGAAATATGAGTACGGTCCAGCAGCGTGTGATTCTGTATCGTGGCTGTCCGCCTGCCATCTCCACCACGTCAATTCATCAGACATCAGACAGATTGGGCTGATGACGTCTACATCTCTCTGTAACAAACTAGAGCTGTATGCTCTATCACTGCAGTCAACCACCACACTGCTGCTCAGATCTGGCTTATTAGTCCAAACTCTTGGACCTGGCCTCAGGTAAGAGAAGGAAACTTCTAAAGGTACTAAAATCTGAGTCTTAAAAGTTTTGGTTACCACACTTCTATCCAAAACTTTATTCCTAAACAGTTTATGCATCTATTCTGATAAATCTGCAGGTGCTGTCAGCCACTTTCTAGACACACACCATCCCTTTTACTAATGAGAAAAGGATATACTCACTGTCTCGGTTCTTTGCTGATTGACTTCCTATTTCCATCCCTCATTCTCAGATAGGGTCTGTTATTAAGCAAATGAGTTGCTGCTCCGGTGGACTTTGCCATCAGATAGCCGTGACTGAAGGTTAATGACAGTGTTGTTCAACGGGAAACTAGGGGTGCAGAGGGGAGGGGGCTCTGTGAGCACAATACCTTGCTGTGTACACGTGCCCTCTGACCTGCCATCGCCTGCATCGCGCTCGGAGTTCTGACTCCCCATGGGTCCCGGATCTGCGAGAACAGGTGGCACCAGATGTTCGATGCTAAACAGAAACAACATCATTAATTAGAGCAGGTAAATGTGTCCCTAGTTTAATCCTCACTTCTACGCTGTACATGGATCGTTTGTTATAGTAACATAGTCTGCGCAGTCTGTGCTGGTTGTCATACACTAAATTAACTAGTAGTCAAGGCTAATGCAGCTGAGAAGCAGAGAGATGACGACCTGAAAGTGCCTGAGGTTGTTTTAGACCGAACACCTGGCGAGACTGTAATTTACTGCACAATCTCTCACCATTTACCGGATGACTGAATCCCAAGATTGTACTTCTTATTATTTCCTGTTATGTTCGCAGTAATATTTCAGAGTGGAGATGTTTCGCTGCCGGCAGTATGATAATCAAGTGATTGTATGTAATAGTGACCTCAAAGCTGCAGTTAAAATATCTTAATGAATTGCTTTCCCTGTGCGATTTACTGTTACTACTCAACATAATTTTCCCTCTTGTACTAATGTGTTGTTTAACTTCATTTACGCCCTCTGTGTAGCGAAAGTCATTTGCATCCACTCTATAATTAGTTTCTGTTGCTTTTTGACGTCAAAGCAAAACCAAGCAATGAGCAGCAGAGGAGTTTTAACTTCTGTTTTTGACAAATCCAAAAAGAAATTTGCACTGAAAAAATCTTTTTGCCGTAGGTTAATTGCCACGTTTGGAAAAAGTCAAGCTCTTTTGCCTGTCTTGAATGAATCCGTTCTTTGTCTCTTGTGTGCCAAACATAAAAAGACGAAAAAATAAATAGCTAGAATCCTGGGGGCTGGCGGCGCCAGCAGACATTGTGTTTGGCTCGGTGCCTGGTTTCAAGAGAAGATTCTCTCATTTGCATCAGGCTTTCCTCCCTCAATAGTGGGACAGAGAGGGTGGGCGGGTTTGGGGGTGGATTTTCCCATATTGCACCAGATAATCAGTCTGTCAATTTGAAACCTATTTTGTATTTAATGGATAAATATGGCAGTTATACTTAAATAAACAGGTGCCTGTACTGTACAGTCTATTGAACATCTGAGACTTATTACACCTCTAACTCTATTAATATGAGTGTTTAATGGTCAAGAGTTCACAGTTTGTTCCAGTTTACACCCGTTCACAGGCAAGTTCTACTTTAGGACCACTAAAATACCTTTAAGTAGATAAAACACATTCTGGATGATTCCCTTGTTTACTGATGTTTTACTGTGGTGATTACAAGATGCTCTTTTACCAATTCCAGTATCCATGAGAGAGTTTGATAATGATGATAATATCGGCCGCTATGAGCAAACCAGTTCCCTCTCACCTTTACTCATTCTGCCCAGCTACCAACATGGTTTTGAGTCATGACATGTTTTTTTTGGGTCCATCTTGATTCAGGTCAACAAGCTTTTGGATAACTGATGAAATTCTCTGCAAACATTCATGTTTCCCAGAGGAAGATTTCAAATGATGTTACTGATCCCGCTCATCTTATTCCAACATTAATAGGATGAGAACTGTGATTTTCATTTAAAACTTGGCAATTATTGAATTTTCCATTAGGTTTGGTTACAAATGAGAAAAACATTTGGTGCTCAACTTGATGTCGATAAAAATTATGAAGAGTCCAGAGGCTGAGCCAGAGTTCGAGTCCTAACAGGAGATACTAGAACATTTTTACACTCAAGACAGACATATACAGCACAGCATGAATTATAATAACTGATTATCTTGTCCTCATCAGTACAACATTTTAATTTGTCCAGACCTTTGCTTCAACGTCAAACACCTTCAAAACTAAAATGAAAGAACTCTGCACTAAGATGGCGAACATGGTACAGGGTGATGGAGGCGGTTAGTGTACATTAGGGTAAAAGCTGCTGTTGAACTTACAGGCGGCGCTGCAGCCGCTAATGCACCAGAAATGGCTTCTGTGTCAAAGAAGCAGTTGTTCAGATGGAAGCGGTCAAATGGAGAAGTCTCTTTTCCTTTTGGCTTGTCGGCCAACAACCATTCAAATGACACGCTGCAGTGTTTTTATCTCGAGGCGGATGGAGGAGGGGCTGAGGACGAGCATCTTCTGTAGGACCTTGACAAAACTGAGTGTATTGAGCACAGAGAGACAATGACGGCCGGTAGAAAATGAGCCTGTCAGTCAGTCCTCCTCTCCGTATCCTTGAGAGTGTTGACGTTTCCAGCGTGGTGGCTGAGTTTGCTTGTTTCTCTCATTCAGCTGCTGCTTTAAATCTGCACATCACTGCTTTTATCTGGCATTTAGGCCAGGATGTGCAGCCACATCATCAATTATACACTGGTTAATTACAAGAGATGAATGGATATATGAAAACAATTTACAATTAATTAAGTGCATATTTACACAGTGTAATCAATATAACAGATAATAAACAAAATTAGCAAAACATCTACTAATTAATCTTTCAATTAATAATTTGTTATTTTGGATATGAGTGCTAAATTAATTTCACAATTAATGGATGGATTGTAACATTTGATTTTAAGCCTAATAGTGCCATTTTAATTAAACTAAGCAAAGCAGAGGAGGCAGCTGCTTGTTCATGGTTATTTTTATGGGATAAATTAGAAAATTTCAAGGGAGTTATGAACTGGCTAAAGAATATGTTTAATACATTCTATAAACATGTTCCCACGGTTCAGTAAATTGGATCAAATTTGATAAGATTAGATTTAGCCATAGCCTCACTCAAACATGCACCTCTGTAAATAAATATAGGTCTCTTATCTGAAGCACTTTTACGTAAAATTCATAACACCCAGTGTTGCTGGGTCAGAACTGGTGACGTCTGAATCCTGTGTGATCGACAGATTTAAAACAGGAGGTTAAATACACAGAAAGAAATTAGGCCCATCTTATTCACAGATCACTGTAATGACTTTCTGTATCATGTCAGAGTAATAGTCAAACCGGCTGTCTGTTCTTTATATTTTCAACTTTTATCTCTGCCTGCTGCACTGATAAATGAATATCAAGCAAAACCTTTTACGTTGGCAAGAGAGCAGAGCCAGGACTTAATGTCTTGTCAGTCTTGGCTTGTGTACTGTCAGACTTTTTAATCAGGAACAGTCTCTATCTAATAAATGATACAACTAATTAGATGAGATGTCAAGAGAAGCAATGAATGATTTTAATAGCTTTATGAAGGAAACAGTATTACATATTATATAGAGCTTCTTGCAGTCAACTGACTTTAAGACGTAGATCCTATCATCGCTGCCGTATCTCTTTATTTGAAGTGTTATCATTCCCTTTTTTATTTTTAGCGTCAGATATCTTGTCTGTTGTTGTGATTTCGTACCTTCGAGTGTTTCCTTCCTGTTTGATTTTACGGCCCTAATTAGTTTCACCTGTGTTTTGTTACTTCTAAGTGTCATCATCTGCCTGTGATGTGACAGAATAAACCCGTCCATCTTTGCAGTAAAAACAGACGTAGCTTTGGGCCAAACATCTGTATCTTTACATTCATTCCTCAGGTGCAAAATTTGCAAGCAGTGGAACAGATGTTGCTGTGCTGCTGGAGGGTCAAGATTTGATGTGGTGTGATTGTCATATTTTCACTTTTCTATAAAAGCCAGTTGTGAGTTGTGAAGTAGTACTAGCTGTGGAGTCTTATATCTTTAATCAGTATAAATCATCAGAGCAAAAGATTAATAGCTACGTGCGAAAATATTTGCTTCTTTGATTAAAAAGTCAAAGCTCGACAGACCATTAAATGCTCATATGGCTCATTTTTGGAACAGTAGCACAAATAATTTTCAAAGAAGCTAACAACCATGACAGATTTAAGGAAAAACACGAAAAATAAATAGAGAAACAAGACAGGACAAGAGGAGCAACTCGTCAGTGTACCAAACATGTAACAGCCACATTGTTCCAGCATTTCAGAGCCATGTATTGCTTTGTGTATCTGTAACATGTACAAGCATGTTTACATTTAAACAAAACTGATCTTTGCCTAAATCTAACAAAAAAAAAAATACTGTCAGTCATGCCTTTGCGTGATTGTAAAGTCATTAATAAATGTATGACCTCATTACACATGCATAACTTTGACGCAGTGAACCGGTTTGTCTATTACACGCTTTGTCATCAAATTGGGTCGTGGGGTCACTGAATGATTTGATGAGTATGAAAATGATGTGAATCGTATGCTGTGGCTTTTGCAGTCACCATATATCAATCCGGTTTGAAACCTGAGGGAGATTTTGGAGTGATGTTTTGGAAAATGCTCCAAACGAGAACAGGAATGTCTTTTGGAAGAACGGAGTTCATTGCTTTGATCCAGTTCCACAAACTTGTAGAATAATGTCAAGGTGCAGTGAAACTAGGTCTGAGGTCTCCTGGCCTGATTCTTGGACAAAACACTGCAGCGTACAATAGTCAGTTTCAGTGAATGAAACAGGAAATGCAGGCAACTCAATTAACGAAATGGGTCTCAGATATCTGAACTCTTTGCCCGTTGAATCCTTTATTACAGGCTGATGACTAATACATGACACACAGGGGATGTCTGCTTCAATACCATCCACCTTTTTCAATTAGAAATTAATTATTCAGGAATGTATCTGAGTTAACTGCCAAACCTCACCACTCAGACATCTTTCATAGCCCATTTGATTAGTGATAATTTGTTCATAGCTTGGTAACATTTAATAGAGTCCACAGACACCTTAGTGTGCACTTCACACATAAACCTTCGAAAAGAGAAAAAATCTCCAGGGCAGGAAATGATTATGTCACAAGTTATTGCTCTTTTGCCCCTCTCTTTTTTTATACTTTTTTTTTCCAGCTGAATAAAGCACAACATCAGTGATTCTGGCTGCAAAAGTTCAAACATTTCATGTCCCACTGAGGAAGAAGAGCAAGCAATTAGACTCATAAATAAGAGAGAGGCTGAAAACCAGAGGGGACTGGGGCAGCCTGTTTTGTCATCACACAGGGTTCACAACAAGGTTAAGTAGAATCCATCATCCTCCAAAGTACCCCAAAACACCAGAAACTGTTTGAGAGTAACAAATATCCAGCAGTTTGTTCAAAAAACAATATGAACAGAACCCACACTTCACTGCCTGCTCATACCATCTTGAATGATTTATGTTTAAGTTCCCGACAACACGTGTCTTGCTGTTTGATTTGACCTGCTGCTGTCATGCCTTGTATTATTAACACTGTCCCAGAAGGACAATCATCACCTGTTGTTAACCCACCATGGAGTGTTGTCCCCAATGCATAATTTATGCTCTGCAGTTAAATGAAATCAAGCAAACTGGCTGGGCTCTTCCAAATGTCTTTGATATTTGGGTCTGCATCCGATATAGAGACCATACATACACACACACATATATATATATATATATATATATAATGTATATGATAAACTGGGATAAGACTCATATTTTCATGTCAGATCCAGCGTGCAGGTTAAAAGTGAACATATATCTGTGTCTGATTTAAATCTCCACAGTTGAACTTTCTACTTTTCTCATATCCAAACCAATTTATTTTAAAACTTCCAAGACTAATCAATTGAACTTCTCTTTTGTAATCCTCGTCCAAATCTTCTGAAACCAAATCAGTGCCGACACTCCCACCTCCCCAGTCCCCATTACCTACATTGACTCAGACCGGTGTGACGGAATGAGATGGGATTTAACAGAGACTTAAGAAGAAAGGTGAACTGGACTGAGGAAGGGAGTCGAGGTCGGTGCGCGCTGAGAGCAGGTACAGCTTCAGCTCGGCCTACTTCCGCCAGCGTGTTGTACGAGTGTGTGTGGCGTGTGCCTGACCCTGAGCTGCAGCAAAGCAAAGACACTGACCCCTGGGATACAGATCCAGTATCATGAGGGTCACAGCAGAACCAAGAGGAATTTAGCAACTCTTTATCACCAGGGATGGGAAAGGACAGACAGAGAGGTCACACGGCAAAAAGCAGCATTCTTCTCTGTCTCTGCTGCTAACAGCTGTTCTCTCTTTCACTCTGTCTGTTACTTGCAGCAATGAGTTTTCAATTTCTGACCTAGAATCATCAAAACTCTATATCTCTGAGTGAGGGAAGGCAAGAGCAAGTTTTTCTGTGAAGTGGGTTTTATTCTTTGAACCTCTAATAACATCTTTTTGGTCACTTGGGGGCAGTGAAAGAAACCAAACTGAAATATTACCTCACTATAAGAAGATACTAATAATTTCTGGATGATTTGGGGGACACTGTGGTGCAGTAGTTAGCACTGTCATCTCACAACAGGAGGGTTTTGGGTTTGAACTCTTCAGCTGTTCTCCCCATGTCCTACCCCTATGGAGTTAACCCAGGTGACCCAGCCTTGTGCCCAGTGTCAGCTGGGAAAGAATAAGTTGTTTTTGCAAACAGCTGCAATGCCTATATGCCGCTACGCAGGCAGCCCCTAGGAGCAGTATCTAACATGTGTGCGAGGATTAGCATTATTAGCACTGCATTACCAAGCAACCACTTGGTAGCCTTAATGCGCGGAGAACAATTTTCACCGGCCCAATTTTAAAACTATGGTGGAGTGCCACAGTTTCATCAATGTCTGAGAAACACCGTCATCCTCTGCTGTTTGTTAACTTGCTCAACGTTTGAGCTGCTGTTTTCTAGTGACTCTCCATGTTCAGGTCACATTTCTCCGGGTCACTGGTGTGTGTGAATCAGAGGAAGAAGCTCTGACTCGTTTGGGGAGAACACGTTTCACACCGCCTGTTGGTTTGGACCCCTGGGTGTCTAGACCCTGAATATAAAACGACCTGTCTTTTTCAGACTTTTTTCTAGGGAAAAAATTTGTCTTACAGTCAGGTCAATACAGTAGTAGCAACAGGTTCAAGCATTTCTAGGTAGGTCGGATAAGATGCTTTTAGAACAGCCCCTAAAAGGGGAAGACAAGAAAACTCACCAATAGGAAAACACTCTAGTAGGTGTAGTTTTAGAATTAGGTGGAGGTTCTTCCAAATCTCTGCTGGGAGACCAGAAACTGTAGTTTAGTTCAGTCCCAGGTATGGGCAACATGGATGATGTTTTGCAGAGGCAGCACAGGGTGTTTGCTTCAAAGAAAAGAAGAAACACAACATCATCCTGGTTTGGCTTAAAATAACTTTCTTGAGGTTTGGAAATGATTGTGATCACAGTGTTGATTCTCTGAAGAACAAGACTCAAAACAGTCTCCAAACCACACAATGATACATACACTTTATATAGTGTAATACCAACATGTCCATTTCACCAGCTCTTGCTTTTGCCCAAAAAGTTTCTGATGTGTCACTGTTGAGAAACTGTAAGTTTAACTCAATAAACTATTTACTTTGAAGGCACATTTAATTAGAAATCATCTGAGTGTGAACAATATAAACACCAAGCTCATTACAGGGTTATAAATTATATTTCCAGCATGAATGTTTAACAAAAAAAAAAAGACTTACCAGGGTCATTTGTGTTGGAGCAATATTAAAACCACCCTTCATTATTTTAGAGAATTATCAGACATCTCCGTGTCAGATGTTTTACACTTTAGCTGTTTTTGAAACCTGAGAACGTTCAGACTGTGTCCTGAGACTCGGTTGGTTTGTGCAAACGCAGCTCGATGCTGTTAGTCTTGTGAGTGATGAGTTCTATTAGTTTGCCATTTACAGGAACATTTGAATGAAGAACATAAAGACACAGAAAGCTATTCATCATTTCAGGCCACAACAACTCTGCAGGTAATAATTGAAATAGACATTTATCTTAAAACCCATTGAGGAATGGTAGCGCATGTCTTGCCCATTTCGGCTCGTCTTCACCTCTGCTGTTTCTAATTTAATGCCTGTTTCAACAAGGGTTGTGGTTAAATGATTGATCGAGGTGGTAAATACTGTTATTATAATGCAGTGTTATACAATATTGGAGTGGACAGGGATTCTTTTCAAATTAGCAGCATCATCCGTCTCTTCAGTAGCTCTTCTTTCTTTGAAAACTATTTATCCCATTGATTTCTCGTTAGAGATTAAATTATAGCGGCTTCCACGTTATTTTCTTATTCTCTCTGTTCGCAGTTTGAAATTCTCTGGAGGTTTTGGTTTGTAATGAGCTCCTACTTCCAGATAAAACAGTGACTCACCAAGAAAAGCTCAATCTGCATTCAGCTTCACTGCTGACCCTTTTTTTATTTGTGTGTGTGTATTGATAGAAGGGCGACAGGAAGAAGACAAAGAGGTAACCTCACATCTGAACTATGAGCCACTCAGATGTTTGTGTCTTGTGCTCAGTATTGGTTATGAGTCAGCCGTCATAATGACTCCAGACCTTCAAATCTCCATGGCTCACGGTTGTTTGTGTCTCTAACATCATTACTAACAGAGCCACAGTGAATGTCATGTCTCCAAAACTGCTTGGTTTATTGAAAGAACAATCTGAGATGATTGACTCTCAGTGAAATATGTAGAAAAGGTAGACATTTAATCTATAATCTGTTCTGCTGGTGATCATGATACCAAAACCTAGTGTTTAGAAATTAACTTTTTGATTATTGTCAAAAAGTTAATTTGCAACAATGGTCAATAGAGTGTCTTTATAATAATAATCATCGGCTTTATTTAAATAGCATTCTTCAAATTAGCAGATACAGTGTTCTTCACAGTTAACATACTACATTAAATTGACCACCTTGTGGTTGAACTCCTCGACCAACCACTCCAAATACAGGTGATTAATGTTAAACATAAAAACATGTTATGTGAGGTCAAAGTGACCTTGACCTTCAACCACTAATATCTAATCAGTTCACCCCCAAGTGAATGTTTCTGCCAGATTTGTAGTGATTATCATCAATTATCTTGAGATAATTGATAAATCTTGAGATATCACGTTCAAGTGACCAAAATCATGATTTGTGAGGTCACAGTGACCTTTAGTAATTTAATGTTATTCCTTCTGGGTATAAAACATTTGCTCATGGTTGTTTTGAGAAATCCTATTCAAGGAACCAGAAACATGTTTTATGAAGTCTCAATGACCTTTGGGTGTCAAACCTTTAGTCAAAGTGAGTCTAAGTGAATGTTTCATGCAGTTTCTCAGATATTGTCCCTTTCGTCAACAAGAATGGGATGAACAGTGTAATCAAGCCAGAACAGGACTGATACTCTCTCTTCATTTAGTGTTTGTCAATGGCCTGGCTCCTGCATCTGAACCAACTGAAGTTGTGAAGCTGCAGATTCACTGAAGCAAAAAGAACAGGGAGTTAAGAGTCGTCCAGATGGGAGTAGATAAGAGCACGGATAATTTGTTCTCTGATGTTCTTTGGCACTGCTGGAGTGATTTTTGTGGGAAAAAAGAAAGAAAACTAGTTTCTTAACAACTCAACAAGTTTTCTTTGCTTTTTAATGGATGATTCTCCACTCTTGTTAACAGTTATACAAACATGAATACAAAATATTCATTAGGTAGGCATCCTTTGTGAAGTTTAAATAACTTACTGACAATCCTTTCTTAAAATGTTAAACTTTTTATGGGATGTAAAAGTCTTTATATCATGACTAAACTTTCCTCCTACGCTGAAGACAAAGTTTAGCTGAGCTGAAGTGTAATTAATCTTTATCAGTTTTATTTAGTCAGTCTCTTTTCTTTCTTCCTTACCGTGTGGTCACAGGACTCACTTTAAAAGTCTGTCAATAAATTCTGATGCAAAGAAAATTTGAAATGTCATCCGACATTCACGTTGGTAATGAAATGAAACAGAAGACACTGTAAATAGGGTTATGTGGCTATGATGGCGCTTTAACAATAGCTTAAATACAGCAACATTACCATAAGTCTAGAGCAAACAAGTCGTTTTTATGTCTCAGCCAACATAGATATAATTGCAAAATACCATCTCTAGAAAATTCTAATGTGATTATTTATCTTTATAAAAGCAGCACTAGTGCAGTTAATCACACATGCTACACTGACATTGAAGTTAATGTATGTGTAGGAGAAATGTTAGAATCGGAGAGAAGTTACTTTGAAGAAGCTGTTGCTCTGAAATCCATAATGTTAAATTATCCAGTTCCACCAAGCAGACTGATATGAAGCAGAGTGTCTCTGTAATAGAGCTGCTGTACTGACTGTCTCCAGTTGGTGCTGTCTGTGTGTTATGTTAATCCAAATTATAAGTGCCCCCACCCCAGCTCCTTTGGCCCAAATAATTTCAGTTTGATTGTGCAGTTGTTTGACTCAACACAGAGGTCTGCAGAGGTAATGAATATGAAAAAGAAAATATGGATGAGAAGCGTGAAGAAGCCAGCGTTCAGCAGCTCAATTTCAGCTTTAATTTGTTTCCAACCGTAGGCCACAACTATGGTGCACGAGCGTTTCTTTAATCTCTCCATTGTCTTCTGCAGTCAAGCACTTTTAAATGGGAGTCAGTGTGTCACATTGTTATTTGACATTGACATCGAGCCAAAAGCCTCCTCCATTCTGTTTAGAGCCACTTGAGACAGACAAACAAAATAGATGGAAGCACCTCTGTCATACTCGATGTTCACCTTCTGATTGCTGTTTGAGCTGCTGCTCTTATTTAGAGAGTGCTCTGCGCTGCTTGGTGGAGGAATCAAAGCGCTTTCTTTTATCTCACTATAATCAAATATTCCACATCACGCATAAAGGAGAAAAAAAGCAAAAGGAAGAATCTTACCACTGGCTTTGCAAGCTAATCTTCCCCAGTGCACTCTGAGCATAATGTTCACAACCCTGTGGACATTAACAGCAGCTTACAGCCTGCGAGTGACAGCAGAGTGCTGTTTTTCGAGACTGCGGGGTCTGGAGATGAGGGCTGCTGTTTAATATGTATGGCCTCACTAATTACAGGCCTCTTACTCTAATGATGTGGCCTTGAGACTGGCATAGAGGAATGGGCTCAAATATTCACACACACACTGATGCATATACAAAAACACATGACACCCAGTCTGGCTAAGTTTGAATCAATCTGAGAAGCCGCTTTAAGCAAATCGCGTTAGTAGAAATTTGAGATGGTGGTGTGTAGGCTGTTTGAAGCACATGTGCTACAACAGATAAAATATTACATAAGCTCGTAAACAACAACAACAACAACAACAAAATCTAAAAAAGAAACATCTAATGAAATAAACAGCGGGGACTGTGTACACCTGGAGATGTCAGTATAACACAGCAGAGATCACAACAAACAATGCAAATTTATGGCAACTTGCACAGATTGTAACATCAAACTGGTCCGGTTGAGGTTCTCAGGCTGAGGTTGCTTCTTCAAAGCTGGCACCACGGCATCAACCTTGTCAGTTGCCTCGCACCCTGTCATCCAGAGTCAGTGAGTAATCTGAAGTCTCAGCTCCTGCTTCCCCAATCAATCAGCTATTACCCTGCTGTCTGCAGGTCTGCAGGAAAACAAATTACCCTCACTTTGCATATATTCAATTATCTGTCCACATCTTTTCTCCCTGACATCTTTTCTTCTATAAACACACAACAGCTGCACACCCCTCCACCCCTCCTCTGTAGTTATGTTTATGTTGCCTTCACACCATCTTTTCCAGAACTCTCCAAAGCCACTGTGGGAGCTCACTGTGGTGGCGACATTAAACACAGGGAAACAAAATATCCTGTTTGAGCCTAGGCAGACTGACACATCACAGCGGCTATATTCTTTGATGAATGCCCTTCTGAAATTTACAAAATACATTTCAGCAAAAAAAAAAAAAAAAAACAAAACAACTAAATACTGCACATTCAGGAGCTTGTGTTGTAGGCGGACACTGCATTGTGTTCGTAGAATATAAAGTGAATTAGTAATCCACACAGAGCAGAAATGTATTCTACAATTCACAGGCTACATTTGCATAACCCTTGTGCTGCATTAGTTAATGATGGAACAAGCTGTTTTTTTTTTCTACATATGGGTCTTGCACTAAGATGCACTGGCAGCTCCCATGAGAGAGCTCAGGCTGAAATTGAAAGCAAGGCATCCTAATTGTTCCTCAGCCCTCAGCAGGGTCTGTGCTGCTATATGGCAGAGAGTCCACAGCACTGCGCCGTGCCGCACCACGGCGAGCACTAGAGGGAGATTACAGCGTTGTGTATGCATTCTAAAACCGAATCTTCACCAGCTCTGCGGGTGGTTTTCACACCCACAAAATGGTTCAATTATCCAGTCACAGACACCCATCCACACCACTCTCACATAATTAACTCAGCCGCACACACGCAGAGAGGACCGGATGATTTGAGAACAGCTTCGTCAGTCGTAAAATCGATCTAAATGCATACCCTCTCGACCTTTGCCAAAAATAACAAACCTGTCTTTTTTTCCCTGCTTCCTTCCACCTCTTCTTTGGTCGAAGCAGAACACATCTGTGACTGCCTCATGTTGTAACAGCGAAGGCAATAGTGCCCCCTTAACTCTGGCATATGTTGGAATGTGACAACCAAACAGTTTGGACTTAATTAGACATGAGTAAAGCTGCAAGACTTAGAAGCACAGTTGTTTGTGTCGTCTTCAGCGCTGACCCAATTGGCAAAGTCATATTCGTTACAAAGCGATACGCTCTGAATGTGAACGCCCTCCCTCACCCCCACCCCCACCACCACCACCCACCCACCACCCTCCCTTCTGTGGCTCTTCTCATGTGGTTGACAGAGAACACGATGTTGCTTTAATTGCTGTTTTGTTCTGTGCTGAAATGCAGAGGTTACATGAGGGAAAAATATATCACGGACGAATGCTTAGACAATGGGAAAACGTCTGACACGCTTAACTCGTTCTGCTCAGGTGTCAGTTATTCTGTGTTCACATGAAGCTTTTATTTTTTAAGCAACAGTACAAACAGAAAAAGAGTCTCCACTTCCTCCTGTTGGTTAAAAATGAAACCGAAAGGATCAAGGATACAAGTGCTGCCATCTTCAGCTGCAGTCTGTGCAGTTATGTGGACTTTGATGTTTTAGTTTGGTCCATATCCCATCTGCTAACATGAAGGAGGCGGCGTTTATGACATATTCCAGCCACCAGGGGACGATACAGGTGTTTTGGGGTTTGTTATGTCATTCATCTTTATATGCAATCTATGATTGTGCGACACACTCTAGAGGTTCAGTTCTTAGCAAAGTTCAAATTAAAAACATAACAATTAAAGTAATGATAGTAATGTTTGCCAATTAGCATTAAGCTAATGATGTTGCCATGATGCTGACTCCCAGTTACTTTAAGTTTTATGTTGGCTGTTTATGGCAAGACAATGTTTAATTTGTTAAGTAATTTTTCACTTTCTGTTTTAAAAATGTGCCACAAGGTTGAGGAGTTGTCTCAGACAGAGCTGTGCTCCTGAGTGATGTCGGTAAATTAACTATTAACTCGCTTTCACTGCTGTAATTTGTGTTGTTGTTGCTTTTTCAAAGAGTAATTTGTGTCATTTTTCAAGTAATACACTTAGCACTGACACACACACACACACACACCTCTGATGAATGGCTGCACCTTTCAGCCTTTGGTTTTTGCAAAGTAAAGAGCACACAGTCATCCATCGTGCAGCTCACGGTGAACTTGTGTTTGCTTTTGTGCGTGTGTGTGTGTGTATGTGTGTGTGTGTGTGTTTGTGACTGCGTGAAAGTAGTGAAAGGAAGAAGTGTCTGGGGAACGGGAAAGACAGAGGGAGGAGGACAAAGCTTGCTCAGTAATAACTTCATCATCACATGGACTGATCATCATACCACATATACAGGAATAATAATGTCACCTGTGTTACATTTAATTTGATCCCGACATGAATTTATAAAACACAGGGTTGGACTGTGGCAGTTACTTTGGGACAAACCTTTCAGAACAACTCGCATCTCCATTAGCATATTTTCAGCCAGACATTTTATTGCCTCCCTGGATTTTTTTTTTATTCCTCCAGCAGATGTTCTTGTGGCTATCATCAAAGAGATTTATGCAAGCTGATTACAGCCAAAGAGTCTCCAGAACTGAATAAACATATTCAAGCCGGAAATGGACCCAGGCTCCTTCTGTAGCTAAATAAGGTCTGAGCTCCTTTGGTCTGTAGTTTAACCTGCAGGTGGAAGGAAACTAGCGAAGGTTGAACGTGTGGAAAAGGGAGAAATGTGATGAAACTTGTTCAAGGCTGGAGTGTACTGTGCTTTATAAGCAAGTCATAAAATTTTAAAATCAATCATAGCAGACTCTTCTCTCCTTTGTAACAGCAGGACCAACAGAGATTTGTTATCATGTTGACCTCCGGTCTTATATGTCTGCATTATTGGCAGTGGTTTGCAGTTTTATCCTCCTGTGGACATTTTTTTCTTTCCCTTTTTCGTTAGGAAGATTATATTGAATAACCACACACAATACCACATCCAACCAAACCACCCTGCCGTTTGGTCTCTTAGCTGAGTTAATTTCTCATGGAGAGTTTATTCACTGAGGGTATCTGTTACTAATTAAAATGTTAGAAAACTCAATTACAATCTACATTATTTGTAGTGATTACTTGGAGAATAATTAGATTTAATTATTAATAACTTCACTTTATGTACAGTCAACTGCTTTAGTCCCTAAACCAAATATTAACAACATTTAACAAGCGTATGCTGCGGTTAAAATATATTAGAATATTATACCGTAAAGCTGCAAATAACAGCCTGGGCATTCATTTTCCCAAAGGACTCAACAGACCCTGTGTTTATTTGGGACAGGCATCTATATAAGACAGACGTTTATTTTTTTAAGGCAAATTAGCTGATTCCCGTGGTGCTCTGGTATCATTTCGTTTTTAAGTCTTTCATTGTTAATTATCAGTGGAAACTTGTATCTATGGCCGGATTCACACCGCACAGCGCGTCAGCACTGCAGGGCGGAAGCTGTTTGTGAGTGATGCGGGAGCATGTGTGTAATTCACACCAGGTATGTCTGTGGGCCTGGTGCATGCGCGTCACATCAGCTGTCAGCCCGGTCTTTAAATGCACTGGGCCGAATGTAGCTCTGTCTTTTTAAAAGTGCACGTAGCCTTGTGCATGTCCTAGACTCGTAATGTGAGCGGTATCAGAGCAGAACTGGAGTGAGACGGAGTAATCGCCTGTCTTTGGATAAAAACCTGCACTGCGCCCATTTCACATGCTCCCATGCTCTGGTCTGGGTGCAGGGGAGTTAGAATGAGCTAAATTCAATGACAAGAAGAAAATCAGACCCGGCCTTTATTTGAGACTGGCGTTTATTGATCAAATGTGTTACTGTCCCTGCTAATAAAATAGACCAGAGTCTATTCACCACTAGGCTATTATTTGCAGTTTTATGGTATCAACATATTATGTAAGGGGCCCATTGTCATATGCCACTGTACAACTATGCAACTGCAATTGACAGCAGCGCCTCATTTTTCTTACTTTTTTCCTCTTTTTACCTAAACTTTTCAACATTTTAATTAAAACATTCTTCCTTTTTATTGGGACGTTTTTTTCATGTTTTTCCCCCACTTTCTTTCTTTTATCGTGTTTTTTTTTTTTTTGCTTGTTTTTTCTTTGACAACCAATGAGTTTTTGAGCCTTTAGTCTATTGTTACACCAGTGATCACTGTGATGCTCAGAGATATGACCCCACAAGAGACCCCAGATCCTGGTGGAGAAGAGGTAGATGTAAAGCAGGAGTTCAATGCCGTGAGGAGAAGGAGACAGTACAAATCATCAATACCATCTGTAACTATGGGTATTGTACGATCTATCCCTACAAGATCAAGGACTCAAGGCACAAGTCTACACAGGGAGTAGCTACTGCAAGAGCAACATCATGTGTCTCACTGAGACCTCTCATTGGACAGCGGAGCTGATGAGACCAGCAAGAGGAAGGACATGAGGATCATGGTGTTTATTAACGAGAGAGACGGTGTAACACTGGACACATCAGTGTTACTGAGCAGTGCTGCTCACAGGACATTGAGCTGCTCGCTGTTGTTGCATTTGGTCGTACTACATCCAGAGGAGCTCTCGCAAGTCATCGTGATAACAAGCTACAGATGTGATGCTGATACTGATGCTACAGCTACCTGTGAACTCTGTCATGTCCCAGCCCCAAACATCACCCCCACCCTCCTCCTTATCTCTGGACTACAAAATATTTTATTTTATGTTAACTTTTTTATTTTCTGTTCATCTATTTTCATGGTCTTTATGATGTCAAACAGATAAATTGCCCCTTGCAGGACAAATAAAGTCTATTCTATTCTATATCCTTCCTTGGAGCCCAGAATTCCTGGCAGCGCCCCTGCTGACAGCTGACTGTGTTATGTGCTTGTTCCCTTCTTTGCGCCTGCATCACTGAAGGCAATGAATTAAGGAGTAAACAGCTTGTTTGCCTACACCTAAACACTTAATTACGAACATACCGGATGCCTTCAAATGATCACACAACATCCCCCCAAACTCCTGGTGCCTGATCTGTCTGTCAGTATTCAGCTGCTGTAAACATCAGGTTTTAAATGACACCAGTTCAATAGTGACAGGAAGTACTACAGAGACCACCAAGGCCTCCCTCTGCTGATGTCTCCTGAGTCCTGGTCCTGATGGAGAAGCAGCGACAGCCAGCTCAATCAGTCATTCAGACATAACCTTTTACATTAATGAAGGAGCACCTCTTAAATCAAACGAACAGTAAATACCACACACTATTGCTCTCATGAGTGTGAAAGTTACTTCTAGCACCGGAGCATTGGGTTAATGAAGTCTACTTGGTGAGCGAGGATGAAAATACATTTGTGTAAGAGGATTTTTTTTTTTTTAATTTCCTCACATTGCACACAAAGTTTGAAGTAATACTGCCTGTGGTCAGATGTGTTTCAGTGTATCTTTTCTTTTTAATTTGAAATGTATACATTTAACATTGTCTCTGTATATATGATTTATATTTGACGTAGTGGGATTCTGTTGTGTTAAAAGCTCAATTACCAATGTTTTCCACTTAATTACTCAGATGTTCATTAACTGTCGGATGAGGGGCTTTTTTTTTTTATTAAATTAACCTTTTTGTGCTAACATAAGGAAAACCTTCAAGTAATTAACGCTTAGTTAGTGAAGACAGCACTGTCCACCTCCGCTGTCAGCGAGTTTAGCTCCATTCACTCAGACGTTTTGCCGAACGCTGAAAAGATTGATTAAAACACCAGAATTATGTCTCACAGCACAATTAAACTCATTGATTTGCTAGAGGGAGGCTAAAAGAGATTCCTGTCCCCTGTTGACTGTTTGTCCAATTCAATTTGTTGATTATTTCAATTGATTTTGAAGCTTCAGCTTGATGACACCTCTACGTTTTTTTTTTTTGTTTTTTTTTTACTTTACATTTATTCCCAAATCAAAAAGTGAGATGATGGTGGAGCTGATGGACAATCTGATGTTAAAGCTTTTCCCAAAATAGAAAAAAACTAGAGTTACATGTACAACAATACAAGCAATAAAGAAGAAAACTCATCAACAGCATGAGTTCTGTTTTTACTTGTCCTGCTATGTTCTTCTGAAACTGCAGTTGAAAATATTTTTTATGTATTTAAGGGCTAACTAGCTCCATGGTGATACAACAATGCTGCTAATTTATTACATGTCTCTGTGACTTATAAGTTTGGCCCCAGTTAGACTTCCTATTTCAAAACAGCACAGTGGGCTAACGATAATTAGCTGACCTGCTTTTATCTACCTCTGTGTGAAATGACCAGTTGTTCCCAACATCACTTTGGTAAATGTGATGCTGCTTTAACTGTAAGCTCCTCCAGCGGTGTCAGTGCAAATAGAAATGTTTGTTATACAATTTTAGAAGCTGAGTCTATTTTTCAGTGCTTAGGTCTGCATTGAAGTGCATGTGTGTTCATGAATTTACAAACACTGATCCGCATAAATACTCTCTTATCCCCCCCCTCCCTCTCTCTCTCTCCCTCCCTCTCCCTCTCCCTCTCCCTCTCTCTCTCACATACACACACATACACACACACACACATACAGATAAGCTGGATCTGAGTCGGTTGGGCCTGTGAAGCGCCCTCTACTCCCTGTGGTCTGCTGCTGGCTAAGCCTGTGTTAATTTCGCTAACCACCTTGGCCATCTTCTCTACAGTCATCATTAATCATCTCTCTCTCCTCTCCTTCTCTTCCCTCTCTCCTCTACTTTCCACCCTTCCCCCACATCCTCTCTTTTATTTTCCTCTCCCACAGTATTTTTTTGCTCCCCTCTTCTGCTGCCTAGTGCTTCAGTATGTGTGTGAGAGCTGCAGTGATGAGATAACACCAACGGGCCTAATGGCTAGAATGCAGTAAAGTTAACAAAGGACCCAGTAAATACAAATAATGCAGATAATGTTGTGCTACACTGCTTGTGAACATTGTTAACTGTAAAATGTGTAAACCATCTACAGCTAGAATGTAAAATCAATTATTTTAATTACTTTACTCTGATGCAGGTCTTCCACTCTTTTTAGCATCCACCAACATTCAGGCCACTGTTTTTTTTTTTTTTTTTGTTTTTTTTTATTAATGTTCCTGACTTATGGAGGTCAACTCTTGTATGTTGGATGTGAACCATAAACTATTCACTATTATGACTTTACACTGTTTGTTTGTTTTTTGGGATGAATCTTTTTTATAGTCACAGCTATAACTCACATCGAGCACGCAGATGTGCTACAATGCATAAAAGATCATCAAAGCTCATTAAAATGAGAAACCACAGAAAGAAATCAATTCTTCCCAGGATCTCAGGAAGCGTACATGACATGAGATTAGGACAATATGGCAGGAGCCCGCCACTGAGATGAATTATTTAACTGCCATATTGCAACATTTGGGCAGGCCTGTGATTCACTCATGAATCCATATGCTAGCATGCTCTTTTGTTTTTGTTGAAAATAACTGCATCATGAATAAATGCGAATAAATTTCCCAAACTGTTGGTTCTGTATTCACTGCTATTAGCTGAGGTTGCTATGAAATACATACCCTTTCTCCCAGGGAGACCAGTTAAAATGTTAACAATTCACAAAAACAAATGTGATGCCACTCAGACATGAAATGCTTTTGAACATTATGTTGCTAGTGGCAACTGACTTAGTTCTGTTACAGCAGTTATAAGTTGTGTCAATTTTTAAGGACTGAATGACCTGGCCTGTGAAGATCAGGCCTATATAGATTGTTCTTAAATGAGACCGTGTTGCCTATGGAGATTTTCCTTTTGACTGGTGTCATGCACTACTCATGCTATGCTGCTTCTGTTACTCCCTGTCTTCCTGCTCATGTCAACCAACCAACCTCATTGAATCTTGGGATATGCTGGACTGTGGAGGATCCAACCATTGTAGTCTTTGCAACTTGAGGAAAGTAGGATAGAGTTCTCAGCCTCATTTGAAGGAGCCTTCAAAATAAGACAACATAGTTTCACACCTATGAGGCATACGGTCTTCAAAGGAGGTGACTCTTTAATTGAAACACAGATACAGTCAATTAGGGCCAATCCCATTTCTCTTTCTTTTATTTTGCACTCTTCAAGTTATTTCCTGTTTTATTTTGAAATTGAATTTTTTTGCGTGTTGTGTATTCCCACAGGAAGTAGAACATGAGACAGGAAGTAGAACGTGATTACCTGACCCCACCCTAATGTTTCACATGTCTTCTTGTCACATGCTGGCTCATCTGTGTTTGTTCCTCTAGTTGTTGTCCTGTGCTGTTGGATTACTTTTCCTTGGATGGACTTCTTGTCTGGGATTTGTCTTTGGTTTTTCCCCTACTACTCACTGTAAGTTTTCTAATTTTGTTTCAATAAACTTTTTTGTCACCTGCACCTTTCTGCATCATTTAACAATGTCTCTGAATTCAGGCCCAGTCCCCCTCTCCCACAGGTTGTAACACCAATACATAAAAATTAGTTGAAATTGCTGCCTTCTTAAGATGTTGTTTTTTTTAATTAAATGTATCTGTTGAGTTACAAATATTCATACTGAATGTATCGACATTCATTGAATTTAGTTTTGGTTTTAGTTTGGATAAAAACCAAAATCGGGTGTGTTTATCATTACAGTTGAATGAATGACTGTATGAAGCACTAATGAAACGGCTCGAATCTCAGTCCTACAATGGAGGATTTAATCAGCTGAGAGGATGACTACCACTGGAATATCTTCTACTGGAACGTGGTGTGGAGAATAAGCTTCAGGGGAGTTAAGCTGTATTATAATAATATTAACAGTTAAATGGCTTTTTAAGTCTGTTCATTCCACTGTATGGGTTCATACATTTGTGCCTAAAAAAAGAAACTGGTTAAACTGTAAAGTTCATATAATACTGTCCTCTTTCACTCAGACAAAATCATTTCCTCTATTATTACAAACATTAACTGCTGCCCTGTGCCCCAGAAAACTGAATTTGTCACACATCAATAGCTTGACTACACATTGCAATGAGTAGGTCCACACTTCAGAGTCAACTGCAGCAGTTCCTCGAAGGAAGACGAGTAAAGAAAGACTTGTTAGAAAGTGGAATTATATGACAGAGCCAAAGAAATGACAAATTTCAGTGTGTATGTTATGTCAGAGATGAGCCCTGCTTGATAATAACTGGTGGGATTTCATTTTTGTTTTTATTCTTTAAGACCAACATCTCCTTTAATACTGACTCATTTCCCCAAATTGAGCATATACGATACTTCACTATGACATTTTTAAAAGTAGCATCAGTTCAACTGCATGAAATGCACAGTGTGCAAGTGTGGAGGCAACTAGCAATGTGAAAGCAGAGCAGGGATGTGTAAGGGTGAGAGGATCTCAGCAGTCAGCTTCTGTCTTCAAACACTTTAAAAGGTCATTTCTGCCACTACACTGAGCCCACCTGGCATTTCAGTGAAAACGATCTCTCTCTCTCTCCACGCCAGCGTACAGCGGGATCTTTGAACACAGGACATGGATGAATAACATTTTCACACTCCAACGGAGGAGTGTGAATTAAACAAAAGAACTCAAAAACAAATTGAGTGGGGGTATTAATAGAAAGAACTGAATCAACATTTTGATAACAATTAACTGTTCACTCTGATTTGACCCTGTCAGTTGTATTTACCACAAGAAACTCATAGTAATTTATGAAACTATAGACTTTATAGACTTATGTAGACATATATATTTATGTAGTAGATTTTATTGGGTGAAATAAAGTCCACATCTAGTGGATTCTAGCAGCTGTAGCTAAATAAAACTCCCTACCTCCATCTTTAAATCCTTCCACGATTAATTTCAATGTAAAATCATCTTGTATATGCATATGATACAATGTTCAAAGACTGAAATTTGCATTTCAGCCACATTTTCCACTTTTATGATACTATAGGTAAATTTGAATCAATACAGAGTTCTATGCAGGTCTCACAACTGCTCGTGTTTCACTAACACTGTGTGCATGGAAACAGTTTTACTTGCCCTCCTAACATACTGTTTGTTCAGTACAACCTGTTTAAATATATAGAGTACAATGTATAGAGTATAGTATTTACAATAGCAAATACTATTAAAAATGTAATCCAACCCTAACCCACTGGATACTCACTATTGAAAACTAAATGTGAAACACAGGGGTTTGATTTATCCTTTAATCTTGTAATTTCTAAACATGCTCCCATATTTCACTGTATTAACAGAAGAAAAGGCACCATGAGGAGTGATTGAAGAGACTGAAAATATAACGTGTGAGGCTTAAGTCTGAGCTAGTAGCAGCTCCCACCTTGTTTATATCCCATTTTTCTAACATAACCTGTATCCTGCAACAATGTGCTATAGATAATAAGATAGTTAGCATTATATTTGCTGGATAACACCACAGTTTAATCCATTCATTATCCTCTGAGGGTCACTCTGGGGCTCGAGTCACTTCCAGCTGACACTGGGCAAGAGGTTGGTGCACCCCAGGCAAGTCACCCATCTATCACATAGGTGACATATAGAGACAAATCAACCATTCATGCTGGCAGTCACATCAACGGATAATTAAGAATCACCAGTTAACCTGGATGCCTTTGAACTGTGGGAGAAAGCTGCGCAGTGTGGCACTCTGCAAATCCTTTAAATACAAAATATTGCCCATGCTCTGAGTTTTAGTCAACAGCCAACTGTGATGGCATTTCCATTAAATGGAACCAAAATTCATTGCTTGCGGCATATTGTATAAACATCTGATTTGAACTGCTGTTTAATAGGAGGTTCAGAACAGGGTGTTCACTAACACCGTGGGCATCAGACAGAATGCCTGCAGACAGGAGATTTTATGCTCAAAAGGGGGTTTATTCATCAATAAAGGGTTTCAATAATAAACTCAGCATTTGAGGGAAGAAAGGAAAAAACACAAATGGGTGAGCGAATCAGCACTGCCGCTCCATGTAAAGGTGAGGAAAGGAGGAGTGAAGGGGAGTGCAGTCTGTAAATATGGAGTGATCAGGTGAACTCAATCAGGTAAATGAGGGAATGATGGAAGATGAAAACAAGAGCCAATCATTAATAAGGAGAAGAGAAAAAGAAAGTAAGGATTAGGATTCAGGAAGAAGGTTACAATTGGCAAGCGTCATAAACACATACATGGGTCTGGTATAAAATTGTGTTTTGGTGCTGCTATGACATTGGTGACTAACTCCCCCGATGGGGGTGATACAACCCACAGAGTGTCACTCCACAGTGTCCATGGTACCCCCCTACCAAGTGGCTAATGAGGTCAAATGATGAATTACACAGTCAGTTTAACCCAGAGGCTTTGAGAGAGCGAACACAGAGCAGATTGCAGAGGGTATGTTAGGCCAGATCCAGGACACCTGTGATGCAGTTACTGTCACTGCTTCCTTTAAGTCTGGTCATATGGACAGAAAGGCAGCGTGAAAAGGCCTGTAGCAGAAACCCGACAACAAAAGACCCGCAGAAAGCTGCTCTCACAAAAACACACTGCACTCGGTTCAAAAACTTGAGCCAAAAAGTATGGACCAGTTCAGCACACAGTAGGTTCATAAACAGTGCATCTGCCTCTCATGGGCTCAGATTAATTGCTGGATGGTTAAAGCCACAGTGATTGACAGATGACTTGCAGACATGAGAGAGATGAATATGGAGCAGTTCATCAAAGTAAAATTAATATTGAATGTTTTGGATTCCTTAAAAATATTTGCCAAAGCCAAATATTTATCTTGAAATGTTTTAGCTTTAGCTCATGAAATGTCATCAGTCTGTATGTGCAGCGCTGGGTGAGCTGTTGGCGCTCAAGCTCTTTTTTTAATATTGAGAGCTATTTTAATAAGATCATGTCTGAAAACCGTCATGGCCGTCAAAATATTCTGTTTGCTGCTGCTGGTCTGACTCACACATGTAGCGTATTGTGTCCTGTGTCCTTCCTTTTTTAAATGTTTAACCTGAAGGTCACATAACTCATGTTGCCTCCATCTATACATGTTATTATGTACATGAGGAACACGCATATTTGACCTTCTCAATGCTCTAGAACATATATGGACTGTTATGATGAAATCATATTTTATCATTATTACAGCAGAGGCAATTCTTCATGTCTTCATCATGAGTATTAGAGCTCCATCCAACTGTAACAGCACTATTTCATCTTCAGCTGTGGTGATTTTCCACTGTTGTTAAAATGTAAAGTTATTGTCATTCATTTTCTGATTGTGAACATGTACATTATGTTCGTAAAGCCGAATTAGTCGATTTATAGAAAATTATTTTGATATCCAATTATTTCTTTAGATTTTCTTCTTTATGCATCGTTGCCACAAAAGACTATTTGTATTCTTCTGTTAAGACTAAGATCTGAGAAAAACTGATGGGAATTTTTTTGTCATTTGCTGACACTTTATTGACCAAATGATTAGCTGATTAATCGAGGGGAAAAAAACTGTCAGATTAATTGACAGTGTAAATCATTTTTATAATGTATATTTCCACTGTATAATGGTTCTTCTAAAACATTATAGTCGCTCAAGAGGCAAATATATTGCATCATTTACTGTGAGGAGTTTTTAATATCAAATATAATCGTCTTTCTATATCATTTGTCATAGATCCCTCAATTTATATATTAAAAAAAAAAAAGTCTAGTCATTTCCATTCTGATTTTAAAAGATTTTGGATTTAAAAAGGCGAGTGGTTCAACAATAAATGATACCACAGGTAGTTTATAGGACTATCAATGATGGAGTTATTTTCCGACTGGCTCCAGGTGCAGGGCCAGGATAAAAGCTGCCTATCACCACAGACCCAGACAGCTAATGTGGCATGAAGAGAGGCTCAAAAAATTTGCCTGTGGTCGGAGCGACCCTTTCTTATAACTGGGTCCTGTTTAATGAACTACAGAGGGTTTTGAATGACAAATATTTTTTTTTTTTTTTTAATGCCAACAAACTGCTCAGTGCATCACTAATAAGGTTAATTTGAGTCCCGCCGGACAGGAGGCATTAGCTTAAGTGTTTATCTGCCACGGCTCTGTCTCCTGTTAGACTGACACAAAGAAACAGCACTTGCAGAATCATTAGAATGACACTAACTAGAAGGTGAACGCCCAATTTAACTCATCAGGTTTGAGCCAAATGAATAAGATGGGCTCATGAATCTCTGACTGCTTTGTCTGTGCTGCAGGAAACATTCCTGTTGCGACTGTGCTTTGCATTTTTAAAACATGCAATGATGTTAAAGAAAACATGCATAACCTATAGATCTGCACAAGTGTCTGTATTGTAATGCCTGGGATATGTAAAATGGATATTTCCAGGCCCCATTTCCCCAAACTGATTACAATTACAAATTTAGGTGAAGCCAACACAGCACAATAGTTATCTTCAGCTATAGTGATAGACTTCCTTAATTAAAAATGGCAGACTTTGAGACTGTTGCTGAATGAATTATTTTTCCGAGATGCTGCTGCTGCCTCGGTGCTATTCAGTCAAAAAGTCAGTTTACACATGCCAGAGAGCTGAACTGGAGGCTGCTGTTAAATTCACCAGGGCTACTGTTGCATACAGTGAGCCAGATAAGACTCATTTGAATAATTCCCATATAGCTGTGCTGCTTTATCTCGGACTGTGGCCATCTGAAATGTGTGGTGCCGTGCTTATAAAGTTGTCAGATAACGCAGCACCACTGTTAATCAATAACAAGCTTTTGGGCACCCCATTGTATTTTTGTCTCAGATATTATTGACATCCCCTCAGACTGTAAGATCTATAATAGGCTTTGCCTTTGCAGGGAAATTGACATTTTAAATTCTTCTTCAACCACGTCTTTGTCGTGTCTGTGAAATTTTGGAGAAAGCGGAGCAAGACACCGCACGCTGTGAGTTTCAGGCTTCATGGGAGTTCGCTGCACAGTTGCAAGAAAGTGACTGACTAAGCTTTAGTTCTTGTGTTGGGAAGGGGGTGGGGGTGGGGGGGTCTAAATCCCAAGTCCATTTAATCATCCTGTATAGCAGATTAGCAGGAGGCTATTAGTCTATTAGTTGAAAAGAGTTGAGAGATTTCCTACTCCCACACGTAGTCACGAAATCAGCGTGGCACCTGCAAAGTCTGCATCACCTGCCGTAAAATCAAACACTTAAAGAGTTGTGAGAAACAGGCCGAGCTGCGGGACAGGATGTAATGTAGAGGAGGACGTTAGAGAAATCTCCAGAGGGTTTATGCTCTAGAAAAAAAAGAGACAGAGAGCAGATGTTAGTCATTGCACTCAAGTACCGCAGAGTTTACACGGGCATCCGCTATCATTAGCAGTTTATTTCAAGATGATCCAAATTGTCCAGTGAATTCTAACCAGAGACATTAACATACACAGGAAGGGGACCGAGTCCAAGACTGCCTCTGCAGCAGGAGTATCTGAAGATGGATATTGTCTGCTGGGTGCCAAGACTATTTTGGGAGCCTGAGCCCCTGACTTGTCCCTGGGCAGCTTCTGATCAGCTTTGTCATCAGGTGTGAGAACAGCTACATACTCGGTGAATGAACATGGATACATCCTGACATTCACACCTTTAAGAAACTGATGGATCTTTGTTACTTCTCAAGTAAAGAGAGTGGAAAAAATATAGCTTTGCTGCCTGTTTCACTTTACCTCCCCTGTTCTTTTAAAAATTGGAAACATAGAGAGGTGAACTTGTCATCAGTGATAACCTTCAAGTGGAAGGCGGCTGTAACATATAGAGACTTTTTGCAGTATTTTGGGATGCATTCCTATTACTGCTGGAGCATTATAAAGGATGCTCTGAAAAAAGAGAAAGCAAGAGTTTGGCTGGGTTTTTCAGCAGACACAAAGCTGTGAGTGTGGGTTATAGGGGGGTTGTGATTTACTGCTGGTGGTTGTGTATGCAGAGTGCAAAGCAGCGTCCGGGTCCATCCTGCAGGTTTTTCCATGTTTGATACGCTGATAGACTCTTTGACGTGTCTGCCGTTTCTGTTTGTTTATTCCATTTCCGATCTCATTGCCCTTTTATTCTGCTTACCTTTCCATTTTTCTTCGCTCGCCGCGCGAGAAACACGAGCTGAAAATGAAGTCTGCAGCGCGTGCTTCGAGTCCAAACAACACAGAAAGGCTTCTTCTCTCTTTTTTCCTGCTGTGCGCGCGCGTGTGAGGAAGAGAGTCAGAGTTAGAGGGAAGGAGAGACACATAGAGACACAGAGAGAAAGAGAGACTTCTTGTGCGGATGAAGTCGTGTCCTGGAGAAGTTTTCATTGCGTGCGTCAAAAGTGCGTGAGGATAGTGGCGCATTGGACGACTGGAGCCGGTGCTGAATGAACGGAAGGAGGAGGAGGGGGATCATACATTAACTCCCGCTGGCTGCGGGGACTCTCCAGTTGATATAAGCTATAAGACGGAGGAGGGACGCGCTCAGAACATCACCGACACATTTTTTTTTCTTCTTCAGGGGACTCACACAGCGACAAATGAAACCCAAACACAAATCCAATTAATTTTTTTTCTTCTCACCCCCCCTTTTGGCTACCCTGTGTTTTCCAGGGGATTTTTACGCAGCGTAAAGACAGTGGAGGAGGAAGAACGCTGCGGAGATGAGTGTTGCTTGGTCGCACATGCTCCTGAAGGATCTGCTCTCCTGATACAGGGACCAAAGAGGACGAAACCAGGCTATCCATGTTATTTTTCCAAAAGAAGATCGCAAAGGTGGAGCGATTAGAGAAAGGCTGATGACGGGACTATTCATCCTTTCAGTGCATCAAAAGCACCAAAGGGCATTAGAAACATTTGGATGGAAATCGGGCAAGTGTTTAGAACTATTCTTGGTTTTATATGAAACTGGTGATTAGTTGTTGTGACACTGCAAGGATTTTTCTTCACTGAAGACTTCTTTTTTCCCCATAAAGGAGTAAATTTATCTGTGTTTTTCAGCGAGAGGTTGCAGCTTATGATATGAGCGGTTTGTGAATATCCATTAAAAAACTCTTCCCTCAATTATTATTTTTTCCTTTTCAAGAATTCCTAAATCTAAATGGAATTAGTTGAGTCTGAAGCCGTTTGTGAAAGGAACAGACATGGTACATGGACACAGCTTCCATCACGGTAAGACGCGTTTATCAGTGCGAGGCTGACACTTGCTCAGAGCTCTTGTTGCTTGCTTGTAAACCCCATGAAAGAAATAAAAAAGAAGTACAGTGATCATGTAATTAGTTGTTCAAGGACACTGAATACCAGGAAACAGTGATGGTGAGTTGAGGTGATGAAATAGTGTAAAATGTGATGAGGTGATGTTCAGACACTGCAGCCTGCAACCTGTAAACTCACTGTTGAAGGTCACACTGTAACTTCCTGTAGGATCTGTTCTTATTTGAAGCTGTTGATATTTCTTTTCAGGAGGAAACATCCACTTAGAAACACGTGGTTATAATCCAGGTGGACATTATTTTGTTTTCTGTTGTTTAGGATCTTTTAAAGAGTTTGATTTTCCATCAAATTATACATTTTTGCATAAAGTTACACCTCAGGCCTGGAGGCTATGATCTGTGATATGTGAAGTGGGGTGGCTTTTCATTTGTTTTTACACCAATGAATCTTTTAATCTGCACAATTTGTCATGTATCTGTCTGTTAATTTGCTGTGTTGGGATTCCCGCCAAGGTTACACACAGGACAGGTTTAACTTTAGCATAATGCTTATATTCAGTACATGAAATCCAAAACCTGAAACATATGCCTTGCTGACTCAGCTGAAAAGGAAGCAGTGCATGAAAGAAAATATTAGATAGTTTTGTCACAGTCTCACATTGAAAATGTGTTCATTTCTCTTTCTTTTCTCACAGTTGTTGCAAGTCTTCTCATACTTGGGTTGTCTGGGGCAACAAAGAAGGATACAGCAGGTAATCTCATCACTACCACCACCACTGCGTCTTCTCAGCCCAGATGATGCGTTCTTCTTCAAGCTTTAATGTCTTTTGTCTTTTCCTTTATGTCACTTAAGTCAAAAACAACTCTGGAGTGAAGCCTGCAGGTCAATGTGGAACATGGGTGAAAGAACCAGAAGGAGGACTCTTCACGTCTCCCAATTACCCAAACAAATACCCTCCAGACACAGAGTGTGTTTACATCCTTGAAGGTGAATATTCTCTTTAAGCACAGCAGCAAAAATGAGAAAAAAGAACAGTGATCCAGCTTTTCATTCTCAGCTGAAGAAATCATGGGGTTTCTCCTGTGGGGAGAGGGAGAATCACAGAAACTGCTCAGAAAATGATGAAATGTATTGGTTTATTAGACAGCAAGTGGCTACTTCAGGCTGTTATTGTTCACTTTAGGAAATATATTTGATTAATCAGCTCAGATAAGCAGGTTGAAATATTACCATAGCGAACATGGAGGCTAAAGACGGCCACAGCTCTGCTGTTTCAGTTATGTATTGAATGTGTGGGTGAGCTGATAATGAAACAGGTTGAACATTCATCAATGAAAGCATGACTAATATTTTACTCTCAGCTCTGTGCATAGTGGTAATTATCTCCATTGTGTCTCCTATAGCGCCGCCAAGGCAGTGCATCGATCTACATTTTGAGGAGAATTATTCAATCGAGTCGTCTTGGGAATGTAAATTTGACAACATTGAGGTTCGGGATGGACCATTTGGCTTCTCCCCGATACTCGGACGGTACTGCGGTCAGCACAGCCCGCCAGATATCAGGAGTAGCGGCCGATATCTCTGGATAAAATTTGTTACGGACGGTGAACTGGAAGCGGTGGGATTTTCAGCAAGTTACAACTTCACTGCAGGTACATATTTTTTCTACTTATATTTGTGTTGCCTTACTGCCTCTGTCAAATCATTTCTTACGTTCTAAGATCTATGCTTTATAGCTCTAACAGCAAAGCTCCCTATGAATAACAAACATCATCCAGGGTACTCGGCCTTGTGGAAGCCTCTCGCAGTTTTATTGATTGTCTGTGTGCACACGCTCAGTATTTCCATTGGAAATATGCTGTCACTGACTGGGATACTCATGACTGGCTGGCTGTGATTTCTTTTATGTCTGTATTTGGAGTGATGTGGAACTGTGTCAGATTTTCATTCCAAGCAGCAGCACTGTTCCCTGATTCACGGGGGCCGCAGGAAGCCAAGAGAGCACAGCAAAGTTAATCTGTATTGTTGAACACAATCGTGGCAATTAAGGTTGTGTGTAAAACCTCGGCTTTCTTAATTTGGTTGAGATCCCATTACTGAAGCGCCGTGGGGATTGATGACAGGGAATCAGGGTGTAACCATGATTTAATATTCCTTCACCTACACTTGACTGGGTTTAATAACACTGTCAACTTTTCTTAGTGTATTTAAGGCCTGAAAGGCACTGTGCCAAACAGGAAACAGGAAGTGCAAGCTAATTCGACTTCCACCAAACACATCTACTGAACCTTCAGGGGCATTTTACCATTGGAGATTTGAGTGTCATTGTTTATATGACGAGCACTTATGCAGTATAGTGGCCTTTCATCTGGAAAACATGCTGGTGGCTACAGGCTTTTGAAAACAAAGGTACTGAGGTGAAGAGGGACTATAGATTTATCTCTTGTGGCTTTGTGTCTGTGTTGTTTTCAGCCAGTAAGAATGGTTGAAGCTCTTCAGTGGAAATTACAATGAAAAAGTGCAATGAAATCTACTGAGGAAGGAAGCGGAGGACTGTGCAGCTGTTGTACGTTTGAGTTGTAAAATTTTACTATGGGGAAACCTGCTGTAGCTCAAATATATTCAGTGTTGCAACATGAAATATGGAAATTTTGATACAATTAAGGAAATGGGAAGAAAATAAATGCAAGAAAAGTCAAATTTGAATTGACTGTCAAGCATAATAATGACCCATCTGCCAAAGCGTCTATCAACTTTAACTTTTACGCTTCAGAAATGCAGGTATGACATTGCAGTTGGCTTATTACGTCAGCACGGCTGGTTGAGTAACTAAACATTTACCAGACCATAGAACTAAATGGCATTTTAGAAAATTAACTACGCTACCATTAGAGGAATGAACTACTGGTTTAATGGTTGTACTGGGAAATACACATATTTGCCAAGAGTTATACGAGCATATCAATGCTACTCTGTCTGCACAACAAATATGGAGCTAGTGCCAGATGCCAGTTAGCTCATAGGGTTAGCTTAAAGACAAGAACCAATAGGAAACAGTTGATTTTATGTAATTAAATCTGTCTATCAAAGCTTTCACCTTCCACCATTGTTACATATTTGACCGCTGCTCAGTTTTTTGCTGCCTCCAAACATGCCATTTACCAAAGCTTTAAGCTACATTAGCTATAAATGTATGCATTCACCCTGAATAATAGCCTGAGTCAGCTCAGACTTTCACAGCTCTTGGTTTACTGTGTTGTTTCTCTCCTCTTTCTTCTCAATTCTGTGTGTTTATGTGTGTCAGACCCTGGAAAAGCACAACTTTTTCACTCATGGTGAAACACTGTCATTTCATCCAAATGCATCTTTCACTTCAGTTCACACTAATAGACTATTTTTGCCCGTCATGTCTTTCCACTGACTTTCAGTGCGATTGTTGCACTTCTAATATTCACCTTGAATTTTGTTTAATCAGCACGTAAATTGAACTTTTACTTTTGTGCGACTAAATGGCTGAGCTAACCAGCATGGTGTTATCAATTTCATCTCTGAGCAATAAAGCAAATAAGGTTATTTTCCAATTTGTCAGACTATTTCTTAATAAAACAGTATTTTTTCTTTTCTTCCTTCTCTTTCTTTTTTTTTTTACTTCTACAGTACATGCTTGTCAAGTTTTGATTCCACATGAGCTCACAATTTAATTTCCAATTTGGTAAGGGACAGTCTAAAAATTGTCTTCCCTGACGGACATAAATAAAAAATTAAGTACAACTGAAACATCACTGCAGTAACTCCAAAAACAACACAGGAGGGGTAATTTGTTGTTTCCAGCTCTGATAGTCACAGACAAAAAAAAAAAAAATCCAGACTAAATTTTGTGTGATGTGCAATTGAAGTAATGTCTCTTCTTCCTGCTTCTCGTGGGAGTTTTATAGAAATTTTGCTGAGAGGAAAGAAAAAAGCTTTGCCTCTTGACTTGATAGGAAATATCTGTGGCATATCATTTACATAATTAAAGAAGATAAAAGTCCCGAATTCACTTGACTTGATACTCTGAAATCTGGCAGTATGAATAGCGTCTTGCATCTGCAGCTGCTCTGCTAACCATGCTAATTCATACAGCCCTCCTCTGATGAATGGGGGGGGTGGTGGAAAAAAAGAGGCAACAGAGGTGACATGAATCAGCTCCTCTTACTCTGTTTCCTCACTCAGTGTGGGAGCTAAGACATAAAAAACTCTTATGCCTCTCCTTCAAATTCTGCCAGCGTCCTTTCAGAGCCCCATCCTCTTGATGACTAATGCAGTTAGTACACCACCAGTGAATGAAGCAGCAGCAACAGAAATCTCACCACATCCAGCATCATATATGTTGAGGTACCTCAGTAAAGCACTTAATATCCTGACTCAGTGCTTGAACCATTGTACACTGGAGTGTACTTACCATTCAGCAAAGGGAAACACACTTAATCAAAGGTCAATACCACTCTTGTGTTATTGTGGTAGGTGTAAAGATATAGCCAACAGCCAGTTAGCTTAGCTTAGTTTAGCACAAAGACTGGTAATGGGAGAGAAAAACCTATCTCACTTTGTTTGATGCAAAGAAAAACGCTTTGCTAGCATCTTTAAAAACCACTAAACAAATGTGTACACTTGGCTTAGTGTGGTATTATAATAATAGCATTATAACAATGGCAAGACTCCTGAAGGTACCAGGAAAGGCCACAGTATGTGTAAATGTGACCACAGTTGTCTTCTATCTGCTTTGCTCGTTAGACCAGAAAATGGACATTGTGCTTTTTTGTGTGTGCTGTGTGTGTCAGGCAAAATGAAAATAATTCTGCCAATCCATGTCAATGATACGTTCATTTTCACTAGTTTGAAAATGCGTTGGTGGTCCCTTCACCTCTGCTACATAGCCAAGATGGTGACCATTGAGGGTGAGAGGGATCCAGCATTCTGTATACACTTTTACTCTTTTTATTTCAAGCTATTTTTAGTGACACCATCGAGGTATTGTGCACTGCATGTTGCTGTACTTGTATGTGTGAACACATTTATGTATTTATAAGAGCAAGTGTGAGTGTGAAAGTATGGAAATTGAGACAGTAATTGTTGGGCACTTAACGGTCACATGTTATTTCAGCATCTTCTCATTTGTAGCTGTGGACAACTATAGGGCTGATAAGAGGGTGGGAAAAGGTTTGTTAAAGTCCAGTGAATGATAATAAGGAGGAAAACCTGAGTCCGTATGGTGGCTGGTTGGATGAGACTGGCCAAATTAAACAGTAGGGATAATGGCTCCAGATGGAGGACAAAGATGGATCATGACAGCAGAGCGATTGTTTACCCTGGAGTCATCCTGTTATATTCCCCAAAAATCAAATCCGCATACAAAAAGCCACTTCTGTCAATTAAGATGGGGGAAGCCCGGAAACGATGGACTGGAAGCCGCAGGTCAGACTGTGTGAGAATTGTTGTTGTTTCATCCTTTCTGTCTCTTTCATTATCCTGCCCAACTACTTCCCCAGTGGAGCAATAATTTTGTTTTAAAACTATGGCAGCTGTGAAAGTGTGACACTGAGCAACTGTCTCTAGCACTGTGGTTCAACAAACTGAAATGGGAACAAAACATAATTGGAGTGGAATTCTGCTGTCTGTAAAAAAAAAAAATAAAAAAACGCCATGACAGTAACAACCTTTTTATATTTCATAGCATGTGTGATGTTGCCTTCCTGAAATTCACATCATCTTTTACATTGTGACTGGCAGGATGGTACTGTAGCAATGACACAAGATATAAAAACTGCAATGGAATACTACTCACCATTGTAATGTGGGATATGCAGCAGGGAACATTTCTGAGTGAAGGAACCATGTCGTGTGTATATATGTGTGTGTAGGGCTGCTGGAGAATTTGAGTGGTCTCTGTTATTCAGGTCATCCTAGACCACCATGACCTCTGAACCTCTGTGGACTGGTAGAATAAGTGGTGTTTCAGCACCTTAAGTCGAAGTCAGAGCAAATAAAAGCAAGGAGCTGTCTCGCTCTTGCTCCCTGCACTCTGATCATTCCGCATGCTGTTTGCAGAGCCAAGACCTGTTCCTGAGGCAGATGCTGCTGTCTGCAGGAACTGTGCATTTCCTTCGTTCAAGCACTTGTCATATGCTGTTCTTTTATATATTATGTATACACTAATGTGAGGCTCTTTTTCGTTTAGGTTAGATATTTAATATATTTACGTAGCTTTGCATTTATAATTTCTTTGAATGTAATTGTTCGCATATTTTATGGTCAAGTGAGACAATTAAAAACACTTGATAAAATTCCTTGGGCCATTTAACGCATACGATTTAATCTGAAATGTGAAAATAACGCTCATCAAGTAATGTTCACCAATGTGGAACAAATTGATTTCTGTTTTAGAGAAATATAAACTAGTATTCATGCCACACAACCTCATAAAGTGTTTTCCTTCCGTTTTCTACCATTATAAATTCAGGCCATGACTATAGATGGCCTGAATTGAGGCCATAATCAAGATGTCAGTGATTGTTCTGAGAGCCCAACCAAGCTCCAACTCGGCTGCGAATCATTTTGGAATAAAATGAGCCAAATGGCATTTAAGATTATAGCTGGAAGAGGATATATGGGTCTATCATAAAAGAGGTAGGGCCATGAGATTGAACCTAGATGGGCTGAAACTGGAAAATTGAAAATTGAACTGAAGAGATCGACTCTTCACTCTTGGAAGGAAGTGACTACCAAAGTATCATGAAAAAGTTCAGTGATTCAGCCAGACTCTCATCTGTAGCCAAAGTCATTTGCTGTCAGCAACTCGACATTTAAATGTTTGAGTGCTTTCTGTTCTGTTGCATTAACTAAACTCTTAAATTAAATTTTCCAAATCATTGATGTTCATCAGGTTGTAGGAGGGGGTATGTGATCATGTATATTGGTTGTCATTAATGTATTGTCAGTTAAAAATGAACATGTATTATTTGTTTGAGAGTAAATAATACAATCAAATAGAAGTTTTAGGGAATTTGGCCAAAACACAGACAACATTATGCAGCCAACGAGAATGTGAAATTTCAAAGTACAACAATTCATAAGTACAAGTAAGAACGAGATCTTATTTTGGAGAAGCTGAAGATTTTCCAAAAGGTAAAAAAAAGTAAGATTTTACCCAACAAAAATGTGTGATTTTTATCTGAGAAACATACTGTGCAGTTGCAGAATAATGACACAGAGTCTAATAGATTTCATTCTCATAGATACAACGGACCTCATGAGATGTGATCTGTCTTGTTCTATTGTGTTACCTCTCAACTTAAATCCAATAAAAAACATTTTCAAAATGTTGTCCCACACTGGCATAACACCTAAGGCACTGGGAGTAAAATTTCATTTTCCATGGCCCAACACTGGTAATGGCTCAGATTCACTGTGGAGCTCAGAGGAAAGATGAAATTCATGAGTAGAAATGGAGTCAATTCTCCTGTGGTGCATTTTCTGGTCTTCTCCCAGGAACCGAGTGAAGAGTGTGTTTGCCTGAATGAGCCGCTTGTATATAGTAACTCATAATAAATCATGAAGGAAAATACAAAAAAATCTTTCTTCCAATGTTTTGCTCCAAAGCTTATTGTCATTAGTGCTCCCCACAGTGCAGGTCACACTCTCTGGGAGGTTTCTCCTCACTTGTTCGACGCTGCCTACTGTTTCTTTGATTGTTATGGGTCTGTCTGTTCTCCATGGGGCAAATGTGTAGGTGTATATTTCTCACAGTGTAGGCATTGCTCCTCATGTGTAATGCAATTTCCCCAAAGTAATGTTATCAGCCAGAGGGCTCTACAAAGAGAAAATAACCTCATCTGTGTTTGTGCGTATGTTTCAGACAACTCATTTCAATGTGAAAACGTTGATATTGGTCTGTTTGGAGAACTGGCTCTGTCTTTTGGTTTCCTGTGGAGTTCCTCATAGCCTTTTGTGTTTGAGATGTGGCTGCGCACACCAATCTCATTTCAAAGAGAATTTCCTCTGCTCGTATGTGGAGAGGAAAGAATAACAGCCCCTGCATTCGAGCTTGGCCAAAGACACCCTTTATTTCTCGCTGCTTCTGTTTTAGCTGAATGAGATGGATGGAGTGAGTTAGCATTGCAGGCACACCGCTTGCAGCTGTGGAAGAGGTCGGTCACACTCTCACTCTTCTCACTCATCTCTCTTTTCTCAGCTAACACTACCTCTTTTCTTCCCTCCTGCCCTGTTCTCTCTGTTGTTACTGCTGTGCCTAGTTCATGCTCTTTGTGTGTTGCACACTAGATCCATATAAAGGCAGGGATATCATTCCCTCAGCAAAACTTTTGATTAGTAAGAGCTTCACTGTTTATAGACCCTCAGGATTTAACTTTGACACACCACTCAATTGTCAACAATTTCAGTTTTTACGTCCTTATGAAGTGGTCAAGATAAATCATGTATTATCACTTTTCCTACATTGACAGATTATAGTCATTTTATCAAGTCCCCAGATCATAGCAATTTCTTGGTGACCACAAGGTTTTCATGACCTATAATATACACTATGGACAAAACCATGACGAGTTGTCAGGAACTGGAATTGCTCCCAGTCACACCAACAATGTAAAATAGCAAAAATTTAACCACAAAATGGAAAATTCAAAATTAATCTATAGGATTTAACTTTGATGAACTCTGACACAAATATTTGCACCATTTACCAAAAGTAAACTGTCTTGAAGCTGCTGACCTTTGAGAGAACAGGGAAGAATCTATCATAGCTCATTATTTGAAATCAGGAATCAATGGAAGAGTGTGACAGCAGGAATTGGTCCATGCAGACTCCCATAATGTGAGGTGGGTGTAGAGGAGGTACTTGGATATCCAGAGGGGCCTTGGTGTAGAGCTACTGCTTCTTTACATCAGTAAGGGCCAGTTGAGGTAGTTTGAGCAGCTGATTGGGATTCCTCTTGAGCACCTCCTGTTGGATGGTTTACAAGTCCAACCGGTAGGAGACCATAAGAACACCTGGATTACCTTCTTGACCTGCAGCCATTGTAACCTGAACTCAGACAAGCAGCTGAAAATTCATGGATGGGGCAATCAATGGAACAAACATTTCTTGTGGCTAAAAATGTATTGTCCCATTAGCAAACAAATTAAATAGCTAGATAACTAACACTAAAGAAGCTGGCTAGCTGCAGTTGTAATGCCACAACATCACTAAATTTCCATAAACTCACTTTTCACAAAGGTATACAGCTCTTGTTGATTTCCTCTGTGCTTTTTGGTACTGATTGTGCCTTGATTCGCTTTCCTTCACTCTGATATCAGCTCAGCACAGGATGTTCAACTTATCAGACTATGAGTAGCGCTTGGGGGACAACCAGTCAGAGTTTATCTACACGTTGAACTTAACTCACAATCCAGCATGATGGCTGATATTTACGTCCTGTGGCCTATTTCGGTCACTCCCAGCCAATTACCCTGCAGATCAATCAGTGGCTCAGCACTGCCTCCTGCTTCTATCCTCTGTGGCAGTTTGTTAGCCAGGCCTGCTGTTCAGTTACAGATGCTGCGCAGGTCAGGGCACCGCTCTGCTGTAGCTGAAAGGATGTGGTTGGGGACTGTGTGTATGTGTGTATCTGCTGTATACATACACCATCTGTATCAGTACCCATGTGTACATACAGGATGCCTGAACATGTGCGTTTGTGTATTTGTTTGTTTACATTATGAATCTCACCAATCAGTTACAGAATCTTGGCTGCTTTCCTGTTCAAACCCTTGTGTCCTTCCAGAGCTACAGCCTTAACGAGGTGACCCATTGTGTATTTTCGCAGTGTTTGCTACATTATAAACATGATGCATGTGGTATTTGCTTTTTGAACTGTATTGGAAATTAACTGGTTTGGTTGTGAGTGCATTTTTTTGACTCAGGTCCCTTCCTCTGTTGGCATAACAGCTCACCAAGGGCTCTGTGTTTCATTAGCCTATCACTGTGGTGAATCCTTGGCTGTCATGCTGAGAGCCTGACTCTCTCCATTATGCTGTATTACCCAGCAATGAGATTGAGCTGTGTGTTTTATCTCTGCTCACATTTAGGCCTCAACACATCAAAAACGTCGTGGAGAATTATTCTCCAAGGGGTTGATTGAAAAGGTCTTTTTATGTTTGGAAGGTGAACGAGTTCTGTTTGCTCATCACTTCTCATTTGTACCACTGATTTTGAAGGGCGGCACACACCAGATTGCTTTCCATGCTTGACGAGTTTTGCTTTTGTTTTTGTCTTCTCATCAGTGTGATACTGCCTTAGGGAGTTCACATTATTAACATGCAGGGATAAAAAAAAAAGAATAACTGGCTCAAAAGGAGCATGTATAATGAATTTTCTGTCTTCATTATCTGTATGCCACTCCCCTATTTCCTTACATCAATTCTGGCAGCTGATTGAATTCTCATCGTTTCATCTCCGAGCAAATGTTTGATTCCAAAAAGATCTAAATCACATTTGCCATCATGGTAATCTTGTACATGATAGCTAGCGTTTGTTTTTCCACTCAGAGATTGATGTCAACACTAAACGCTGAAGGAAAATAAGGCCATGATGTGATTTATGAAATCTGGAATTTCTAAATGATGAAACAGCTGCGGATACAAGTGGAAGCCCACAACAATACATAACACTTTCTTGTCAACAATATATAACACTTTGTTGTAGGAAATGACGATGAAATGAGTTGATGGTACATATCATGAAATGAAATTGCATCCTGAGCTATATAATGCCTCTTCTGCTCTATATACTTTTGGGACTGTGTTGGAGGCTTAATGCATATCATTACCTTTTGATAGGCTTATAGAATAACCATGACAAGTGGTTTATGGTTTACAGCTGATTGTAAGTCTCCAGCTTCTTGCAGTCCATCATATTTTATTTATTCAAAGGTTCCCAAGGTTCAACCAAGGAAGAAATTATTCACTTCAATAATAATAGAATAAAATTGGTGTACAAAGCAGATGGAACAGCCAATATTAGGTTGTATCTGTGCTGGTTTGGAAAACTGGTTGAAGAAGCTCATTCACAAACATAATGGCAAAATTTCCAAGCAGACCAAAGTAAAAATCTCCACAAAAGACGTGTGTGGTCGTCCAGCTTCCTTGTTTCACGTGTTTGTGTGAAGGATTGCTTATTGCACCAAGAGGATTCATTTTGTAAGCTTGCAGTTTGCTAAACAGTTCCTGCAGGAAAGACTAGGCTAAATTTAAATGTTTAGCGTTTTATGTCCTAAAGGTGCATTTGACATTTGGTGTCCTGGAGGTGTGAAACAGATTGCGTAATGTCCTATGCAGCTGTGTAAGTGTAAGTTCGGCCATTTTGCAGAAGGTGTCAAGTGCTTGCTCAGCTCTGAGACTTTGAGTCACAGATGCTGACGAGAACTGTCAAGTTGACAGCATAACTAACATAAACATGTACTTAGTGAGGTGTTGGTTTCCATCAGCCCTTCTCACACATTTCGTCGTCTTTCATCTTTGTCGAACTCAAATTTCCTCGTCCATCTGTGATTATTAAGGTGCAAGAGGGTACAGAGAATTTTTATTTCCTTCTCAGACCAATGACTGTATGCCACTGGAGTCCAGCAAGTCAATTAAGACCAATGGCTTCTATTGGACGACTGAATCCTTTCTGGCAGATTGCTGAAAGCAAGGACCTGGAAAAGTTAGGAAGTCGATCATGTGTGTTCATCTGTGTTTCTCTCTCAAACAAACACTAACAGGCTGCTGAACAGCATGGCCTTACTGCCATTTCATTTTCCATTTGGCAAGCTCGATTAATCACAGCGCTCCTATACAATGCGACGCACATGACCACCCACCAGTGCTGTTTCTCATTATTCCCCCACGCAGGAAAATGTGCAGCTAGGGGAAAGCGAGGCAGAAAAAGAGCAAAGAGGAGCGCCACAGTTTCACTCCCGCACGCACTGTGTGTACGAGTGATAACCGGAACAGGAAAAACAGAATAAGATGCACCGAGGGAAGAAAAGAAAGAAAGGCACAGTGATAGAGAGAAAGATGGGGATTGCTGTGAATAGGTTATGGCCGTGCTGTGAAGAAGACTGATAAAAGATTGTTGCTGCTCCATGTCCCCTCAAGGCTTTGCTTCTATCTGAATATTCATTGAGCTGACAGTGGCTTTCCTTGCCTCCGTCTATAAAAGGATGCCAACTGGCTTTTACCTTGTGGCTTCTAATAAGCGTCTGTGCCTAACATGCATACAAATGACTCCTCATAGCGCACAGTTGCACACAAGCGATTGCCGCACTCCCATATCATCAGCCTTAAACTGCCTTAACAGTTTGCTTTCTGCATGTTGAAATTGACATGCATGAAAAACACATTACCAGAAAACCGTTTTTCTGTGACATTTGTTTGGCTTCACATCTTCAGGCCCTGAAATTGAGACTTGCTGACTTTATCTTCTCTTATGCTCAACAACGTGATTGTTTATTCATTCTGTGTAATGAAATATCTGATGTGCTGCAGGAGCATAAAATTGTTTTGGGTTGTTTTGGGAAACCCTTCAGTTTGTCAAAAAAAGTATTATTCATTCATTCAGCACATTTATATTATTTGTATTCAGTTATGATCCTGAATAGTCAGGTTTACAGTAATGCAGCTTTTATAGCATTCTACTATTGCACAGGAAGGAGGAAAATATTTGCTGACAATACTCAGCCCGAGCCTGTTTTTTAGGAAAAATCTGAACTCTGCAGATAAAAGATCCTGCAAGGATCGCCCACACTGACTCTGTCTGTATAAACAAGAGAAGGAACTGTTGCGCTTATTTGTAGAAAAAAGTTTTATCTGTATATATTTATACATGCTCACCACGCACACACTGAAACACAAGATTTTCTGTTTTCATGCCTTTAATGTGGAGACAGGACGTTTCCCATCCAAAGCTTGAGTCCAGCTGGATTTTGGCTCAGACGAACTGCTCCAATCTGTATGCTGCTCGTAATCCTCATCACACGCACACAGACATACACATACACACTGGACCTCCACTGAGTAGCTACATCTGAACCCTCACATCAAAAAATCCTTTTCATTTTGTACTCTTCATGCTGAATATCTGTCCAGTACAGTAAAATAATGCACACATTTTTGTCTGTTTCCATCAAAATGCTTATTCATAACCACCCGCGCCATGCGCAGCAATCTTAAATATTCAGGCATAATCCTTGTGGAGCTCTTCTGAAAAGATGTAGAATTCAAATGGGAATGAAATCACTATCCTTCCCTAGATAGCTGCCGTGTGCCACAAGAACATCATTTTCTTTTTCTTAAATTGGAAAAGATTAGGTTGCATCTCAGGCTGGGCTGAGAATTTTCTCACCCCCTGGGCAACACTTTATTTCCGAGTGTTTCAAAAGTCTTCCAACTTCACCGTCTTGATATTTCACAGTTTCTCTAACTCACTGTCTCTTTGTTATAGAAAGGGGAAAAATATGTGAATGTGCCGGTAATCATCTTTGTGTGAAATGAACTTCGCGGATAATTTCAGAGACCTTTGACTCCCACAAATCTGTTGCTTGACATGGAGTGAAATGCTGTAATAAAATGCTTCCAAATAACAGCTATTAACTCTGTCTAAAGCTCATTCCATCACACATATAACGTCTTGTGTTTGTACGAGTTAATCGCTAAAGCTGACATCCTGACATCTGCACATACTTCATTTCACCACTGCATAGAGAGAGGTGAGAGGTCCTGGAAACAGAATCACAGGGTCATGCTGAGAAATCATACGGAAAAATGGAGAAAAGTAGGGGGTGGGAGGTGGTGGGGGGGATTAGGTTTAAACCCAAATAAAAATCTCATTGCGTGTTTGTAGTTTATAAGAGAGATTGACTGTGATCACAAGGGAAGCCTGAGTCATTGATTTTATCTGGTGGAAACTTAGATTGTAGAAGAGCTCAGTGAAAAAGCTTAAATTGAGTGTGTGGAGGAGGATGAGTAGGAAGAGGGAGGGTTTCTGTGGCGTGGCTTAAATATTCATATTCTGGTGGAGCTCGCGCTGGAGATTTTAGATCCTAACAGTGGTTCTCTTCTGACACGCTACTTGTCAAACATCCGTGGCTGAAACAAAGCTGATTTTTTAAAAGAATCTGGTGTTTTAGTGTCAAGTTTGGAAGGATTTGTTGTGTCGATGCTAAAGACGAGGAAGGAATTTTTGGCTGAAACCTCAGCTTGTTAATAAAAATGCTTGTATCGGGCGAGCGGCCAATAAGAGTGATTTGAATTACAGCTTCGCTGATCTATTTAGTAATGAACAGGCAAATATTTTACACTATTTTACGCATTTCACACATCTCCTTGTTATTATGTTTGTGAACCTGAAGCCAACAGAGATCAGTATTTAGTTCTACTCTCTAATTATTCTAATTGGACAGTAATGTAAATGCTGTGTTTCAATGCATGGCTTTCCACTTACAGGAGCTTGGTTGACTTGAATATAAACACATTATTTTGAATGGGCAGAACAGGTGAGGATGGCACATTTATCTAAAATGCTTTTATAGAGTGGAATAAAAAAACTGCTGAGGACATTTAAACAAGCATCACTGGTTATCACTTATTTTTGTCAACTTCCTCATGTTGCACTCGGTGACTACAAACCTGAGGACATGGCTTCCCAATCTGTGATCACTTCCAAAGCTCAGCCTGAGGTCCAACTGCAAAGAAATGTTTTCTCACTCTGAGTTCTAACATGTGCCTCTTGTTTCCTCTGCAAATCCCTTCTAAAGCTTTATTCAAAGCTGAAATTGATCATTGTTGCCTTGGTCAGCAGCAGGGGTAATTGTGATTATACTGCTATGATATAATATAAGCTGCAACTGTGTTTTTTAGGATGTTACAGTTCTTCTAAAAATAGAAATGGTGCCAACCAGGAAAGTGTGTTAAAACTATTTTTAGAACTATGATGTTAATGCCCTGAGCAGATTATTTATTTTTGGTCGCGATGGTACTTTTCTTCACCCTGCAAAGGGATTTAATACCTACAATAAGTCCTTCAGCCTAAATGACCATACGGGTTGTTTGTCCCTATGATGAGCACACGAGTGGCTCATCCACGCATTAATCACCATGGTAACAATAACAACCGCTGTGTGGCTGTTATTGTTACTGTATGGTCAGCGTGAGCAAAGGTCATAAAAGCATATAACGTGATAAAGTTTGCGTCTGAAGTTCGGGATGATGGAATAGGCTGACACTTCATCCTCTTCATTACTGTAACCTTTCCCCTAACCTTAAACTTAAGCGCGACTTTTAACACAAACAATAAAGCATAGCAAAAAAAATATACATTTTACCGCTTTGTCCAGTAGAGGTCAATCATGAGAAACAGCACTAAAACAACATAGTGAGTATAGTGTTAATAGCCTTAATTTTATTCCACAGCTTGTCCAAATCTGTTTTGGGTGTTGCTGGCAGAGCCCTGATTAGAATCTGAGTTTATTCATTTCATTAAACATGTGACGGATTTCATCAGCTGGAGGTGTCGCTTTGCTTGAGTTTCAGATGCTTGAAGCAAAAGAAATAATAGTATTTTTCACTGAACTAGCAGTTGGGATTACAGAGCATTAGACACTGAGTGACAGAAGAGTTTACATGGGGAGGCAGAGCAACAGAAACAAAGACGGCTTTCTTCTGCCCAAGGTCTCATTACATGTATTATGACAGAAAGACAGTGAGTGAGTTAATGACTTTCCTACTTCTGTCATGTTTTTTTTTTTTGTTTTGTTTTTTTTCTTTCCTTTTCTTTCTGTCTCGGCCAGTGTGATTAGCCAGCACACCACAGAGCAGTGTTTCATTACATTGGAGAGAGATCTTTATTTGATCCTGCTCCTTTAGCGTATTTCCCTGTTAATACCCCTTCTGATGCCTGATTAAAACTCTCACAGAGTAATGTGCCTACAACCATCACACATCCACCTACACACACACACACACACACACACACACACACACACACACACACATACACACAACCTTCTTCAGACACAAAAAGCCAATTTGAGAAAATTAAAAATCTTTTAAAGGGATGTACTTATCTCACCCTTTTCCGACGGATATTTTTATGTAACTCAATTGATGCGCGACGGCTTCCATTAACTCCTGATCCTTAAGTTGGTATAAATACCCTTTTCAATTTAGATAGTGCCGAGTGGTGGACGGGGGTGTTGTGCTGCCGTCGATGTAGAGCACCGACCTCCTCTAGACTTCTTGACAAATCATTCATTCTTTTATGATGACGCTGATATGTACCTAAGACTGCAGAGATCCGGCTGTCTCCAGCGTCGTGGAGATATACATCTTTCTATCTGTTATGGTGACTAAATCCTGAAATTGCATATGTAAATCCTTTTTATAATGCAACCCTGCATCGCTATCTGATTTCTTTTCACCCCCTCCCCACTCATTCTTTCACTCTCCTTTCTAGAAGCAGATGCTGCTTATTTATCTTCGCCATCATCCACTTCTCCACCCACTTACCCAGGTTTTTATGCAGCTTTGGAGCAACCTTGTATTTTTGCCCTCACACCGATTCCTCTGAGGCTCATAGCCTGTAAGTGAGAGAGAGAGAGAGAGAGAGAGAGCGATAGCAACACTCTAATGGGGTTTATCAAAGTCAACCTGAATACACTAACAGTCTAGGCCTGAACATCAAAGCCTACTCTCCACTCTGCTGCCAACTCCTCTGGACATCCATCATACACTGAGGCAGCAGGAAAGCCTAAATAGACTAAATTGGATGATGAAAATATTTGTATTGTAAAGACAGATACTCTGATGAAGGTCTAATCCCAGCTTGACAGTGTAACTCTGAATGAAACTGACATTTGTGGGTGTTTTTTTGGGGGGTGGGGTGGGGGGGGGGTTGCTCAAAGGTGTCACAAGAAACTCCTTTCGTTTTGAAACTGTTTGAAAAAAACAAAGAGCCACCCGTCCTTATTGGTAGATATTCCTACTGGTAGATATGCTGGAATGCTCCAAGGTCCGCTCAAACATACTTTATGACATGCTATCGATTCAAGAGAAGATGAAAGGAAATGCTGTGTGATTTGATTTTTCATTCAGCGGTCTTAATTCCCTCTGACGTGCACTGAGAAACAGACGGTCCTTTTGATTGCAGTGAATCTGACCAACAGGGTTATTCTCTCTGGGAGATCAGAGTCTTTCTCCCCATTTTTATTAGACTTCAAAGGTTACATACAGAAATAAATGCAGCCTATATACAGTGTATGTATTCATCTTTTTGATAGCTGTGGGCACACTTTAATCCATCACCAGTCTCTGAGTGTTTGTGCATGTGTCCATTTGAATGCAGAGTAATGTTTGTATACTTTCCTGGCAGTGATAAATGAAAATCTATTTTTATGATAAAAAAAAAAATCATTGACGTGTTGCTCAGCAGATCCATGTAAAGGATGAAAATCCATTACGTGAATTGCTCTTTGCATCCTCCACAGGTCGCGGAAACGAACATTTGCATAAAGCTGATCATGCTTCACTTTGAATTGCACAGTGACGGATCATCTTCTCAGCGGCCATATTTTTTTCCACTCTTTTCAATGGAGCTTGCCACGTCAGTTTGGCCAATGAATAGAAATGGAATAGAAATTTTAGAATCACCCTGCTGCTCAGTGAGGTCATAGCCCTCCCCCACCCTCTTGGGTGTATTCATGATTGCCATATTGTGTAGAGATGAGATAAAAAAGATGGTATTGACCATGTTCTTCACTTTATCTCCAAGTGTAGCAGGAAGCTGCACAGTCTTGAAGAGATGCCATATAATCTGTCTCAATCAATTAAAAGGATTTTCAGAAAGTCGGCATGGCAACGCTGCCTCATCATGAAAGCATAATAATGTTAACTGCTGCACACAGTCTCTTTTTACATTATTTACCTGTTAAGTTATATGATTCACATGACTAGAGCTCTGGTATTTTCTGTCGATCATCATGTCTTAGATCAGTTTCATCACAATCACGAACATACTCACTGGTACTAGTCGCTGCAATACGGTCAACAGGAAGTTGCTGCATCCATAACTTAACACCATGGCTATAATTCTGTGTTTTGATTCATTGCTTTGGATCTCAGAATTTTGAGTTGAGTGAACATTTTTGGAACTTTTAAACAGTTTCTCTTCTTTAGTTTGGATTGGAGGAGCTGTGATTGACTACTGCTGTAGTAGAAAGACTGAGACTTTGTGTTTGGATGCGCTGTTGTTTGATGGGGACTGTTGGTTCTGGTTTGTATTGTGTGGACTTGATTTGCCAAGTCATGGCAGAGGTTTTGGAATCATATGAAACACTGTTGTGTCATTCCAAACAGAATTGTTATTTGATTTGTTATTGGGCAGTTTATCTCTGGGGTGCTATTTATTTGTTTTTTTTCCCCATATTTTTGATGACTTATGTTGCAATGTTAAATTGCAAAGTGAGCGAAACAAAGTCAACTCTCCAGAAGGAACACTGATGAAATGTGAAAACGTAAACAGGCTCATACTTGGAGTTAAAGAGCCAAATTAAGGGACGTGTGCTTAAACACAGAAAATGAGACTACAGCAATCCCTCGCCATATCGCGCTTCACCTCTCGCAGTGTCGATACAACGTGTTTTTTTATGGCTAAAATATGTAAATTTATATCACGGGAGTCTTCATTATATTGCCGGATTCTGCGGCCTTCAGCTATTCTTATTTTTTTATTAGATTTTTTATTATTTTTGCAGTTCAATAAGCAATTTCTAGCCTAAAAGTATGTAGCAAGTGTGGCAAAGGTTTATAAGAGTTTGGGGAGGGTTTATAAAGGCTTTAAAAATAAAATAGATATATGATTACTACTTCGCAGATTTTCACCTCTTGTGGAGGGTTTCTGGAACCTAACCCCCTCGTTAGGCAAGGACAACTGTATATGAAATGCATGTATGATGTTTGAAAATGCAAAAGCATCTCAAGTTGTTATTTTCTTAAGAGGGACAGGAAGTGCAGACTGGGTTTATCACATTACAAATAGCAATATAGACTTCAATGGCTGCACAATGAAGACTGCACATCTACCAATTACTGCAAATTCAGACATTTCTGCTATTGCACCTGAGGAGGCACCTGTCGAATTAAAGGAGAAAACTCGCCCCTTAATGATGCTCGATATGACATCCCCTCCTCCTAAACATTAAGGCAACATCTGACACCCACAGGATGAAGTATAACCAGGTGACAGTGTGTCAAATGTTGGAAGCAGGAGAGGCAAACACAGCCCTTCTGGCTCAAGCTGCACCGTTTCAAGCATTATATCTGCACGTATAAAGGGCTGAAGTGGCTGCTGCTGTTTTTCTGTGACAAAAACTGCTTCAAGATAAACACGTCCTGGAAGAACAGGAGGAGCAGCTGCAGCTGGAAACAAACACTGTCTACTGGTACTGCAGTGTAAAGTCTTAAAACTGATCAGTCTGGACCACAGTGATGGAGCTTGAGCTGCTGCTAGCAGGCTAAAAGAAATACAAACAGAGAAACATGCTCATGCACATATCCTCTCCCATCATGCACATACTGTATATGTCTATCTGCCACACAGATGCAGTGTAAGCAAACTGCTATGGCCACTGCACCAGTAACACACACACACACACACACAAACTTGCACACACACACACACAACTTAACCGTGTAGTTATTGATTGCTCCTCTCTATTTTGCTGAGACAGATGCTGTTTCTTCCAGGATGGTACTAGACCACTTGGCTGGTGGCCTTTCTCTCCTTCCTCTGCTACATCACATCCTTCATCAGCACACACACACACACACACACACACACACACACACACACACACACACACACAAACAAACAAGCATACCTTACCTGAAGTCATCACATGACTACCAGTTACATGCCTCTCTCCTCTTACAGTCCTTCACCCCTGTCTTTTTTTTTCAGTGGCTTGTCTGCATCTGTCTGCTTTACCCATTTCTCATCACTTCCTTTCCAGATTTCACGATGCCATTTAAGACCATGTATTCTTTCACTTCCCGTCTTTCTTATTGTCTCTTTCTGCAGTTCTTCTCTCACTTTTTCAAATTTACTAGTGTCTGTCTTTGTGTTATTTCTGCCAGTTTGCAGTGGACACGTTGTACCAATTCTCCATCTCCAAGCACCATGATGGACATCTCACTGGTTTCTCACTTACCCGTGGTTGATGCTGTCTGTCACACTGGATGATTTACTGAGCTTCATTTCGACAGTGACACATTGTCAATTGTCAGTATTCGTCCTACTTGGTATAATCCACAGACTTGATATATATATATATATATATATATATATATATATATATATATATGAACACTTGGGCTTTGTTAATGTATTCTCACGTGATTATTTGAAATGAAACCTCTTTTTCAGGATTATATAAAAACTGTATATTGTACAGCAGGATACAAATACTTCTTTTTAGTTGTTCTGAGTAGTTCTACACCATGTGTCACAGTAGTACCTTGGAAAGATATCACCCCAAGATATAGTTGCTGATTGCTTGGCATGCTTCTGACAACCGGGTGAAGCTTTCACTTGGTTCGGCAAGGTGTTGCTGAGAGCTACTGTGTCTTTGACATTTCCTGTTATATTCAACTCAAGAAGCCTCATGACTTACTGCAACTATATGTAGCTTCACGTCAGGTTAATAAACAGACAGAAGACAGAAGGTGCAGGGGCCACAGGGCTTATTTTTGCTTTCAGAGTCACAAGAAATAAGAGGAAATGGAGCTTGTGTAATTGACTCAAATGAATATTGAATTTGATAACCTGACCACTGTTCTTTACAAACTATAGTTTGATGTTAGAGAGTTATTTGAAAGTCATAGAAAAGCTCCCTCTGTATCTTTGGTAGCAGTAGATTATTTTTCTAGTGTTCGTCTCTTCCCCAGAAGTGAACTGTGACCTGTTGAGTAGCTTGGGTTCGGGAAATCGCAGCTGGAAAAGTTTAACCAGTGCTAATCTCCTCATCTGGCTCTTTGCACTGTGTCAAACTCAAGTATGCTTTATTTCACTCATCCGTTAGCACCCAGATAGAACTATTTTTAACTTGGCACCTGTGAAATAATGCATGTGAGGAAAGGATAATGAATGATCATAGCAGGTGTCAGAAATATTCTGGTTTAAAGCCTAGGGGCTGAGGGAAAATTGGACAGATCTCACTGTGTTTATTTATTCATGCCCGAATCTGGCGGACACGTAGCGAAAGCTATGTTGCGGTACAGATTCCCTACTGCTTAGACCCCTACAGCTAGTGCTGACAGCTAGTGCTTGGCTAGCATCCCGTTGCCTTCTTATTGTGCTGGTGGCAGGCAAGAGTTCCCCCTGCCAAGTAAGCCTCATCCTTACTTAGAGCTGCAAGTATTATGTGGAGAAAAAAACGCCATCATTGCTGATAAATCCACTTAAGTAACAAGTTTCCTTCTTAAACTTGTATAAAAAACCACATGTTCTTATCTTATAAGTATGCATGTTCTCCAAGCTCTGATGATCTGCAATTAAAAAAAAGGTGCAATCCTTGACATCAACACCTCCTACTTCAATAGCCACTGCAAGCAAATTTGAGTATCTGGTGACAGTGGGAGGAAAATAAGTTCAAGACTGAATATATGAATCTTGTTAGCAAAATGTCCAAGAGAGCCAAAGAAGGAAAAGCACTTCAGCTTTTCTCGGCTGGTCTGTTATGGTTGTATATCCAGATTTCTATCTCTTGCATTGCACAGTCTTGCATTGGTGCACACACACGCTTGCAGTGAAACACAGTCGGGGAGGAGAGCCTGTCACAGAACCTACATCAGGATCTGCACTGACAGAAGGCAGGCATTTGCAGAGCTTATGTTAGTAACGATGAACTATGTTTCTCTCACTAGAGGAGATTTAAAATGGTTTTTTTTTAAATAAAATTTTTAGGTGTTTTTATTTATTTATTTATTTCTCCTCAGTAAAATTCAAGGATGTGAACATGGTGGTCATTTGAGATTAAGGACAAAAAAAAAAACTTTTAAACAGTGGCTTTTTAAACAAGCCACTGTTGATTTTCCCCCAGCAGAGATCAGAGGAGCTGAGGATATATTTAGTGGACACTCACACAAACAGGATAATACAATACAGCAAATTTATGCACTAAACTGAATGGCTTTATCCTTACACCCACAGCATGTGCAAAGCATATGTACTGTAAAATACACAGCTACTCAGACACACACATACACACACTTGCTCTCGTGTCATGCAACAGCGCTTTCAAATGCGACCTCATAAAGTTCCTGATGCAAACTCATAAACAAACACTAATATAAAGTTGTTGGTTTACGCGCCACACCAGACGCAGTGATGAAAGTTTTATGAAATGAAAGAGTGCTAATATCTTTGTCACATTTACACGTCTTGTTGGACTTTATTGGTCTGTGAGACTCATTTGGACCAGCTCTATGAGAACCATACATCCTAACATTACTGTGTGAGCCACTTCATTTTAAAGTGGAGTGAGAAAGAGGGAGAGAGAGTTTGCCATCGCAGGAAACGTATGATGCTTCGGGCAAAGCAGCTCATAGAGTTTATATATCTGAGTGAGATATGAGGACATACAGACCCGAAGGCAACACACCAGTTGCTCATCAGTTTAGATTCAGCTTCACTGATCATCATCTTAATGAAACAACTGACTGTGTAAATACAAGTTTAATAATAAAAGACTTGGCTGAAAAATATTTCTTAAAATGAAAACTTACTTTTTTTCCTCTGAGACCCTGAATGAAAGCTGCTGACTGAAAGATCATTGAGCTGGAAGATATTTTTCACAGATATAAAAAGGGCCACGGGAGACTGAAAATTAACACCACTGTGCTAGTACCATACTATAGAGAGTGAATGAGATGTTATCACACGAGGAGAAGATGAAGCAACGCTTTAATTTGTTAATTTATTTCATCGTTTCATCATTTAAATTCAGCCATTTGCCAAATGAATTGATTTTAGCTTACGATGAGTTTTTGACCACCAGGAGCATTGCAGAGCGCTTCATTTTTTAATGAAGGGCTGGTTTTCCTTTTTCTTTTTTTGTATGATACACATGCATTAGGACAGAAATGTGCATATATTATTGGGCAGTCAGTGTCAGTGGTGACATCAAAGGCAGTAAAAAAGGAAGAATCCTAATAAGTGAATGAAAATCAGCTTTACAGGTATTTTATGAAGAAGGATGTTCATTCAACAGGTTCATTAGAGCTCAAGGATACACCCGATGAGTAATACTGAAAGTAAGTAGAACTCTTTGTTCACAGTACAACTCCACAAGGAAGTCAGTGTTTTTGTTCTATTTCTGGTAGGTTATATAAAAAAGAAATATAAAAAGTAACCTTCTTCTATTTAAAAGTGAATGAGAAGTTATTGGGAGATATTTCTGTTAGAATGAAAAAGATAAACACTATATACATTTTACATATAACATTGTACAGCATACAAGTGTTTTAAACAGACTGAGCTACACTGCATCAAAAATGCCAGAAAAAAATATTTTGATATTATCCAAGACCAAAAATGTAGTTATTTATAGTATGTATGTGTGAGAATGTAAGCCCATATATTGACAGTGACAGTATATCACACTGACATCACCGCCCATCATCATCAGCACTTTGACACAGATGTCACTTTACTAACAGCACAACACTCCATGTCCCTGATGCAAAGTGATCCCAGAAATGTTGTGTGACACATTGAAATGATGCAGACCTGAGGGCCTGAGCGCCGTGTCTTTGTTTGTGCGCTGCCGTCACTCTCACAAGTGCAAGGCCAGCGACCTCAGACCTTCACAATGACAGCGAAGACACAGAAATGTATACTGCAGCTTTGTCAAAAACATGAACTCCAGGATGTGTTTGCCTGGATGTTAAACAGAAAGCGATGTCATGTGCGTGTTGGACATCCAATTTGATGAGTGAGTGAGGGTGTTGACAGTACGTCATACAACACAGTGACTGTCTTTTTGACATTTTAAACTCAAGAATGATGCGCAAAGGCAAACAGCTGAAGGAGGAAAAACAAGGCTTCCCTAACCCTTCTCTGTTCTGCACCATGGGATAGAGAGCACAAGTGGGGGGATGTTGACAGGACAGGGGGGAGGAAAGTTGGCATGTTGACGGCTGTAATCTCTCTCTATCGCTCACACACATACAAGTATGTATATATGCAATGCATAAACAGAAAAGGGGCTAATTTTAATATAAAAAAGAAACTGCAATACGGGCTGTCACTTCATTTGTTCCATCTCGTCAGAAGTCAGGGATTCGGCTCGTCTCATCATAATTTCTTTTAAAAAGTAGGCGTCCTGTCGACACCCCCACCTTGACTAGTGAACTATAAAGTTAGATGTTAGGATGCAAAATGTGCAGCTCCCTAAAGAACACTGTTAAAATATTTTAGGGAGATAATATTAAAAATGTACCAGAGGCGCTGATAGAGGGCAAAGCTATCAAAGCTAAAAGTACACAGGGCCCATAGAGAGGATCTGGCAAGGACTTATCTTTTTTATTGTTTTCCAGATTAAAATCAAACAAACTTTACTACAAAGTATGGATGATAAATAGACAGCCTGTATTGTGTTGTGCTGCATATAGAGGTTTTAAAGTAATCCAAAGCATGTGAAAGAGAAGAAAACAACGCCTCAAGATAAATTGTCCGGAAGTGTTTGAACCATGAAGCAATTTTCAATAACACAAGCATTTTTCAAGAACTTACCAAGAAATTACAGCCATATGTATTCAGAATCTCTCAATTTTCCATTGTGTAAGTTGTACTACTCTCCAAATACATACAGACCTGACTGATTATATAGTTTATGTAGGCTCCTGGTCTGCCATGTCAATATAGCTGCCCTAACAGATTAACTGATACCTATATCCAACTCTTTCTTTCTTTTCACCCATGAAAGAAGCGGATATTTAAGTGCAGTGTCTTACAATGGAGATTGAAATTAGATAGATACTGAAGAAGGGCTAAATGAAAAAAAAAGAAACAGGAAATGAATACAGCACATAGGAGGTAGCACTACAATTCAGTTGACCCCTAGTGTCCAGCCCTGACATTCTTACACATCATGGACATCCTAAGCACTAGGGACACATATAGATTAGCCCTCAAGGGCAATCTCACATCGTGCCCTTGGTACTGACTGATTATAGATTCAGGTTGACCGTTCTGCTCCCACTTCGACTGAAGGTATCAGTACAAGGGGCTAACACTCAATGGCACCAGATACTTAGCTTCCTAAAGTCACAGTCAGTTGATAATGCTCTACCTTCACGATTTTAACGTCTCGACAAGGTGTTTCTTTTTCAGTAAGACCTCCTTTCACATTCATTTGCAATTCTTAAGTACTTTTCCTCCCTAGGAACTCCTCACTAGCAGCAGTTGTTGAGGTGGACAGTGTTAGCTATTCACTTCCTTTTCTCAGATTCCTACTTCCAGCCTACTTCCTGAATCTTTAGACTGGTACAACTTCCTTTCTTTGACTTTGTCTTACCATTGCTTCTTATGTTATGTGGCAACAAGACAACAGTCTACAGCCTTAGCGGCTCTTTGAGCTAAATGCTAATATATATATGCTAATGTATAACATGTTTAGCAGGTTCATCCTAGATTACAGCTTTAGCAAGCTAACTATGGCATGCTAGCACTGATGGTTATGTCTTAATATTACTCCTTGAAGGAAACTCCAAAGTATGTACAAGTGTTTATGACTATTCATCCAATAGACATTTCAAGATTTTTGAGATATTTTACCTCTGGATTATACTGTTGCATTGAAAGGCCTACATTACAATCCATAGAGACATTTCCATCCATACTACAGCTACCATTCTTCCAATTAGCTGATGCAAAAAAGTTTACAATAATAAGTGATGGAATTTTTTGGTCCATTGGTCCTGTTCTTATTTCTTCAATAAGGTTTTTTTTTTTCTTTTTTTCCTCCCTGATGTTGAACATCTTGAAGTGGCTTGAATAAAGACCTTGATTCTTTCAGACACATGCAATGGATTTTAGTCTTGTAGCTGATACCTGTTCATTATACAGTACAAACTCTGCACAACAGTAGCCATCTCCTCTACAACTGAGAAAATAAAAGAATAGGAAGAAAGAAAAAAAGAAGAAGAAGAAGAAAAATGCTTCACAATGTAGTGAAGTGTCTTTGCCTTGTAGCATTCAGACAGTCAGATAACGTCTGGATGAGATTGACAGTCAGTGGTTGTAGTACGGACTCTGGCAGCAGTCTGCTCTTATTAGACAGCGTTGCTGTGGCCTTGGATAACTGAAATGATGAGCCCTACACTAAATGTGTGCCCATATGGGAGCATGTCAGAGCAGTCATAAAAGCAATCACAGCACGCAGCACTACAAAATGGAACATCTGGGTGCTCGCAGCCAGGCATGCATGCAAATCTTGAATATACACATGAAGCCACATGATTGGATGCGGGACTAATGTATACATACTTGTATAAATCATATACACACAAACAGGCACACGACACATGGTCATTCATGACCCTCCCTACCTCCCAGAATCTGTTACCTAGAGTTTGATTGACCACAACATCATAACGGCCTCATATCTCACCTCAATAAAATGCGTTGGTGCTGACAGTGATCAGTCATATGCTGGGATGAGGGTGTAATGAAATCTGGTTCATGACACTAAGCATCTCTCTGCCTTGTACGATGATGATGGTGAGACCAGTGGTATGCGGGTGGCTCTAAGCTGATAGTTCATCAGTTGCACAATGTGCATGCTGATATTTGCTGCTGTGCCAACAGGCACTACATCAAGTGTCAGTGCAGTGAGTGGGGGTATATTTATGTGTCTGTGTGCGAAAGTGGGGCGGTTTAACATCTCGTTTGGTTGTAGTGAATAAATCTCAAAAGTCTTTTCTACTATGAGGGTGTTGATTTAATAGAGCAGTTCGACATTTTGGGAAATACTCCTACCTGCTTCCCTGCTGAGACAAGGAAATCCACACCACTCATGATTTGAATATCAAACCAATGCTACTGGCTGGTTATCTTAGCATAGCAAAAGAAATACTTGATCGTTTTCGCTTCGTACATATAAACAACGTCGGATAATCTTTACCTTCCAAATTCATGGGAAATATGAAATGAACTAGATTCTGTTGTTTAAAATAAACTACAAATAAATTAAATACAATTTTTTAACACATACATAAACCTTAAACTCTATTTGCAATTGTCATGACACTGTATCTATGCCTGTATGCACTTGGACAAGCACTGCTCATATCACACTACTGTTATTTAGCTTATTGGCATCCAGTACAGTCAGTAAGTGAGGCTGCAGCCTCTGTAGGTGAAAGCACAGAGAGCAGAATAATCATGGCTGCAACTGAGCTTTTAAACCCAGACCATTATGATAAAGGATTTGAGAAATACTCCAAAATTTCAGCTTGCTTTGTACCACTGTGAGTCCAGATAGGAAGTGCTTCACTTTGTCTTTTTTTTTGTAGCATCTGCTACCGAACACTTCCTCTTTGAGGGTTCTTTTTCTTTTACCTTGAGAAACACCTGCAAGATTTTCCAAACAGGTCCTCTTGAGGATGAAGCAACAGTTATGTTGGATCTTTGCAGTTGCAGAACACGGTTGCGTACTTCTGTACTTGTTGCTCTGAACCTTGTTCCAGGGGCACAGGAAGTACGTTCCTTAGACTTTTATTGCACTCAAAATGTTCTCATGTCAACTTGTCAACGTCATTACTGACCTTAAAAAGGGATCAAGTGCAATTATCGAGGGGTTTCCAGTTACTGAAACACTGAAGATTTTCTAAAGCAAGGCTCGTTTTGATTCGCTGTACAAGCATTTCAGCTTGTTTCATTGTTTCTGAATTGCTGGCAAAATGAATTCCAGCACTGCAGTCATCCTCCATTACCTTCCACTCTGCTCCGAGTTGTTTAGAAAAGTAAAAACTGAGGTTGCAAGTGTAAATGCATTCTTCAGCATGTAGGTAGAAGTTTGATTTCTGTCAGTATGTGACTACAGCACCAGCCTTCTCCTTTCCCAACATCCCTGTCTCTCACTGCCTCAGCTGATTGCATTTACTTATTTCGATGTAATGGCCATAGCTTGAAAATATGCCATGGTGCAAGGAATGTACTCTGCCTGGATATTTGCCATCATTATGTTTAACCACACTATGTTATTACTTACCTGGCAATTTCATATGATTTCATACTTAATATGACATTTTGGGAGTGTTGACACAATCTTTGATGTGCACAAAGTGAATTCTCTTTTTCCTCCAAATAACATTAAATGAAACGAGCGTTCCGGTGAATGCGAAGCCAGATTTGGCGGTTCGCCGCCAGTCACTCCGTTGAGCGGTCTATCCAGGAATAAATTGCTGACTGGCATGAATATTTTCTGCTTGTTATGGTCTTAATGCACAATCAGGATTGCTTTGCTAAATTTAGCAGGCTTAAGTGTTTTGGAAATAGACGGCATAGAGAGAGAGAGTCAGGGAGGAGCAAGAGCAAGACACACATCAAAAAATGTAACATGGTTTAGACTCAGAACAATGAGGATAGTATATTACTTGTAGATTGAGCTTATGATTTGGAGAGAACAAATTAATCAACCAGGATCCAGTTCAAACTGATCAAACTACTTTTACCGCTTATGAAGAAACGATCATAAACTACTGTGTGTAAAAGAGGAAATTAATCCAGCCTTGTCTGATCAAATATGAATTCATAAGAGATTCGGAAACAATTATGTGTTCACATGCAGCTGCTGGTTGAAGTAGTCACCAACCTCATGAGACTAACACAGGCCGTCCAACACTGAATATTTCCATTGTGATTCAGCCAATTTAACATCTGTAACCCCAAAGACAGAGGTCAAAATAAAGAAGACAGTGTGTGTGTGTGTGTGTGTGTGTGTGTGTGTGTGTGTGTGTGTGTGAGAGAGAGAGAGAGAGAGAGAGTGAGTGTGTGTGTGTGTGTGTGTCAAGGTCTAGCAGTCTCACTTCATCTTTCCCCCTGACATCTTCACTCAGCCATGGTGTTGTGTGGTCAGAGACAGAGGTCAGTGTTGGGGCACAAAACAGTGGTAAAATTCCCTGGGTTGCAACAGAAAGTAGCATCTTGCAGACATCTGCACAGGGATTGTGCTGGTTATAGTTTTGTTAGATGTCGCTGGAGAAGTCTCATCACAGTTAGCATTCGATCAGATAGGACTTGTGCACCCAGGTGGGGCTGCTGTACCTTCTCTGAACTAGGAACTGTTAGTTCACCTGTCAAGCTGCAAACTACAGACAAAGATGTTGGCTCCATTGTGATGTAGTGTTATATAATGCGTTTGGTCCAGGTGGATGTTTAAAGGAATAGGGGACTTGTAAGAGACTGCTGGTAAAAACTGATCCTCTAGAGCTCAAAGGTATTCTTTGACTTTTAAGCCAAAATAAAGATAAAAATCCAAAAACACAGAATCCCACAATCCCTGTAATTTCTCCATAGATTTCCACATACAGTCAATGGCCAAATCTTTCCAGCCTCAGTGTATAAGTTGATTTTCAGCCTTCCAGTGTTTTATTAATGATTTGGAATAATCACACATTATTTCTCCTCTGCTGCAAAAGACTCAATAATCCAGTCTTAAAAGTCATAAAATTGGATTTTAACACCCATTCCCCACAGATAGTGTCTAATTAAATGATCTTAGTCTTTATTACACAAAAGATATCAGTGTTCTGAAATGTTCGATGTTGAAAATCTCTTTTAGATTACGTCTAAATGAATAGTGACGTTTTGTAAATGCCCCACTTGTGGACTAGTGTGTGCTTCACGCTGTCAAACCTTGCTCCAAGAAACCGATATTAGAAATAGATGTGAAGCAGTTCTTGTGTTGCAGGGATTATTTTGTCAAAGGGAACATGAATGTTTGTCTCTAGCACAGCTGACAGTTGAGATTGTTAGCTTGCTCTGCCTCCAGGCTAATGACCAGTTCCCTTCAGAGCTCTTGTTGTGCTGCACAGCTGCACCGCTGGTGTAATATTCTTAATGCGGCTGTAAATCCTGTTACGGTTCTTTTCAACAATTTGTCAATCATTTTGCTGATGGAAAACTATAAGAAACTGTGAAGCATGAAGCCAGAAATCTCCATTTGAATCTTTCTCTCTTATATAATCTGTCTCTGCTTGTCAGTCTCCCTGTCTCTCCAAATATTTCAGTGTTGTTCTCCTTTATTTTTCCGCTGCTCACTGATTCAGAGTTTATTTTAAGCCTAATGCTGCACATTTTTTGTGATTCTCTCTGATCTTAAACCATGAACCTAAAACCATAACTGTTACTGTGCTAACGTGGGAAGCGATTTGTTCAGCGTTCCTCCCTGAAATCCTCTTGTGTTTGCATTGGCTACTAGCTTAAGTGTGTTTGGCTGCAGTTTATCACCCCACTGGGTCAAATTGTTGCCTATTGTTGGCTTAGAAAAGTCTGTGATTCCCTGCTGGGCACTCTGCTACAGATGCAGAGCGGCAGTGAAAATTGAAACAGGAGCCTGGTACCTCTCATAATTCCATGACAGTGAAATGAAACACTATCTCAAGAAAGCAATCAGACTCAAATTATCTTTCTTGAGGGGGTATTGTTTGCAGATCAGCAGAAGTCCCTTTATGTCACTGTACCTCTGCCTGCCTCTTCCTCCTAGAAACACTGTGCTATGCAGTAATGAGTGGCAGAGCAGCGATGTTGTGTTGATTTATTGCTTGGTTGCCCAAATGGAACCTGGATGGAATGTGTCTGTCATTGGGGCATCACTTAGAAAGAAACACCTGTGATGCCTAGGGACAGTTAAGTGGACGACGAGGAATGGCTCCTCAGCCTTCAGAGCATTTCACGACCAAACAAAAAGAGATGTGCTGTAGTTGTGTTTAGACTAAACATAAAGCCAGTTTTTCAGACAGTGCAACTTTCATTGAAGTCATGGCAAAGATGCGGATAGACACAAATTCACAGTGGGCGAGTCAAGCTTCTGCTGATGTCATTGAGAATCATAAATAAAAGTAGGAAAAGCCAGTTGGGGCGGCTGTAGCTCAGGAGGTAGAGCAAGATGGACATTAATCAGAAGGTCGGTCTGCGTGGCTCTGGGAAAGATACTGAATCCCAAGTTGTCTGGATGTTCCATTGGTATGTGATTGGCAAAAAAAGTGCACAGTGTGAATGGGTGAATGTCAACTCTAGTTAACACTGAGTGGTCATCAAAAACTAGCAAAGTGCTGTTAAATGCAGTCCATTTACCATCATATCGAGCTTATCCTTAACCCTAGTTGTATGATGCAACTTCTATGCTTTGTAGAGACAGAAAAATAGGAGAGGGACTGGAAAAAGTCAGAGTAAGTTCTGACCATATGGATCTGTTACTGAATTCTGCTTATTGGTTGTGTTTATGGAAGCGCTGCTGGCTTTCAGAAAGCCTGTTAAAGGCGCATAGTTGAGGTTTTTGTGAAATAATCTATAAAACAGTTCAGCAGCTGCTGCAGCTGAAGCCTTTGTTCTGAACACACCATTACAACATTTATTGAAGAGCTGTACAGTTAAACAGCGTTGGACAGTGCCCATTACCTGACACAGCAGATTGTCTGCAGAGTAATCAGTAATTGTAAGTACCTCTGTGAGTAATTGATTACCCTGTTAAGGTAACTTGTTAAACAGTGGTAGTTGTGGGTGCAGATAAAAGATCACATAATATGATCGTGTGAAACAAGAAAAGCACGGTTACAAATTATAAGAGAAGTAAAACAGTGAGAAACTCCACAGCAAACTCTTCTACCTTTAGCACTGCAGTACAACAGGGTTTAACCTCATATACACACCTGCACATGCAGCATACACACAGGACTAGGGACATTGTTCACCAGGTGCTGGAGTAGTGTTCTTTCAGTATCAGCTTTGTGTCCTTGTCATTGTGTCCCGGGGGCATTGTGAGAGGAAGGAAGGAGGAGAGAAGGAGGAGAGCAGTTAACAGCTTGATCAATGGACAAGATGGAAGAACGAACAAAAACACACACACACAAGGCTGCGGGTACATACAGACACAAAGCCATAAACAGATTTTTCGAATCCATCTCTGTGAATAAAGGTGCAAAATGAAGTGAAACTCCATCTCAGTGACAAAATTCCCTGCTGTTCCCTCAAAGCAGCAATCTTAATGGACGCTTTCATTTAATGGTGTGTATGTGGGTGAGTGTGCAGCTAACCACACTATGAACCCAGCTCCTGTGTTGTGGACAAAGGAGCGGATGAATGGACGAATCAGCAAATTAATTAACAAATAAGAGGTTTCAATGTCAATCTGCTTAATGGGCTGAAGACAAGACTGACATTTCAGTCACTGAAATCAAAACCAATTGAGAAAGTAAATGAACTAAAGACTCACTTTACAGACATTACAGCACATAAGTGCATTTTCATAATACAATATATATTGTATAATGATTACAGCGTTTCAGAGTAGTTATTGCCAACAAGGCAAATATTCCCTTGTACTCAAGGGAATATTTTGGCAATTGTAAGATGCCTCGGTTATTTGATTAAAATGACCGAGTTGGCTTGAATTAATCATAGAAATATGAAAAAATAAAAGTTTACTCACTGTTACTGTTTACTCACTGCTAAAATCAGTGAGTGAACAGTTGAAACAGTTTCCCAGGGGGGATGAAAGGAAGTGTCAGCCACAGAAGATTTGGATTCAGTGTTTCAGAGATTAGAAAAAAGAACCAGACAACACGTAGAGCTGCACGCTCGCTCCTGTTGAGGCGTCCTTCACCAAGACACTGTATCCCTCTCCGCTCCAAGAGCTTTTCTATAGCTGCTTCCCTTATGGAGATCAATAATGTATCACATGAATCATTAGTTCACACACAAGGGCAGAGATCACACAGTTCTTGTAATGTATATGGCTCTGAAATGCGGTGACAGTCCGTCCTCCAAGTGCTGACACATCTGACAGATGATCTCTTTTTTTTTTTTTTTTTAAACTGCTATTTCTAGACACTGAACACCTGCACTGGAACATATTGGGGTTAAGTGCTTTGCTCAAGGGCACTTGAACCATTGATGGTTGAACTAAAGGTGCAGTTACTCAGTGGCTTTTTTACCCAGTTACAGCTCAACTCGGCTCACTGCATCACTGCGCGGCAGTGTGTTAAGTTTTGGTGGCTTCTGTGATAAATAGAGGTCAAGGGCAGGTTTCTTGTTCCTGAGTTTAGCTTACTTAGGCGAGTAAAAGAAAAATCCCCGTCATTTTTTTTATTTATTATTTTTTGCACCATAAGCACAAGACACAGTCCTTTTACTGCAGACTGGTTCAGTAGAGTTTGAGCAGACTCATTGATGTATGGTGTTGTCCGTGGTGCGACACTGGGTCGCACGTCGCTGCTAATCGCTGTTCAGGGCACAGACCCAGCTCACTGGCCATGACACCCAGGGTGTGGTGAATCATATCAGCCCTCCACAGATCCCGTGGCCTCCTCTCTTCGCAGCCGCTGCTCTGTTGAGTTGGTGTTGTCATCTGTAGGGTCAACAAAGCACCGACGAGTGGGTATTAGCTATACAGCTAATCTTTATGGCATCATTTGATCAAAAACGTTTGGTACAATGGCCCTTTTGTTTGCTCGGGTGGTGTTTCTGAAAAGTCCACTATGTATTGTGTATGCTTGTTTTGAGAGTTGAAAGCTGGGTCAATGGCTTGATGGAAAACCACAGATAAGCCCTCAATACAGGAAACCGTGAAAGTATGAAAGAGACAATCACCTCTGCCAAAACTGTGCCTCGGCAGTGATTGAAAGAGCTGCAGGTAATCAAACTGAAGAAAATCTTTCCTTTCCCTCCTCTATGTCTCTTTTCACCTCGTTCTCAGCCTGTCTCTCGATCTCCATCCGCAGCTGTGTCTGGTGTGATTAATGGCAGCTATTCATTAGCTTGATCAACCACTTTAGCTGAGATTATTAATCAGATGCTTATTTAAATGTCACCGCCGAGCAGCTGAGAGGAAATGAGGCCACTGGGAAATCGAGTTTTTGTGTGCGGTCTGTTTATTTGCGCATGTGTGTGTGTTGTGCATGTTTGTGTCCCTTGGTTCAGGGAGTTTTGCCACATGCTGATAACCATGAGCCTCATTCAGATGCTGCTTTGCGTACACAGAGGTTCAGCAGCTAATACTGAAGGGATGTGTAGCAATGGAGCCTAATGTTCAACTCAAATGAGATGTATTGTGTCTCATTAATAAAACATAGTGTTGTGCCTGTATTATGAACAGCGATACAATACTTAAGGGATTGTGCAGTTATTAGAAATTTACATCTCCTGACAGTTCTGCAGTGCTCCGTTTCATTTATGTGTGTGGTTTCTTAATAAAGCACATTTCCCACTACACAGCTAAACAGAGCTAATCAGGAGCTACTCAAAATTTGTCTGAATCCTTTTTTTTATATACTTGAACAAATTCTTGATGATTATTTTTGTGTCTGTCTGCCAAACTGAATTACCACCGCTGTACTCCTAGTATTATAAACATGTTTTTGAAGCAATGCGATGAGAAAATTTGAGCTGGCATTTGCAAGCTGCTTGTGTTTTGCTTCTGGGGGGCATTTTAGCACATAATTCCTCTAAATTCTGCTCAGTCACTGTTGAGTCTCGCTGGTTTTGGCGTAGCAGCACATTCACATTCAGGTGTTTACTCACCGTGCATTGGTGGGAGTATGATTTTTATTTTTCAGGATTATGTTTTGGGGATGATGACAGTATATATTTTTTTATTTCCCTCCCAAGCAGCTCAATATGTGCATGAAAAACACTGTGGGGGCAACTTAAAGTTTGTGTCTTGAGATTTAAAGTGTTTTCTGTGTTGCAATGGGTAACTACAGTAAACCCCAGAAGATTATGCTCTTAGTAGAGCTTTATAAAGAGAGGAGAGGGTGTGGCCAATGTGTGGATGTGCTCTGAATTCTGCTCGCTCAAACGAAAGCATAGGCACAATGCAGTGGAGAAAGCATAGGCACCATAGAGAAGCTGCAGCATGAACACAATGGCAGCACATGACTCATATTTCACATCAGCACATATAGTACACAGCTCGGTGTAGTAGTTTCTATCTGTGCTCAGTGTTGGGTGTGTTACACACTGTAGAAGCATCCAACAATGCTTTTGAAGTGTGATGTGCAGCATCTAATCACATATCACACATCTGGGCAGCAAGCTTATAAATAACAGGGTTAAATCACCTGCCGTGGAAAGCATACGCACACTTTATATAGTTCATCAATCATTTTATCAATCCGTGTAATTGATTGAATCGATTCATCCGGGAGTGCAGAGAGGGAGAGAGGAGGTGATTGATGGAGGAAGCGATGGAGCCGACCTGATTGAAATTCAGAAGCCTGAGTTTTAAAAGGTCAGAGGTCACACGGGAGGCATTTATAGGCATAGCAGCATCTTCGTGGGACCTTTGTTGCCATGTTAAGAAAAGCCTTTATCTGAAGGGCCATGTATGTGTGTGTGTTTCTGTGTGAGTGTGTGTGTGGACACAGACACATGCATCTACTCTGAGGTTGATCGGCCTTGTGATCGTAGCAGGTTAAGTGATGCCAAAACCCAATAATAAATCTCTGGCGCAACCAGCGCAGATGACCTGAAGGTCATTGTTTCATTAAGTGTCTTCCACCTTGATTTTCTCATCCCTTGTGCCTATTTACCTACCTGCCTGCAACACACCTCAGAATCCTGTGGAAAGCAACATGGATGAAATGGTTTTTGGTATTTTTATATGTTACAGATACATGTTTTTTTTTTTTTTTTTCCAGTGGCGTCTACAATGTCAAGTCTTATTATCATTTCAACTCTTGTCAATACTGTTATGATTTAACTTCAGGCCAATGAGACAAAAATAATATTCAGTTGGAAACATTTCCACTTCCACATAGTTGCTGTGCTTTATGTTTGTGAATACCCTGATAGAAAATGAGTTTAGTGTTGCAATTTAATGCAAATTAGTGTCACTGCTCGTATTATCACACATTAAAGTCTGTCTGCCCTGGCACGGTCTGTGTCTGAAGAGACTATCTGGATCATTTGTCTGAACATATTCTCACCATTTGTTGATTTTGGCCTTGTTGGTTCTGGAAGAGAAACTATTTGTTTGCGACTTTCACTGCAACACTCAGTAAGGATCATTCCCCTGTTTTTATAGCAACAACACTTCTGATTATCCCGTATCATGTACATGTAATTTTCTAAATTTGTCTATTTGTTTTCTAATCAAAAGAGTTCTGTTGTTGAAGCCAGTGACCCTGTGATAGATGTTATTGTGATCATCCTCTGCTGCTCTCCTCACAGCAAGAAGTGGCCTATATCACAATGTGATTTGATTATTATTTAGCATATTACCGTCTTCATGTTCCATTTGTAGTTTTGTCGTCAAGTATGGAGGATCTAGAACTAGAACAAAACCTTAGCTTTTGACAGTGACACCACCCCCATCCAGCACTAACAAACACCTACACCAGTCAGTGTAGAGAAGAGACATGGCACTTCCCTCTAAAAGCAGTCAAGGCCAGAAGTTCAGTCAAGGCTGGTATTAAGTAGATGGAGGGTGATGGTGGAGATACAGGGAGGTAAAAGGATATCTAATGGTCTATCCGCCTCAAGTTGCAGCAGGTGGAAGCACAGTTGTCTCTCAGATGGGGTGAAGAGGAAGATGGTTCGTGTTAAAGACTTGACAGATCAGATCATGAGAAAACCAGAAAATACCATGCAGACAGATCCACCAGTGTCAGCAGACATGGTGCTACCTCAGAAGAGCAGGCTGAGCTCCACCACCACCATGCACGTCCTTCAAACAGTGCTCAGACCGAGAGATGGGCTCAGTCAGAATGGAAAAGAAAATATAATCAAAAATAGATGGAAATGTGCAGCCTAGAAAAAATTACCTTTGTCTGCTGTGTGTTTAGATAAGGAAGAGAGACAAGTTGATTATTTTCTGTTTCTCTGTAGCTCTACAGTGATGTGAGCATGTCTAAAGCCTGATCATTCACTTGCTGTTTCCTTTTTAATAAATAAAGAATTTGATCTGTATGTTTCTGATTGTAATGTGCAGCGTATGTTTGGGTTTATGTTCTCGTCTAATCTTGTAAATCAGACACAAGCACAGAATTTCGTCTGTTTTTCTCTGAAGATATTTTAAGTACAAGTCAAAGAAGCAACACAAGCTCCTCGGAGAACACGGAGCGATGTTTGACAGGGAGATATGAATTAATGAATCAATCGCACAGATCTGTAGTTGTTAGTTAATTAATTGATTAGTCAAAGTAAAGAAAATCGCTGTAATGCTAATAACTTAATCACAAAAAGTAAAATGATCAAACTAATTTAATTAATTTTTATTCCCACATGTCACAGTAAAATGGAGATTACAAAAAACGTGTCCCTGAATTATCCTGACCCCAAATAAATCCCAACTAAATGCACTGATGCACATTCACGTATCAGAATTCAACATTAATTATTCGATTGTTTCCTCTGATGCACTGAGCAAAGCTGCTACTGTTTCCGCACATGCAACCAACGCCACGTTATGAATCTTCCTGAGTGATGTGCAAAATAGAAAACCCTCCTCAACATCTGTACCTTGGTATTGACATACTAACACATGTGAAAGTCACTATACTTTTTTTTTTTCCGGATTTGAACTGGTTTGCCAAAATCAAAATCACAAACCACTATTTGTTGCAGTGACAGAGAATATAATATAATATAATATAATTGTACATGCAGGACAAACAAACACCTTGTGCGTACGCACGAAGTCCCACCTCTATGACAAATTGAAATGTTCATAAAAGATTAAGACGCGTTAGCTTAGATTAATGAGGCTCTGATCCACCCACAATGCCACAGATTTGAAAATCAAACCATCGCCGAGGTTTTGTATTTATCTCATATTTTATTTATGAGATTGTATAATTGGTGCACATCTTATTTTAGTTTCTAAGTTGTCAGGTTATCATTAAATATGCGTGAAAGCGTATTTGACGCCAAACAAAATGGTTCAGAAGAACTCTTCTCTTCTAGTCTGACTGATCATAAAAGAAAACGTACTGTCATTGATGTACGCTCAGTGTAATTAATCCAGATTTGGCCCCACAGTTATTTTGACATTTGACAGCACTTGCAAAATAATTATGTTTAATCTCTATAAAAATGACACGCTGTGGTTTTATGGAGAGTTAAGTTGACACACAGATCAAATACCTGTAAATAACTTTAGTTTAAAGTATTTGCAGATGACTAAACCTAAATGTAAATAAAATGAAATGTTTAGTAAGATTTAGATACAGATAAGAGGATTTCATACAGGCTAGCTTTTTTTCCGACAGAACAGTCTGAGCACATTGATATAAATTTTAGGAAACAATTATTTGCATTTTAAATTTTTTTTCTGACACTGAGTAGACATAAAAAGATCTATACATTAATCAGCAGATGACTTTATAATGAAAATAATTGTCAGTCGCAGCCTTGCAATTGATATAACTGGTAGAAATGACTTGTTTTCCTCCTTTAATGCAAAGTTGTGTTTCCAAGATTCACATTTATGAATTAAATCAATGTTGTCATTGTGCATTAGTGTAAACAGAGACTGGAATTGAACAGACACTGACTCAAGTTTGAAGAAGGGAAACTTATTTTCTGTGCTGGAATATTCAAACTCACCAGGTCTCAAGATGCAGGTAGAGAGGATGTGTGGGTGGCTTTGTTAGAGCTGTACAAATAAAGCTTTAGTCTCCCAAAAAGGCCATAAAAACACACACACACACACACACAAAAACAAATGTTAACTAGCACTTAGATGCCCAAGGCCAGAGGAGCCACTTGTATTTTCAAATAACATGGTATCCTCCACTCTGCTTTTTATGGATAGAATCATTTGAGTTTTTGTTAAAAGCAACAATTAATCAGGAAGGAAATGTTGGGAAAGCCTCAGGAGAAGCACTTGTGAGACTCTAAGCACCTGTCCTGACTTCTTTTGTGTTCACACGACTGTTTTAGTACGTCCCCTTTGGTACCTAAACCACCGAGGATAGAGGGGTTTTTCTGCAGTTTTGCTGGATTTGTCACAGGTATTCAGTAATCTTGTCTTCTTTTCAGCATGAGGGGAGGTTTATCTCCACAGGAACGCAGCTGAAATCGGGCCAAGAATCTTTCTCCTTTGATTATAGGTCTTATCCAGCGAATGTCATCATCAAACACATTGCGTGCTCATCCTCCCTCCCTACCCCAGTATTTCATTCACTGTTTTTTTTTTTTCATGTGTTGATTCTGTCACTAGATGCAAGCAGGCCATGTTGGTGTCGAGGTCTGGTATATGGGACCGGCTCCTTGTGTCCACTGTGCACACGGTGAAGCTCTGACTCATGTCTAGACAGAAAAAAAATAGGGCACTTCCAGACACACACACACACACACACACACAAAACACAGTGACATTTAGGCTAAAGGTTCACGCTGTGCAATCAGAGCTCATTTTCCACACGGAGCTCAGTCAGCGGTCGCCATGTCTCGATTTGGCGAGGAACAATCAGATTTAATGTGAAGCCTTTTTTTTTTTTTTTTTTTTTTGCGTTTCCCATTTCCCAGGGCTCTGTCCTCAAATGAATGAATGCAGCCCGGAGCGCTCAGCTTAAAGGCACATCTTTGAAAGCACAACTCCTCCGTCACTATAGGCTGGAAAAAAAAGGGGGAAAAAATGGAATCAGCAGAAAATGTGTCAATGCTGTCAAATTTTTTATTTCGACGACAAAGCTGTATGTCGTAGCACGGCGCGAGGCCGCGTGTTGCTCAGAAATGATCTTGGGACGACTTGTGAAATATTTTGTCCTTTGCTCAACAGGAAGACTCAAAAGAAGTTAACTCTTGTCACAATTTTCATTAATTACATTGAATTTATCTTGAGTTACATGGAGTAACATCTACACCTGTACAGCACATGTGCACCAAAGCCTGGACGTGAAACAAGGGTTTGTTTAAGATAGTTCGAGAGACAATTTCAGTCTCTGTGTGGAGTCATCTGAGCAGTGATATTAAATCTCTAGGGATGAAAGACGAGACTGTGATGTTGCAAAAGCAAGAGGAGGTAACACACCTCAGCGAGGCCGGGCATGTTGATGAAATTTATTGCAACATTATTATTCTGACAAAAAAAAAAAAAAAAAATGGTTCGAACTTGCAAAACTTCTAAAACTTCTCCAGACGTGTTCTCTGTCAAACAAAATGTGTGGCCTCAGCTCGACTTTGTTCAGCTTTGTTTTTGTTCTCGGTTTGTAAAAGTTCGGTCGAGGATTAGATTCATAGTCTCCGGTGGTCCGCTGAAAAAAAAAAAAAAAACAAAAAAAAACCTGAAACATTGTTTTTGCTCTTTCATTTCTCTCTGTTCAGCTTCAGCTCTGTTTTGCTCTGACATTGCAAAACAGAACAAAGATAAGACTTAAACTTACTGTGTGAGCTCAGAGTAAAAAAAAAAAAAAAATATATCCCTGTTGTGTTCTTACTCAGCAACACAGGAAGTAACGTGACCTCACTGTCGCGACACCCAACACCAATTTGGTAAACTGCTGTCCACTTAATATGGATTTGATCCATATCAATGACTTTTATAGCTACTTTGTTCCTGAAATGTATCTTCAATCTATCAGCTGCAGATTTGACTGATTAACATGTCGTATAAAATTTTACAGAACATCCACTGAATTAAATTCTGACCTTGATACTTCAGCTATTTTTTTAAAATTAATGACCAGTAAATGAGGTCGACTCTTTCAGAAGAGTCGGGGATGTTGTGGTGAACTCGTTGTCTTTGTTTGTGAATTTGTTCGCGATGAAGAATTCTAATTTTATGTTCTACAGTTTGACGAATAGATGACTATTAACCTCAAGGGGGGGGATTAATTTGTCACAGCAGCAAAAAATACAGAAATGCAAAAAAAAAAAAAAAAAAAACTGAAGATGGTTAAATAAGGTGCAGTGTAAAAGAAGCGTCTGATAAATGATATTTGAAAAAAATAGCTAAGGTATGATAGATGGTGCAGTTTTCCTGCACAGAAAGAAAAGTACAAAGTGTGGAGCATTTGAAGTTCTGAGAAATATGGTTTAAATGAGTCCAGTTCAATGACATAGTCAGGCCAAATTAATCTGTGAATGAATGTGCATTTATCCAGTGTTTAATGAGGAACATGTGAGACGTCAACCATGATTGTTTGTAGTTTTGTTGTCATTCTCTCCTCATCCACTTCTTCCGAAACCACAGACACAGTGCGACACTTATAGCTTTGATACCAGCAGCTCAGAACGGTGCAACGTACAGCAAGCGATAAAACACATGAGGCAGCTTTATTACACATCACCGAAAGACCTGAATCTCCCGAGGAAATAGAGCTGACTCAGGTTCTTTGTCGACCTCTCCAGCCAGAACAAAGCGGTGGGGGGTCTTGAATGGTCTTGAATTTCATTTGAGTTTCGCAGCGAGAATTTTTTTGGAGGTGTCTTCAAAAGGTGTAGGTTCAAACAAACAAAAAAGTCACCTGCAGGAGCTTGAGGCTTCTGAGAACCTGTTTTAACTCGTGGGCTTGATGACAGACGATATGTGTGACGGCTACCTCCTGTTTTTCTTTTTTGTTGTTGTTGTTGTTGACTTCAGGGAAGAATGTTTAAGTGTTTAGAAATTCCAAAAATAATTTATGATGTGTGTGTGTGTGTGTTTGGGGGAGCCGCTTATTTTGGCAAGAAATTCTTCAGCAGATTGTTACACCAGGTTGTTTTTGCCTCTGTGAAGATCATGGTTCCTTAATCATGTATTAAAAATGAAATCCTCCTCTTGTGCTTTCTCCTCAGATCCGGACTTTGGAGACTTGGGAGCCCCTCCACCTCTGCCCTGTAGGTATACTTCTTCTCTCTCCCTCTTTCTGCAACTTTCTCTTTTTCTTCTTTTCTCATTTTCACCTTCACTCTCCTTCTGTCTCACTAAATCTTCCAGTTAAAAACTCTGTATATTTTTATTAACATGTACATTAGTTGTCATATTTTGTGAGTCACCTCGTGTTTGCTCGAACCGCACATGTACATATGTGCGCATACGTGTGTTTGTGTGTGTGTTTCAGTCTGTCAATATGACATGGTTGGTCCAGAAGGTATCATCGAGTCTCATCAGATCACCAGAGACGGGAAGGCTGGCGCCGCCGAGGCCGTCGACTGTAAATGGTACATCCGCGCTCCGCCGCGCTCCAAGGTCAGTGACATGAGCTCCACTCGCCTCCTGACTGTGAATTAGATTTAAAAAAAAAAAAAAAAAGCCAAATTTTGAAATGTCACATCATTTAATAATGGAAATGAAATTGTGTTCCCATCAGCTGGGTTGATGACAGCAGAGCGCTGTCGAATCACATGACAAATACTGTACGTCCAGCGTGACTATTGAAAATACTAAGGAATTTTTTTTTTTTGCTCCCCATTAATTTTCTGTTTCCATTCGACACATCCACACACACATGCAGTGAGTTAGTTCATCGGTTGCATCAGGAGGCTTTGATATTGCATGTGCAGCTGTCAGCCTCGTCCCAGTGTGAGCATCAGTGGCTGCTGGGGGGACTCGTTCCCCCTGCTAGGGTCAGACAGATAGGCAGGAAGGTTTACTTGGGGTCAGACCCATTTTTTTAATCAGCGAGCTGTTGCCAAGAGGCATAGACGGATGGAAGGAGAAAGAGAGAGAGGAGAGAGGAGGGGAGTGGGGAGACTGGACGGACAGAGGGAGAGAGGGAGGGAGAGTAGAGCTGATGAAATAGTGTTACCATGCAGTTTGACCCTAAGGCCTGCAACAGCCTGTATTTGTTTTCTCCGCTGGTGTTCCCTACGCTGACCTGCATGCATACACAAATAGAGATGTGTATACACACACACAAACACACACACGCACACACACACTTTTGCTCCTTCCCCACCAGAGGTACCTGTGCTGCATTAAGGCCACAGGATTAAAAGTTTCTGGAGGGTAAAGCAGCAGCAGCAGTGCAGGAAAAGACCATGTTTTATAAGTGCTATAACTTCTCATATGAGTCTATATGGCTGGATCATATACACACATACAGTATAAGCAGCTCTAGTCTGTGGCTGCAGTAAATCCACAGCTGAAATAGTGCTGGCTCCCATCCAGGTACATTTAATTTAACAAAATAAGATCTCATTTTTATTTTGACTTTTATGGTTGGAACTGCTCTTTTCAAGGACGGAACAATCACAAAGCTGCAATCTGAGGATTTACATTGACACATTTATGGTCCTGTAACTGACTTTCAGTTCAGACACATTCAACATATATGTGAATACATGTGAATTTTTACATTATAAAGCCTTCTCTAACCATAACATTTCCATACGTTATTGGAACAATTCAACTCCACACCTGAAACAGGAGCATACTGTGTAGGTTTTTATTAGCAAGCTTTTTGATCTAAGGGTTTTTTTTTTTTAATCTCCCTTTACTCTCGTGAGTGAGATAAAGCAGTTGCGGTGTCAGCTAAAACCATGTCATTGTTTGTTTCACTAATTTGCCTGCTAATGCTACAAGATGTTATCTTTTCTTATTTGCGGCCACCACGGAGATCTTTCTAAAGTCATACAGCACAACATTAGTGAGGCTGTTAAGCTTTTTGCATCAGGGATGCAGATTTTATTTGGTCATTTTCACACTGATTTTTCATTCCACACTGCAAGCTCTTTTACCACGCACACACACAGGTTTACGATATGAGCGGCTGATAATATCAGTGTGACTGTAATTCATGGCCACAGCTGTTGCTTTTATCTGCACTGTTCTTTGAGTTGCATATTTCTACTAAATGCCCCCTGTTTCCCTTTACAAACGTCCTTCAGTTTCAGCTACTTGAAGGCCACAGAAAGCGTTCGACTGCGTCACCAACCGAGAGCCATTCTCCTCATCAATAGTGCTCATGTGGAGTTACAAAATAAGTGTAACATTGACACATCTGTCGAGGAGGAGCTGGCCCTGATCCAGTGTTATGATTGATTCACAAAAATCATTATTGATTCCTCCGTCCCTTAAAGTGTGAGCGCGTAAGTCATGGCTACAACATCAAAGAGGGACAAAAGTCCATCGTGTGTGTGTGTGTGTGTGTGTGTTACACTCATGCATCAATGTGTGTGAAGCTCTTGCTGCATATGTGCACGAGAGAGCGACAGAGTGAATGATTCTGGCAGTGTGATATATTTTACCTCCTTTGAATCAGTGTCATATTTCACACTGCAGGAGGGTCTCACAAGACTAGTCCCGGGCCAAAGGCTGACACTCACTGGCACTGATGGACAAGGCAGCAAATAAAATTTTTAGTGCAGATCTATCACACAGTCCTGAAGCTCTCACCACCACTGCTCACACTCAGTTACACATGAAATATATAAGCTCAGTTTGTCTCCTTTAGTTTTCTCACTTGAATGTGTTTTATACGCTGTGTAAAACACATTCGTGCTTGCATGTCTCTGCAGTAAAAGGAGATGAGTAAGACCGCCAACTCCTCTACCACCTCCCTCTAAGTCATTTGCATGTATGCATATGTGTGTTCACACGACATGTATAGGTCAGGGTTTTCATTTCACTGTGCTGATAAAGTACTGCATCGTACCCAGAAAGAGTAGAAAGCTAGAAACAGTAGAAAGCTAATGACATCCTATACCGGAGGCTCTAATTAGACTGTACCGGAGCACTCCAGAGAGAGAGAAAAAGAGGAGAAAAATTTGGGAAAGATATACTTAGTATGCATTTTTATCAAAGATCTAAATGTATAGGGATGGAGTTTAGGGATAGGATGGCAGATGGCAGAGAGGAGGATGGTGTGAGAGTTGAGGAAACAGAGGGAGAGACTGATTGAAAACATACCTGCGAGTGAGCAATAATGACCATGTGTCATCGCCAGGAGTGGCAGCACTGCACCAGTTTTAATGCCATAATAATTTCTTTACGCTGCCATGTGTCACTTCAATTTAAACATTTCTTATAAATAAGTTTCTCAAACTTACAAACAAACAAACTAGATGTTAGAAATGCAGTAACCTCGAGCAGCGCAATATTGCCTTTTAAATATGCTTGTGCAAAAACAACCTAACTAAATGATGACAGATACAAACCTAAGTGACATTTCAATGACAATGATTGGATATTAATGTAGTCAAAATTACAACTCTTGTCACTTGCAGCCTGTTTTTGTACTAACATTTCTGTTCAGACAGCTGTCTTAGTCCAGCTGACAGTTGTTTGTTATGGCAGAATATTTTTACTTCCTCATTTTAACTCATAGCAGTTACTGTTTTCCACAGGCATCATTTGTGTCCTGACTGTTTTACACAGTCTAGATTTTTTTCCCACCACACCTGCCTGCACCGTCTGACACCTTCTGTTTTTTCTCGTGAAGATAATGGCCAAAATATGGACATTCATTCTGACTGTAATGAACAGCACGAACGCCGTTACAGACACCTTTTAAAAAACATTGAGGGACATATTCTCTCCACAGTCAGTGATGGATTCTGCACCATTACTGGGTGCTGCAGAATCAATGAAGAAGCAGCCTATTTTCTTGCCGCAGCCAGTCGTTCGCCTTATACATTGGTGATTGTATCTATCTGATCCATGACCGTCATTTCACTTCTGTGACGCCATCTGCGCTCTGATTTTTCTTCATCACTGGTCACTTAAAAAAAGCTTTAGAAAAACAACCTCAAATGCATTTATTTGCTCATTCATTGGCGTCACTTGTTTTGGTAATTAGGCTTCTTGATCACCTTTACAGTTAAGTCCAGGAGCTGCCATCTGTCAGACATCGCTTTAGTGATTGTAAAAATTGAACAAAGATGTCACAGTCTTTTTTTAAACCCACTTTGCCAAAGAAGCAGAAACAAAAAACACGTCTTTTACTTGTTTACTTTAAGTTCAGCCCGTGGCACAATGTTAGACATGGTAGGAAGTCGCTATTTGGGTGATGTTTCAGGTTTTACAGTTCACATTGGCAGCAGGACAAGAGTAGTTAGATTTTTAAATACAGCAGTACATCTATGGGACATAAATATTTTTTGGTTAAAAATATGCATAGTAGTATGCAACAGTTGCATAATATATGCAACACTTTATTGGTAATCTCTCTGTCCATAAAAGAAAGCGAGAGATCTAGGATACTAGGATCTGTAGAAAACTATCCTCACTTAAGAACAAACCCATCTACAGAATCAGGGACACAGGGACACCTACAGAGATGACCATGTAAAACTACATTAGGGCTGATTTGATTGACTGATTTTAACACAGACCTTATATTTGTTCAGATACACCAGAGTATAACTACCTCAAAACACTGACTTCACTGACTTTCTATAAAATAAAACTGACATCCACACTAGTAGCTCTGTGAGAGTTGATTTAGTTGCAGCAGTGCAGTGAGCTAAATGCTACCATTAGCATGCTAATGCATTCACAATGGCAATTATAACATGTTGATGTTAAACAGGTGCGGTGTTCATGTTCATCTCCTTAGACCTTTGTGTAGCATATTAGCATATTAATACACAGACAATAGCTGAGGCTAATGGTGTCACGACATAAATGTGCAGGTTGACTTGTTGATGGAAGTTGGATGATCTGTAGTGTCAATTGTCTCAGAGCTATAAATGTTCAAAATGTTGTTGGAGTTAAAATATTTCATAGAATATGTAATACAATTCTACTTTAAAACTCAGGAGTCAGGAGTCATACTACTGACACCAGAGTCAGTAGTATTTATGCTCAGATGCTTCCCCACACATTGTGACTCCATCTTGAATCAGTTATGACTTGATTGTTCTATTTGGTAAATGGTAAATTTACTGATTTAATCAGACATTAGTAACAAATGAAGGCTTTATTCAAAAGAATTAAAAAAAAACTCAATGTACACTTTAATGTTTTGTATTTGTAATTAGTTTCCCTTGATTGATTTAACTTTTACTGGTCACAGACTACTGCTTTTAATGCTTTCTTGGTGCTGTGGGAAAGAAACTTCATGTCTAATTTGGCTGCTACTAGCTAACGATGGAGCGACTGGGCCAAATGTTCTAATTAACATACTTATTGGTACTTTTTCCAGTTATTTGCCTCTTGAATTCTAAAACAAATTGAGACAAATTTGACTGAGAGTACATAAGCATAACCTTAACCTTGGCAATGACCTTAACAATCACATATAAAAACTGACTTCTTTGGTTGATGTATCACAGTAAAATTTTCAGACATCATCTATTCATTACAACTGCTTTGTTCATCCTTGGGCAAGTTGCTACATATCAATTGTGTCTGATGCCTGTTGTATCAGTGTATAAAGGCGTGTGTAAATGTGCTTTCAATAGTCTTGATGACTAGACAAGTGCTATATTTTCTAAAGTTTCCATTTAATTTCAAGATTTTTACATTTGAGATTTTTTTTTTCATTTTACTTACTGCAGTGTCAAGTGGCTCTCCTCTCAGATCACTGATCTAATCACAGTGTCTCCCTGAGTTTATCCACCCAACTGAGAAAACAAATTCTAGACATGTAAATATGCACCATCTCCAGCCTTTAATCACATCTAAGGGCATCGCACTGGAAACCCACGCACTGGTGAAGAGACCACGGCTGCACTTCCCAGTCAGATCCGTCAAAACATATTTTCAGAGTCTCATTCATCTTCCCGCCCTGCCCACAGTGATTAAGACATTAATATCAGTACGTGTCCATACATTCTGTTGGACGAATTAAGTTTAGAAAAGACACATGCGCAGAACATATATAGATACATCCATCTTTGCAGGGAGGAACCAGCAGTGACACTGAATCACAGTAATATCACAGTAAAAAAAAAAGCCCTGTTTCTTGTGTCAAGTCAAGTCAATTTAGCAAACCCAGTGGCAGAATATGACAAATTTCTATTAGATAGAAGATTATTGACACCAGTACGAGACCTCTGGAGAATTGGCTAGCTTGTTTTTGCCCTTCCATCCATTTCACTTGTCATGTTGTTGAAGACGAGGTTGAAATTGCATGGTCCATTATCCCGCTCCATCTGCGGCTTTTGTCTTTGGGCATTTAAAACATCACATTTCCCTGTCACAGTCCGGGAGTGGTCCACTCATTAACCGTAATGATGGCGAGTGCTGTGCGCAGCCGACCAGAACCATAGCTGTGATTGGGTGATCTCGATCTGATGAATGAGTGACAGACAATGATGCAGAGGTAAATCGGGACGCTGTTGTAAAGAGTCAAGGTGGATAGCAAGGTGGAAATTTCACTCATCGAAGAAGTGTCAGGATAGTAAAAGAGTCCATAGACTGTACATATCTGTCATGGGTTGAAAGCCTCTGTTATTTACTGCTTATGTTTGGAGTCTAAAAGCTGTTTGAATTTCAGAGAAACAATCTCTGTGAAATGACCTGAACACAAATGACATTTTCTCTCTTGAACATTCAAATCTTGTGCAAAAATGTCCAAGGTCTCCTTAAAGCTTAACGAGGGTGTAGGTTTTTGTGTAATGCTTTATCTCAACAGATATGGATAATGAGTCTAAACCTAATAGACTCTGTCTGCCTCTGAGTCCTCATTTGATATGCATATGTAATGACTTTGTACAAGCTGCAGTCTGTCAGTCTTATTTCATTATAGGGCTGCTATATCAGGCACTGGGATAATGAGTGAGATGTGCAGGCTGTAAAAAGAAAGGAGCAGAAATCTTTTCTCTCGCCGCTCTTTTCTCTGTTTTGTTCACCTCTTGTCCAAATGATGTTGCATCTTTTGATTTTCCTCACTTGATCTCTTCTTTTTCTCTTCCTGTCTTCCTTCTACTCCGCCTCCTTGTGTTGGACAGATCTACCTGCGTTTTCTCGACTATGAGATGGCCAATTCCAACGAGTGCAAGCGTAACTTTGTGGCTGTGTATGATGGCGGCAGGTGGGACTTTCTGACATTCAATAAATCACATAGAAGCTCGAAGCCACCATGTATAATTTTTAAGCCCGTTATCTCATAATCATAACTTTGTCTCTTTATCTTGAAAAATGAAAGCTCACATCCTGTGTTTCTCTTGTGGACAAGACTTAAATGTTTAATTATGTCGAGGCAAATTAATGCTTTTGACAAGACGCGGGTTTAATGTAGACAGGTTAGCTCAGCATCACATAACTACTGTGTAACAGACAGAGATTTACTGAAGGAAGATTTCATTTGCATGAATAAACATTAGACTTTAAGTCTAATGTTTTTCCAGCCTAACTACTTTGTCAGCTAAAGGAATAATGTGCATTTATTTGCTTTCTTGCTAGAGGCTGATTAAAAGATCGGCACTGTCTCAAGTGTCTTTTGAACTTTTTTTTTTTTCTTTTAACTGACAAAGCGGAATAACAGTTTTACCAGATTTCCAGTATTTATGCTAAGCTAAGCTAATCAGCTGCTATTGCAAATAAGAGAGTGGTATCAGTAAAATTATCTGAAGTTCAGCAACAAAACAAGTGAGTGTATTCAAGTGTCTGTTGAACTATTTCTTTAATAGAGTTACTTTATAGGCAACTTGAAAAACAATAACTTTTTATCTCAAGAAACTCATATTAAAGTCAAGGATCAACAAAAACAATATTATTTTGAGTTAAGGATATAATCTAATCATTAACTACAGTGCACTTAAAAAGAAATGATTTCCCAACAATCTGACTCATCTTCAGATAACAACTGTTGTGAACTTGTGTATAAAACATATGTAACTGTGGCTGCTTTGAGATTCTGTTGAATAATAGAGATAATTGAGATTCACGTCAAGTGTTACTCGATAATAAGCAGTGATTTTTATCTCACCCTGTCACGTCTCAGCTCGGTGGAGGACCTGAAGAGCAAGTTCTGCTCCACGGTGGCTAACGACATTATGCTGGTCTCCACGCTGGGCGTCATCCGGATGTGGGCGGACGAAGCAAGCCGCAAAAGTCGCTTCCGCATCCTCTTCACGACCTACCAAGAACGTAAGACGCTGCTCGACGAGCACCTGCACCTGCACTTTCACATGTGCTGATTCACCTAATGAGAGAAACGAGCCTTTCTAATCAGATCACTCTAAATAAAACAGGGCTTGTGTTAAGTGGCAGGCATTAAATGAAGATGGAGCCACAGTGACGCATTTACGGTGATTTATATCCGATGCTGTTCGGCTATTTACACAGCACCAAGTAGGCAACAATTTGATCCCTATTATAAGGGAGTATTTCTTTTAGGTTATTGTAAATGACATTAGTGGTTGGTTTGAACTCGACTCAACAGAGCTGTCGCAGCTGGAGCATCTGACTGTCAAAAACCTAAAGAGAGATCAAGATAAAAGGATATCAGCGTGAGCTACAGTGTTTGCATCTACTAGTTTTCTGTGAGCCAAACACCTGAGCGAGATTAAAATTCACACACACACACACACACACACACACACACACACACCCACACACACACACACACACACAGACTTCCTCTTTCTCATTCAGTGATGGAGCTTGTTCTCTGACAGAGGTTGAATAGGTCATTCTTTGTACTAGTGAGGTGAGTGAAAATGATCTGAGGCTCACAAGTACAGTATTCTAGTGTCATTCATGGACTTTCTTTCATACCACAGATATAACTGTATAGTCACACACACACACACACACACACACACACACACACTGCACTTTTGAGCACTGCATCTGTATTGTTCAGTAGCTTCCAGCTGAATCTCTCCAAGCAAACAGGAAGAGATTAAAATGAAAACAATAACTGGCTGCTACAAAAAAAAAAAAAAAATATGTATGATTTTTGTAAATTCAAAACAAAACACTGTTTATAGCTCCACTGACATTTCAAAGAGGCGGCTTGGTTTTTATTTTTATTACGTCTAAAGGAAACTTTCAGAACGCTCTGTTAATGTCACGACGAGAAGCAGAAATTATGTATCCGAAGTGTACACCTGGAACAGTTATTTCAACGGGAGTTCAATTTGGTTTTCCTTTCTGTATGGTTGATAGGATTTATTGAACATCGTCAAACACACCCACAGCAATAAGGAATCATCGCACCTTGAAAGATGATGAGCTGGTGCTGTATGCATCTACAGCATCTGCACTTGATCGCATGTAGCGAGTAGGTTAGCGACCAGCATCTCCAGAACAGGTGACGACAGCAGCAGAGTTGTTTGTGTTGTGAAGTGAGTGTCCCTTTTGTGAGGCCTTTTTACCAAGCAGAGCCAGGATGTGCTGTTGCCGGGGCAACGCTTCTGCCTAAGTCACTCAGGCGATCCCCAGCCAGACCTCAGCCTATAGAGCAGCATCCGCCACAGCTCAGCAGCAATGCACCAAACCTGTCAACAGTCAGTGAGCAGGTGCACGGAGAGCAGACACAGCGGGACAAGTCATTCATTCATTCAGTTCAGTCTGAGCCAAGATGCAAATCAACTTTATTCAAGAATTCTGACAAAGGAGAACAAACGTACTTTACATTGACACTGGTATTTATTATTCTATTATGCGGCAGCAGCTTTTGTTTAAAGAACAAGACACTGAAATTGCATCATATGTGTAGTGAATGTTTGAGCCAAATGTGAATTAAATAACTTGTGCACAAGACAAAATGTCATGTGCACATTTATGTTTATGTTTTGCAAACAAAACGCATGATCTCTCAAGCTGCATAATCAGTATCATTGATTCATGAGAAACTGAATGAATTGTGAAGAAAATTCTCTTGGATATTGATGTAGAAAATCCACTTTAAATCCTTTTGCTGCCCTATGACAATCACATCTGTTAAGTAAAGTGTACTAAGTTTTAGGAAATTAATATGTGGTTCTCTGGCAGAAAGAGGAAGATTGTTCCCTTTGTGTTGGTGACGAGTTGGGATAAAGATGAAAGAAGAGGTTGATCTATGCAGGGTCGAGAGTAAGGCATGCACTGTACTGGAATAAGATGATGGAGATGGAGCTGACACCAAAGGAGATCTATCAGAGGATCTATCGATCTATGGACTGACCATCACCTCCAGTCATGAGCGTTTGTTAGGGGCCAGAAGAATCATAGCCACTGCTCTTTCACATTAAAAGAGGCCAGTTAAGATGGTTTTGACAACTGATCAACTGGACTTCTTTGTTGATCAGCGTGTAAAATGTGAGCTGTGGTTAAAAGCACTGGTGAGAGCTAGGTGAGGATAGTTTTGTCAAAATCTGAGTTATGTGCTGCAGACACGGCTCAGACTATCTGTGCTACAAAATCATTGTAGGAAGTAACTTAATTCCCTTCACCCACGTAAAATTGAATGTGAGCATGTACCCTGTTACAGGTGTTCTAGTTGGATTTGCAGCTTATAAAGGCTGTTTTTACAATAAGTGTTCCCCAGCCACAGTGTGTCCTAAGCCTTTATATATTTTTTCACAGTCACTGGTTCCCACTGGGACCATTCGGGGACCATTCGCAGCTGCTGACTCCTAGCGAGTTGCTCTGATGGGAGAGCAGTGTTCCTCAAACGCAAACATCTACTTTTATTGTCCATGCTGCATTCACACCTACAGATGCACACACACACACACACACACACACACACACACGTGCACACACACACACACACACACACACACACACAGCCCTATACAGAACAACCATATACAATTATATATATGAAGTACAGGGAAGTGAGATCATTTACCCAAAAAGCAATTACATCTTCGATGATAAATTTGCCGGTATGACATCTCAGCTGTCAGCATGGTTACGCCTCATCAACACATACCTGTCTCCGGGGCTGCAGATGGAGATTTGTTCTGGCTTCACCACACACATTGCTTCTCATTTCTGATAAAGCTACTTTATTGTCTGCATAAAGACATTTGAGACTAACATAGTGCTGATGTCCACCAACATATGGACCTTTGCTATGTCTTAGGTCAGACTGCATTATCTCTGTGAAATTATTATCTTGTTTGCTTTGTGATTAAGTGTGTAAATGTGTGTATTGGGTGTTAATTAACAGTAAATGTAATCCACTTAATTTACTGACAAAGAGTTAAGGTTTGGGTGAAGTCAGGGAGAATCATGTATTTGTCACATTTATTTATAGGGCACATTTACCAAAGTACTACACAGAAAATACAACTGTAGATAAACACATAAATAACAATTACAGACAAAATTAAATGATCTTATCTTATATCTTACGTGCTTTTCAGGGGCATTTCGTGCCTGGATTTGGAAGTGGAAAGAGGTGAAATGGTCCAGTGTAGATGAGGTTTATTCAGTTCTGGACTTAAAATATTTGAGCTACCTGAACCTTGAATGGGGACTCAGGAGATTGGAGATATAAACCAAAGAAATAAAATAATTTTAAAAAATCTATTGCAAAGTGTATTTCACTGGTAACCAGTGAAGGGAGACCAACGCTGGACAGATCAGCTTTTTTTTTTCCTGATGGCAACATGGAGCATTTTGAACTTGCTGCAGGCCAACTGAGGAAAGCCATCTGACTCTCAGTCGCTCAGTATTTATTGTCAGCCGCATTGATTTTGAATTAATTGTTAATTAATTTAGACAGCGGTGGCAAGACAATAACAATACAGGTATTGATGAAATGAGAAATGATATCATTGCAAATGTGAGTGCTGAAAAAGATCATTACTGCCAAATGAAAACGGCATTGATGTCAGATCAGAGTCATAACCATAGTCCCATAAAACAATCACACAAAAACACAAATCTATAATTGTTATTTTAGTTGAAAAATTAATTATAACCAAGTGAGTCATTCAGCTCTTCACTACAGAAGCCTTTTTTATACACCCCCTACCACCACTACCACTACCACAGAGACACCCAGACAATTTTCATCAGCTGCTCATTTAGGAGTAAATTTATGTTTCCCGCAGTGACTGTGAATGTTTCTGTGTGGGCAAAAGGGCACTTTTATTACAGAACGACTTGAAATTAATTTCGCAGGAGATTACCGTGGATCACGCTCCTTATAACGTCTGGTCTCACCCCGTGGTTGTGTGTGCAGGAGCCAGCAGCAGACAAATTAAGAGGGAGTGAGCTCCCTCTGGTGGTAAATTAAACAAATGTTTAGTGTAGCAATCATACTGGCATTTACAGTAGGAATGAAAAAATAATAATGAAAAGATGAGAAACTGAGGTATGGGTATGAGAGCACATACAGAGCCGATGTAGCTCAGGAAACACTGGCAAAGGCTCAGACAAGACAGGATACAGACACAGATAGAGATAAGTCACTGTAATTTGGTGTGTTATTATTCACTCGGGATGAGTGCTGTGATGAAAACAGCCATACATCACAGCGGTAACACTGTCAAATAGTTCCCAGATCTGCCTTACTACTGGCACGCTGCTTCAGTACGCAGTGCCAGTCTTGACAGAGAGGAGGAGGAGGTGGTGGGAAGTGACGAGAGAGAGACAAATACACAGAGGGAAAAACAAACATGAAAACATGCTGCTTACATTTAAATGCTTTAACTTATTAATTATGTTTAAGTCCATTTTAGTGATAATTCATAAGCTTGTTATGATTTTAAGTGCAGTGTGGCAACTTTTTTTCTTAAACACAGGGTGTGAGTATTATACCGGTATTGCTACTCTGACACTGGGTGAATATACTTCCCGGACAATATGTATTAAATCCTCTCAAAACATGCAGTGACACATATCATTTTTGTATTTGGACAGATTCAAATGTATAATTGTAAAAAGGTTTCTGTGAAATTGAATTTAGTATTACTCAAAATGAGACTTTGATAATAAATATGTAACATCAAACTGACATGCACCTGTGACTCAACCTGTCATCATAGAAAGATGGACAAAGAAAGACCATGATCCTGGTCTGTGTGTCGCAGTGGTGGCAGGTGCTGTCACGGATCACGTGTTTGAGGTCAAGCTCATGTTTATCACCTGGTTACGATTCGTGTCGACAGCAGCAGTGCACCGAGGACAAATTAACAACATCTTGCATGAACAGAAAGGATTTGTTCTGGGTTTGTTTACGCGTGCAAGTGATGAAATGTCACAGGTGTCTCTCCAGACATCACCAAACACACACACATGCGCATGTTCACAGAAATTCATTCCTTTCCACAAGTTGTCTCTGCAAATGTTTGAAGAGGTGGATGAGGATGAAAATTCATGAAGAACAGATGGGTACATGGGGAACAGGACTGATTTGAGTAATGACCAACTGAATTTATTTCTTCAGAATCTGGCACAGTGGAACTTCTCTTCAGCTGCATTGCAAACACTGATCTGTGCTGCAGCAATTGTCCGACTCATTTGCTTTTACAGAACCATCTCAGGTTCCTCTGATTAGTCTGGAAGCAAGAGAATGAGAAGAAAAGGACATTGCACAGATTTTTGTAATTCCGTCATGATGAATACATAATAAGCTCACACAACCACAGAATCATCATTTTCTCTCTTCTTTTCCAGCTCCATGTGACGCAGACGCCTTCTTCTGTCACAGCAACATGTGCATTAACAACACGCTGGTGTGTAACGGCATGCAGAACTGTGTCTACCCCTGGGATGAGAACCAGTGTAAAGGTGAGATGTTATATTTCAACTTTATGTGACCCTTTTGTTCCACCATCACATCTAATCAAACCTTTTAGCACCTCATTAATGGCTCTGTAAAATTCCTTCTTAGAAATATAGGTATCAAGAGTATCATTTACCATTTGTTTTTCGAAGATTGTTGAGTTCAGATTATTTTTGTCATAGACGAGTTTGGCAAAGACGTGTCAAAGTGTCATCACCAGTGTTGAGCTGAGCTGCTGATATTAGCGATATTATTCTTAGTTGAACTTGTCAAATTCAGAATGACTTTATTTGGACTGAGCTGCAGATAAACTCCTACTGCCACTGCAGTCACTGCTGTAGTCACTATGGCTGCTCATATGACTGCTAATATTTCTTATGTGACATCTACAAACCAGCAGCAACTAAAAAACTAATGGGTTCACATCAGGCGTTCAGCGCAGCAGAATATTCATTTATTTTTGTGCCATTAAGCAGAATTTATTTTAGTCAAAGTCAACTTTATTGTCAATTTCATTTAAATGTCTTGAAAGACCCATTTCTCAATCTCATCATGTTATGAGAAAAACTCATTATTTTATGAATAATAACACATTTATAGCAGGAAACTATAAACGGGCAGGGAACTATTAATGGTTGCCTTTTAGGATTTTGATTTAGAAATTAAATTATTGGCAAAACAAATTCATTTTAATACATTTTGTTTAAAAGATTGCCTTGTTTTTTAAGTTATGATTTGTTTCATATCCAATATTTAATCAAATATCATGTATATTTTATTATACAATTATATTCATAATCCTTACTATGGTAACCCTATAATTGAGAACGGTCCTGTCCCCTTCCTTAATTTGTGAAAACATCAATTTCCTGCTTGGTCAGAATTTTAAGGCTGCTGAATCTATACATCGACCCCCAGTGTCTTACAGAGCTGGCAGCTCCATAATTATTTACACCTCTGACTCCAGATTTTCCTCATTGCAGCATCTCAGCATCACACATGATGTTGTTCCAATAATTAGCTGGGATGTGTAAAGCCTCTGGGGATGAGCTAGTTTTTCTCTGCATCATTCTGACAATTAATTAGTCTTCTGTACCTTGACCTGTCTTGATCACTGTTCCAAGGGTATCTGTTCCAAGATTAGATTTATACTGTAGCTGAGTTTGTTGAAACTCCCACATCAATCAAAGCAACATGATAATGATGATCTTTTATGTTGCTGATTTTTCCAAGCCACCATTTCTTTGAATCAGACTGATGCAAGAACTGTGCTTTCTGTATCTACTGGTGCCAAACTGCACCAATTAAGTAAATCCTACACAACATATTCCTCACTCAGATTAAAACACCAACCAACAGTATTCATAACAGTATGAAATTGTGCAGAACTCAGCAAGAGGAGACAGCAGCCATGTTTCTCAGCCCGTTACCCCGTCTTCTGCCTTCTCTCTGCTCTAGTAATCCTTAGGTCCACCATAGTGCCCACATTTGTCCTCATTAGTGGTAAAATGTCAAGTTTTATCCGTTTCTCCTTTACGCCTCTGAATTTAACCAGTTAGTGTCATTGAAGCTTGGTGTGCTGTGCTACGAGTTCATCTAGCATTTAAATGTCAACGATGTCCCCACAGACTGCTCCTCTACACACTGTTAGTCTGTGCTTGTGGATTCCCTTGTGATTAATATTCCCTTGTGACTGTAGCTGTGACCCAGCATGACTTTTATGTCCGTGTTGTTAGCAGATATCTTCACAGGACTTACAGTTTTCTCCTCTATTATGATTGGTCGCTAACTCCTAGCCCCCTAGTTATGGTTGCTATGCTTCAGGTCTGTGATAAATGATCCTTGATTTAAGAGCGACGACAGCCAGGCCTCTCATTCCACCTGATTTTTACAGGATGAAATGGAAACTAAAAACCAGCAGTTTTTATCATCTGTAGATGGCTAATTACGCTAACATCAGATTCATGAGTTGGCTACCTTACCTGTCGATGATTCAAGACATGGAGCCAGAGAGCATAGTTAGCATGAAGATGGATGAGCCGGTGTTAATCTAAGCACTGAGACATATGATCCACACTGCACTTCTGTTAGTCTTGAGTTAAATGCGTTAGAACTAACGACTGCATTGTAGAACAATGCTTCACGGGGCTGCTCAAGTCCTGTTTCACACTGACAAGATGTTTACCACAGCGGTTAGTTGATTTTCAGGTAATAGCCCAGTAAAGATGGAATAATCAATGAGTAAAATGTATGATCAGATTGTAACACAAGCCTGTTTAATGCTTACACTTGAGCAAGAAACACAAAAAAGCAGTACATTTCAATTGTAACATGATGTAAAAGGCTGTTAAAATGAGAGCTAACTGTTGTGTGAAGGTTGGTTTGAGTGTGAACTCTCTAACATCCAGAACCAGTTTCTCCACAGATAAATACTAGTAATACATGCTATTCACAACATGGTATGTTATGTCTCCGTGTGGTCAGAGGCATAATGTTTTTGGATCGTCCAGACGTCTTTCTGTCACACTCTTGAGATCATAACCAAAACCGCACTGAGGGAAACCATTCAAAATACAGACCCAGTGGGTTAAATTTTGGTGGTCAAAGATCAATGTGACCTGCCAATACATGGCATTGGCCCTTTGAATATAATATTTCAAGACCAGCCTGAGAAAATGTTTAACCGGAATCAAAGAGGAAGTGATTTTGAGTTAATTAATGTAGATGTTTTATTTGAGGATCAACGGTCAAAATCACACTGACCTCACAATCTCATAAACATATCACAAAGCCCAGCAGGAATTTCATGAAGAACTCAACCCTCTCAACTTTCTTAAACATCTGTTGCCTGCAAGGTGTGACTTCTAGTTTTCAATCTGTAACCTCTAGAATAACTACTTGTGTTGATAAGATAGTTGGCAAACACACTGTTTCATTTATTCTTTAATCTTTTGTTCTTCTATTTTCAGAGCCTGACATGTCTACTTTTTTCCCCACATTTTGATGTGAAACATTGTTTCATAGACAAAATAATTTCCTATTCTTTTGAATGTTCTGTCTCTGTTTCCATCACTGTGCAGAGAAGAGGAAAACCAACATCCTTGACAACCTGAACAACACTAATGGAACTATCATCGGTGTCACCTGCTGCATCGTCCTCATCCTCCTCATCGTCTCCGTCATTGTCCAGATCAAGCAACCACGCAAAAAGTACATCCTCCGGCGTGAGGACTTCGACCCCACCGTGTTCCAGGAGGTTTTTGAGCCACCTCACTACGAGCTGTGTACTTTAAGGAGTGCCACCGCAGCTGCGGCGGCCTCAGCAGACTTAGTCGACCTGGCGGAAGACTTTGAGAACTACCACGCCCTTCGCCGGGCCTCTTCGCGCTGCGTCCATGATCATCACTGTGGGTCCTCTTCCAACCCCGGCTCCGCCCACATATCCCAGCTATCTCTCAGTGGACGAGGAAGCCGCGGGAACTTGAGCCCTCGTGACGGAGCGGCCACAGCTCTGCTCACAGACCTTCCTCAGCCACCCATGGCGGTGCGGCCGTTGCTGCCGGCCACTGGAAACCGCAGGAGCATCTTGGTCATGAAGCACAGCTATTCACAGGAGGCAGCAGACAATGGATGCGACCTGGACGATGACCTGGAAGAAGTTCCCACCACCAGCCACCGGCTTTCACGCCACGAAAAGGCAGTACAGCGGTCAGTATCTATAGATTTCTGATGAGGGAAGAGCAACAACCCTAAAGTTTAACTATAGGGATGTTTGACATGCGTGTGGGATAATTACATTTATTTTCATTTTTCTTTTATTTTAGCTTTGTTCTTCCTCTTTCTCTCATTACGTTTTTAAGATTACGATAAGCTTCTGTTTTGCATTGATCCTTGTTCTATCATTAAGAGCCTTCTCAGTTTTTTCCACAAAGGGCTGAATTCAGATCTCAGACAAGCTTTCCCCCTCTTGCATGTTCATCTTAAACATGTCAAGCGCTCCTTGCTATTTACCTCCATCGGTTATTTATATCTTACATCAATAAAGTCTACTGAATTTGAGGTTTAAAAGACCTTATTTTAGCAGCTGTTAATTCTGTAATCAGTCCAATTCTTACTTTAAAAACAAAAGGGCTTGAATTGGTGCCTGATATTCATAGAAATGACTAATTTCATTGACATGAATGCAAATTAATCATGAAATAAAATGCATTTGTATTCCTAACTGTGAAACTGAAAAAATATTACTTATATATACTTCTACAGAGCTTAATATTTTGGCATGAAAAAGAAAAAGTCTTTTATTGTGTATTTGCACCTTGACTGCCTGAAAATTAACTGTTATATATTTACAGAACCACTATGTGAAGATATAAGTACATTTTTTGTGGGAGAAAATACTTTGAACATGCAGCTTTCTCCTGCATACACTTTCTATGTGCGCTTTTGACTGTTTAGAAATTTTCTACAAACCTGCATGCGAGGCTCCCACAGAGTAGTGAAGAAGTACAGATGAAGTTTTCTTTTTTGCTGTTGTGTAGCACAGTATGCATTCTGACCTCTCTATGCAAAAAGAATCTGACATTAAACGAAAGAGCCGTGACATTTCAGGTTCTGCCTCATTGGCTCTTTGAGCAAACATGAATCAGAGTACAACACAACTAGGGTCTAAGAGACAATCTCAAGGTAAGAACCCTTATCAACAATCAACATCTTTATATGTTGTTGTGTAGTCATCATTTGCCCAGTCAGTATATACTTTTATGTAAGTTCTTTTTCCTTTTCTGTGATTTTTGCACAAGTTTCTATTTTGTTTTAGTTCTTTTTTCTTTTCTTATCTTTTGTTTTGTTCATTTTCATCAAGATGGTTTTCCTGCCTGCGGCCATCTTGCCCTCCCAGTGAATTTGTTTGAAGTCTTTGTGATGTTCAAGTTTACGGTATGTCCTCTCTCCCCCCTGAGGACATACATTATATGACTCAGTGGATATTCATAAGCATGGATTTTTTAAGTTGAAGTTGTTATCAGTTAATACTGTATGTCTAACCTCTTTTTTCCAACAGGAAGTCATTTATATCAATGATGTAAGAGTAAAAGCACAAATTCTTAAAAAAAAAAAATCAATCCCAGATGTTTTTTTTGTCAAATTACATCAGTGGGATTTTTTTTGCACATTTTACAGAAAGCACACTGAGATCATTTAAATATTCATCTCTGTGTAATTTAGAAATCTTGATTGATGGCACACTTACATAGACTTCCTCTGTAGTTTTGCATGATTTATGTCACTTGTGAGATTTGACTTTGTGTTTGGTTAATTATGCAGCTCGGCCTGTGTGTAACATTTCATGTGCCTGCTCCACATGAGGTCGCTATAACCACCAACGCAATAAAACCAAACGGAACAAATTAATCGTGTAAATTTGAGATGCGCAGATCTGATGGGAATCTTTTGTTTTCTTTATTACAAAGTTAAATTTAGTGAAAACTAATTTCTGAGCAGAGCTTATGAAATCTCCCGCCTGCAGCTTAATTTCTGTGCATCACGGAGTAATCACATGATGTGTTACCCCTTGCTCTGTGTTAGTGTGAAAACTGTGTTGTCCTGTTGTCTGTGTCTGTGTGTGTGTATGTGTGTGTATGTGTGTGTGTGTGTCTGCTTATATTCTACATTATGTTGCATTGTCTCCATCATGTAGACTTCTTGAGAATAGTGAAATCCTGGATCAGTACGAACGGGCGTCACTGAAATATGAGAAAGCGCAGCGGAGATTTACACCAGCATGATGCTGCTGCTGCTACTGATGATGATGATGATGATGATGAAGGGACACTACTGAATAAGTATTCGTGTGCAGAGATGAACACAAAGGAAAATGTTTTGAAAATTGGTCAGTTCAGACGTTTTGTCTTATTGGAAACAAATGGACTCAATTATTGAACGTTGAACTTTAAATTTGGGACATCAGTCAGAAACATATCTGTCATTGTCATAGATTCCTCACTGATAACAAAATTAATGATTGAAACATCTTTGAGTTAATTTCTAAGCATGTGTTTTTTCAGATTAGTGGCACACATGTTATATGATTTTAATAGCAGAGTTTAGAAGCTTGCAGTTTGTCTCATTTGGGAAGATTTACGTTGTTAGTGAAAATTGGTATTAAACTCTATTAACTACTAACCTAATTAAATTTAAGACTGTTGGAATAGCCAGTTTAATCTGAATAACTCTTGAAATTCCAGTTGTATGGCTTGTGCATGCTTCATTTTTACATCCATTAAAGCTTTAACATACTAACATTAAACTATGAAAGGCCCCCATTCACTAATACATACGTCACATGGGCATAAAAAGTGATTTAAATTAATTGCATTGCATGCAGTTGCTTAGCTGAATCATTAGACAAAGAGCATTATGCAAATAAATAACCACTGCTTTCATTTGAACTCAAACTCCCTTTCAAATGTGTTGACTAACTTTGATGAGCAGCTTAACTGTGGTAAAAAAAAAAAAAAAAAGAAAAACTTTTATGTTTTTTCATTGTTAAATCTTTATTTCCAGTCTGTTTGTCTTCTAACTCTTCTTCTACTGTAAGAGCTTAATATCTTTGTATTAAAACAGACTTTTATACTATAAGGCAAATCGAAAGGCTGACAGTTTTTACAGTCACTCGAATTATCTGTCAGGGCTGATTTTACTGATGCTTTGTAAAAAATAAATAAATAAATAACAATAAAGCTCCAGCCCCCACCTCCCCCACCCCTTTTTTCTTTTGTTTTAATGGGTTTCGATTAATAGTTCCTCTGTTTGTTTCTCTAGCGTGTCAACACACACCATCCACATCTCACAGTCATGTTTTTAGAGACCGGTCTGTTTGTTTCAGAGGAAGACCAGAATCTTAGACTGATTAAAAATAATCCTGGATAATCCCAGGTATCTAACATATAAACTAATTGACTGTAATCCCATATATTTACTGCAGAAGGGAAGAATTAGCAGTTTTTTTTTTTATTATTATTATTATTATGCAGAAAGTTTCAAAACTTAGGTCAGCTGAGCACAATGTCACACACACACACACACACACAGACACACACACACACACACACATTAATACACACAGAAACACACAGAAACACACACATGCGCGTGCCACGTCTTTTTCTCTTATTCTTTATCATTTTCCTTTTCTACTGTGTCAGTATTATAGTATTTTCCATTATATGTGCATTATTTTCAGTATCCAATGCAATGTATGTATCTTTTACATCCACGTACTTCACTTTATTTTCTTTCCATTCACACTCATGTTCCCGCAGAAACTGAATAAAATATTTTTCTGTTTTCTACACAAACATTGTTCTGTGTGTTGTCTCTGTTTCAACCCACCCACACACACATACTCCACACTCTCCTTACACACACACACACACACCTACAAAAACAGAAAAAAACACACTCAAAGTCACCAATCATCTGCCAGTATATAGATGGAAGAAGACAGCTCAGTAATTAAGTAAGTCTGAACCAATTCGATCACAAACAGCCCAGGCAGCAGATGAGAAAAGTGCAGGGCTCAGAAGAGACTTCAAGTAATAGTGTTTTCATTTCTCTGCAGATACATCAGACAGATGCATCATTCCTCTGCATCTTGCCCAGTTTGACAGCATTCGGAGCTGAGGTTTCTCTCCCTCGTGCATCTTGAGTGAACTGTTGCCCCGAGCAACTTCACCAACGTAGAGTGTTGTGATGAGAAAAATGTAAAAACAAAACAAAGACAAAATACGAAAAAAAAAAAAAAAAAAAAAAAAAAGGTTTGTGGTGTATGCATCAAGTTTATCTTCTTTGCTTTGGACTGCAGCAGAAGTGCATTTCCTACCCTGTGCTCCACCACTGGCTGGAATAAGAGAAGTGACGAGCCATGGGACACTTGATCATTTCAGACACTGGACTGAAAGTTTTTTTTTTTTTCTTTTAAGAAATAGAGTACCTTTAATGTAAAACTGTTCATGGAGAGAAAAAAAAAAAAAAACAGTCAGGTTTTTTAAAAATCATTTTCATGTAACCATCATTAAATGAACTTGCATATTTCAGCTGCTAAAAATTCTCATAATTTTTTTAAGATTTGATGTCATGTCTTTATGGTCGAGTATCAGGTTGTTTTTATATCTAAAGACCTATTGATAGCCTTCCTGACGAGACTCAAGAACAGGATGTGTGAAATAAAGTGATGTGAAACTTCATGAACATGATTCTACTGACACATCAACTAAACTTTCTTTATTCCCACTTTTACTATCATCTGAACTTAACTCATTTATATGTATTTCTGTCTTTTCATTGCATTGTGGTGTTTTTTTTTTTTTTTTTTTTTATTCATTTGCATATTTATTTGATAAACATTAAGAAAATGCTGGACAGAATGTTTTCAATAAACTGATGTTTACTGATTTATTTCGCCAGTAGTGTCTCATTTCATTTTTTTTTTTTTTTTTTTTAAACACACATATGAAAGCTGTGTCAGCAATTATGATTATGAATTAACAGAATTTCATCCTAAAATTTACTAATATCTAAGTGTTCATTGATTACTTAACAAATAAACTACTGCAGGTTTGGAACAATTTATGAGCTATATTTTTTGGTGTCTAGGCCTTTTTTTCCTGCATTATGTTCTAAAGATTAAATTAAATATCACTGATACAACTGTTACACCTCAATGTCAGCTAGTATTTTTTCCATTGACTTTAGAGAATCTGAAATTTAATTTAATTCAATATCTAGATATCACAATTTAACAATTTTCACCAACTATCAATAATTATAATAATGGATGTATTCTTACCACTCTGTAGTGGTCTACGAAGCGACTGTCATCATTGAAACTGTACTGAAAACACGGAATCCCATGAATCCACTGGTTGATGACGACATCAATGTGCGCCACAGGGAAAAAATCAAGCACGATTAGTTTGACATGCAAACCACCTGCCAGTTTGCATGAGCTAGTTGTTAAAGAAGTAAGTCGTACATTCATGTCCAACAATAATAACATTTTATATCCTTCTAAATCCTGCGCTACTTCGCTCGCTCGGCTTTAGCTAACTGTCACCGAGCTAAACAATAAACTGAGTTAGCTGAGTTATGCTAGCTGTCTGTGCTGCTAACATCGACTTTAATCTGACCCCAGAGAGGACACAGTCATGGCTTATACACAGATACTGAAAGTCCTGCATCGACATTTGCAGCAGACACCATGTAGACTCAGGCCGGTTAGTTTCCTCATTCACACACACAGGACGGTGTCAACCGGGTCCAGACCGATCTTCTGCAGGGGAGTCCAGGCTCCTTCTTCTGTCCTGCCCACACTGAGCTGCTTCATTCAGACACAGAGACCCAGGAGTTTCTCCCTCATTTCCACAGCAAGAAATAAGATCAATCCTGAGGATAAGTCTGTTTCCAGGTATCAGAGTGGGAGCCCGAAGCCTTCAGCTGCTCAGAAAGGTAAATAAAGACCAGAGTCGTGTAAACATAACTTTGTTATTATTTTATATATGATTATAACCACGTTAATCCTTCCTTTACAGTGAAGGAAGCTGGCAGAGACTTCACCTACCTGATAGTTGTACTCATCGGACTTGGAGTGACAGGTGATTATATCATCATTTGATCAAATAATTAGACTTTATTTGTAAAATGCACCTCATGCAGTTCAGGTTTATACATTTTAAGTGTGTGACACAGGTGAGCTGGTGCAAGACCATGAATGCTTGAAAAATAAGCATCTTAAAATAAGTATGGACAGTGACAGGTGTAGCTGATAACAACGGTTAACAGGTTTGGGTCAAGCAGATAAAGAGGGTGTTACAATCACCAAGTCTGATTGATATAAAGTAGCGTCAGTCTTTCCCTGTCACTGAGAGAAAACATGAAGATTTTGTCTTGCACATGAACAGATTTCCCACCTCATTTCATGTCAAATAAAGTTGAATTAATTTGTCCTGTTTGTGCATGTGTTTTGTTCAGGTGGGCTGTTGTATGTGGTGTTCCAGGAGCTGTTTTCTACCTCCAGTCCAAATAAAGTCTATGGGAACGCCTTCAATATAGTGAAGTCACACCCAGAAGTAAGAACCAGATCACTGACACTGTTGCACAGAAAGCACTTGTATTGCATCATATGTACTGTGGATACTCAATATTTATTTATTTTTTTTGTTAAATGTAGGTGATTGGTGCATTTGGAGAACCAATCAAATGTTATGGTGAGACCACACGTCGAGGAAGGAGGCAACAAGTCAGGTGGAGATGTAGTAATTTATTACATAACTTGAGGTTAAAGTTTAGTCAGTTCTTGCGCGCTAATCTTAATGTCAGTGAATAAATGTTGAGGTTGTGATATTGTGTGGAACATTGTGGTTTTGATTTTGTTTTTGTTTGTTGTGTTTCCATCTTAGTCACATGGAGTACCTGAAGGACGGACTGAAGCACATGAGACTTAAGTTTTACATTGAAGGCTCAGAACCAGGCTTCAAAGGAACTGTACATACAGAGTCAAAAGAGGTTGGTTTTTGTTTTTTCATCTTGTGAAACAGATGTGACACAAAATCAAATGAAATTCACATGTGACAATAGAGATGCAATAATGCAATCCATGACAGTGAGTTAAGTTCATGGTTTTTTTTTTTTTTTTTTTTATAAAAAATGAAAATAACTTGCTGTTGTTTTGTACAGAATAATGAAACTGGGAGATATGAGTTTCGCTACATATTCGTGGAGATCGACACCTATCCAAGACGAACTATTGTTGTGGAAGATAACCGATAACAAAAACAATGGACTCAGCTGGTGCTAATTCACTGAAAGAATATGAATGATGGTTTTATGTTGTTGGGCAAATGGATGAAGTAAATCTCTAATTTACCAATAAAAGTTGTTGATGCTGATTGCTGATTTAGTATTTGCTGATGTTACTAATTAGCGGTATTTGGTGAAGAACTTTGCAAAGCATAGTTCCTTCTGATGTTCATTTGACTGTTTCTGTCATAAACTGTACACGCACATGCTAAGTATTTTTTTTGTGCAACAGATCTTGAAATAACATGTAAATAAAGATTCTTTTAAACGGTAATAAAATATTTGTCTTTGACTTTGTTTCACGCTGTTTAGAAATGGTCTCAGTCACAGATACTCTGCGTTTTCTGACATCTCTGCTTTGTTAGAATGTGCATGTTTATTTTAGTGTTTATTTTTCAGATAATTCCTCCTTTTGGTTTCATTCTGAAACAGTAGATCAAAGCTTTGACCACTAGATGGAGGCAAAGAAGCAAATGAGCAAATGAAAGAACCTGACATGACCTTTTAGATTTATTTTTAATTTCTTATTTACATGTATTTTCAATAGTTTTTCTATTGATAATTGAATCTATTAACAGGGAAACTTAACTGAGAATCAGATTTTTAACAGTGAACCAGTAATCATGTTACTTTTTTAATATTATTGCTTCATAATCAAAAATTTAAATATATATATCTATTTGCGTATTTCATTCGTTGATATTACTCATTGATAATACTGGGACAATATAGCCTTTTGTCTGGTGACTACAGTGCTGCTTTCATGGCCCCTCAGAAAAATAATATATTTTATGATACACCCTAGTGAAACGCATAAGAGGAGCTTTACAACTACATTTACAACTATAACATTACCATTTTTTTTTTGAAAAAGCCAGTTAAAACATCAACATCATTTCGTAAACAATCAACATCATTTAAAACATCATTTCGATATGTTATGTGTGTGTGACAGGATGATCGGATTCTTTGTGACGGCGGTGTTGAGGGGGGAGCAATTTACGGGAAACACCGAAGGCGACAGTGATGTGAACGCCTCCTTCTGAGAAACCAAACGTACAGGGATGTGCTATGTTATCCTAGCTAAAACTCCCCACACTACTCTTTAGTAATATCTTGAGTGTTGAGTTAACGGGTATACTTAGGAGCTACCGACCAGTGACTTTGTATGTAAAACAAAAGAGGTATGTTCATAAAGCGGCTCGGGTTCGGTTGTTGTTTTGTTCTCCGCGTGGGGAACTAGAGCGGCGGCTGTTGTTGTCGCCGTGGCCTGCTCTGCTACACCGTAGCCTAGCTAAAACTAGCGGTAGCCTCCGCTGGTTCCTGGAGCTTCAACTCTCAGCACATCTCGGGGACAAAGGTGGGAAATGGCTCACCTGGTCGGCTAACTGAGAGGGCCGAAGTGTCGCTATAAAGTAAGTTACATTCATTCTAGACCGGAGCTTTGCTTTTAGCTAAATTAGCTAAGTTAATGAGAGAGTCGTCGTGCTAAACTTATCATCAGGTTTTAAGTTAAAGAAAGTGTTTTAACACTAAACTTAACCTGGTGCAGTGGTTTAGATTCTTTAAGCTTCTGGTTTTATATGTATCTCGTTTCTAAACGACTTAGTATTCATCAGCTACATATAAACATAAATGAGTGTGAGAATACATGCACGTTTGTATTGATATAATCATTATCTAGAAATGCATCTTTTAACGTAAACAGGTAATTACTCATTGTCACTCTTGATATAAAATCTGCTGTAGTAAATAATGTCAAAACGTATGATAATACTGTCTGGTGATATTTATATTTTTATTGTATGACTTGCAGTAGGAAGAAGTCATAGTGGACTCTCATTTATCACTTTATGTGTGTGTGTGTATGAAAATATAGCCTGTAGTTTATTGTTTATTTTTGTGCTATCTTTTAACTCATTTGCCTTCATCTGTATGTATGTATGTTCATCTGTATGTATTTTTCTGTGTAAATGAGAGTAACATAATATAATATTACATAATCGAGAGTAACACTAAACCAGATTCAAATACATATATATACGATCAATGAAGTTGTTAAAAGTTAATCATGGGATCAGTTTTTACTGGATCTGATGTTTTAAGATATTAAGTATCTTTCGATACAGAATCCAAACCTGATTCTTGTGTTTGTCAAGAAAACAGAGTTGCACGCCCTTTTGTGTGTGTGTGTGTGTGTGTGTGTGTGTGTGTGTGTGTGTGTGTGTTTGGACGTGGACAAAATAATTTCAATAATTTAATAACCTCAACAATGTCATTATACATGTCTCCAGTTTAATCTGATTACGTTATCACAGCCAGCATTGTAAACCCCGCATATAAAATAGAAATGCTATGAAGAATCATCTAATAGCTTTATCAGTTGCATAAAGAAATCACTTAACATTATATTTTATTTTTCCTTGTAAAAGTGCAGTTTTGTGTGTAAATGATTGGGGCGATCACTAATCAGTTAAAAATGCCCAGATTAGTTCTAATCTGTTACTTGAGATTGGGCTCAGGACATCTAGTCTATACTAAAAAAACTAAATAAAGCGAAGCAATGAATGTTGCTACTTAGAGATGACTCATGTGCAATTTCTGTTTTTAGAGCGAATTGTGTCTTTGGCCACAGATCAAGCAAGTTGCTTCTCAGCTATGAGAACTTCCCATCAGTGACATCTCACAACCATGGAGCTGTACTGGTACATGTGAGTGTAATTCATCTCCATCTTTCTTTAATAAAAGTGGAGTTAAAAACTGATGCCAAAAACCGTTGCGCTCCATTTATCTCTCTTCTCCCTCTCTCTTCCACAGAGTCGTCATCATATTCATCATCATCAAAATATTCTTCTATGTTTGCTGGTATCGATCAAGACAGAGGCAGCTGGCAGCGTACCTGAGCAACCCACGCAATGCCCAGATAGTCATTGTTGGAGGAAGGGCCTACCTCCATCAGATGTGTGAGAGACAGAGTGTAAGTGCAGACTACACGTACGCACTAACACAAAATGCAGCTGTTAGCTGCAGAACTGGTTTTGCACCTCCAGGATATATCTTCATAGAAGCTGTGTTTAGGTATATAGGTTCTTTGCAACTATAATCTCTTTACGTAGGCTGACAGACATGAGTAGGCAATTGAAAGTCAAATAAGGCCACCGTGGGGTGTTACATTTTTGCAGAGGAGGTGTTTGCTCTCTTGAGAGGCTCTGTGGTTTTCAGGTAGTCGCTTTCACTTGGAATAGAACGACAAGACAAGACACACTTGAGTTTCAGAATAATACTCGCTTACCTCGTACAGATGCATTTAATAGCAGCACACCTCCTGGTTGGCGTGTGCTTGCATGTTGACATTTTTGTGTAAAGTTTTTTGTTTTTTTTGACCTCGTTGACACCAGAGGTCTGGTCGGGCACATCACAGCTCTGACAGTTCTGCAATTAGAAAAAAAGACACAGTGTGAGAGTGTGTGAGGTGACTGTTTTTTACTTAGTTTGTAAAATTTTAACCATGCATGTGAATTTTTTTTTTTCTCGGATATCCTGAGTAAAGCGCAGACCGCTGTGTACAACCCCTTAGAAGGTCTAGTTATTTCCCAGCAATGATGTAAAACCAAACTATCTGTCTCTGATGTTTCTGTGTCAGTTGAAATATTACTCTCTTGTTCCCAGTAAATCATAATAATAGATGAGGGGAAAACGGTCATTCTCATCTAGTGTTTAATTTGCTTGACATTATGAATGGTTTGTGTGGGCTGCTCTTTAAGAGTGATTGGATCATTGAAATGACCTTAGTAGACGTCTTCCTGTTTGGTTTTAAAACTGGTGCTATTTATACCTGTTTTGTAATTGGGTACAAATCGCCGCCTTAGTCTTTTGTTCCCCCCTTCAAGTTCCCATTGATTGTAGTTTTATTTGTGTCTGTGTTTTCAGATTACGTGCAGAATAGTAATGGCCTCCCTCAACGTCAGCTCGTGTGGAGTCTTTTCTGTGGGCTGTGCCACAGGTTTAGACAGTCATCATGTTTGTGTTTCCTTCAGGGCCTTTCTGCTTTGCTGCCTTTCTAAAACACCTGGAAGCAATCTCTATGATTCAGAACCTTCCCAAAATATGCTCAGTGAATTATAGAAAACAGGTTTCTCTGATATTTCTCAAACTCACATCTAACTTTTCCTCTCTTCTGCTGCTTCTCAGTAGCTTTTGCACAAGATGATAACTTGAGTAACAGAGATGAAATCAACACTTCCTGACTGCTGATTCAGTTAAATAGAAATTTGTATCAATGGTCACATTCCAGCTTTTCACTCAGTCATATTTAATTGACATTTAAGAGACCCAGACTAGTATTTTTAGCTTTGTTTGGAATATTTGTGCAACAGGAAATGCCCCAGTTGTTAAAAAAATAAATAATGCAGTTTAAAGTTTGAGCATTTGAGTTGAGTGTTTTAGCCTTGGGACTCCCACCCTCCCACCCCCACCCCACCCCACCCCAGTTTGTGTTCATACATACATTGCTCCGACTAGTGCGTGTCCAGTAATCAGCTCAGAACAGCCTCCAAATTCCCTCTTGAACTCATCATCTCTTTTTGCTTCTTCAGCTTCCACCAGATCCTAATTTCTAAGTTTGCCCCAACTTCCTCTTCTGCTGCCTTCTCTTTTTTACTCTTCCTTTTTTCATGATCTTCTTCCTTTCTTCCTCTCCCCCCACCTTTGGTTCCCTCTGTCGTCTCTGGTGTATAATGTTCCCTGTTTAGATTTTAATGGAATGTGCAGCAGGGAGGCCCCGTGGTCATCCATAACCCGGCACGTTGAAAGTTTTCTGGAGAGACGCCAAGAGGACTTGAATCCTGGGCTTAAATGAATCAAACGCAGTGGGGAAAAAGTCCTGATGTGCTATCGCTCACTAAACCTCTCAGACAGTCTTATTCGTGCCTCCCCGAAAAGACAAAGTGAACCCACAAAAGCTCTTGGGAAAAAACCTTTGATCCATTTAAGCCCTGGAGAGAGGTTGGAGAGAGCGTTTATAGATTTTAAGGCCTCGTCTTAATTAGTTTTGGTCTTGTTTATGAGGCCCAAAGAAGAAAAAAAAGCATGTTTTAATGTGATGGTTCCCAGTACGCAGGACACTACCTGGCCGTGAGGATCCAACGTGCTGCAGCGAAATCGAGTGATAAAAATGATGCATCTTTATAGACAGTCGTAGGTTAATTGCTGCGCTAATTACCTTGCGCTGTGTGTAATGTGTCTGTGCTGTGCGCTTTCCCATCACTCCAACGCCCACAACAACAGGATGGTAATTTTAAACCAATTAAGACATCGGCCTGCAAGGTCATGTGTCTTTCCGTCATCACTGGACTCACTGCTCTCCTCCTTCCTGTTACCACATAAATTAGTGCAAAAAGCATCACAAGCTTCTTCCAGAGAAGTTAGAAGTGCTCCTTGTTCCTTCAACTGGACAGCTAAAAATATATATTTGAAAATGATGAATGAGTAAGTGCTGTACCCTAATGTAATGATACACTGTCTCTGGGAATATTGCCTCACTGTTTGATTAGTGATGTTTGCACTCATGTACGTTTAGATTGTATTTTCCGTTCTTGGCCGGTGGTGAATAATATTAAAAGGAGACTCACTGGAGGAAGAGATGCATAGATCCAATATTATCATTACCAGAAGTGTGTTCAGTGAAACCAGCTCAGTTACAGCCGGCAGTGTTGACATACCGTGCTGATGCTTTAGTGGGAAGATCTGATGGTGCAAGCTCGTGTCTGTATGTGTACTTGTGTACCCATGTGAACTTCAACATTTTTGTATCTATCATAAAATCTGTATGCGTATTTTCTTCCCTCTGCAGCAAACGTCAGTCTGGCCCAGTTGGTACGGCGTTCAGGACGACCTGACGATAGAGGAGCCCTCCACAGCTCTGCCACCAGCCGTGTCCTTCTCCCACCTCGACATGCCACCGCCGTATGAGGCGGTCTCTGGAGGTAGCGCATACACACACATACACACACAGTTAAACACCACACAACACACAGGTTCATGTAATCCTTTTGCTACTTCCTCATTCATCCAGTAAATAAAGGTTGAACCATAAAGAGACTTCTTCATTCTTATTTATTTTAACTGCTCTTGGCTGTTTTCCAAACATATATTCTAGTGTAACCTTATAACGTAAAAGACGAGTTCCTCCTGGTTCACAGCAGCTGGTCCAGTAAAGTCAGATTTATACTCGCCAGCGCCGGTTTAACAAGAATCTCATCAAAGATACTTATGTCCGAGGGTTTGATTAATGTCTTGGCGTCTAAAACATTTAAGTCTTATGTCTTCATTACATTCCCCAAGAATAATTCAAGGTGTTCATATTGTTTGTGATGCAAGCAATGTTCAGAAAGTTTCATGGGTGAATATTTCATGTGGTCACTATATTTAAATAGTTTCATTGACAGTGGTGGAGTGTGGAGGTCACTGAGCAGAGGGTTTGCAGCAGAGATAGTTTTGCAACATGTCTGATACTGAAAGAAAGAAATGAACATTTTCAATATGCGTCATGTAGATTTCACACCCTGAACAGTCTCAGTTGGCATTTCAAGATCTGAACTGACCGATCGCAGTTCTTATTACCTCAGCATCGCTGCTGCTGTTGCAGCCTCCACGTACACATTTTCCAATAGACGTGATTAGAATCTGATGATCAAAAGTCAAAGCTATGATTTTACATTCTTATAAATGACATGACAGATTTTGATCACATGAAGCACAAATATTCGCTTTGACTCAAGGGGGAAGTGAAAAGAATTTGGTGGTCAGAGGTCAGAGGTCACAGTCACTTGACTACAACCACAGTGTGTCAATTCTGATCATTTCGAAATCCCAAATCACCCGGATGTTCTGTTTCCTTCACTGTCTCGTGTGAAAGTTTGAGATGTGACTTTAATTTCCTTTAAACATCAAACTACATATCAGGTTTCACAGCATCCTCCTTTACAAATGGTAACTCATTTGATGTGAGGTGCTCGTTCACTTCGACTGCAGGATGTGGTTGCAGAGGTTGGAAACAATAACGTTTAAACCACCAGCTAGATTACATCATGCTGTAGCCATGTTTTCATTCGCCTTCAGATTAATTTTTCTCCCATCGCAGGTATCAGAGGGAGGTTTCAGGGTTCATGTCGAGTCTATTTTAATGCTGCTAATGCATGCAAGTATTGTGAGAACTTGGTGCAGCTCATACAGCCAGGAAACTGTGCAACCGGTTTTTCTACTATGTCTCAGCGTCCGTACGCCATTTTTATTACATTGAAAACATTTATTTGCGTCTGAAACAAGAAGAAGAAGCTACGAAACCTGAAGAAATGTCGCTGGCAACTTTTGAAGACGGAAAACATTCAGGAGGATTCAGGTGATTTCCACTGCTCTGGGGTCAGTTAGATCAGGACTGGGGTCAAACACGTGATATTCTGATATTCTGTCACATCTGGATTTTTCCTGGGGCAATGGAAAGCTTTCTCTTCCACTGTATGTTAGACTCCTCTTCACAGGCTGCCACACAGAGCAGCACACACACACTGGGGGATAAAGTCTTTGCTTTGTTGTCACATAAAAATAAGATTGCAGACAGAACAGTGTGGTGATTTTGTAGTTTCATTCCTTCAATAGCCAATTCAACGCTTGACCTCTCCCCTTATTTCCTTTCCAGAGGACGATTTGAAGCCTCCTCCGTACAGTGAGTGCGCTCAAGGCGACGAGGCCGACGCCCCCCGTCCGTCCCACCACACTCCTCTCATTTCCGAAGGAGGAGACTCGAGTAGCGCAAACGAAGCCCCGCCTCCTTACACGGCGTGCCCGTCGACGCAAGGCGGCCACGTGAGCCACAGTGAGTCCCAGTCGGAGAGCAGGTCCACTTAATCAACCCTTCGATGCCAGTTTGCCTTTTTTTTCCATGCACTGCCTTCCTACATTCAACCTCAGTGATCGTTGCCAGCCTATAACTCTCATCACACGAGAGCAGATGTTTATTTGGACGTGTGTATGTACTTCAGCGCACGCGTGTGTGTTCTGTGGTTTTTAGAACCAAGTTGTTTTTTTCTACTTTGTATTGTTAAAAAAAAAGTGGTCATCTGATGAGTTTGGCAATAACAGATGACATCAGCAAAGCCTGTGTGCCTCAGTCAGGAACCTGCCTCTCAGCCAAGAGGAGGATAATACCCCCGACCTCTGAGCTCAAAGAGAATCTGTGAGATACAGATAAGCAGAGGGAAATGGAGATGTTTTTTTTTTTTTTTACATAGTTTTCTCGCTATGTAAGTCTCAGGCCACTCCCTTTCACAAATCAACTCATTGTAAAAACATGATTTTTTTTTTTTTTAGGGAAATGAGCAAGATGCTTGACAAGTTTTAGTTCCTGCTACTGTGACGCACGTGGGACGTAACTTCATCTTTTTGTATCTGTTTATGGGACTCAACTCGGTAACAGCCTGTGATGGAAAACGTATATAATATAATTAGATTGCAGGGGAACCGTGCTATAAAAAGCATATGCGCGTTATTAAATGAATTGACTCAGCCGCTACAAACTATTTAAACTCTCCATGCTCAAGGCTTCATCTGTTACAGAGACAAGGCATGTTGACCAAGAACAAACAGACTAATTGTCATAAATAATGATCTCATTAGCGTCACTGCCCCTGTTTAATATATCATGGGGATTATTGTGGGACATCAGGCAAACACAAGTGCCTATTACATCTGTGAATGGAAGTGAGTGAGGACGAGCAGAACAAGGGGGAACATGTTGATATAAATGAAGACATTATGGCAGCGGATGAAGAGATTGTTCTCTGTTGATTATCACCATCACTGCTGCCGCTTTGTGTCTGTCTCTGCTCCTGTAAAACCAGGACGCGACGCGTGTAAACATTAATCTCGTTACATTTACGTCTTTCCAAAAAAAAGAAAAAAAGGTTTGTCGGCCAACCGTCAAACTGCCTTGAGAAAGTGCATAAAGTATTCGTTGCTCCGTCCCCCACAATTTAAAAACTACGTCCGTCTGACGCGTTTTATGTAGCTGTTGACGTTGCTTTGGAGATAATCAAATGTGATGTTATGGATTAAATGTTAAAATTTCATCTAAAAACGCGCACGTTGCAATCCTGACCGAGAGGAGGAAGGAAAAAAAACCCCACAGGGCTTAAAGCTGCATTTAATGTGGTCACTGAGATCTCATTGACAAAACTGCTATTATTAATGTTTATTTCTTTTTTTTTTTTTTTTTTTCATCATAATTGTTGCAAAATGAAGACTAACCAAAAAAAAAACAATTAACAAAAAAAAAAAGAAATGTTTTAACAGTTTTTGTTCCTTGTAATCTCCATGTTAATCTGCCACAGGCTGGTGGAGCTCGGCCAACGTCGTGTATTTCTCCAGTTGTATTTTCTATCATAATGTTGCTTTTTTTGGGAGGGGAAAGGTTATTATTGAGAGATTTTTTTTTTTTTTTTTTTGTGTCACTTCATTTTTAGTAACTTGGAGATAACATTGTAAAATGATGCTCACACGTAATCTGATTCTCATTTTTTTTTTTCCAGCGAAAATATAATCTGTGTACAGTTTCTGGTTCAAGAAAAAAAAAAAAAAAAAAAAGAAACTCTAACAAAAAAAAGACAAACAATCCATGCTGTATAAATGGTATAACTATATTTCGAGGGGGGGGGGAGTATATAAATTGTGGTCTTCATTGAGAATCCGAATTTAAAAATGTGCAAATGTAACGTGTTCTGATGATAATCTCTGTATTGTGATGACAAATCGTGGAGCGATGCCGTCCACATAATCTCTACCTGTGGTTCTTACAATCTGAACAAACGAACGAGACGCAGAAGCTGGCAGCGTACCAACACAAACAACAAAAAAAAAAAAAAAAAACGTCGTACTCGGCTGACGCCGCTAAACACGACGGCAGCGAGGTGATGACATATAAAAAAAAATAAAATAAAAAAAAACAGTGTTACAGGCTTCAGCTACTACAGTACGTCCTGTTTGTTCACTTCACGTTCATTCCCATGCTGGGCGACATATCACATCTCTCCAGTGAGTAGCTTTGTGAGTCGAGGAGAAATAACTTTTTTTTTTTTTTTCGTCTGACTCGAGAGGGGTGAAAAAAATGTCTTCTGTATTAAAAATGTTGTTCATAATATTGCAAGTGTTCTTTTCCTTCTTTGGCTTGAGTGTGACCTCACTGCTTGACTGTGTTTACTTTTTATCATTTGCACACATTCACATTCAACCTTCAAAATGTATCATATGAAGCCACTCAAATGATTGTTTGTATTAATTATAATGTGTTTTTATTGTGAATTTTTCTTTTGTGTTTTTTTTTTTTTTTTTTTTGCTGCAGATGCTGTTTTATTTCTACAGGTCGTCGATGCAGATACCGAGGCGGTTCGGTTAAAAATAAAAACCGGAAAATAATCGAAAGAAAGTAGAAGAAAAAAAAAAAAACTGATTAAATGAACTTGATGAAGTCGGAAGAAGAAACAACAGAAACACAGAGCAACGTGACAAAAGCAAAAGCAAATCCGATCAGAAACAGAAATGTCTTAAGTTTTTAATCTAAATGCGAAAGTGTCTCGGAGCTGAAATCATCGCAGAAGGGAAATGATGCAAAGAAGCTAAAAGCTTTTCTGAGTCCAGGTGTTAACAGCTGCCTGTTTCCTCATATCTCAGACCCACGCTGGGTTTATGTTCCTCATAGAGATCAAACATGGATCTTTGATCTGAGAATGAAACTGAGTATTGAATTTGTGAACTGTAACAGTGGAGGTGTTGTTTAACCCCTTGTTGTCTGGAGGTTTGGGGTCCGACATAGCTCTTTTGGTGCGTGGTGTCACGTCTTATTGTTTTGAATTCTTTCCTCGGTGGAACGAGCAGATGAGTGATGCAGGAAGTCGTGTAGTTTTGTTTCCCACTTTAGGGAAATTCCGTCCGCCTACAAAACCATACAACAATTAGCTCTTGGCTTCTCTTTTTCTCTTCAGCACGTCTGTAAAATCTGGTTCCAGTGACTCTGGTTGTCATTTCACAGTGTCACTTTCATATATATATATATATATATATATATATATATATATGTGTCATATATATATATGACACTGTTAACAAGTGTTAGAGAACCCAGCTAATGTGACGCATTAATAAAATGTGTTTTCATATTCATTTGAATATCTAAAAAATACATAGATTATATAACTGGTTAATTTGTTATTTGATATTTTAATGGAAAAACCAGAGATTTCTCGGTTCATACGTCCATCTCCTCATTCAGCACATTGTCAAAATCGATATGCAATTAAAACTGCAATTAAAAGTTAAACAGAAAGAAACGTCGCTGAAAGTGAACACGCAAAAGTGGCATGAAGCAGTCAGCGAGTAAATTATTTAAAAATACATGAATAAATGATGGAATTTAAAAAAGAGAAATACATTGTGATGAGAGAATACACTTTAATCATCGGGTATACAAAAGGACACTTTGCTCTTTTTATTGGCCATTAAAATATCAAATAATGAATCACCTGATGAATTGATTTAGTTTGTTTAGAGGTTATTAATTATTAATGCATATACAGTATACCTGCTCTATGATATTTGAACGTGGATTGGTTTTTTTTTCCTGTTGACTTTCTTCCGTAGCCTTTTGTTTTTAGAAATATTTCCCATGGTCAGCGAGTCAGTGAAGGCGCCGTGTGAAGGCTGGAGGTTTATCCGGGTCATCTGACGGAGACAAATCTGTTTCTTCAGTCGAATGTTTGTGTGACAAAGATAAGCTCTTATTCTTTTTCACTTTTGGATTTCACATTTGACATTTTTTTTTTTTTTTTTGTCTTGATACAGTTGTCTTTACCAACAGTTAATTTTGCATCCAAACTGTCTCAGCACAACCAAAAAAAAAATTAAAGACAAAACATTTACAAGTCAGGGTTGACTCATCCGTCTCAACAACATGGATGGGTTCTTAGATGTTGAAATCTCCAACAGAGACAGAGTTGGGTTGAATATTTTCTGGCTAGTTTGTTTTTTTTTTTTTTTTTTTGGTTTTTTTGTGGTTGTTTTGAGTCTCTGTGCTCATTTGTGTCTCCTTGTTGCTGTTTTATAGTCATTTTGTGTTGCTGTGTAGTCGTTCGTTGAATTTCAAGACCAGGAATTTTAATACAAATTTTTTCACAGGTGCACACTGATTTTTTTTTTTTATTCATTTATTTATTTATTTATTCTTTTCAGATGTAGTTGCAGCCGAATTTTCAAAAATTACAGTGACTTAAAGGTGGTTGCTGACTACATTTTGTGTTAAAATTTAAAATTCACACATTTATAATTCAAATAGGTTTCTGTTGCTGACTGTGAGCAAATATTTATTTTTAAAAAAGCAATAATACTGTGTAAAGCAATAGTCACATCTCACATGTTCATATGATTTGTTTGTTGTAATTGTCCCATCTCTTTGGACAGGCTGTGAAGAGAACCTATCCTAAAGTGATTTATAAAGAAATTAGAGTCTAATGTATTTAAAATGTCACTTGTAGTTCTTTGGCAGAGCTGTGCAGAGACAATTCACACTAAAAGTAGTGTAAGTTTAGAAACCACACGCTTGAAAAGTTGAGTTTTGCTGATGCCTCGTATCAGCTCCACCATCTCTTCACAGTCAGCACTGACAGGAAGGATGATTCCAGTGACCAGACTAAAAGAGGCTCATGGGTGTCATCTTGACATAGGATCACTTTTTTTTCTTCTTCTTCTGAGATCTACACTGTTCCACTAGAGGACAGTATTGCACCACCGATGATCCGACCATATGTTTGTTGTCCAGACCTGCACCTGTTGCTGAGCTCGTGTGTCGAGCGCGAAACTAGAAAAATGCTGCTGCTTTAATATTACCTCGGCATAGATTGATGCCTTTTATTACTTATTTTAGTGACAGAAAATGGCATTGACTTTTGTTCCCGACGTTTTATACTTCAGATGGAAAAAAAAATAATAATTGGGCTCGATCAAGATCAATTGTGCCTCTCTCCTGTGGAATATACAGCAACGTGGATCCTCAAGGACGAACATTTTTCATATCTTAGCCTCTCGGGCTGCTGCGTCACCAAGCTGCATACAAATAAGCTGAACAGTTCACAATGTTCACACTCTTGATTACACACTAATGTATTGGATCAGACTGTCAGCTGATCTGAGGTCCGCTCACAAGCAATGAGCCAAGGAAAGAATCAACCAATTATTAATTAATGAGGAATTAGACACAACTTTGGTCAATAATCTTCTTCATTATGCATTTAAATGTTTTCATGTTTGCTCAATCTCATTGTTTTGCGCAGGAGAGATGTGAAACAGTGAAATGAAGGTGATCCGCCATGACCTCAGCCTCTCTCCAGTGATTCATAGATTCATGCTTGTGTATATATATCAGGTGTCAGTGTTAAATATAGTCTTATGCGACCTGTTTGTATGCAAGGCGCTGCTTTTACTTTGAGTAATAGTTGCTTTCGAGGCGAAAGCTTTTTTGGCTGGAGATAAAAAATCCATCACAAGAACCACTTTGCTAATTATTACATGTGGGTATAAACATCTGGGTTTATGCATATACAGTGCAAAACACCATCTTCAAGGATATTCAGCAAAGCTTTTTTTTTTTTTTTTTCTCAAGATTACCAACGTTTTCCAAGGCCGTCTTCAGAAGAAACAGAATGGACAGCTCAATTACCATCATGTTGCGAGTCGAAGATGTATTGCACCCCACCCAGCCGAGCCGAGCATATAGGTGCAGCGCCTATCAAATGACGAGTATTTTGAGGCTGGTATGCGCGCGGTGGCCAAGGCAAAAAAGAAAAAAAAAAGCCACACCTTTTGAATTCAGCAGGAAAGCACATTCCAGACGTGGGTGAGGATGGATAAGATGTCAAATAGACTTATGCTATTGATTTCCCACATCAAAGTGATTTCATACGAGGATACCTGACACCTGTCTGACCAGAGGCGTGCTTGTTTTTACACTGTTTCACTTTTCTTTTTTTTTTAATATTCCTTCTAAATCATTCACCATCACAAAACCACAACGCAGGGAACCTTAATGAGTTTTGCAGATCATTAACCACTAACAGAGTTCTTCTCATCTCTGTCTCCCTACCGTCGTCTCCTCTCTTCCTCTTCTCTAATGTCTTTCTTTACTTCACTTTTATTCAACCAGACAGTTTGCTGTTGCTGTAAAACATTAGAATAATAATAATTAAAAAATAAAAAGGATATCAGACCACTACCACCGTAATTACATGTGGAAAGCTGAGTAGCCGCCTCTGGCATGTGACCCTCGTTTTCATTCTTAGTCGTCGTATTAGTTTCAAAAAAACGGTTTGTACGTTTGCGATCTGTTTAAAAAGGAGCTGATCCCACCTAACCCCCCCCCTCACCCCCCATCCCACAGGGCAAAGTGTCCAAGTATCTGCGCAAATATTGTCAGAGACCAGAAACTGATGAGTGGGAGGATCAGGTCAGAGCGGGAGTGACATCATGCAGAGAGCACATAATGTAGATCACATTTTTCTTTTCAAAGCAATGTTTTTGACGTTTCAAATCATGTTATCCTACTTTAAAATGCGAGTACAGTGATTTTTTTGTTAATTTTTTACTCCACCACATTTATTTGACATGTTAGATTAAGATTAAGATTTTACGTGAAAACAGAAGTGATCAGAGCTTTTGTTAAAGATGAAAGATTTTTTTTTTTTTTTTGCCCCAGTGAGGCCTCACAGTTCGGGCCCTCTTGTCATGTTGCAGATGCCAAAGCAGTTTGACCAAAGAAAGATTTTTTTCCCCCGTGGACTTGGACTCGGATGGTTTCATTTGAATAACCGTTTGAGGTGCAAAGAGCTAACTCTACAACGTTTCACCAAAAAAAAAAAAAGCAAAGAAAGAGAGAAAGAGAATATTTTAAAAATGACTCCAGGTTTTTCTTTGCAGCAGAACTCTGTGTTTTTATCCACTTTTACTTGTAGTCAAGTCTGACTAAACTGCTGCTACTTCTACTGGCTGCAACATTGAAATGCTGCTTGTACTTTCACAGATCACATATAATAATATATCAAGTACTTTTAATACTTAAAAACCACACCCTACATTTAAATTCAAGCCCCTTTACTGTGATGTATTTTTAATACTTCTTATTTTTTTATCTCGATACTTACAGTAAAAGATCTGAGGATTTATAATCCCGTCGTCAGTTTTCTAAAAGGTGTCGTCATCCGGCAGTGGCGTTACTTGATACGGGATTAGATCATTTTCATCCTTAGACCAAAAGGGAAAAAAAAGCACAGTAAAGTGATGAGGAGGGATAATCAGTGTCTGTTTGAAGGCCGGATCAGAAAAGTGTTGTTAAATATGTATATTCTCTATATTAAAAGCACAGAGTATTTGTGTCTGTACTCGCTTTTATCACCATCGAGTGTTGGCTGAGCTTCTCTCTCTTCGGCCCGTAACTTTAGAGATAATCTAGAGGGCAGGGACATGCCCGCTCCTGTGCCTTTGTGATGACAGGATAAGTGTGTGAATGTCAGGAAGGAAGGATGAGCTCCCATTGCCGACAGGCATGTGTCGGACCATAATGATGAGGCAGTTAAGATAACAGGTTGTTCAATTTAAAAAAAAAAAAAGTATTATTAGCTTCTGAATATAATCATCTATCGTTATCCTACAGACTTGGTGTTGATGGCACCAGTGAATGCAAGTCCCAACAAAATGGCAAAATGGAGTTGTGTAGGCAAAGCACAATCCCCAGAGTTAATTTGTTGGTAAATTGAGTTTTATATTATGTTTTTGGGTTTAAAAATTCAGTTAATAGAAATTTGACTCGCATCCTCTGGCTTCATGTGACTGAGGAAAAGGTGAGAATTACAAACTCTCTCCTCCGTGAGGATCTGCAGCTCCTCAGCTCAGCATCGGCCCGAGAAGCAAAGTATTCATGCTCTTCTTTCAGAGCTGTCAAAAGAAATAGAAAAGAAACCCAACTAGCTGAGAGTTGATGCAGAAATAGTCTAGAAATATCTTGAAATATCCATCTGACTTGCAGAAATCTACTAATTCATATCTGGATTCAATGTTCCGTGGTGTTGTGTTTGCCCTTCGGCGTATTGGGTTTTGACGTGACGCGCATCGCTGGTGTTTTTTTTTTTCCAGACGTGTGTCAGCTTCTCGCGAACAATGTCTGTCCTTTTGTAGTTTGTAGAAGAAAACTTCAAAGGTGTAGGTGCAGAGCAGATTGAGTTTTTCTCGGAGCTGTCAATAGAGCAGACAAAGACCTGCAAACACAAGGTACATGTTGTGCAGATGAAGTAAGAGGCAGAGAGGGAAGCACCAGACACAAGACTGGGTTCTAAATCCACCTTAAAGGCCTGAATCCCACTGACCTCTGACCTTTATGGCAATTTTCCTCCACTGCCCCGCCAGGCTTCATCGCTCACCTGCCGTCTAAAACATCAGCTTCCAAGTCTTTCTTGGATTTGTGTGTGTGTGCGTGCGCGCGCACGTGTGTGTGTGTGTGTGTGTGAGTGAGAGAGAGAGAAAAGACGCCTCCTGTCTGATGCCTGAGGAACTGAGAGGGAACTGTTGTTTCCGTTTATCAGCTTAGTGAGAATTTACATTTTAATTGAATCCCCATGTTTGAGCCAAACTGCACTTGCTGAGTAACTGGAGCCCCCTCAGAGAAGCAACTTACAGGCTTGAAGTGCGAGTCCACTGAAGATGACAGCCAGTCAGAACCGCTCACATTGACTATGCAGAAGTCAACTTCATGTGCCAAGATTGCTCATGCTGTCATCACAAGAAATATTCCTGGGGTTTTTTTTGTGTGTAGGAATATCTCCAAACTACAGCTGGAGCCACAGCTTTCCGTGTGTGTGTGTGTGTGTGTGTGTGTGTTACACATCAGCTTGTTTGTATTTTAATGAGTTTGAATGTGCCAAGATTTTTCATGCTTTCATCGCCTGGGATACTTGGAACGTGTGTGTCAAGACAGCAGGAAATTAGAGTTGGACTCAACGTGTGTGAGTGTATGTGTGTGTGCATGTGTGTGTGAGAGTGTGTGTGTCTGTTCTCAGATCACTCACAGATCAACCCTCTATCATACTAATTAGGACAGACACGTCCACTCCTACACTGTCTTTGATGTATTATGTTGGCCGACTCTGCTGATGTGAGAAATCCTGTTTGAGATAAAACAATCTGATTCGTCAGCAACTGTCTTTGTGTTGTCGACCTTTTACATCTATAAGGAAATACGGGGGCGCGTGCTACGGGACTATTGTTAATTTTCTAATACCTCATGGGTTTGTGCTGTTTAAATTATTAGACCTGCTCGTGTTTGTCTTAAAACATTCCAAGTATTTTCCCTCACGGCAACAATCCTTTAAAAGAAATGCAGCTTTTTAATTTATTTGTATTTTTTTGTTTTGTTTTGTTTTGTTTTATTTATGTTTGTAAAAAGCATGTGGGCTGATGTTAGGCTACTAATTATTATTGGTGTTGATCATAATGTATTCCTAATATTTTCTCAATTTGTTCTGTAAAATGTTGGACAACTGTAACCCTTAACAGTTTGAAACTTTTTCATTTTAATGATTAATGTCTGTTGGTCCATCCACAAACTTTGGTCCAGAATGAAAAATCACAACGACTACTGGACGTTCCCCAGAGGATAACTCCTACTAACTAACTGCTGAACCCCTAACTTTTTCCTGTAGCACCACCATGAGATTAATATTTGTAGTTTTGATTGAAATGTCTCACCCAGTTTTGGGATCAATGGCAATAACTTTTGTCATCTCTTATATTTGTAATTTTATGACATTCCCATCAGCCTCGTTGTTCTTTGTGTCGTGTACTAATTAGCAACTGCTAACATGGTAACCATCGTAGCTGCTTGACATCAACAAGTTTGTATTATCACTGCTTTAGAACCTCAATGTTAGATCTGTGAGGATGGGCGTTGACTATTGTTTTCAGGTTTAAATCATTGATTAATTGAGAAATTGATTCAGTTTTATTGGAGCCTTTTTTGTGTTTGTTTGTTTGTTTACTGTAGCTGTTTTTTCCACGCAAAGCTACACAGTCTTTTTGGTCTTTTGATAGAACGAAATTTTCACCTTGTTTGCTGCTGGACTGTTTTTGAAAAATATTTCGATGCTCAAATATTCGCCCTAAACAGACAATAGGAGGATTCTCTCCTGAAACCCATCTGTTCTTCTGGAAAGAAATAATGGAAACAGAACATAGAAGGAGAAATCTTTTCTAAACATACAGAGGTTGTGTCGTACAACTGTTGAATAATGTTGCATCTTTGCATCTATTAACGTCTTAACCTTGACTTTGTATGTGACTGTGCAGCTTGTTGAACACACCAATAGACTAAAACCAGCCATAGTCTTCTGTTTGAAAGTCTTGTATTTAAGGGCTTATTCTGTGATTTTTTTTTTTTTTTCTTCAGTAAAAACCAGGTAGGACACTTTTCTTACCCTGTGTATCATTTCCACCAGTATGGATGGAAACCCAGCCTATTACAGTGCAATTAAAAAGCTAATTTCAGTTGTTGTTATTACAATATTTCTAAACTATGTTACCTGCAGTTTTCAGTCGAGTGCTTGATATTAACGAGATAATGATTAACTGCTGCATTATCACGCTGATAAAGAGCAACTGAAAAGTCAAGAGCATAAATTGAGCGACCGGCTGTCGGGGCCAGTCTGCAAATGAAGCCATTAGGATTCGAACTAATTACTTCAAGTCTGACCTTCCACTTTCATTGCTTCAACCCAGATAAATAAATGTTCTTCTGTCTGCTTTCACATGCATATATAAATGAAAACAAAGTCGTGGTAATAGATGGTGGCGGTGACAATTAAATTTGGTCACTGAAAAGTGTTATCATTGTAACAGTAATGCTGATAAGAGTTAATTAACTGATAATGGCATTCCATTCACTGAGATGAAAGTCAAAGAGGAGAAATGAAAGGATGGAAGTCGAGGAGAAAAATGGACGTTGGTTCTGCAGATCTCAAAAGAAAAAGCGGATAATTTTATTCCACCTGATTAAGTTTCACATTAGGACGGCGTGAATGCCAAGAATGCTGAGTAATCTTTATCACAGCTGCCACAACAATGACCTAAATCAAGGAGTATGAATTTCATCATGTCTATTTCCATACAAATTGCACGACAAGCTTCTTGGAGAAAACACTGCACCTGTCAAATCACAGCCTTTGATCCCGAAATGATGACCTCTTTTATTCACTCCCACTCTGCTTCCAAAAGCCGCCGTAAGACAGTGGAGCAAATCGATAGCAACAGTAGTACGAAAAAAAAAAAAAAAAGAAAAAAAAGAGGCGCTGTTTTTTTGGGGGGAAGTAAACTTAACAAGAGGGCAAAAAAAACACAATTCTTATTTCCTGTATGTTGAGACTTCTGATCAACTTTCCAGCTAGGAAAGTCAAGGGTTTTATCGACTCTATCCTCCTCTCTCACAAATGAGAAACAATGTGCTTTATTCCATTACATTTTAAATCCAATCTCATGCTTCACGCTCTGTAGAAGAGTAGCAGAAAGAGGGAATGAATGAGATGGCGTGGGGAAATGTTGACACAAATCCCACAATCCCTACGCGACACTGGTTGGTCATTGGGTACAGTTGGGGGATTCAGAACAATTAACCAATCAATTAAGGGAGTTGATGGCTGCCCCCATGCAGCTTTTATGCTATTACATGTGTTGCTAAAATGAGAAGTGTGCTCTTGGCTTAACAAAGCACCAAAAGTCTGGTTGTTTATTCATTTCTTTGCCTGTTTCAGCCAAGAGGTCACACTTGGGAAATCAGTGCTCTTCCTGAGGGAGAGCTTTCAAGTGTACAATTAAGAAATCATTAGCATTTCTGCTGTTTTAAGATGTAAAGTTGCAATCATAAATTTTTCTACGTTATCACCACAGAGGCCAATAGAGCACAGTCTGGGCTTATAAATGCAATTGAACAATTCTGAACATGACCAGTTTGAGAATGATTCCTCCATTACTGCTGTTGATTCTCTCAGAGATCAGATGAACGCCTGTATTAATAATGGATTGAGAGGGGAAATAAATATTTAATTCTTTAAATCTGTTGCAAACAGTCTGTAATATTCGCTGATCTCTCTCCTGCATGATTCACGCTGCGATATAATACCTTTAAAAAGCTATACACCTCTAATACTCACAGAGATGGAGGCGGTGCTCCTCTCCTGGTATCATTTAACCAAATGTCGCACATATGGAAGTGTCACCATCAGGTATTGGACACCGCCGAGTGCTGGGGAGGATGACATGTGACTAATTACTGTCACGGCTGTTAATGTTTATATGATCTTATGTTGAACATTGCAGCATGAAAGAAGGTCTGTTCTCTGCAATCTCCAAATATCTTTACTGTCTCAACTCATAGCAGGGTTTAAACTGGTAATGATTTTTCAAGTCTTGGCTGTGGATTGAACTGTCTCTTCTCTAGTTAGTAATATTTTGTAAATATACTGAGGGGAAAATAACAGTTTATGTATCCTTATGTAGTCTCGTTGAAAACAAGTCTCTGAGTGCAGTTTAAATATATGGGCGACAGAGTCACTGTAAAGACTAAAATCATTCATGTCCAATCATTGGACAGCTCAGACGTTCATGGTCACAGAGGATGAATCCCCGTTCATTTAGCAGAACCAGAAAATTAACTTTTTTCACCAGTAGTGAAATATCTCAACAACAATTGGATCCATTTCTTGGAGATCTTCAAAGGTCTTTTTGGTGATCCTATGCCACCAGCAGGTCAAAGTTCACATCTGCCACATGTGTTGGCACATTATACAGTTGGTGCCTAGATGATACATTTACATCAATTTGGCAATACATGACCTCTATTGCCACCGTCAGGTTGACTTTTGTGGTCATGAATGATATATATATATATATATATATATATGTATATATATATATATCTGCTACCATCATCAAGACTAAATATTCATTTGTCCAGTACTTTTGGTTCATTACTATACACAATATTCCAATTTCCTTCTGTGCTATTGTGTGTTTAGCATAAATATTGAATTGCATATTAACATTTGGATACTGGCAAACATTACACTTCCCTAACATCAGCATGTTTGATAGTCATTTCCCTGTAAAATTGTGAATATTACTCAACATAGGAACATAAGACTGTCCCTGATTACGTAAGTATCATTGAGGTTTCTGTTGTGGCCACAAGTGATGATTATTACAATGTTGTTTCATGTTTTATGCAAAGGAGATGACATAAAATATCACAGCTGCTATAAATTGATTGAAGTTACAGATTGTGTAATTGTTTTTATACCTACAAAATGAACCTTGAATTTATTTAAATCAAGATACAGATATTTTCTGATACCGTTTATAATCCTTTGTACCAGGAAAATTTCATGCAAATCTGACAGAATTTTGTCTGTAGGAAATAAATGACAATCAAGGGGGGGTCCAATGGAAACTCTCATTTTGTTAGATGTCATAAATTAGAGTTTAGTGAAAGCTTTGAATAAAAACAGCAGACAGGACACACCATATGTAAGCCAAGTGTCATTGCCCCTGACGTCTATAACCAATTATAACTTAGTTGATTCATTAGGTGCCTCCGTTATTAAGCAGTACACATTGCCTGCTTAATGCAGTCACACCCCTCTGCTCACCACAGGATGTTGTTTTTAAAACTTTTCTTCCAGCGATAATACTTTTTCACCTCAGTGCAAAAGCAATCAGTCTGGCCAGTACCATTAGATTAAACCATTATAAACTGTCACTAGTTCTTGTTCTTCCCTTGAATTCTTGATTTTAGAAGCTCTTTACTTTACATGACTGGTCTTCGTGCAGTTTGTTGAAACCTGGCTGTGGTGTTCAGACGTTTGCTTTCATCCTGTCCAAACGTGTGCCTCAAAGAAACGAAAAGGTGAAAGTGACTCCATGGGGAGGGAGGGCTGGGGTGAAAAAAAAGCATGTTCAAAGCAAAGAATTACTTCCTTTTTTCCCCCCAGTAGCCTAAATTTCACAGAAACAAGGCGGTACCTCCATCTTATCAGGCCATTTTGATGGTTTTCGTTCTGCCCTGTGAGGACAGGTCGACTCTCCCGCGTTCACGGTCTCCATCAGTAGGCACAGAGGCTCTTAGGGCAACTTCAGAGGAAAGTCTGTCTAAATATATTCACTTGTCATCACCCCGTTGTGTAGTTATGTCTTCTTTGATAAATGGCAGTATAAACATCAGACTTTGCCTCCTCCACACAGCCTGGTCCAGCACTGACTTCTAACCCCCAACTGGAGAGCTGCCAGTAAGTGAAATTAATTAACTTGTCCAAAGTGAGGCAAAAACAATTACCCAAGCACCCCCTTGCTTGTCAACAAAGCTCGTTTCTCAAGAGAAGAATGGGTAGTGTGTAGCAGTCCTTTGCAGTTGGCCTCTACAGGAGACGTGCAGAGATGATGGATGTCTGTATTTCCAATTGGTGCCTCCTTTTTAATGAGTTCTTCTGCCATATTGAGACTCATTATAATGAAACGGGATCTCCATTACTGAGAATCATAAGAAATAATAATATCCTGGTAATGAGTATGATTATTATCACTTAATGCAAGGTTTGCTTGTTGTTGTTGTCAGTCTTGCTGGTTATTGTCCTCTGTAATGGGCCGTTTTGTGAAAGTCAATGTTATCTCAAAGGCAAGAAAAAACAGCTCTTTAATACGCAAACACAGTGACGTGCTACATTTACAGAGAGCAGACAGATTTAATGTAAGTTAAACATTTCCTCCAAAGCTGTTCGCTCTCTTCCCGCTGTACATCAAAGCCCTTCAGATTTTTGACTTTTTTTTTCCACTGCAGACCTGAGAAGCAAACAAAAAAAATCAAGGTTTCCAAAACTCCGGAGATAGAAAATGCAGCGTAGCGAGAAGACCAATCTTGATTTCCTGTGCGCACCTGCTTACAGTGCATCACAGTTCAGACAAATACAAACACAGCGAGAGTCCGTCGACCCGAGAGACTGAGGAGCAAAATGCGTCACGCACGTGTGAAAACATATGCACTGATGTGTGCGTGAACGTCAACTTGGTGATTACGAATGTAATATTAGTGTTTATTACATCTGTGGCCTCAGTTAGACCTGAGCACATGTGCCTCAAGAGGACACAGAGCTCTGCAAGAAGTCACCCTGAAACACAGTGCGTGTTGAAAGAAACAAATTGCTTCCTGCTGAGTTTGAAATTGGAAGGATTCATTCCAGTTTCCTGAGACGCTCTGATCACTGTTGGTGAACAATCACTTGGGTCCCCCATGGCCTCGAGGAGCAGCATGCACTTTACTTGCCTACTTAATTTGTGATGTTGGGTGGATGCAAAACTCCCAGTTAGGGATGAAGTTGAAAAAAGGTGGCACTGCCGTTGTCACTATTGGAGCTTTTTTTTTTTTTTTTTTTTTTGCAGATGACACTATATTCTAAGTTGAAAGCTGTAGACACTTACACACATAGTGCCATACAGTGGCTCAGACACATTCAATGGACGTCTTAAAGCTATTTCAAATGAAATATGAATCTTTAATTGAGTGGTAGTCCCCTTTTAATTCTGGGTCTGCCTTCGGAAGATTACAGCACACAGGAGATGGTGGTAGTTTTCCCCACTGTGGCTTCTCTGGATTATACGCGCCCTGAGTACTTACATAAGTGGCTTTATTTTTCTATCCATTTAGCCATGGGTAGCTTTTGCCAGCTCTATCTCCACTTAAATTGCTTTTGGCTTCTCAAAATTACTGACTGGGAATAAAATATCTTCTTAACACGGATGAAAATCAGCAGACTGCACTCTTTACTATTAATGGTGAACGCCATGCCCAGCAGTCACACACACACATAATTGTCCTCCACAGCCTCCACCTCTCCATTTTGACATTAATTAATCTGAGGCAATCTCCAAACTGCCCATGGGACCAAGACCTTGTGCCTCCAAACCTTCAATTCCCATGATTGAATTTCACGGAGTTCATCTCTCCAGCCCTTAACTTTGCCACTTCGCTAATAGTTGTTGGGAAAAAAAAGAAAAGACGCTAAAAAAAGAAGAAGAGCAAGGGGAAAAAAACTCTCACCATCAGCCATATTCTTTTTGCTATCCATCATGAACCATAGAGGGGAGGACAAAGACAAATACATCCAGCCAAGATCTGGGCAGGAAGTGAAAAAGATGACCTCCCTGGACTCTGGTGCTGCATTTCATTATCTCACTCAGTCCATTCATTCACTAGCTTTGGATGGACTGAGACCCAAAAACACTCAATCATAGCCCTACATTGGTCTGTCGAGGACTTATACAGTCTGTGCAGACCCACAAGGAAAAGATATAGATGGACTAAACATCCATGATGATGATATAAGTGAGGCCACAGAGTATAAATGTGAAATGATGTTTTGGTTTACTGTACTCAGAGTCTTTGCTTCAGCTTGTTATCATTGTACCATGTCAGTACAGCTAGGGCCGATGGCAATATCATTTATTTTTGGGCCAATGAAAGTTCTGACTCCATGATGAAGGATATAAAAATGTTTTAATTCATTCTCAGAGGAATGTAAATGTCTGAACTTAATTCCTTGGCCAAATCTATCTATTGCCATAAAGACATTTCAGTCTGAACTGACCATCACGACGCCAGCGTGGCTGATGCATGGGGTCAAAGCATCATTAAGGATTATCCCGTATATTTAGCTGATAAATTAGCAATTTGCATGACTTGAGCCACTTCATATTTCCACCTCATGAAGTTCAAGACACGACCTCAACCACCCCCTTTCTGTCACAGACATACTTCCTCTGTTACTGTGACAGTTACAGCATCATTGTCCAATATTTTCTCCTGCAGAGCGTGGCAGTGAAAGAAGGAGTCTGGCACTACAAGACCCCCGCTGTCACTGCTGCTGCTGCTACTGCTGTTGTTGCTGGTGGTGCTGCTGCTACTACTACTAGTGCTGCTGCTGTTGCAGCAGGGGCACAGTAAGGCTGAGTAAGCCTGAGAAATCGCATGGCTTTGGCCCTGCTGCAGCGTGGGACGGCTCATTGAGTCTGCAGGTATGGATCAGAGTGAGGAATGACTGCAGTCTTTCACAGCTGGCTAGGTCCCCCCCCCACCTCTCTCTCTCACCCTGGTATCTTTTCATATTCTTCCTCCCTCTACCCCTGTCTGCTGTCACCACTTTTATTCCCTAGCTTCTGTTCTCCTGGGAAATGACCCAAACACCCTCCGCACTCTCGTTTTCTCCCCGGCTCACCTCCACTTTCACCTCTCTGAGTCAGTCAAACTGACGCGAGATCGTGCGTATGTGCTCCGCATCAGCACCTCCACGTGTTAAGATATCACATTTGTGTGTCAGTGTGTGTGTGTGCGTGCACATGCACATGTGTGTTTTGCATGTCCCAGTGGTTGAGTGGCCAGCCGGCTGTGTTTGCGAGGTGTGTGCTGACCTGAGGCTCGAAACAGCAGAGAAACAGTGTGACAGATGGTGTGTTTGTCAGAGAGATGTGGGTCAACTGAGGTTTGGCACCAAAGCGAGGGCTCGGCCTGCTGTTAGCATCTCCCCTTCCTTTCGTTCCTGTTTACACACACACATGAACCATTACACCTGCACACTCTCACAAGAAAGCAACACACAGATGAATAGACCTGCCAGGTAATATTCTCAAATTAGCACTCAGTCCTGTCTTATGCGCCTGTTCTCTTTTTTTTTTTTTTTTTTGTCCTCACACAGATAAAAGTTGGCCTTCGGTTTCTTTCATCGTGACATTACTTTGAAAATATTATTTGGTCACTGAACTTAAAACTCAGTTTCTTCAAATAGCAGAAAGATGAAACGTGATACAAACGCACACACATCCACCCACCCCACTGAGATCATATAGCCTACAACCAGGTGAAATATGGGAGGCTCCATCTGAAATGGATTTTTTTCTTTGTATGTGTGTGGTTGCTTGGCAACTTGGATTCATTTGCCTGACATCAAAACAGTGCCAGGCAACAAAAGTGACCACACACAAATACACAAATACTGTTGTAAGTTTGATTTATTCAATCCCATCAGTTGATGTAGTCTGCGGCAAATCATCCATCACACAATCCTCAGTGAGAGACACTGCTTTTTTTTTTGTTTTTTTTTTTGTTTTTTTTAACTGATGGAAGTCGTGGAAGACTTCAGCTCACACAGCTGAAGTCTCTCTGAAGTTTAGAAGCAGCTCTGTAGGTTTACGCTTTTGGCCTTGAGCGATAAAATATCCATTGTACTAGAGAGAAAAAAAACATGCAGCGTCAAAGTGCCTTAAACTCCTGAAGCAGGGAGAAGTTGTAGAAGTCACAACAGTTTCATGAGGGGGAAAACAGTTCGATTTTCTGCTTTTCTTATAACAAATTGACTTAAGTTTATTGCATCACAACTTAGTTTATTGCTTCTTTGAGTTTCCTCATTGTGTTTAAGGAGCGCTGTCAGCGCCTTTGGCACGCCCCGTCTTCATCCAATCTGTTGTGATATTTTCTCAGAGAGCGTCTCCGCTCCTTCTGCGTCTCCCCACGCAGCAGGAGAGGAAAAAGTTTACCCACGCCTTTCCCAGAGTTGCACGGAGGCCACTTGAAATGTAAATCTCAGCTTCACTTCAGTCCGTCGTGGGTAGCAGCAGCATTTTTTATGAAAATCACCTGATTAGAATTTAGATGGTGGGTTACGCGGGCACCGACTGAGGCACGTTCCCGTTGAAGACGAAGAGGCGTATTAACAGGCTGTTGTTGACTACGCTGCGTGTCTGTCAAGAAGACAGACACACACTTTGTGTCACAGCCCCTGAAGCTGTGTGAGACTCTGTGGGCTGCTGGAGATTGATGGAGTCTGTGTTCAAATATCGAGGGATAAACAGGTAATTGAACGGAAGATGTCACTATTAAAATAAACAAAGGAGCAGAAACACAGCTGTCTCTGTATTAAGAACTATATTTTGTGTCTGTGTGTGCGCGCGCGGGCGCGTTTTCTCACTTACACACTTTACTTGTGTGTTTCAGTTACAAAAACTCTTCATCCACACTCTTGTGCAGCTCTTGTCCCATTGGGTCAATATACCCCCTACCACACACACACACACACACACACACACACACACACACACACACACACACACACACACTTTTGTTAAGCATCCTCTCATATGAAGAGTCCTTGAACCTGAATCCCTAACCAGCTCTGCGCACAAAGAGAGTGCAGTTTTGCGGTTTAATTGAGGTTAAATCCGTGCACTGTAACACCTCACTGCGCTGAGGTTTAAAAAAAGAGAGAGAGAGAGAGAGAAAAGAATAGGTAAGTGTCCAAATCTACGTCCTCCCACTTGTGAGAGTGGAGTTCAGAGGCTGTAGTCCTCTGCTCCACCTGCAGGACAGCTGTGCGCCGCTGCCACGTCTCTCCGAGCTGTTGGAGTTGGTTGGACGCGCAAAGTGGGGGCGCACTCCTCAACCATCAAAATCACTGCTCGGGAGATGCGCAGCTGTGACTGAGAGCCGCGTTGGAAAACATCTCCCACATCTACTCCTGTTTTGTTAGTTTTTAATGCGAACACGTTGTGACTGTTTCTAGTTGGGAGGAAAGTTTGTGTTTGTGTGTGCGCGCGTCTTATTTTCTGGAGTCGTTGTTTGTTGGGTTTTTTTTTTCGCACCCGCGTCACCCTTCCAAAGAGCCGAGGCGTATTGTCTGTGGCGCAGCGCGACGGTGCGGTGTCCGATTACAAACCGTGCGCCGAGGAGCCACCGGCACAGAGCGCTCCTCTGTGGGGCAGAAATAGCACGCAGGGCTCCGCAGGGACGAGAGAAAAAGAGATAGAGAGCGCAGAGGAATCTCTGCAGAGAAAGACGGAGTTTTTACCGAGGTCGATTTCTGCCAAGAGACGCAGCAAAACTGAGGATATTTTATCTTCAGCTCATCTTTGTTTTCTCTTTTACCCTTCCACCACCACCACTACTTCTTCTCACCGGGACAACACACGCAGCTTCGCTCCCTGCTAGATGACCGGGAGTTGGGCTCCTCACCCGGTAAGATCACACGTTATTTTAATGTTAAGGATTGTGCATTGTGCAATAAATGTCTCAGGCTCCTGCAGCCATTCCGCTTCCAAACGCAAGGTGTTTGTTTTCTCCTGAAAAACCTGAAAACAAACCACTGACCTCTCATCTCTATACTGCCTCTCATTGTCACATGTGATGTTTTAAGTGGTTAAAACATGTTGCATGATGAAAACAGACCATCATCTCACAGGAGCCACGCACGAATCCATAAATCCAAAACCCCTACAACGTAAATAATCAGTTTTAGAAGTTTTGCATTTGGCTTTGCGGCGCCTGGCCACTTGGTGGTGCTGGCAGAGTGCAGCCTCGAGCAGGTCCCTGTCTGTCTGAGAGCTTCTATTAAACCCTGATATTCAACAAATTCACAGCACCACTCACTTGTCTTTATCTGTTATTGTTCAGTATCTTAGAGTTAATCATGGTCTGATGTCACAGCCTCAGGAGCGCAGGTCCTGTGTGTCTGTGGTATATGCACAAAACATTTTTGAGAGAAAGTAAAGAAATCATTGTGTCTGTTAAAAAAAAGGTGGAAATAATCCAGAATATTTTTGTGTTTCAGTCCAGTGCCTCAATCAGGATATTTTCACATTCATATGCTGTCTGGTTAATTCCTTTATATTTAACAAAACTGTTTAATTAGTGGTTGTGGGGCAGATTTAGTTTTTAAGCTGTTTTCTTGCTGCATAAACTAAAGATTTTTGCTTCCATTTGCTCAGGTGAAATCACGACAAAATATTCGCTGTTAATGTGACACAGATTTTTAACAGTTCAATGCCTGAATTTCACATTTAACTTCAGTAACTAGACTTGCCAGACATCTTTTATACCGCATGCTCTCATTGGAGGTTTTCATACCCTTCAGTTAAAAAGTAGTCAAACTTGAAGCCTCTCATGCATTGATCAAAACCAGACCCAAGTCCTTGAAGGTTGTTACGTTGAGTTTTCTGAAGTTATTAGCACAAAAGCTTTGCTTGAACTTTACTTATTCAATACCTTTTGAATTATAAGTATTGTAGTATTTCTACTTACACATTATCTAGTCTCCTGTGTGACTGTGGGCAGATTCAGTGATGTGTATACAGTTGTGAAAGCATATGAAGCAGTGATATGAAGGTGCTTCACAAATTTGCAGTCTCTTATTCAGATCTCTGGTTTAATGCTTATATCCAGCCCCAACAGCGTTGATTAGTGCATCTAAAGCAACATAATTTCTTTTAACTGAGTCATTTATTCACCATGTTATTTTCCAAGCCTGGGGCAACCCCCTTCTTTAGAAAACATGCATATTTTGACTCAAATGCTGTGTCCAGAAAATAAGACAGTGTGTGTTCTTTTCCTTTGATTGGTGTTCACAATGGTTTTGTGGTTGTTTTGGTGGTTCTAGCTCTTTGGACTTGAAAGCTGTTGTTTCCGATAAACACCTTCAGCTTCCTCTGATCATGAGGATGCTGTGGTTTCGACCTGTCACACTGTGCTCGCTGATGATGGGGGAGAAAAATCCAGACGGCAGAATCATTTCAGACTCACAATGTCCAGGCCTTTATTAGATGTTGGATGCTAAAATCCCTCAGGGGAAAAGAGATGAAAAAGAAATAGTAAATGAGACTGAAAGTGAGAGTGAGGGCGTGAAAGTGTTGAATCGAATAGGAATCGTGACGTGATGCCTTTTGGCAAAAGTTGCCAATTTATATTGCTGCTGAAACACAAGAGAAAGAGGAAAAATGGTTAAAAATACAACAACATTAAAGGTGCAACAAGTGCCTGGTGAATCAGTTATTTGATCAACAGAAAATAACATTTAAACCTAAAACTTCTGAGCAGCTGTTTGCTAGTTCTCCAGTGTATTTGTGGCTTTACTCATACCATTTCGCATCGCTTTTTATCATGATCTTTTGAACTGTTCCATTTTAAGAACTAACTTTTTCTAACCAACAGAGTATTTGGTTAACAGAAAATAAAGTTAAAAGCTGCAAATTCCCAGCAGCTGTTTGCTGTTTCTCCAGAGTATTTGCTGTCTTTCCCGTATCACATCACATCCTATCACATCACATGATATCGCATTGTACCGTGAGATTTTGGACTGTGCCATTTTAAGAAGTAACTTATCCTAACCTATAGAGTATTTGGTTAACAGAAAATAATGTTAAAAGCTAAAAATTCCCAGTAGCTGTTTGCTTTTTTTTCCAGAGTATTTGCTGTCTTTTGCATACCGCACTGTACTGCACCGCACTGTACTATATCATACCGTACCGTGCAATACAGTACCACATCGTATCGTATCGTATTATATCGCATCGTATCATATCGTATCGTATCGTATCGTATCGTATCGTATCGTGTCGTATCGTGTCGTATCGTATTGTATCGCATCGCATCGCATCGTATCGTATTATATCGCATCGTATCGTATCGCTATCGCATCGCATCGCATCGCATCGCATCGTATCGCATCGTATCGTATTATATCGTATCGTATCGTATTATATCGCATCGTATCGCATCGCATCGCATCGCATCGCATCGTATCGCATCGTATCGTATCGTATCGCATCGTATCGTGTCATACCACACTGTATTGTATCGTATTGTGTCATTTTGTTGCATCGCGTTACATCACGTCACATTGTATAATATTGTTTGGACTGTGTCGTGATTGAAGACCATTACCGATACCTAATTGATTGTTTTGTGTCTTTTTAAAGCAAAAATATCAAATTTACTTGTTCTTGTAACTCAGCTGTAAATATTAATTGATTTTCTCGATAGCTTGTCACAATAAATTTACCATTGTTGGGTTTTTTTGTCATTAGTTCAATAAAGCAAGAAAACTGCATATGCAATCTTGTGCTGTGGGAAACAATGATGTGCATTTTTCACTTTTTTCCCCTGACAACAAAAGTAATTGATTAGTTGAGAAAATAACCAACAGATTAATCAATACGGGAAATAATTGGTGGTTGCGGCCCTGAAGAAGATTAACAGTGAAACCCCTGCCTTCGTATAGTCATAACAAGAGATGAGCAGCGGACTCAAATGAGCCCATAGTATAGAAACCAGCAACACATTCCTGCGCTGAGTGAAGCGCAGCGTATGATTAGCGTGATTGATATTTGCGCTGCGTTGGGAATTTGCCCAAGCAGTGACACAGAACACCAGCGCAAACATGGCAATTAGCCTCAGCCCGGAGAATTCCATGATGAAAATGACCCCGGCAGCCTTGGCAGGCTGTGTGGTCGCCACGGCAACGAATTGAATGACAAGCCTATTGTCATCAACCTTTGTGATTCAGCGTCCCCTTGAGGGTCAAGCCCTGTTGGGAGAGAAAGTGAAAGGCATTATCATGCACATGTAAACTAAACAGCTATTACCCTCTGGCCCCTCTGTGCTCTTTAAGGCCCTTTGGTTACTTATTTATATGACACCAGCAAGATGGGGCTTTGGGAGAGTTTGTGTCTGTGCACACAGCCTCACAAAAGGATCTGCCTTTATTGGCTGTGAATTGCATGGGAGCCCTGATTTTACAAATTCTCCTCAGTGGATGATTTATTGCTCTAACGCAAGTAAACTTGGAGACTCAAACAATAGTTGAAGTGGTTTGCTGTACTTCCCTGCTGTGCTTTGTCCTCTCACTACCACAGGCTATTTATACATCACAACCACTTTGCCATTATCTCATCCCTCCCTTGTTCCTTCTGCCCCTTCTGTGTTGAGGACTTTAGCAGCTCTAGAGGAACATCCCACATGTCAGGAGACACTGATTCAACATACTTGGGGTTTATTTTCAGTGCCCTTTTGGGTTGTGTGGTTATTTCCTGCTGGTTTTAGTGTAATAACCACCAGATATATTTCTGACCCCTCCCTACATATCCGAGGATGTTGTCAGGGTGAAAGCAAATAGTTCTTTCTCTTCCCTTCTACTATTCTTGCTTATTTAGTGAGACGTTGGCCATGTTGCCATGGCTACTTCAAGGTTTCCTGCAGGGGATTTGAGTGCCCATCCGTCACAATGGGAAAAGAGAAAATGTCGGTAAAATAAAAGTTTATCATCCACGCCACTCTTGTTTCTTAAAGGCCAAAGTGTCATCACGGTTTCCATAGAGATCATGAGGAAGCCATCAGGTGTGGCGTATATTGCAATCCATCTTTTATTCTCACCCAAGTCTGAACAACAGCCAAGTCCATTCGTCTTCAAGGTCGTGAAAAAAGGAAGCAGATGAGAAGCCATTATTTCAAAACATAGGACAACTACTGCATACAGTACGGATGCACAGAGTAAATGAAGTCAGTCAGAGTACATGTGAGAAACCGGTTAGTGATAAGAGCTGGGAATGAAGTGGTAAAAACACACAAATGCACATCAGTTCTCTAGTGGGACAGATCCTTGTAAAACAGACGGAGGAAGCTGTGGTAATTTCACACTGCATGCTAAACAGCAGAAATAGCACAGGAGCAGGTATAGGAAATAATTTGAGTTCAGAGTGCGGTGCAGGCAAGCGATATGTGATCCTGGATGCGTTATTATTTCTGCTGCACAGGTCCAAGAATGAATGTCTGAGGTTTGAGTGGAACATCCAGTTTCGTGTCCACACATCAGAGGGAATTAGCTCTGCTAAACCATCCTCTGCTCGCCAGCACTGTTACACTACATTAGCTGTGTTCCCCTCTCCACTACAACCTCAAAACAGCACTCACACAGAACAGGAATCTGTCTTTTAACCACGATGCCAACGCAGGGAGGAGGAAGAGGGAGACTCTATTTGGGTCAGGATTAAATAATCCCCCAAAGCCTCTTTTTCTCTAGGGATCAGGCCAGGAAGATGTTTGAAAGGTTAAACAGAGATGGATCCAAAAGTTCAGTGACAACACAGGAGAAGCGATTATTGTAAACTTATTTAAGTTTGGAGTGTGTTGTACTTTTCCTTTTTTTTTTTTTTTTTCTTTCTGTCGCAAAAGCAAAGCGGGCGAGAGCAAGAAACTGAAGGGAGGAGAGAGAAGAGGACGGGGAAACGGGAGAGAGAGAGAGTGTGCATGTCGAGGTGTAATGAGTCAGGGGAGAAGAGGTGAAAAGAGGATTTCAAAATGAGAAGCTGGAGGAGGAAAGAGTGAGAAGGCTCCGCCGCTCTTTGTTTACTGACTGATTGAGTGCCACAGGGCCATCTGAAGGATGAAATGAGTCATGAGTTGTCACCAAATACACACACGCAGACGCACACACACTTCTTCGTCTCCGGCTTGTCACCCAGCTGTATTTCTTTTGAAGATGAATGACTGTGAAGCATGAATGAGAGGATCATTTGATAGCGGCGCTCAGCTCGTATATTTCTCTTTTATAGGAGCTTCCTCTCTTTTTCTCTCTGTTTCTCTCTCTCTCTGACTGCAGCTCGTACCTATGAGGTGAGCGCAAAAAAACTGGACTGCCTCCTGTGAGACTTTGACATTCTCCGCTATGTATAGTCACGGCAAAATTAGCAGCCTGCGTCTATTACTAAAGCAGGTGCATTGCTACGGGCATTCTACGTGTTATTTGCGCATGTGATGTTGCACTTTACCATATGTTTTTCACATCAGCAGCAGGAAGTGATGTAGCTAAAATCTTTTTTTTGTTGTTTTTTTTTTTGTTTGTTTGTTTTTTTTTTTTTACTCCTCATGGGATGAGTTTTATCTTTATAAAGCATATCATTAGATGATAAGAAGCTCTTTTGATGTGAGGTGTTTAGAACTATCTAAGCTTCATCTATCGCTGTGCTGCAAACAACCAGAGCAGCTCTGATTTGATCAGTGAGAGGATATAAATACAGAAAATCCTTTAATCTTCTGCAAATGAAAACATTTATCTCGACTTTGAAATGATTATGAAGGGGTAATCAGAGCAATATCCTCGAAAAATAATATATATATATATATATATATATATATATATATATTCAGGTTGCAAGAGGACGTTTTTCTCAGCAGATGAATGAGAAAACAAAATTACACAGCGTGCTATATCCCCCCCCCCACCATCACCACCAACCTTCATATGAAAGTTTGTGATAGCATCTTAAAGATAAAGCAGACCACTACTTGTAGTTCAGCCAAGCTGGAAAAATGGAAACGGAAGAGAGATACAGAGGGAGATTAGAGGAGAGATATGAGGAAAGAAAGGGAGATTGGACAGCACAGATAGAGGTGAAAAGATAAGAACTTAAGTTTCCAAGACAAAGAGGGGAGGCGCTTTGCTTTCTCAATGGAAAAGAGAAAAGGCAGAGGAAAGACAAAAAAAAAAAAAAAAAAAAAACTAAACTAAACAAAAAAAGAAAAGGAATTATCAAGAAGAGCCGATACAAGAATTGACAAGCAGACACATACAAGCAGCAAGTTTTCTCTCGGGAGATGGCGTTCGGTCTGTCCCAAGGATTCATCTGCCTGCTGGATTCATCTGTCAATGCCAGAGGTCCTCACACAGAGAGAGAGAGGGGGGGGGGCAGACAGGAGAGAGACAGGGACGGGACAAGACAAGAAAAAGGGAAAAAAAAAAAAAGAAGGCACAAGAAGCCCGAAGAGAAGATGAAGGAAGGAGTGACACAGACGGAGAAATGAGATCTGACAGAGAGAAAACAACATGAAGCAGGAGGAAAGGAAACGAAGGCGACAGAGGGGACACGTCACAAGTTCTCTACATCACATCAGACAGTGTCCTCTTACTGTACAAGTCAGAAAAACACACACACACACACACACAAAACTGAAAATTAAAGCAGCAGCAAGTGATGCCCCGGGTGTCGCCTGTCAGGCAATAAACAAAGTTGGAGAGGAACTAAGTACATGTACTCGAGTGCTTTACTTAATGTTCTTTTGAAGTTCTTTTCCTTTTAATTTCATTTTCTTTATACAGTAGATATAAGTTCCTTGCTACACTAAGTTATTAACTTTTCTTCCTTGCAACCATTTTCTCACATGGTTTCCTTGTTTGAGACCAAAAGAAAACTCTAAAAAGAAATAATGAGAAACGCTGAATACAGATTAAGATGTATTTATTCCATTAATCAGCTCACAACAAGGTTAACTTATGACCCACTGTAAGGGGCATGAACCCTCCCACACACACACACACGTAGTGGAGTAAACTACCTGACTGTATAAAGAGGAAGATGAGCCTCTCGACCAGCCGCTCTAAAAATGCTACGTCTGCATTGTTGCATCAGTATTAACTCTCTAATAATGTAATGAATAATAATAAATCAGTCACAGGAACCATTTTCCTGCCGAGTAAGTACTTTTATTTTTACAACAGGCGATTTGAATGCAGGACTTGAACTGATGACGGCGTCACGTGTTGGTACTTTTACCTCAGTAAAAGATCTGAGCACTTCCTCCTCCTCCTCCTCCTCCACTGCGGCTATAACATTAGTTATCGTAAAGTAGAGCAAAAAAACTAAACATGATTTAAAGTGGGATTAGCGTCATTAATAATGCAGTGCTTTATATTCACTAATATAATTCACTGTTGGGACCTCTGACTCAACTGTGCGCCCTTGAAAGAAAGTTGGAGTTAAAAAAGTAAGGAACAAGAACGAAAACACATCCTTGTGGTCTTAATACACCTACTGCACTGTCCTCTAAAACTTTGTCTGCAAACACACACATACGCACACTCTGCAGACATGAGTCTCTTGTGAGTCGTGCCCTTTTGGTGGTCTGTGTCGAGCACCAGTGCAAATGTGTAGTCTACACCCGAGCGTAGATACAATGCTGCCTCAGTTCTGAAGGTGAAACCACACAGAGGATGTGCGGTCTAATCTAAACCACTGGCACTGAATAACAAACCACTTATTATTGCTTCTGAACAACATTTCATTCTTCCTTGAATAAACCATCAGGAAAGAATGAGTTCTCAGTTAGAAACTTGGCTTCCTGGATGTCTGCCAGCGAGTAGGCACCTTTACTTTTGTTGACTGCACATTTACTGCGCACTAAAAACGACTTGACTTTGATTTTTTTTTTTCTTCTTCTTCAACCTGCGCGCATGAGAGGAAGCGCTCCTTTGGAGTTGAATGCCATTGTACTTAAGAATGGGAGTTTGGTTTCAAGGGATATTCTGTTATGGAACATTAAGTCTATTAAAAGTCTAGCCTGGTATTGTCCAGACAATGGAGTAATTCTAGAAGTTTTGCCAGGAGTGTCTTTTTTTTTCCAATGACAGTGTTGGTTGGCTGATACAGTGGTCTGATTATGCTGTTCATGAAACAAGAGAATGTTTCTATTCTCCTGCTGTGGCACTATTGTGTTGCTGAATTCCCCGGAGATGTGAGCTACGTTCAGGAGTTGTGCTGACTCGCTACCTGTGCTTCCTCCTCTGTGCTGCCCTGTTGGGACTCGGGTGGATTGTTTAAAGATTGTCTGGGATGAGATGTGTTTTTCTCTCCCGCACCCACCCTCTTCTTTCGCTCTTGCATAGAGAAGAGAAACCTTGTACACCAAAGTGCCCTAAAAACAAACACACACACACACAGACACACACAAACAAACACACATTCTGGCGTACATGCGCATTTTAAGGTGTTACACTGTGTGCTGTTGTGTTGTCTTAACAGAAGAGATGAGTGTCAGACCCTGCAGCGGCATCATACAATGTAGACTGAGATTTGACAGAGAAAAGAGGCAAGAGAGAGACAGAGAGAGAAGTGGGAGCTAGATAGACAGGAAGATGAAATCAACAAATAAATCTCCAAGAATAAACAAACCCATCAAGGCAGCTGCAAAAAATATCCCGGCATGTGAATACGAAGAATTGTGACGTTTGTTTCACGTATTTTCAGGTGTGTGGAGGTCAATGGGGTTGAATCCGAGTGGCTGAAAATAAAGGATCCGCTTTCACTTTCTCAGAGAATAGCCTGCTCCCGTCGGCTGCTTCAGCTTGACCCGAACCCCGACCCTGACCCCCCCCAGCCCGACCTTCTTACTGCCCTTTAAAATAGAGATACATATAGCTGTGGGAGAGACATGCACAGATACATGAAAACACACACACACACACACACACGCTCTTCTGCAGCTCTTCATGACAGCAGGGGACTAAGACAAGAAATTACCATGTTGCCTAATGAGGATAAGCTGAGATCATCTCAGTCAATTCATTATAAATGGAGGATAAAAAGGATTTTGTTGCAGGAAAAACCTTCCCAGTTGTTTTTTTTTTTCTTTCTTTCTTTCTTTCTTTTTGTCAGTAAGTCAGGCGCAGTGATTGAGGGAACTCCTACACGACGGAGGATACATTTCCTCTGGACTTGCCGTACCATAACACTCGGCTGCAGTGCTCTTGTTGTCATTAAAAATAGACCTCTGCCCTTCTAAGGCGAGGGCCCCGTAGTATCCTGGTCTATTTTGTGCTCTGTGCTGTTTCCCCCAAAGGCATTTTGGGCAGAATACTACTCTGTTCTTCTGCAATAGTTAAGGGCAGAAATGGGGGGGGGGGGGGTCTTTTCCTGCAGGGTCAACATGTTTTTATTGACTTTAGAAAAAGGAACATAGAAAGGAGGTTCTATAGCACAATGTGAAGAGGAAGCTGTTGCTAGACGCCATCAAGCAGATACTCAGGAAGTAATTGTGCGAGTCAAGATTGTTTTTTGTTTTTTTTACTTGTTTTAATGCCTCTACTGGCATAACAGAAACCCTGACATTTGCAGCAGGAGATTGACAAAACATTCACAAGAAAAAGACGGATGTTTTTCTCCTTTTATTTTCCTTCGTCCCATCATCATTTCTGCAAACTTCCTCCTCCTCCTCACTCTGCACTGAAAACAACACTATTAATGCAATACTTTATTCATCCCCAGAGGGAAACAATCTTTTTCACCCGCCCTCCTCCTTGATATGGAAGGTCATAGTGCAGGGTTGGGGATGCTGTAACTTATCCAAAGACGTTCAGCTGCACAGGCTGTTGCGCCTTAATCGGCATTAAACAACAGCAGATTCAAGCTTCTTGGAGCCATTTCAGTTCAAAACACCCACAGGCGGTGGCAGGTCTGTACACACAATGAGATCCACTGTAACCAGTCATTGTCATCAACAGAGCACCGCCCCACCACCACCACCACCACCACCACCACCCTCCTAAAGCCCCATGGATCATAATTACCACATTCTCGTTCCAAATATAAGTTTCTTCTCATCTGCTTTTTAAAAAAAAAAAAAAAAAAAAAAAACATGTGAGTTTAAGTAATTGCACATGTGAACACATACATGCCCCTAATGTGTGTGATTTCTTACCTTTCATATATCTGTATCTCATCGTTGAATTATTAACCGAAGCAGTTAAAGTAATTTGCAAGTCACTTTGTTTCATCTTTGATTTGCCCTTTTTTATGCTCCTTAATCGACGATTTTTTTTTTCCCTTTTATTCTCGCACCATGAATCAATAAATTCCCACGTCAAAATGATCTTTCTGCAAAAGCTATAACGTTGGATTGTTGATGGAAAAAACTGAAAAATGAAAAACGCAAGAAAAGGTTAAAATATTTGTAATAATCCACAACCGCATTTAGTGTAGACCTGCTAAGCGTGATTACCATGCAGGAGGTAAAGGATGTTAATAACAGTGTACAATCACATGATTTACTGCTATTGTTGTAAAACAGCAGTAGCTGAACTTTGCCTAAAGAAACAATTACACAAATCATACTTATTTCATGCCACAGTGACCGGACTATAATTTAGCCCCTTGTCTGATTGGGCATCTGGTCTCACACAGTCGTGTCAGTCAAAATTACTAAAAATCACCTTCCTCTCGTTGTTTTTGTAGCTCATCCACACACACACACACATATACACATACACTGTCATGTACTCTGTATAGGGAGAGGAAGGCAACAAGACAGGTTGATTAATGAGGATCATCCAGCTGCATCATTCTCTCTGGAGAACAGAAAAGCTCATATTAGACACATATTTCCACAATTGCAACAAGATGAATGTTCAGGCAGGAGAAAAAGAAATTTATAGATAGATGTGCAGCGACAGAGGGGTAATAAAAAGGTGGACAGAGTAAAAGTGGACGTATGCTTCAGAGAGTTGGGAGGTTAAGAAGTAACAGAGTTGGGAGTTGTGTAACACCTGGAGGCCACATGTGGATTTCTCCCTGCCCACCACCGTCAGCGTCCTGTGTTGGAAAACTCCATCGTCATCATTATGACTAAGGGTGGAGGGGATCATTAAGTCATTATTTATGTGCTTTCTGCTGTTTTATCACCTCCAGACACAGTCTCACCATGCAGACAGGCACACTCACTGCCCCAGAAGAATAACATAATTGTACAAAGCAGCCAGGGGGTCTCGTGTAACATAAAAACAGCAGACATTAACAGTCTAGCCCAGTTGTAGACACGACTAAGTCACTATTTTTTCCCCCCGTTCGGCTCTTTTACACACCTGTGTTTATGTTTATTTACACACTGCTCCCGGTGTGAACTGTTCACATCCAGTTTGAGAGATGAGAGAGGGAATGAGAAGGTTTTTTTTTTTTTACAAGCAATTTCCTCTTTACAATAACAGTAGTTTGGTTGATGAGCCCGGATAAAAACACATCACAAACAGACCATTTTAAACTGTCGCTCAGCCAAGTTTCTTCCTCCGCAACATTTCCCAGCTCTGTAAAAGCAAGCCGGGCTGTTAAAGGTGTGTGTGTGTGAGAGAAATGGTTTATTTCAGGCTGCGTTCCATGTCAGGAGGTGAGTTTGAATCACTTTTCACCTTTTCTGTCATTTCACCTAATGATGCTTGATTATAGTCATATGATTTTTACACAAAACAAAACCCCCACAAAAAAAGCTGTTGCTTATGTGAAAAGCGAGACACGCGGTGTGGAGGTGATGTGAGGAACTAAAAGCAGTAGATGTTTAACAGATTTCCGCCGTGTTGCACCTGGAGCCACAGCTCTGGTGAAAGGCCACAGAGTCAATTCTCTGGACGCCGCAGTCCCAGATACCCAGAATACCACTGTTTTCCCCGGTGTTTCCTTTCCTTTTAGTTTAAAAGAGTTGAACTGTTGCTATTCCAGCTGTGCCCGAACACCCCACCTCGTTGTTTTCATGTCCTGATTCAATTACATCTGTGGGACCTGCTCTCCTGATACATGACAGACTGAACTGGACTGCAGAGACGTGAGGAAATGTAGTTTTTATGGCATGTGGGAGTTATTTATGGAAATTCTGCTCTTTGCAGCAAAGCCATTCACAGCCCCTCTTTTTCCTTTCCATGAAGTGCCTCTAAACTCCTCTGTCCTTTTCTTTCTCTCCATCTAAACTCATCTTCTATTAATCCTCTCCATTCTCCTCCACACCCACAGCTCCTATTGTTGCTGCCTAACCTCTTTAATACTTCTCTCCAACCCTCTCTATCCCTGCCGTACCCTAATTTCATCTCATCCAACCTCTACTCTATATCCTGTCCTGCATCTCTGTCATCCTTTGTTCCACTATTCCTCTCATTATCACCAAACTCTCTCCAGTAATCTACCTCAAGTGACCCTAAACGACTTCCCCGTCTCCTCTCCCTCTCCAGCTTTCGCCTCCTCTCTATACGTTTTGATGAGCAGGTCAGCACGAGAGACTGAAAGCCTTTACTTCATCATGTTTCAGTCGTCCCAGACTGAAACATGAAGGGGTTACATGAAGCCTCCAGGAATTCGCTGGCACACACAGAAGAGATGGAGTTCGCCTGTATGCATGACACATGTGCACACACACACACACACACACACACACACATATATATATATATGTATGTATTATATTCACCGAATATGAAATATATGCAGGCATCTGGGCGAAATCGGCAGAGTGTTCAACTGGATCGTAAATTGCGGCGCAGTTATAAGACGCCGTCACGCTTGTATGCACTTAAATTTGTTCTGACTTTGTCCACTGACTGCACGCATCTGAACAATACAAATCAGTGCAAACATATGATGATCCACTTTGGGTTTCCTATGAACATCTAGAGCACATTTATACTGATTTACGGCACAAGACTAAACACTGGAAATAATATAAATATAAAATAAAATATGAGAATATTTCACCACAAAAGTAAAGCTAATTAGACTTTATCTCAAGTTGGAATATTATAGAAATTACAAAATCATACTAACGGAGGTAAAAAGACAAAATTAGTTTCATATTATCCTACAAGCACGATTGTAATGACAGTTAGAGCTTGAAGTGAAATAATACACATAGATTCATGTGTCAGTTGCACAAAAACCTATAAAAGTACTTAATTGTATTTCTTGTAAAAGCCTTAGTACCTACTGGGATGATTATTATCATTATATTTTTTTGTCAAAACTGTCAGAAAATATCGGACAAAAATGTCCGATATGAATTGGAGCCTGAAACTGTTTTCAGATTCCTTTGTTTTATCCATATTTTTTCATTGGTCCAAAAAACCCAGATATTATCAGATCACAATGATACATTGACAAAGAAAATCAACAAATCCTCTCATCTGAGAAATTGGAAGCAGGAGAATATTTGGCGAATGTTTTTCACTCGCGGGAAACATTCTTTTTTTGGTGCACACACAACACACAAACCTTTGTGAGTATAACACGGCGTGTGTCTGGGTGTTAAAATGTGGGACAAAAAAATGTGAATAAGGACGAGCCGAGTCACAGAGGAGCATGCAAGTAAACATTAAGTGATATAAGTGGGTCAGGTACGACAAAGAAGCGTTTCGGCAGTAATAGATACATTCAGGTCAGGTAGACAGCTGTGCACACACACACACACACACACACACACACACACACTCAAAAACAAACACATATATGGACAGGAACATCTGTTTTTGGCCTACAATCAAGCCCAGATGGACCCCAGGGCTGCTGCAAGACCACACATTAAAAGTGCCCAGTTTTCCTGCCACTGACTTCTGAGGATTTAGAGCAGCGAGTCGGGGGGAGGTATTAATCACAACCACAACCTGTAATTGTTATCATAATGACACAGGAAGGTTTTTCCAAATTAATATGTGCCATAATTTGTGGGAGGGGGGAATGTAGGTCAGTCAAACCAAAAATCCAACGGAGCTGAGGGTGTTGTGCGGCTCCGAGCAGCTGTAGCATTATACGCCGCATAAATATGCACCGTGAAGACGAGATAAGTTCTTTTTTTTTTTTTTTTTTTTTAAGTCTCAGCAGTAAAATGAGACAAAACCTAAACATAGACAGTGAATTAATATATTCAAGTTAAAAGTGATGAAATTCAGCTTTGATGTCGAGCTATCAAAGGCATCATGAAGCTGTGTTCAGGGGCAGCGTCACACTGTAGTGTGTATTTAGCTGCAAGCTTAAATTAGACTTGTCACAGCCATAGACACACACACACAGACACTACACCAGCTTGTGTGTCTCTTCATCTGTCGGGGAAGTTGATGTAGCTGTTGCTGCTGATTAGATGGTATTGTTTTTGCCAACGGGTGGCACTTTGGGAAGGGTTGTGTCAGCTCGTATGTGTTAAAAAGAAAGGAAAAAGGAGGAAACGTATAATGTGTTTGTGCTTGTGTGTGTCAGCTTGTCCTTGTGCGCTTTTATTTCAGCGCAGAGAAGGCGCCCAGCACCTGGCCCATACCTGCTTAATCAAGTTAGTGGAGGAGCCTGCAGCCATGAAGGCTCACAGAGTTAATAGCAGCCCAAATAGAGACTGCACCTTCTCACTTTTATCCAGGAAACCTTGGAGTTTCCCCTCACAAAACTCATTAAACACCAACATGAGGCCCGAAGCTGTTAAGCTGTTCGTCGCGTTTACTCACACACACACACCTGCTCTCCCACTGTATACCTGCTGACACATGCGTTCTCATAACAGTTAGAGACCATCCAGCCGTCTGACTGAGGTTTTGATAATTCCATCTTTTACGATTTTTACCCAGACAAAAAAAAAAAATGTTAAAGACACACTGCACTGTGTGTTTAATGCGTGATTTGTTCTGACACACCATGTTTGTGATCACAGACAGACATGATTATGAATCCTCAGTCTCCGCAGCCTCTAATCAGTGGTGCGTGCTCTCTTTCTCTCTCTCTCTCTCTTCTTTTTTTATTTCTGCAAGAGGTGATGACACATTTTCAAAGTGATTTCTATTTGTTACACGGCTCATTTAGGTCAATTAGAGCAAATTTGCTTTGTGTCACTAGCATTTGGAGGGCCGCGGTGGAAACCGAACCCCAAAGACTGTGACGTCATCAATTTTTTTTTTTTTAAATCAAAAGTCTGAAAAGACTGCACCATTGCCACGAGGCAGTTATGACACGAGCTGAAAAGAGCATTGTTGTTTTGAAGACTGTGTGAGGTCTTTTGTGCATTTGTGTGTGTCTGCTTATATGCAGCCTCTTGTACAAAAAAAAAGCTGTGCTAACACTCTTCACAATATAAGCATCATACAATTTCATGTTGACTAAAGACCCCACACATATGCTTTGCTCTCAGAGTAAATCTTGGTGTAGGTATTAGATCCATTTAGTCAAACACGTTGTTGCGACTCTACTTCCTGGTCGTGCTCCAATACAAACCTGCTAGTTATTTCCTTAATTAATCCTCAAGTGATTTGTTCTGTAGTGTTAGAAAATAGCAAACACACTGCAACAATTATCCTAAAAACTGCAGTGTGAAACTTGTGTCTCCCCCTTTAGGCAGCAAAAGTAATTACACAAACATGCAGCGACTTGTCCCCAACGTGTTCGTCCTCATCTTTGATTGATTTCTTTTTTATCAGAAGCATCTAAAGCTTTTCTCAATCTAATTTAAAGTCAGTACGATGGTTGAATCGTAGGTCATTCTTTTGTGAGATGACGTTGTTAGAATGCACCAACCTTCACCTTCAACTTGACAAGTATACGTCACACGTGTCTCATGCTGTAGGGCTACCACTGCTCTTTAGAAGTATAACAAGAAACCATCCCAACAGTGAAGAGTCAAGGCCGCACTTCAGTCTGTCAGACAAAAATACATTGTACATTTCAATCACATGCTTCTGCAGGTTTTCTAACCCTGTCACATGTGCACAACTGTATCTTTTCCTTCTTATTAGTCTCTTTTGGATGTGTGGCGTTAATGCTGGCTACTTTGTGGTGATTTTTGTGGCAATCTCAAGAATACCTGAAAGGTTTGTCTGGAAATTTGGCACATCTGTTGTTGTGCCACCAGTAGGTTAAAGCTTTTATTTTGTTTTTTTGTTTTTGCACATATGTGCATTTACAAAGTGATACCTGATGTGTTAAAATACTTACGTGTGTGTGTATGTGTGTGTTTGTGGGCGCAATATCTCTCTAAACCATTCAGAAAGAAGTGCCCCAGAAAATGTGTAATTTGTTAAGCATCCCCAATGTATTCCTAGGCAAGTACGTGTGTGTATGTGTGTACTCACTCCAATATGTTCTACACCCTTGTGCTTTAACACCCCCCCCCCTCACTCCGCCATTCCACTCACACCCCCTCTGTCCATCTAAAATAGCATGCTGATGATTTAATGGCACGCTGGTGCAGTGGATTAGCCGTGCAGTTCACGCTGTCTGTCTGAAGTTTCATGCTTTTGAAGGAGGGCAGAGTGTCATTGATCAGAGGAAGAGAGATTGCGGAAACATAACAGTGAAACCTGATTAGTAATATTGTAGCGTGACTTGCTGAGGGATCAACATCAATAATGACACCCACCAAAAAAAAAGAAAGAAAGAAAAAAAATCCTGCACAAGCCTCAATTTTCTGTTCTCTTTCTCTCTGAAGTTTGATATCTCCTGTCCTGTCCTTGTCTACAAAGTGTGGCAGCTTCTCACATGTGAGCCCACCACCCCCCAGCATCTCCCTCTATGCTGCCATGAAACTGTGTCATTTACCCACAATTTTATGTCTTCCTGTTTAAATGCTACAAAGAGAAGTTTCCCTTTGACAGCCACAACCGTGTTCGTCATTCTCCTATACTTTATTATTGACAGGTGATGCCGTTTTCCATTTTCAACCACGAGTGCTTCCTTTTATATGAGAGGTGGAGGGGTAAAGGAAACACTAATTTAACCAAACATGTTTCTTCAGTGGCTCGTTGTCAACTTGTGCTCGAATTCACCACTTCTCGTGACCTTCCGACTGGCATTTACAGAGGAAATCTACCTGCACAAAAGGCTTTGTCACGGTGGTTAATGAGCACATGGTGAAGGACAACTTGGTCATTAAACCTTTGGACCTTAGTATGTAGATAATAGCAGCTATTGATGTGGGTAAGATAATGGCAGGGTCTTGTGTGGCGTGGGCTTAGGCTCTTTGCCTCGTGGAAACACAGTTGTGTTGACTTCAATGAGTTTAGGGGGGAAATGTGAGTTGTTAATGTCGTCCTCAGCTATTCATAAATAGAATGGGGGTGGTGAATATTCATTGTGCGCGGTAGAGGACGGTGTTAAGGTTAGCAAGGTATTTTCAGAATAATAATTAATAAAGATGAGGAGGTGTGATTTTAAGCCTCGGAGCAGAGTTTTTATCTGTTTGGTTAAAGTTTTGTTGGATGTGATGAGAGTCAGCCATCTATGAATATCACTGCCCCATGCGCTTCCACACTTTATCGGTTTTACCCCTCTGAGAGCGCTGTTCGAGACGTGTATGTTGTTGTGCTTCTTCAAAAACAGCCTGGACTCTCTCGTGGGGGAGAAGAGAAAACGCACTGGATCACACAGAAGGAAATGCAATTACGAGCTCCCGGCAGAATCCTAATCACCGTGCCCTGATGTTAAAAGTTAGTCTCTTTAATGTATTTGAATTTCAAAGACGCAGGAATCATTTGATTTACTCACCCCTTATCATCCATGGATGTAAATAAGCTTATTAAGCAGCCATTTTTAATATGTGCATCCCATGACCACAGGAGGAGCAGGAACTGATGTTATTCAAATAAGCCCTGAGATTAATATACTTACAGTGGATATGTTTATTTCTTGTCTTCTTTAATAAACCTGAAAAATTGCGTCGGTGTGAAAACGTGAACAGCAGGTCGCTTTTGTTTGCATGATTTCCTCCAACTCAGCACTTAAAACTTAAGTTTTATTGTTGACACAACATATTTCTTAATGCACAGATGCTCGCAATATGTCATTGTTTGTTACTATGCATAACGTATGTAACGGCGTGTGCAACGTATGCGGATGCAGAATCAATATTTTCAAGTGGTGAAGCGATTTTAACTGCACCACAGACTTCTAAAGTCTTTCTGTAAACTCCCAACTGCAGTAAAAGAAGAATTACTGAAGTAGTGAACTCCATCGTTAAGACAGAAGCTTTTGCCTTAACGCGGCCTTAATAGATCCAGAGACACGAGCTGACCCGGGGGCTAAGGAGCGCAGGTTGGTTCTGGAAGTGGCAGCGAGTGTCTGCATCTATATTTCAAGAGAGAGGCCGACTGTCAGAGTGGACTAGTCCATTCAGCTCGTGGTGAAACACAATCTTTCAGACTCCTTCTGGAGCTCACAGAAAAAGAAAGAGACAGACAAGTGAGAGGGAGGCAAGACAGGCCCACGTCTCTTTGCTCGGTCTAGCGGAGACACGATCACATCGGATGCCTCCAGGCTCCGTCTCCTTCTCCGCTGCTCCTCTGTTGTCCTAGTTTACCCTTGGGAGACATGTTCAGGGGTGTGTGTGTGTGGTGGGGTGGAGACAGTGGAGACTCAGGCAGGAACACACATGCACACAGAGACCCCTCCTGCTGCATCCTCTCTGTGTTAAAACAGCTGCAGTTAACCAAAAAGCATCTCTCTGTCTCATTAATGCTCTAACTTTATGCTATTGTGTGCCCGTCTCTGGTGTTACTGGGACAATTTACAAAGGCCAGGCGCTCAACAGAAACACACAGACATGCACACATGCACATGCCCGGGTAATTAATTGGTTCCACTGGAGCCGAGAGCTAATTTACTATCCCTCCTGCCACATTTCTTCAGATACTGTAAGACGAATCATCTCAAGGCAGCTTCCTTTTTTTTTTTTTTTTTTGCTTGCTCCCAATCTGTAGGCCTGGTTTGTGTTGCAATATATGTGGGTATAATTTTAATTTTTTTTTCCTGTTAGGTGGTTGTTGTTGTTTTTCTGGCACATAATTACTGAGCTGTAGGAGTTGGCAGGCTGTTAGGCTTGTTATCTTGGATGTGTTGATTGCAAAAAACATGGGAAGATTGATTGTAGTACACTTATAGTATCTACCCGATCTCCTCCCATCCCCGCCCCCCCGCACCCCATCTCTTCTCTCCTTTTCTCTTTGGCTTTGACCAAGTGGGACTTTTGTCAGCAACAGAGCGGTTATTTAAAAGAAAATATGTTTTCATTATGTTTACGTGTCATCACGCAGATTGAACATGAAGTGAGGAAAAACATTGTCAGATCAAGCCCACTACTTTGAGAAAACAGACAACAATTTTAAGTAGCTATAAAAATAAATAAAAAAAAAAAAAATTGTCTTCGAAAAACTGCTATTTGTAAGTCGATTCATTTATTTCTACAGAAAACACAGTTGATGCAAATTTATAAAATCGCTGTCGTATTCCAGATGTCATAGTGTCATGGTGTACTCTGATGATGTGATATTGGCTTCTTCCTCTTTAAAGAAAAATATAAAATGCAGTAATTCTGGACACTCACATTGTCACATAAGCCTCAAATAGCAGGTTCAGGCTACAAAGCAATACAGCCATAAAAAACAAAACAAAACAAAACAAAAAAAACAATACTACAAATCTATGGAAGTTCAACGCAGAAACATGTAGATTAAAATAAATATAAAGAGATAAAAACCAAAACTGAACCAAAAACATAATATTAGCAAGTTGAACTTTGGTTTAATTAAATCATCCTTTCATGTTTTTCCATGTTACAAAAGTCCATGAGCTTCCCCCTGACGTCAGTGAGCTTATCATGGCTGTTGGTGTTGGATACTGTACTTTACAGAGGCAGAACAAAAATGGAGAAAAAAGTCTGAGAAGGAGTTTGATTACAAAAAATATTGATTGTAGCAGCTGTAAAAGAAGCGCTCTGTGAAGAGCGCAGCAGTAAAATGCATGTATGATATTTACCTTACCTCTGGATATTGTAAAGTATGAGTATAAAACTCTGATTTTCCTGAAGTAATTGGACATTTTTAACCTCCCACCTCGGCTGCAGAAGATCCAGCAGTGTTCCCCCGCACAGCAGAAACCTCTGCACATTTATACCAAGTATAACCAAAGAGGCTTGACCTCCCCTGCAGTGGAATCTATCTGTAAAAGATTTCATCCATCATTCCCAGAGTCATATTCTGTCATCGCTAAAGCCGATATGATTGATTACAAAATTAGTAATTGGATGACTCAAAACTGCAGCAGCGTTCTGTGCAGAACAAAAAAAAAAAAAAAGAGTCTCTGTTGAATGATTTCACATTGTCAGCTGAATGAGAGGAGTTTACCCTTGAATGACTGTAATTTTCTTTTCATTTAGAATCTGGTTAGCATTAAGGTGTCGTTTCATTCTTATGTGAGTCGCAGCCTTTGCCCTTTTGGAACTAAAGATCCATGAGCTGGTCCTTGAGTTGCTAGTTACCCTTGATATTAGCAGTGCAGGCGAGCAGCCTCACTTCGCTTCCTCACCTCGGAGGATCAAGAAGCAGGTGTGTTTGTGGTAATGGCAGGTCGGTTTTTAGACCTGAGCCTGTGCACAGCTGTAGACAGTGATAGTGTAATTTTGCTCCCGGTGAGACAGTCGGCTACACGTTAGCCAAGCATGTAATTAAAGCTTTAAAAATGTCACCATTCCTCAGTGCGGGGCTTTATGCCCCTTATCGCTGCAGTCCCAGGTGACCGTGTATGTGCCCGTATGAGCGTCTTTGAATTTAATGTTTGTGTTCCTTCATGCGCGGTGAGTTATTTTGCCGTTAAGTTTGGAGCCATCTCCACACCGTCATCTTGATCAGCCATCAGATGACACCTTTTCCTCTCAGAACAAAAGCTTTGAAGCAGGAGAAATCTTTGATTTTGATGCATGGACCGAATTCTTCAAGAATCCGCAAGGGAATTGTTTTCATCATCTCCAGAGTGGAAAAAAAAAACAAACAAACAAAAAAACCATGATCTTATAGTTGCAAGTCAGTTTAAGGTTTTAGGGTCTGTATTAATCTTCAGTGCTCACTGTCAAACTCATCAATGACTCTGGAGCTGAAGAAGCAGCAGGGAAACATTTTTTGTAAAGAACCTGGCAGCCAAGCTAACATTTGCTTTTCTGTCAGGGTGGAGTCTTTGTAGTATATTACAGAGGCTGTTATGGAAATACCATCTCACAGAGAGGTGCAGTTTTGGGGATATGGTGACAAACTTTTTTTTTTTTTTTTTTTTTTTGTTTTTTTGCTGTGAGATATAAGCCACTCCAGAGATTCGATGCTGTTGTGACAACTCGCTCCCTGTGAACGGCGCTTTTTTTCGACACAGAGAGCAGCTCAGACAGTAGCCTGAGGGTGTGAGCCTATGTGTCAGAGCCGCTGTCTCAACAGCTGATCTGTGCCTGGGTCAGTTTTTTTTTTTTTTTTTCTTCACAAGCTGACACTGTGTTATACAGACATCTCTCAACAGCGGCTGTAGGAGCAGACAGAGCGTGTGGAGTAATGTTAATTGGCACTGAAAGGCAGAGTGTGTGTCCATAGATTCTGAAACTGATACTTTCATTGCCCTGTCTGCTCCACATGTTTGTTTATGCTCTGAAATCCCCTTAGGAAATCTTTAAAGGAGAAGTTCAACATTTTTTTTTTTTTTCATCAAGAGACGCACATTTATTTAGCTTAGTATATGGCTACGGCTGACTAATTTAGCTTAGTGTAAAGATTAAAAACAGTGGGAAGCAGTTAGCTTAACAAAAAACAAAAAATAATAATCAGCCTACCAATTAACACGTTAAATCTCGCCTTTGTGTAAAAAAAGAAAAAAAAAGACAGAGGGTTGTGTGTCGGGACTGGTAACTTCCTGGACTCCCCGCTGGTTGCTTGGCAACTGCTCAGAACCAAGAAATAGTCCGACCCGTTGCAACCTGTTAAACAGCAATTTGTTGTGAAAAAAAAACTTATATTACAGAAGCTGGGACAATTTTTTTCCTTATATTTGCTCAGTGTAATTATTGTAAAACTATTTACGTCATTCGGGTAGCCAATGTTAAATCAATGTCTTATTGCTGCAGAGAGTGAAATGAACAAATCGATGGCACTATCATTCGTGTAGGAAACATTTTGCCTTTGCCAGCAGCCGATTAGCTTAGCCTGCCATATGAAGATGATCATTTGTGCTTTTAATGTGTTAATTAGTAAGTTTAAAAGACGGTGGTTGGATTTTTGTTACCTTGGGACAGAGCCAAGACACCTGTTTCCAGTCTGTATGCTACCTGAGCTAAGTTAGTCAGCTGTAGGAGATATCTATTTACAGCACAGACATGAAAGTCACTCTCTCTCTCTCGGCAGGATAGGGTTATATCCCAAAGCGGCAAACATTCCCTTTAAGAGGACACGTCCTTAAAGAAACCAATAGAAGCTCTATTTCCAAACAGCTGCTAAAAGCCAAGATGGAACCAACCAACCAACCAACGTCTGGAATAATTAATTGTCAGTAATTATAAAGGTGGCAAGTCCTGGCTCTGGTTTACCTTGACCTAAATATGGAAGTGAAGCGTTTTCGAGTGCCGTGCTGCCAGGCTCTCTATAATGGTTTTAAGTCACAGGTCAAATTGAACTACCTCCAGCGATGCAGCAGAAGCAGGAAGACTGGGCCAGGTCACGCTGCTAATTGCAGTCTAGTGGCGTGTGAGAGCTTTTCACACTTTTCTCTCGCTGGCTCTCTTCAGGAATGATGTGACTTTTTCTGCCACATATTGCACTTCGTTGAAGCCCCCCCTCCTCCCCCCCCGCCCCCCAGCCGCCGTCTGGAGCTTGTGTAGCGTTGTGTTGACACACGCAGACCACACTCAGGCACGTGGTAATGCATCAGCTCGAGCGCCGGAGGATAAGCAAGTTGAGTAAAAATAACAGCAGGATTTGGGAACCTCAGGAGGGTTAGGGTGGGACTCAGATAAAATTGCTGGGTGTGTTTTTTTTTTTTTTTAGTTTTTTTTTTTTTCTTTAGAGCAAGACAGCAAAGTGGAGTCATTGTGTGCATTTCTGCAGCTCGATGAGAAATGAAAATGTGTGCAGTATTCCATACACCTCCGTTTTAACTGGACGAAAAAGCCGTGGTTTTGGACATCAGGGCACAGCCCGCGGTGTGTCTGAGATTCATTGTGTTTCTCCTCTTGTGCAAAAAAATAAAAAACTAGCAGAGGTATAGGTGTGTGCAACCATTACTCAGGAAGAGGGTAGGGTGACATTATCTTAAATTGACCTCAGGACTACTTACTGTAAAATCTTCTATAGAAGTTTGGAGAAATAAACTTTGAACTAAGTTGCGAAACTCTTCCGCCCTTCGTGCCCTGGCACCTGGTGTTTCTTCAGCTGTCTCTTCTTTATACGCAGCAAATCACACCTCTCTGTTTTTCAAAATCTTTCCAAACCTAACAACAGATTGGATTCTGAGAGCGTTGTTCCAACAGGGGAAAACTGATCCACCATTTGTTCGATTTAATGTTTATTCCAATACGGAGCTGTTTGTAGAACAGATTGAAATTCAGACTTGAGGAAGACTACGTGCAGAGAGAGATATAGCATTATACTAAAGAAATGTGAACATGTTGCTAGAAACCCTGAAGAGTCTTTTTTTTTTTTTTCTTTTTTTCCCCCGAATGCAATAAAAAAACATTGTTGGTTAAAGCAAAGAAGAACAACATTAAGAATAAATAGAAAACAAAAACATTTCTGCAGAAAACCCCACGTCCAAATTCTGTGCCGTTGCTGAAGTGATACACAGTCAGACAGGCAGTTTTGAAGTGGCAGCTGTCACGGTCGCTGTTCCGCTGTGGTGGGTATTTTTCCGATACCATCATTCATATTTTTTTCAGGAGAAATGTGCCAGAATTCATACAAAAAAAAAGAAAGAAAGAAAGAAAGAAAGAAAAGAAAGAAAATACGATAAAGAAAATCTTGGCAATATTCAATGTGGAAGTTTTTTCTATGGTCAATGAGATGTTCAAATTCTTCTGTTATTGGTCTTATGGTGCCAAAATAAATTAATTGAATTCAAAATATGGAAATATAAAAAGTGAAATCCTCACATACAACACCTATATATATATATATATATATATATATATATATATATATATATATATTGCCCTTCCAAAAGGGTGGCACTATATTTATGCAGTGAAAGTGGAGTGGAGGGAAAATAACAAATAAGAATTCAACATTTTAATAGCAAAGTAATAAATATAATATATAACATCTAAAGTACAATAACATGCCTTGCACAGGCCTTAATGTGTTTTTTTATTCAATCAGCTGCAGAGAAATATTGGAACAGAATAAGGAAGCTGAAGTGTGAAATGCATTCTGGGATGTGGAGCTGTTTACTCAGCACTGTTTGTGTGTTTGTGTGTGTGACTGCAAGAAAAAAGACAAACTGCACATGTGCTCATTTGATTTGCGCTTCAAAAGCTACAATGCGTTTCATAGATAAGGTTCAGAAACAAACAAGCCATCTGATCCAAGTCTGCCTTTTTAATCCTTCTCTTGGAGAGACATGAACATTTCTTCACACGGAATTAGTCTGCCCACTGATCTAGGAGGGGTCACCGAGCAGGAGAAGACCCCGCGCTGTGCTGCGGGGCAATATCATCACTCTGTCGTCCTTTCTCCTAAGTCTGAGAGATGCTCAGCAGAGTGAAGGCATAAACAGTGAGGGTGAAGGGTCAGAGAAAGGTAGAAACACAGAGATGAGAGGGGTGGAGGAATGGAAACAATAGAAGTTTGGAAAAAGAGACAGATTGGAGTGAAATAAATAAACTCATTCCAGCCAGAAAGGCTTTAAATTCAGACTGTTGGCCATTTGGTCTGTCAATCACGTTGTGTTTTTCACAGCAGTCATTCACTGTGTCAGTTTCATCACTGTCTCTGTCAGTCAGACACCCAGGCCATTATTTTGTCACAACTTTTGTCATTCAATCTGCTTGCCGGTCACTCAGTCAGCGAAACAGTCAGGCCACAAGTTTAGTGAGTCGTTCATCAAGACCATCGTCACTTTGTTCGTTACTTAATCTATGATTTAGCTGAAGAGTTGTGGACCAATCTGCCGATCTGACATTCAGAGAATCAGATAGTCAGCTACCCTTTCCAGACAGACCGGCCGCAAAGTAAAAAGCAAACATCTCCATCATTTCTCCGGGTTTGTTTGTTTGACTTAAACAACGAGACGCCAAAATCTGAAGAACAAACAAAAACTGGCAATAACTGGAGCTGATAGACAGAACGATAAACAGGCAAACACATAGTCAATTGCTCTGCTTCGCCGGCGTGCAGCTAAATAAAGCAGTTCAATCGTTTCTTTGTTTGTGTGTTTGGGTCTAAAGCAAAGTCTGGGCCGACTTTACTGGTGTGTGTCCTGTCTGACCACAGAGAGAGAGAGAGAGGCATCTATCAGCATGGTGGTGTGACCCTGATCTCACACTCCCCTGACTGTGTTTGGACAGATGGATCATCACCGCACCACTCACTTTTGACAAACGTGTTTATATGCAAGGCCGTCAGTGTGTGTGTGTATGCGTGCCCGCATGTATGTGTCAGCGTGACGAATACAAAGCCAGCGTTTATTTGTGAGTCTATTCATTATGTATGGTGTAATTCAACCATCATGAAGTCCCCTTCAGACAAAATCAATAGTGGCGTTAATATGATCCTCTCTCCACTCGTTACTGCAGGAAGACTTCAATTGATTAGTTAGCTGACACCTCAATTCCCAAAATGCAAAGTTGCATAGGATTATGTGTGTGTATGAGCATGCGTGGGTCTCAATAAAGTATTGCATATACACACACATATGTGTGTGTGTGTGTGTGTGTGTGTGCATATATATATATATGTGTGTGTGTGTGTGTAATAATGACATTAAGTTTTGGATCTGATACCAATATTAGGAAATAAAAAAAAAACTGTCATTACAGAATAATCAGATGATATTTTTCATGTAACATTTAGACACTCGAATATGGTTCAATCAGGTTCTGAAATGTCCTGGAGGTATTAAAAAAAGACTATTATTACTATCACTACTACTGTTATTGCCCAAAGTGACATCAGCATCAGTAGCTCCAGGTTGGAGCAGCCAGTCGCTGTTGCATCATCACCGTTTGTTGACATGTCCATCACATCGCCTGAGTTTTCCTCAAGGTCGATGTGGTGCTTGAGTTATATCGCTGAGCTAATATCTGCTGATTGATCTGTCAGGCCTTTGTAATAAAGCGAGGTATGTTGATAGATATAAAGATCTGTGTGTCAATATTAGATCTCAATATTGTTTCTGCCTGACAAACTGTCACATACTGTGTTATCTGCTGTGTACGTGTATTTCACATGACAGTGTCGTTTACACCATGTTTAGTTTTTGTGTGGTTTGGTTTCCCTCTGCTCCGTGCCCTGAATGCACTGAGGTGTTATCCATCACTTGGTCCCAGGGTGATTTCGCTATGAGCTTGTGCTGTGAGAGCACTGGCTCTGTGTGAATATTCTGGTGTGTCCATATTTGTGGAGGTGTGAGAGTGAGAGAAGGAGAGCGAAAGAAGGAGTAGGAGTGGGAGAATGAGGAGGAGGAAGAGGAGGAGGAGGCTCATACTAATGCCCTGGAGATGATTTAGAGTTTAGACCACCGAACAGCACAGGAATCTCTTCCAGTCTTCTCCCACAGGACCAGTCGGTGGCTTGTGGTGAGTAAAAAGAGAAAATAGGATCCACCAGAGATCACTTCAGGGAAATGAAACAACAGCTCAGATGGTTTGGTTCTAAATCAAATCCTAGCCTAGTCTGTTAGTCACATTAAAAGGGATGATGCAAACGCATGCATAAATCAGGTTATCTGTGGCTCTTTAAAGTGACAAGTGATCTTTTTAAATTTATGGCTTATAAATATTTACAGTATCTGAGATTTTTGAGGTCTTAATTGTTTCACTGTGTAATGACAGGTTTTTATTAAGGTTCATTTTCATGCAAATAAAAATATGGAATCATTCTGAGATTCATTCAATCCAGATGTAGAAAGTAAGGCATCGGCACACAATAAGGGTTTACTCACAATTTGACTCTGGCAATAAATATGTAAATTTTTATCGCTACTTCCAAAAGAAATTAAATTAAAATTTGTATTGTTGTTTCGAATGAGCACCAAAACTCATCAGCATTGTCCAACAAAACATGGCCTGGAGTTAGACAAAGCAAATTGAATGCCCTGTCTGTGAAAAACTCCAGCTGACAATTTCACACAAAACCAGAATTAAAGCGTGGAGCTGCAACAAAGTAGGATGCCCACAGGTTTACTCCCCAACAAAAGAGTGAGCAGCCAAACACACACTGCCAACATTCCAAGCTATGACAACACTCAGAAAAAATGTAGTGTTTGTGCTATAAAGCTATCAGACGTCTTCCTCATGTACATTATCAAATCAGATCTAGACATCTGGAGTCATAACAGTTCACACAAAACCCAATAATTGGTGCCAATTTTCCAACACGAAAGTCAGAACATTTAACGTTGCAAGACCCAGAGACAAAGACATTAATTCTTCTGCTAGAACAAGTGCACTGGTGAAGTCAGAGCCACAACCCCCGTCTTACTAATCCCATTTTTACTTCTCTAAGTAACTTCTCTGACTCGAACTGCAGAGCAAACGACTGTTCCAGCTCAAAAGTCAAACCAGCTGTCAAGCACAAGTCCAACCCTGCTGTCGGCTGCACAAAGCTCACTTTTCTCCAAGACACCTTGTTCAAATAAAGATGATAAAACGGACTTCCTAATCTCCTCCTTATGTCGTCTCTACCACTGTAATAACTTAATAGGGCAGCTACTTCCACCAGCTTTTGTACAGCCGTTCACAAACACTAACACAGACACCTAAAGGAAGGAGGGCAGCTGTCATTATCAGTACAGACAGTGATGCTATAACTCACCCCTCATCCTCTTGTGGCTTGTGGTGTTTAGTTACGCACTTAAAACCAGCAGACTTGTAAAGGAATCGGAGACAGTCGTCTGCAAACATCTGAGCACTATACAAGGAAAGTAGGACAGTAAAGCACATTCATGTTGCTTTTATATACAAAATAGATGTATCTTATTTAAATGATGTAACCATCACTGTTACCATTGCTTCCTTCCATGTGTCTTTTATGATAGCATGAATTTTAGTTGTACGTTTCTAAAAAAATATGGAGGAAAATAAACATGGAGACAGTTGTGGACATCGTAATAAAGTTGGAAAAAGTGGAAAAACGAAAACCAGAGCAGAGCACAGAGGCAGGGCTCCATCCATATCCATCTTTTTTTTTTTTTTTTTTTAGCATAAAAGAGCCTTAACAGTGACCTCCTGATCGACATTACCTCCAAACCAATGTGTGCAATCGGAACCATGACATAAACAACCTGAGCAGACGGCATTACTTATTGTTATGATTTTGACAGAAGTGCCAAATTATATATTTACAATATCGGATGTCTTAAAAAACACAGGTGCAGAAGAAAATGTAGATTAACAAATCAGGAATATGGATGTAAACAGCAGTGTGTTTTTTAGAAAAACATTGAATGTAAAACTGAAGAAATGTAGGAGTACATGTAGGACATATTCAAGATGATGGAACTTTTTCAAATGTTCACGTTTGTGTGGAGGTATGTATGAGCTGACGGGAGGTCGTGTGCAGAGATGTAATAGAGAGAGTGAGGTCAGCAAAGCGCGTTGAACTCACCGGCCTCGACTGCTGTTGGTGTCAGCTAACCTTCCGTAGGTGTGGGTGTAAGCAGGTATGTTTGTGTGCGTATGTTGGAACAATCTTTGACCACAAACACACACACACTCACACAAAACTGTAAAAACATCAATAATCTTATTTCCTATGTCAAGTTCACCTCTGTGCCCAGCGTGAGCGCAGACATAAAAGATTATAAGACGAAATGAAAAATAACAAGAGGAATGTCTCAGCTAACAGACTACCTGGGGGAAATGACTCGCACGCTTTCAGCTGCAACAGGTAAAATGGCTTTTTTGGTGGGAAAAAAAATAGTTAGGAACTGTCAAGAAAACGAGCAGACAAAGAAAAGTGACACACAAAGTGACAGAAAGACTAAAGTGAAAATGCAAGAGTATAGAAGCTGACGTGTGAACCATCAAGGCGAAAAGGGAAAAAGAACAGAGAGAGGCGACTGGCAGTGGCTGTCACCTGCTTTCCCTGCTGTGGATGACAGGTGTTTTACATTACTCTGTGGGTGAAGGCAAACCACACATCTCCACTGCCTGTGACTGTATACATTAGACTCCAAGTGAGTTTCATAAAGGGCCCCAAGGTCATGAAGTTTATTCATGCACACTAAAGGAGTAAACTTTCTATTCCAGGTGCCTCACAGCTTGTTGAAGGCCAGAGCTACCCTGGGCTTTTTATATTTCACACAGAAGTGAAGATGACAACAGCAAATGTTCGTCATTCCTTTCATCTGCGGCTCAGTTTGTTTGTTTGTTGATGTGGATTTTTTTTTTCTCATGTTGCGATGTTAATAGTTTTTGTCATGGAAGCAGGATCATGGACAACAGATGAAAAGCCCATTTCACACGCAACACAATAACAAGAATGCTTCGCAGATTCACACACACACACACACACACATACACACAATACACTTACACATATGAAAACACATAATCAAAGCTTTTATACCCAGCTGAGATCTTGGGAATCTGTGCTCACACCAACACAAGCAACATGGCTGGTGTTCAGTCAGGGAGGCTTATTCCTCTGCTGCGTGCCGCGTCAGTCATTCCTGGTAATCGCAGGATATCAATTATTAAAGAGTAATGATGTAGTTGGTCTAGACTCCTCATCAATTCACCCCGTAGATAAAAAAAAAAAAATAATAAGAAATCGTGAATAACTAAGTTGTGCAAACTGCTTTGTTTTTCTTGCTGCAAATGACTTTTCCTGAGAAGGATGAATCTGCTGTGAGCCTTATATAATAAGATCCAGCATATTGAATGTATGGGTGTGAGTAAAAACATATCAGATTTACAGCAGCTATAGGATTTAATTGACCCATGAGGAGTGTGGTGCAGCTGCATGTATATCAGACAGTATATCAGTCACCCATAAAGAAATGGACTGAATGAAAAACACGTGAAATTGCACATGCAGCAACCTCTGCTCGTCATCATTAAATTACAAGAATCTTTTCCACGGTGACAACAAAGACGTGTTCAAAGGCGTATAATCCTGCACACACTTACATTATGTGTTTGAGGTATAATGTAGAGGTATATCTGATTCATTCAGCAGGTGACAGAGGTGAGAGGTCTCTTACACTTTGATATCCCCAATCTGTCACACTCTCGTCTTCACACCTTTCTTTTGCAGTTATTTTTTTGCTGTTTTGCACCTCCCAGAGTGAAGAGCAGGTAATTTTAGTGACACAGAGGTGCTGCAACGCGTTAGGTTTCAGAGTTCAGATCAGATCAAATGTAGCCTTTGTTTAAAACCCAAATCTGTCTCTCTTTCCATCTCGGCAGGTGTGTCTTTCCGATTCTCTTGGCCCCTGAGGCCTGAGGAGAAGTGAGCCGAGTTCAGGCCCCCAATGGGACGCCCTGTCACCCAGCATGCACTGCTGCTGCTGCAGTGCATGCTGGTCCTGCGGCCTGAAGCCGTGGCCGGCAGGAGAGGGCCGGTGCTGCTGCCTGAATCACCATGTCACAAGACAGAATACCCGCTCGTCCCACATTCAGGTAAGTGTTCAAACACACACACACACACACACACACACACACGGTAGGCTGGAGTCATCGATACAGCTCATAAATGTTTTATTTCCCTCCATAGTTACATGAACTTTCCTGAACCGCATGGTTATTTAAATCACTCCATTGTCCCTCCCTCTCTCCGATCCTTCACTCTGACCTCAGTCACACTCTCACACAACACACACAACATCAGGCTTTTATTGTTGCTAGGAGACATAAACAGTCTTGGATATGTCACTTCTTAGTTGTAAGCTAATTATGACCAAATGAGAAGTACTGAAGTAAAGAACCTTGACATTGACAATTTTAGAGTTGGAAGCAGACGGTTGCTTTTCTTTTTATATAATAGTTAATGTAGTAATACACAAACTGGGATGTTGGGGAAAATTAAATACGGTAAGTTTATTTTATAGAAATAAATAAGGTGCCCTTCAACACTAAAAAAAAACTGTAAGTTAAAATCTGAAAGAAGTTTATAAAAATGAGCCTAATACTTGATAATAATCTATATACATAAGGCTGACAGAGTTGTTTAACTGAAAATAGGTGAATTTAATGTGAAGTGACTGTTCACGAAACCCCAAAGTCAACTTCAGCCACTATGGGCCCATTGAGCTGAGGATTTCTTTGTACTCTGAAATGTTGAAAGTGCAGAGCAGCAACTTTTTCCAATTATCAGCTTCTCCAAAAACAAAAACATAAGCAGTAACATGAGAAATAACTTTTATTGTGTTCATATGCTCTTCTGTAAGCTGGCACATGGTAATGGGGTCGGCTAACTCGTTTGCTACCTAATGTGAGGCAAATGTTCGCCTTGCGTACGTTCAGCCACTGGGCTATTTTTGGAGCTTTTCGCAACCTAAATAAATATTTGCTCTTAGGTAGAAGGAAAAGAAAAAGTGTTTTGTATATAAAGCTTTTAGCACACTGTCACAGTAGTTATGAAGCATATTTCATTCTCTGTTTTCAGTCAGAGACATTATGCCAGGTGGAGTTCTAGGAATTAGCATTCTAGCTACAACTAATAAATATCAGACTTGCGAAATTGATGGTTGTCAACCAGAAATGAGACCTCTGCTTAAATGCCTTCACAAAAACCACTACCCATTGTTTAACAAATTAATTTAAAATAAAATCTTCAGGTGTTAAATGTGTGCCCATTAAGACTGTAAATTGCTGGAGATTGACAGGCACTCAAACTCTCTCCTTGTTACTTGTGTGAATTTATTCCTAGATTGTCGTGCTTTGTTTCTTTCTTTTTTTTTCTCCCCCCTTTCTTTGTTCCCTTAAGACACAAAGCAGACACAAAGCAGCCTTCCTCTTGTGTCTTCACTACATGGCTGTGCAGTTTTTAGATACAGAACATTCCTCCTCCGATTTCATCATCCTTACCATCTATCTTGCATTGCTATTGAACAACTAAACTGTAATGAAATGCTGTGAAATTTGTTCGAAAAAAGAAAAGTATCGATAGCAATCAATGCCGTTCTGTCTACCCCCACTGCGAAGCGGCGAAATGTCATTGAGCTGTTTTCAGTCCGCCCGAGTCCCAGTCAGATAATCACACAGCATTCTGTCTGGAACGAAATTAACTGAAGGACCAAGGTCACAGTGTGTGCACAGAGATCCATGTGCATGCAAAAAACTTGTCTTCAGTGTAACTTCCCAGCACAGACAGAAGCACTCTCCCTCTTCGACCCCCACCCCCTTCCCTTCTCTCACTTCACTTCACTCTGTCTCTGTCTGTGTCACTTCACTGTTCGCTGAGGTGGCCCTCTTCCCTCTACGCCAATTCAGTGCAGTAATGATAACTAACTGCCTCGCCAATGTGATACATTCCTGCCTTGTGCTTTTTGTGGGTGAGAGGATCACAAGCTGGCCAAGTGGGTCAACTGTGGTCATTGCTTTTGTGTTCTCTAATGTACCAGAATGGCCCATTAAACTCCGGGTTGGTTAAAGCTTTGGTTGAAATATCGGAGCATTAATAAGGGGGTGGGGGTCGACATTTCAGTAAGCAATCGGACATGGTTCACTAACACTAAGGCTACTGTACCGAGGAGTCGACATGTTCTTCAGGTTTTCTCCAGGTACTCCAGTTTCCTCCCACAGTCCAAAGACATACAGGTTAATTGGTGAGTCTAAATGGCCTGTAGGTGTGAATGTGAGGGTGAATGCTGTTTGTCTCTATATGTCAACGTGACAAACTGGCGACCTGTTCAGGGTGAACTCCGCCTCTCGCCCACAGTCAGCTTGGATTGGTTCCAGCACCCCACAAACCTGAAAGTATAAGCAGAGTAGCTTTTGGATGGATTGAATTTCAACATGGATGAGTCATTTAAACCATAGTTAGATTAATTTCTGTATATTTCATCATTTTTGCATCCTCACAACCAATCATAATATAATTATGTTTTAATTTGACCTTAGGAGTTGACAGAATACTTTTGCTTTTCACTCAGCATACACCTTCCCAGAATGAGCTGTTGTTTTAAATGCTGTATGAATATCACATTATGTTGTATGTCTGAGCCTGGTGTCACTATGATGGTAACCATGTCATTCAGTATTCTAGTCAGTCTAGTCTAGTTAATCTGCAGGACCCATTGTGATACACAAACATCCATATTGTGCAGGTTGTGCAGTGAGTAGCAGTGAGTCAGTAGCTTTTAGGTCATGCTTAAGAAATTTGACATGTTGTTTTTCCCATATATATATCTATATATGTGTGTGTGTGTGTGTGTGTGTGTGTGTGTGTGTGTGTTTGTGTTTAAGTATATACATTTCAAACTGTCACAGTTCACACATATATACAACAGAACTTGTAATATATGCAAATAAATTAAATTGTCTACATTTACATAAAATGCCAAGTACTGCACAGTACTCTTGCTTATCCAGCTCTTGGTCAGTGAGTCATTATAATTCATCTCTATTCTCCATTGCCTGTAAACTAATCACTACCTTTTTTCTAGACATAATTATTGTATCGTCTACATATTTGAGGAGCATAGGCTGCATTTAATTTGACTATTACGATGTCATTAAAATGAATAGGCAGACAGTCTTTCTCTAGCAAAGAGTCCTCTAGGTCACTGATAAATAATGAAAACACGGACAATAAATATTCACCCCGTCTAACTCCTACTGGGCTAAAACTCTGCAACTCTGTCTCCGCTGTAATATCAATAACCAAAAGGATGTTTTGGCACATAATTTATTAATTCATCTAAGAGTTTAACAGTTTACAAATCTCATGCATCAGTGCATCTACAAATGTTTTACAGTAATCACTCAAAGAACAAGAACAGCAACAACAATAGCCTTTTCCTTAAAACAGTAAAAATCAACGGTGTGTTTCAGAACAAAGATGTGATCAATGGCTGAGTAACTCCTTTTAAATCCTGCCTGCGTTTCCCCTCAGGGTAGAATTATCCTCACAGAACTTACACAACCTTGTATTCAATACATCTGTGAACAGTTTACTCAGACACTCAACACACAAGATGCAGCTGTGTGTTCTCTGTTACAATCAAACAACAAATGACAAATGTGCATTATCCATATGCACTTGTTTGTTTGTTTTTTTTGTTTTGTTTTGTTTTTTTTTTTTTTGCAGGAAGAGTGTTATTTTTGTTTGATTTCTAGGTGTTTTTATGGACGTTAATTCAATAAACTTGTGAAGTGCAGGATCCAAAAATATACACATCTTTTCTTTTTCTGCGTCGAGTGACTGACTCTGAAAATGAGTCTCTGCCTTTTGTGCTCCAGACTTCCACAACAATGTGTTTCCATCCATCATTTCTCTCATCCACGTCTTGGAAGCTTGTTAATGTTAGAAACAGGAAGCCGTTGAACAACACAGTCATCAGGTTTTTTTTTTTTTCTCAGTTTGTGCAGAAGAAAACAACTGTGGGAATCAAAACAGAAGTGACTGGCTGTCTCCTGACTGGTTGTTTTCCCACATGTCAGAGGAAGTTGAAGCCTTCTCTGCGTTTCCCCCGGTTCACGCCGCTGGGTAACTTTTTGAGTCTTGAGTCATGGTGGTTGGCACCTGGATGATATTTCACAGTTCGTATCACAATGAATTACACCCTGTTGCGCTCTGAGTGTTTGAATTAGTTTCTGTGCTCTGTTGGGAGTGTTAGGCTACATGGTGAACCAGAGGCAGTCAACACATAGGAGTTCAAACTAAAAAATGTGAAAACTATTTTTCTTTAAATTCAACTGCTCTGGTCCTGAAGCATTTATAACTTCAGTGTGTGTATGTGTGTGTACATTTCATTGGCTTGTAAAGGCTTTTGACCCCTGAACATTCACCCAGTGTTTTTCACTGGCTTCACTCAGTCTGCATGATTAGATGGTTTTTTTTTTTGTCAGCACGGAAAGTTTCCTATTAACAGTAGTTTTATCATCAAACTTTGTTCACTTAGTCACAACCCTGATCTTTTCACACCTTGTGCACAAATCAGCACCTTCGCAAAGCAGCTGCTAAATTCCCATGGTCGAGCTTCTCGCTACGCTTTTTAATAACTTTCCTCTCATGGCCTGATGATAGTCTTTGTGCAGTTCAAACATTCGTACGGAGCTGTGCGCTATGCAAAGCTGTTTTCAGAGACAGCCAAATTATAGCCCTGTTTTTCTTTCTTTCTTTTTTTTTTTTTCTCATTGCAAAAAGGCTATGAGTCATTACAGAATGTGCACATACACATAAACTAAGCATGAGGGAAAAGAAACCTATTATCACGCTCTTTTATGACTGCATGCTGCATGTGCTGCTTGTGATGTAGTGGAATCCCTTGTTGTGGAGAATGCGCCATCTTCAGACACATTTGATAAACTGTAAACTTCATCACAACAACAGACAGACCCTGCATTTATAGTTTGACATTTTTGAAAATAAACAGCATAAATATGAAATGCCAGCTTGTTGGCTTGTTAGCTTAGCATAAAGACTAGAAGCAGGAGGAATCAACTAGCCTGCCTGTGTTCAAATGTACAGACACTTGTTTTTTATTCAGGTCAAGGTTGGAGAGGGGGACACTAGTGTGAAGGATATTTGAAAGTAAAAAAAAAAAAAAAAACAAAACTGTGCCACTGTATCTGTAGCTTCTCCACTTAAGTGGTTTGAACTGACTGACTCAGCTGCTGGTAAAAAAGGAGTTAAACAGCACAGCGTCCACTGTGGTTGTGACCCGTCATGAGAAGCCAAGGTCAAGGTTTGTTCTAGTGACAGTGTTTCTTTCTCTCTGTGTGATTGTGGCCTGACTGTGGATGGGTGTGCCCCACATGGGTCTGACCCCACGAGGGACGGCGGTTTTTCGAACTTGGCACAACACTTGGCTGAGAGAGCTGCCGCTGTGGTGCGAGGGACGCTGTAGTCTGTAACGACTGCTTTCTGCTTTGTGCCGTGGTTTCACAAATGTAGGGTTTTCAGAACGAAAGTGCACCGTGCAGTTCAGCAGGCGACGCTCCAAATGTTTACCCAAAAGGTACGCTCGCTATGCTCTCGCGAAAAAAACACATCTGAATATAACCTCGGCAGAAGTCCTATGTAAATGTGTGTCATGTTGGAATCACTTAAGGAGGGGTGTTGGAAGACTACAGCCCCATTTCTTGAGGATACGTTTTAGTGAAAGTCCTCTCCCCGACGCAGCACTTGTAGTGTTATTGTAGCTCGAAAGCCCCTGAGATATACTGTATTAATAAAGTGTTGTATTTAACAAGTGTTCCTGTGTGTAGGCTTGAAGGCTTTTAAAGGTTATAAACTGTGGTGTAAACAATGCCTTCACAGGCCAAGCTGAGGGCCATGTCTCTGAGGAGTGGAACCGGCGGGCTTGTTTTACAGCCACAGACCGAACTCAGCTTTTATCATCATCCCTGAACGCCCAACACATCGTTAGAGAGAGAGAGAGGAGCGAAAACCAGAAAATAAACAAATGGCCTCACAGTATTCATAAACAGACCAGACTACAACTGCTATCAAAGATCCTTTTTTTAATTGGTCTTTTGGGGAATCATTTTTTTTTTTTTTTTAATTTAAAGCCCTCCGAGGCCTTTGAAGCTAAAATTCCAAAACATTAACTCTGATTCAATTCATATTCAAGGTCTAACCATGTTCTAACCATGTTTTATTTTAATTACTGATGGGCTGCAAGTGAAATGAGCAGTAGCTGTCCATATTCTAGCTTTTGTGTATCTCTCGGTGATCTTATTAAAAGGTTGTTTCTTCCTCTGAACCTTTGATACCACAGGATTCTGTTCCTATTCGCTCAGATCTAAGTATTTTATTCTGCACTTATGTGGCTGATTCACTTGTTGCTCCAGGGAGCCACAGCACAGTTTCAGTAATATGAGTTGTGGAGGAATTTATAGTTGTAAAATGGGCTTGTTTTTCTTGCTCTAAATACAATAATAGAGAGGAAAATCTTCAAGCGTGAAGGTCAGAGCTGACCTTGCCATCACCTCGCCTTTAGATTTTTTTTTTGTTTTGTTTTGTTCTCGAACCAGACAGGTGGTTGCTTTTTTCGACAGTTCGGCACGAAGCGTTTCCTCACATCAACTTGATCGAATAGTTGCCATTTTTTTTCTGCTGCCAATTACCACAGGGCAGCATTTAGAGCGAGGCTTGGCTTTCCAATTACGCTAGTGCCCACCGCCACTCTCTGTTTACACCACTCGCAGAAAAAAATTCATTCATTTTTCAGAATCGGTTCCACGTGTTGCCATTGTTGCCGGCCCGGCAGCTCCACGGAGCAGTAACTTCAAGTGCTACTGTGGCCTCTGATGCTGGATCTAAATATTTATATATCCTGTCATTTTGTCGTGTCAACTGTGCCATGTCAGAGCTGGGGAATAACAACCGGGGATGTGAGTGATGGGATGTTCTATTTTAAGGAAGAGGGAGATGGGGGTTAAGGGGATAAGATGGGACAGAGTCGAAGAGGAGGGCATGTGTGTATCTGTGTGTGTGTGTGTGTGTGTGTGTGGCATGTGTTCGTTGGTTTCATCTTGGCTCAGGGCTCTGGCTGCACTCTGAATTTTTATCCCAATCCCAGTGCGTGTGTGTGCACATTCGAGTGCGTCTGTGTTTGTGTGTGCAATTACAGTGTTGTGTCATTGGCAGCCAATCCTCATGATTCAGACAGCTGCTGCACTAACGCAACTGTGACACAATTACATTATTATAGACATTTAAAGTGCAACTGATATAAACTTATATAAAGTAAAGTGGAGGTGAAAATTGGGCGAGATAAGAGATTTCTTTCTCTTTAGATATTTATCAGTTTTGAGCTCATTCCACTGTTTCTTTCCTGCAAGGTAAACAATAGGGTACTTTGTTTGCTCTATACGGGATCATAAAAACTTCCCTAAATGCAGCTAAAATTAGATATTACAATCAGTCCAAACATGAATAATTATCAGAAGATAGATCAGAGTTTGATTAGTCTCGGTGGTGAAACTAACCCAGTATCCTGTGGTGTTATTTTTGAAGTGTGCCACAGTTTTCCATCATGAAACTACCACTATAAACCCCCCTGAGTTTGGCTTTTTGGAAGCTCTGTATTATTTTTATTTTTTTGCTGTGCAGCCTTGAGGGGGGGTGGCCCATCACACTGTTTATGAATGTTTATGAATAGTCCTTGGCCTTGTCACAAAAGGGCCATAAATCCTTTGAGTGCTGTTGTGTTCAATTAGAACCTTTTGGCCCCTTTTGCACACTCCAACAAATATCCTCTCTTACACCCCCCCCTCCTCACACACACACACACACACACAAATGCACACTCCATCACCCCATTAGCCAGCCTCCCCTGGTGAGTCAGGAAGATTTATGGGGGGGAAGCTGGAAGCTGGGTTCGTCAAGCGCCATCTTCCCCCCCGGAGGGTACCACTGCTGCATTTGTATGCCAGGGATCCTCTCAGTGGCATAAAAAAACAAGCCCAGTGGAGCCAAAGGATGGGTACATCCAAAACTTTGTGTATCCCTCCAGTGTAAGCAACCGTTAAACAAAATGAAATCTTTGAGGTGAAATTGGTCGTGATCTCCCAGATATTTATCTCTCTGCTTCTAATGAAAACCAAACCGAAGTCAGATGCTGGATGTTGCTTTTTTCCTCCTCTTCCTTCTTCTTCAGCTTTTTTTCCCCATGTAGTTCTCTTGTACTTGTCACCGGAGACTTGAAAGAGAACAAGGAAGAACGTCTTAGCGTGCAGCAGCGCTGTCTCGCAGCAGATGATGTTGTTTTGTTTAGAGAGTTTGGAGTTCGGTACCGCTACGTGAGCTGGAGGAAAGCAGATGTTCTTTGGAAGCTCCTACTCTCCTGCTCTTTTTTGTCTTTTTTTTTTTTAATCACTCACGAAATCCCAGTTTGTCACAGAAACCTGAAGCACTTGCTTTTGATGCACTCAGGGGAGAATGTGCTTTCATTTGAAATGCTGTGTGACAGGTGTGCCCGAAGAAGCAGATAATGTGTTTCAAGGGGGGATATTCAAGCTGTCCTCTCCCTCTGTTGCGGCCCTGATGGAAGGTTTCCTGCTACTAAAAACGTCCCTTTGAAACGTTTAGCCTGGAAATACCTCACAGATGTAGTAATGAATGATTTTAAAACGCTGTACCAATCGCTGCTAAAAGCTCAGCCTTTCTGTACCTCTGGCATGTTGGTGAAAAAAATGTAATTCATCATCACATGGAGAAAATGTCCCATGTTTGTTGAGCGTAATCCGACCTGTGTGCACAGTTTTACTGGGGTAAGTTACTATGACCACAGATCAGACATGTGATGAATGACGGAGAACACACGTCACCATAATGACCGATTGACCACCCTTGACTGAACCTATCGGGTAACAAGACGGTAGACAGGCCGTCCTCATCGCTCGACAACCACTCGGGGGCCTGTGATTCGATTGGTCAGGGGTTAATGGGTTGGGCGCCATGAGAACAGGCATGTTGTGGATAAGATGTCAGTGTCTGTCTGGGATATCTCTCTGTCTCCTTCTCTTTATGTGTGCACACATGCTTTAGCCATACCATACCAGAGGAGACGAGGTCGATTCGCATAAAAAATCCTCACGGTTCGCGCAGAGTATACATTTCCACGAATCCACTCAATCAGCAGCAGTTTTTAATGGTATTTAGAAATCAAAGGACCTCCCTCTGAGTCATGTAACACAGCTCCATTTCAGTGTTTTGTAAACTTCCACTTCTGAATAAAGGTCTTGAGTCTGATCTCATGGGTTTTAAGACAAAGGAGCCTGAGAACCACTAATGTCTGAGCCCTTTGATCCGTGCAAAATGATTTTTTGAACAGGTGACCTTATCAACCCGGGACAGCTCTGAGCCTGTTCGTTCTTTATTCAATCTCCCACTTGCGGCTCTGGCAAGACTTTGACTTTGAGCTGACAGATTTTATTAAGGCGTTGCAATAACACTTGCGCTGAACTTTTGTAATGATACAACAACGGCTTGATATGTTGGTGGTTTCGATGAAGAAACAGTCTCAGTGGGCTCAGAGAGATCTGTAGGAGCGTCAGAAGAATAAACAGCTTAGTAGAACCGTGACACCATCAGCTTGGATACACTACACAAACGAAACTGTTCTTAGTTTCTTTGATTGATGATGAATAACAGCAGGATCTGGAATTACAGAAGACTACTGTTAAATGTTTTGTATCTTTCTAGATTGAGACAAAATTCCTCTGAAGACTGTAACAGGAAAAAACAACTTTTTTAATATGAAACATGATATCAGAAAAGACATATTTGTCTATATAGTCTATATCTTTATCATATTAGATTATTGTTACAATTTTATTCATGGTCAAGCAAAATTTTAATGTTGTAGCTGAATTTAACTGGTTCATATACTGATGGATAGTTTAATCTGTGACAATGAATCATATAATATAAGATATTACATATTTATAACTATAATTTAAATATGTAAAATCTTCCTCCCTCTGAAATATCCCTATGGTGACTAAAGATTGAAAAATCTAATGCAACTTCTCCCTCTGTAATATAGCCATGAAATATTAAATAAAAGTGGAGAATTCTTCTGTCCACCATCTGTCAGGTGTGATGAGTTTGTCTGAGGGCAGCTGGGTCTGATGATGAACTGAAGCTTTTACTGCAACAAAACAATATAACGTTAAGCTGTGGTAAAGTTTCATGAACATGGCGGCTACATGGAGACCTCACACAGCTGATCATTCTGTATCAGGTCCACTTCTTCACTTTGTCACTACAGCCTCCAGTGATGTGTGGCAGCAGCCAGTCGCACATGTCAGTATTGTTTAGTGCTCATTAGCCGTTACTACAGGCCAATGTCTCATTCATACTCTGCAACACGAGCTGTACCGTAGGCTGGTTGTTATTATGAACGCGGCCCATAAGGAGCCGTCACTTTGAGGAAAAGTTCCAGCAGCTGATTCTTCAACACGCCTGTCACCCGCGGTCTTTAATGCTCTGCACCGATTGGCTCAACTGTTGTTGTTTCCTGTGGTGTCATTGGCAGAGATGGAGCCATGGATCTTCAGGTTCAAGGCAGAGGGCACGGTGGATTACTCGCAGCTGACCTTTGACCCTGGGCAGAATGAATTAATCGTCGGTGCCAGGTAACCATCATACACACACAAACACACACGAGTTTGTTTTCTCTCCTGTCTCTGTCTTTTGTAGTCTGTCCTTTTATTGTCCCATTGCTTCTTTTTTCCCCGTGTTTGTTGGTGCATTGCATGAGTAATGATCGGTTTCTCTATAGATGTCTTCAAAAGCCAAGGAAAAATGGCTTTGGGGATTGTTTCCAAGTCCATTGCCTTGTCAAGCCCAGCCAAGTGTGTGTGTCTGTGTGTGTCTGTGTGTCTGTGTGTCTGTGTGTCTGTGTGTGTGTGCGTGTGTGCGACCGGGACACTGAAATTGGATGGGATTGCTCACACCTAGCTCTTTTAACACTTTGTTTTTATATATGTTTGAGCAAACGCAAGGAAAAATCAAACCACGTGTGGGTCCTTCGATGTGTGTGTTCTTCAGTGTGCGTGTGTGTGCGTGTGTGTGAGTAACGGCGTGTATACATTCATGCTGTGTTGAGTCTCTGGCTGATTCCAGATGAAGTGCGCTCTGCACTTCTCTTAATGGCTTCAGTTGTCAATAGAGAGAAACACTCAGCTACGACGTGAACAAGAGATAACAGCAGGAAGGAGCGCGGCAAAACAAACAGAAACAAAGTGAGCCCAGGGAATTGACTAATGCACTGCAGGAACCTGGAAAAGGCTAATCAGGAAAAGTGTGTGTCTCAACAGATTAAGATCAAAAAGAGGTCAAAAAAGTGACTAAATCCTCTTAGAAATTGAAGTCATAATTGTAATATATAATATAATATAATGTAAATATAATATAATTATATTATGTTATATTATATTATATTTATATAATATAATAGTAATATAATTTTTTGCAGCCATGTCTCATTTTTGGCCAGAGCTCAGCCAATTCCATCAACATACGGTTCTTGCAGCACTCAGAGGATCAAATAAGAGATTCAGTTCAATTCTCGATGCCAACCCGCCGTCTCTTGAGTGTGGAACTGTGACAAGTGATGTTCCTAGATGGATAGCTGCAGGCTGGCTCAGAAGTATGAATGATAATGGAAAGAAAGAGCGATCGATGCAAATATCAATACAGTAAAACAGGAGCCGCTGCCACGCTGAGACCAGGCCGATAGTGGCGCTCTCCAGGAGACTCGTAGACTAGAGCTGGGTCGAAGCGTTTACAAGTGTGTTTCAACATGCTTGTAGACTTTACAGCCAATGAAAGAAATGTACCATATTGTTAAAGCTGTTACCACATTTTCATGCTATAAAACTGCACTAAATTTAGCAAATGTTAACAACAGATTGGTGGCACAGATTCACAGTTCCAATAGATACTGACTGGGCCAAAAAGCAAAAATGACAAAATATGAATAATTCATACATCTGGAAAAGGAAAAAAATCACAATAAATAATGCTTTTAGTCCTAATGTTAGAGCTCATATGATCTCATTCTGATAATGGTACATAATGGTTTTTGTAGACAGCATAAGATGTTGTTAGTCAATATAAAGAATATTCCTCTTGAGGGAGCATTCGTTAGAACATAATGTTTCCTCCGTCATTTGCTGCAATGGATAAATTCAACCACGCACTAAATTTGGTCACTATGAGTCACCCTCACTTGACCTAAAAGTTCTTTTAATCTTTAAGTGAAGGAAACCTTCAGATGCAGCAGATTTAAAGCAGGAAGTTCATAGATGTTACAAATCAAAGTTTGTTTACAGGTCATAGCGAGTACCACTACCACTATAGAAAATGTTGGAAAAAGTTATCATGAGGAAAATGAAGAAATAAAAGAAAAGAAAAAAGAATGATAAACCACATTATGTGACATCACTTGAGGCAAAATTAGCAGGAGTTGTGCATTTAGAAAAAAGTGAGGTTACCAGACTTCTGCCTGCTCCTCATCTCTGCTCAAGCGTAGCAGCCAAAGGCTACATTAGCAACTAGACCGGCATTAGATTTTGACAAGGAAGAAGAATGTGCACCATGCAATAGATGATATTGCTCCTCTGAACCATTTTCACCTCCCAGCTTGCAGTTTAAGCAGTTTTAAGTCTGTATGCTCCAATTTTTTGAGGTGGAGCAGCTCTATGTTCAGGTAAAGCGTAGATGAAAAGGCTGTGGAGGGAACACACCGATAAATGGTGTATGCAGCTTCAGCCTTTGACCGAGCATGTTGCAACATCTACACATTTTTCTTGGTTTATTTGTAGCAAATAGCTGTGCTCATACATCCCCTTCTTTTTTTTTCTTTTTATATATAGAAATCACCTCTTCAGGCTCAATCTGGAGGATCTGACACTGATCCAGGTGAGTGCTCTCTCTCTCTCTCTCTCTCTCTCTCACTCTCTCTTTCTGATTCTAGTTCTCTCTCGCTAACCCCACTCTTCTTTGTGAACATTCGCTCATTTCGCCTGCCCAGATAAACTCTTACAGTCTCACGCTGGCAAAGGGCTCCCAGACTGCCGATGCCCATCTCTCAAACAAACACCAGCGCCACCCACGGTCGTGCTAGCACAGCACTGCCAGCTCCCACAACTTAAAGCCGTTACAGTAAAACGGTTTAACATTTCATATGTCACAGCAACTTCCTATCCGATGAAGTGGCAGTAGGGGTTGGTCGACAGTGCCGGGGGTTGATACACACAGGGTGTTGATGTAAAGTCGTGTCACTGTTAATACCCTTCGTGTTTAAATCCAATTTTGAAACTGCATGAGGCAGACCCTGCAGCTTCACTCGTTTCTTACTTTTCCACAGGGTATTAAGGCCTTGTGCATTTTCTTCAATATGACGCTGCCATTTTGGTGAAAGTCTTCTGCTCTTTTCAAGCCAGGAAGGTCAAAAAAACCCACACAGGGACATCATTTAAATGTTCAGAAATTAAAGTCTGTTCACTTCAGGGCTTTGGCTTCTCTCTGCCTGTGGTGATATGCTGTAAAATTTGCACGAAAATGCGTGTAAATAGCAGCAAACCCAAGGTTGCATTTTTTTTTAAATTTGTCTTTCACTCCCTTGTCCCTAATTTTTCCCTGCACCCTCTCATTTTTCTTCTTTTGTTTCACTCTTGTAAAAAGCCCATATTCCCCTGCAGAGCGAAGCATTTTGCGACCCACTGAGTTACCATCCAAACATTGACACGTTGAGGGGTTTATTTCTAGGTGGTAGCAGCAAGGCTTCTTTGATGGTTCGACAACTCTTGATGTTTGCCATTTACACCCTGGAAAACCGACGAAGAGAGGATGCAGCGGGAGAAGAAAAGAAAACAGGGGGAGAGTGAATGACTGGATGGAACAAAAGAGGAGACTGGAAGCAGTGGTGTTGATATAAATCCGCATGGAATGGGGGAAAATGAGAAAAATGGCCAGATGCAATAAGGAGCGAGACTGAATCTGTTGGATAGGAAGGAGAGGAGGGCAGCATGCACAAAGGATTCAGAGAGCACAGAGACAGCACACAGACAGTGGGAAGAAAGCAGAGAAACCCCCCACGGAGAGAGATGAGGATTCATACAGAGCCAGCCTTTTGTGGATGCTCACCAGGACACAGATGCTTTTTAGAGATGCTCTTTGCCGTCCGCGCACCCAATCATCCCCCTCTCTTTAATTCATCCTGCGCTCGGCTGGCGCTGCAGAATCGGTGAGGAGATTCCACCAACCCAATCAACCCCTCGTCTCTAAGACGTCTACTCTTGAGAGAATAGGATCGTAATCCCTGCCAAGGCCTTGGGCCAATTTAAGATGACCCGTGCACTAGTCCCTGCTTTGCATTTGACTGGACGAGGGCTGTAGAGTCAAGGGGAAAGCTGAGTTCAACTGCTGTTTGAGGAGCAAAAGTATTTTTTTCCATTCAGCTCCTTTGCTAAAAAAGCTCTTTCCTTCCTTGCATTTTTTTTTCATTCTGACATAAAACGAGAGATTAATTGCAGAGAGATTTGGTTGCCTCTGTCGCAGGGTTTACATATATTTGTCATTCTTATTGTTGTTAGGAATGAAAGACTTGGGGAACGTGCCAGAGCGAACAAAGAAAGTTTGAGTACATGCTGTCATTAGAAATCCAATGCGTTTTATTTTGATTTCACCAGTTTTCAAAAGATTTTCTTCTTTGGCTGCAGGAATAAAACGAGTTAAAAGCTACACCTACGCTTGTCTCTGTGATTTCACCCCCATCCTCATGTATCAGCCCTGACAGATAATACCCGATGGCAGTGATATGCTCCTGCATGGTTGGCACTAAAAAGAGGGAGGGAGTCTGTGTGTGGTTTGACAGAGCAAAAGCCTTTGAGTTAATGTAATACAAACAGGCTATAATACACAAAGGAGGTGGATCTAATTACCATATGATCAATGATGAGCTGATCTCATCTTGAATGTACATGCATGAAACATTCATGGAACAAAAAAAAAAAACTAAATAAAAAAGCCACAAGCAAAATTGAATCCCACCTACTCTTTTTGGCCTTGGTTTGCTGAATGATGCATGTTTTTTTTTTTAATTCTTTTTTTCTTAAGAATTCAGCAAAGGAGTAACTGAACTGAACTCTGATTGTCTGGTAGTCTTACTGTTATATTATGGAGGGTTTAGAGAGTAGCGACACTCACGGTGGTAGCTAAACACCGCTGGTCTAACCCACTCTATTGCACATATCGAGTTGAGACGTACAGATCGATAAAGTCTGAGCCCCAGCAATCATAATCTCCCCCGGTAAATGCCGTCCTTGCTTTGAGGTAACAGAAAAATAAAAAGGAATATCAGAAGTTGGAGAGAAGAGAGTAGATGTTAAACCATCAGAGAACGTGTATGTTTTCGTTGCCCACATGTCACCCAAGGCCTTCCTTTAGATTTGGTCTTTTGTATGCTCTAGGAAAAGAAATAGTTCGGTCTCTTATATCTAAAGGTTTGTCTGAGGAGCTGTTTACACAACGGGACGACACTGTCAGAATGATAAACAGTATGAACTGTGACTGAATGATAATTTAGAGGTTGAAGAGTCCAGCCTTGAAAGATGAGTCAGCCCTCCCCACAGCCTTGACTGGAGTTAATATCTGCTACTTACAGTTCTTCTCAACAGCTTGAAGAGGCCTTCCACTTCCTGTCAACCTCTACCCTCATCCTCAGTGATCTGGAAAAACACTGTCAAGAACAAAAGGTGGATGCTTTTCCCCTTGCTCCACTTTTCAGACTTTCAGATAAGGGATTAACTCAGCAGCATGCTCAACAAATGAGCCGCGTAGAGCTACCACAGCTAAAGAATTAGGTGTTAAAAAACAGCATGAAATCTTTCTTCCGACTACAGGTGAATCGCACTTTTTATCTCACATCTGCTCAGTATTGTCCTCTTGCCCCATACGTCGCTCGGTCAGCTCCCCTGCCCTCAGCTGCTGCCAACCGTAAGCAGGAAAATCAACACTGGCATTGCCATTATGCACCTTTCCATGGCCCGCTGCAAAGAGCGAACAATCACTGATGAATTGGGTCCGTCTGCATTTGCATTGTATTCAATTTCCCTTTGTGTTGCCAGGGGTGATGAATGGCTAAGCTTGTTCAATGTATCCCTCAGCGTTGTTTCCTGTCTTGCCTGCGAGCTTTCTAAATAATGTGCTTTGATGATTTTAAATGCTTCTAATAAAGTGATCTTCGCATCAAGATGGAGCTAAAAATGGGACTGGGCGTAATAACAGGACTACATGCTTTCACGCTGCTTCTGAAAGTGTTTAATTTGCTGGTACATTAAGAGCAACATTGGCTGAATTCTCACAAAAGTTTAAGCGAAGATGTTGTGAAAATAAAACACACCCCCGTTAAGAATCCAATATCATCATGCTGCTACAATGCTAAATCGAAAGAGGATGCAGACGATGGGGCCGAGTGTCTACAGAAACACTGTGGCCCAGCGTTAGTCAATAAGCACGGGGATGAGGGGGATCAGTGGCATTGTTCACCATTCAATACAGTATCAGAGGAGCAGAAAAGAGTGGTTATTCACTCCAACCCCTCTCTCTCTCTCTATGTCCTCCTGCACTGGCACATGAAAACACTATCCATAACAGCTTCCCTTGGCAACCGACACTCGATGGTGTTGAGACGTGTGCGTCGTGCCTCCATTTCTCTTCACTTCTACTCGAATTGTCGTTACATTAAGACGATGAAAGGGGACTCCACGGGGAAAAACAAAAGACAAAAGGGGTTTAGCTACTTTTGCATGTTGTATTTCTTCGGGCCTGTCTCTCACAATTACACTTCATCAGACAGACAATTAGCCCTGCTAATCAGTAGCTAACAGAAAGTGTCCTCCATGGCTCCAGCAGCATTGCTAATTCAATTACTAGAACTCGCTAACTCGGCCATTTAAATGCATGGAATAAAAAAAAGCATCAATATGAGCAGAGATGCAGATACCAGCTCGCTCAGTGATATCATGGAGTCTGATGACATGTGAATTTAAGTCATTTAAAAATGCAGCAGGGGGTGTCACTTGAACCCTGGCCTACGACCCTACGACGGTACGATGAGCAGTGACTCAGACCTACACGAACGAACGCTCAAGACGTTGACATCGGGGCCAATTTCATGTGTAAATCTTTCAGCGGCTTACATCAGCAGATGCCGATCTAAACAGTAAATATTGTGCCAGCACATCAAAAGGTAATATCGGCCATTCATAAGACAGATTAGATTTCCCGGCAGAATTTGTCCAGCTCTCGTTCTCAAACCCGCCGTCCCTTTGTAATGAGACGCACAGCCACTCACTTCACAAAGCTAGACAGCTGTCAGCAGCAAGTGTGTTCTCTGGACCCTGATTATGCAAAATATATTCAATATCATGTCTGGAAACAGAGCTGTTTTGGAATTCAGCTCCTCACTCCATCCTCCATCTGACTGACTACTTCACTCTCCCCACACTGTCTGCCTTGTTCTAACTCCTAACATAGACTCCTATTTTCTCTTTGTTGGGTTTTTTTTCATGTTTGTCCCGAATTTTCCCTTTTCTGTCCTTTCCTCTGTCTCAGCTTTCCTCCCTCTCTGCCCACCAGGGCCCTTAGTATCTCTCCTACACCCGCCTCGCGGTGACAATAGGCCCTCAGTGTGAGAGTTGACGGCAGGCTCAGGCACAATGGTTCATCTCTGAGGATTGCACATATTACATGGGGACAGCAGAGAGGGCAAACACATGGACCACAACAGATCTGTGGAATTTTTCTTCCTTTATTTCTTCGTCTTCCCTGAAGCTACAAATGACTTTTTTTTTTTTTTTTTTAAACTGTGGCAAATACTCACTGCATTTCTTTAAATGCCTGCATCTTAATCACTCTCTCTCTCCTGCTGAATACACAGCACTTATCACAGCTTTGCTTTTACAGTTGACTGATAGTTTTATTTAACACAGTAATTATCAAAAGCATCACTCACAAGTAGTAACAGCAAAATCCATGCGCTATTAGACAATCGATGAAACAAATATCTGATCATCTGACTCCCTGTTGTATTTTCATCATCGCTGTCATCATTTATTAAAGAATTAGACCAGCTTCTTTATAAAGTAGTCACAGAGCGTGATTTTTTTATAAGCTGATGGGGAAAAAAATCATCGTTTCATAGTTAATTAAGGTGATTTTATTCTCACAGCGTAAAAGACATTGATGTGCTCTTAATAAGGTGAGCTAGACACGTTTTAACTCTTAAGTGTCTCTGTTTAATGTTAATCTGATTTATCTGACACTACTGTCCTTTTATGGAAATGTTTGGTAATGTGGCTGTCACCATTCAGACATGACATCTTGTATTTCCTGTGAAGTGATGTTGAGAAGAACTGAGCACTTATTTTGGTGAATAGTCAATAGTGTCGTCACAGCTGATAGAAATGATGCCAAACTATTAAACTTAAACAGACAGCTGTAATAAACCACAGTCCTTCAATAGAATGGGTGATTTTTGTATAAATCCAGTTCTATCTTGACATGTTTTTTTCACTCACTCAGTGTGATCTCTTCTTCTTTTATCTTCTTTATTTTTGCTCAAAATATTTTTTAGGTGACAAAGCCACAGAAAACGTGTGCAGCTTCGTCTAATAAAGCCAAGAATGATTTTTAAATCTGTCACATTCCTGCGATATGTTTCAGTTCGAGGCAGATCCATCTCAGGAGCCCGGTGGCCGTGCAATATCACGTTAATGAGCTTTTAATGTTTCTTAATGACACTGGAGCTTGCTTTCGCATAGCAGTGATTCTGTGCTTTTTACTCTGGACCATTTGAGACAGAGCAGTCAGAACAGGGCGGCTTTAGTGCTCAATGAATATGAGAATCACCTACTTCAACACCCATAAAGTTGATGTAATATGAACATGTAGTATGTTGAAAATAGCTTTTTTAGTCATGTTGAATGATGATAAATAGCATAATTGTCCCATAATGATAAAAGCAACCACTTTGCTCCCATTAAAGTAATCTCAGGTTGTAATTTAGCATTGTATTATGATTGATTTTTACACTGAGTGTGAGTGAGTAAGGTTTCAAGCCATTAACAGGTTTTCTCTCCCCAACGCGATCAGTGAAAGCACTTTTCAGAGCCTACATTCAATTCAGCTGGGACCAGCTGTGGTGCTGCGTGTGCAGGCTGCACTGCTGCTGCTGATATGTGTGGTTTGTGTCTGTGGTGGCTACATGGCCCCAGAATAGCCTGCTTTGGCCTGGAATGTGATCTGACACACACACACACATACACACAGAAGAGAAAGAGTGAATCCAGTTCCCATTAATGCTCCATATCTTATCCTTCATGAATAGCACCACACACCCAGAGCTGTCTCTTCTCCCTAAACTCCCTCCTGTTACTGCCTATGTGTGCAGTTAAGTGCGAGCAAGACACATACGGGTGCTGGTGTGCCTCCCAGTAGAAAGGCCACTGAGACCAAAAGGCGAAGGCCTTGTCATAAAACACATAGAGGAAACTCCCAAAGCCTTCTCTAAAGAGGAAATGAAAGAGGTTCTCCTAAGTGCTGAGGGGGGTTCGGCTTTCTTTTCCCGTCTTGTCCTGGCATAAGATAGTCGTGATACTAAGGTGAAATCTAATATTCTCTTGCAGTTGGTGATATTTACTATATTCCCAAAGAGTCAAGTCCTATGCCTCTGGCTACTACCCAGGTTATTACTGCCAGAAAATGGTATCTCTGTGGCCAGAGAAGAACTTCAAAACTTTTACTTTTGGGGACTTTTCATGACTTGGTATTAAGAGAATTTTTTTTTGCACTAGCCAAATTTTTATGCTAAAATATTCCCCTCTCTCTCTATCTCTTTCCCTCTCTCTCTCTTTCTACCAATCACACGCACACAGAGAGTAGGAGTGATGGCTAATTCTGTCTGTCACCTGCGTTAGTGTTGTCGTGGCCCCTCGAGTGTCCCGAGGCCAACGCTCATTTCATAAATGGACAACTTCTATCAATGAGGACCTCCTCCCCTCAATTCTCTAGAGGTCACGGCGAAATTAAATGGTAGAAGGTGGAGCACGCTGGTGTCTTCACCTGAGGATGACACAAGACAAGGTTCTGTCTTCTTATTCCTGCCGCTCCTGTTGTAAAAAAAAATAAAAAAATAAAATGTAAAAGGCGCCCCTCTGTTTCTTCCTCACATGTAAATCACACTGACGTCCCACTCTGGGGACTCGCCTGTTATGTCTTCAGATCCCTCCTTTTTCCCCTCACACATAAATCAAATTGGCATTCAGCTCCACACACGCTTTTTTTTTTTTTTTCTTCAAGGTCTCTGCTCAGTATGCACCTTAATTGGATTCTGTGTCTGTATTTAACATGGCTTATAAATGTGTACGTGAGAGAGACCGAGAATATGAGTGAAGATGTAACGTCAAATTCATTTACTGCTCCACTTCTGTCTTAATCCATTCCTCCCACCCAAGTCATAGAACATAACAGTCGACGGCTGGGAATCGGTACCGCAGACTGAGAATCAAGTTCGAATGCGTGGTTTTGTGCTTTTTTAACCGTGTTGTTTATGTCCTCTGTGGAGGTTTTATTGCCGGGCCATCTCAGGCCGTCATCAGACATCAAATTGACTTGAGAAAGGTGGGAATTTCAGCACAGTTGAGAGCCAGACATTGTTTTGTTTAGGTTCCCTGAGTGCTTTTCAAAGTGGTTCATGGTGACATGGCGCCAAAGGTTTCTGATGTTTGCTCCTCCTCAGTGGTTTATTGGGAGTCTTACACTGCTTTCTCTCTCTCTCTCTCTCTCTCTCTCTCTCTCTCTCTGCAGGAGGCGGAGTGGCACTGCGATGAGTTCACCAAGGGAGCTTGTTTCAGCCGCGGAAAGTCTGAGGTGAGTTTAAGTGATGTGACGATATGTTCCACTGTTACATTGCTTTATCAGACACTTGTCACTATGTTGAGGGAAACAAGTGTCAAAGGCTGGTAATGTAAAAAAAAAAAAAAAATGATAAAAGAAAACAGTAGGCTGAGTTTGCTGTTAACTGAACCTCAGACAGTTAAAACATGATTTAGATAATTTGACATTTCATCAAATCTGTTGGTATGTTACCTAAATTAGAGCTTTTATTGCTGATAAATTCCAACATGTTTTAAATCTAACACTCTTTGATTTGAGATGTTTATCCCAGCAGTGAGCCAGGCAGCTAGATAGCTGAAAAAATTCACTGTACAAGCAAAACCTAACATTACCTCTGTGGTTATTTTCTCAATGTCGTCTAGTACCCAATAGAACAACTAATAAACTGATATTAAAGTGTATGATTGATGCAGTTTCCCTTTGATACTACTAAACCGACAACTAAAATCTCCACCACAACCTTCGGAAAACAGCTGATGATTGTTTATCATCTTCCTCTTGCGGCTTCGGTTATTGGTAACTATAAAAATAACACATGGATGAACGATGTTTACCAGTGGAGCTGAACGGCCCAGATGTTGGACTTTCCCACCAGAGCATCGCTGCTGCTTAACAGTTAAGGCTTAAAAAAAGAAAGAAAATTAAAAACTTCTAAAATTTGAAAATCACAACTCCAGAAATTCCGTCACAACCAAACAGTTCAGATTTCAAGTTGAGATGAAACGTAACAAAACGAAACGTAGGTTTCCACTCGGGCCTCAATGTATAGACTCGGTGGTAATCATCGCTTCATATGTGGGATTCACCTCAAAGAGGATTTAAATCAAATTGTTATGAAGAAGAAAGATTCCCAACCACACCTTAACTCTTATTTATAGACCTTCCATAAAGGGAGGTACTATTGTTTTTGTAGTTTCTTTTTGTACTCAAGTGTATGTTTTTGTTAGTGGTTAGCTGGCATGCTCTTACTCTTTCTACCAAACAGCTGGTTTCGAGCAGAGCTTGACTTGTAGGTGAACTGCCCAGCCCTGATCACTGTGTGTGTGTGCATGCGTGCTGTGTATTTATTCTCCTGTGAAAGGTGGTTAGGGAGCCATAATAAGCATACACAGACTGGCCAACACAAGATAGCTGTTGAGAATTACAGACCGAAGCTACCTCAGTCCTTGAGAATCGCTGCCGTCTGGTGGAGTCCAATTGTTTTGCCCACTTTTCCTCCTTCTGAGGATCAGCTCCTGTTCACTAAGGATAGCATTAAAAGATCCCCCCTTGCAGCTGACAGAGCTTTCGATGGTTTATTACCAAGCTCAGCGAGCAGCAATATACCATCGCTTAAGCTATTACACAGATACCTTGCCTCTGCTTTGAGTGAATTTACAAGTGATTGTATTTTTTTCCCTTCCTAATGCACGCATCGTCTCTTCTCTCATGTGTTTGATTTATTTAAAGCAGAAGAAGAAAGGAGAGTTAAATTGACTTGACAGGACTTGATTACTGCCTCTGTTTTGTTTTATAATGCGAGAACCGAGCATAACAGCCTGTGTATTACGGTACGGACGTGGAACATTTGTCAGGAAGTTTTCATAAACAAGTCAAGATTGTGAAGCTGGGCAAATATTAAATATGCTGTTATTTACCGTAGCAACAAACTGCAGGGAAGAATTGAATTATGCAGACCCTCGCGCACACACACACACAACCATACAGCACTTAACGAGCTGTACAATTGCACAGATATATAGGCATACAGCACAAGTGTAGCCACACACACACATACACACATAAACACACAAACGCGTCTTCTCTTTTGAACACACATACACATAAACGCTTAGACTGTGCTTAGTCGTTTTACGAGTCAACCTCCGTCTTCATAGCAGGAAATAAAGACTGTTCCCTTCCATCGTCCCTCCATCTCTCCAGCAGCGCCCTCCACTCCTTAAATCAGACCCTTGAGAGGGGAGCGGCAGAGGAGGCAGGGTGGAATTGAGAAAGGGGGGGTATCGCCCCGGGCATCTCAAGTGGCTCAGACAATAACAGATTTACAAGGTTTTAAATTTTCTACGAGGACCCCTCGTCAACCCAGCAGCGGCCCTTTTCAGATGGAGGGGACCCTAAGTTTATTACCTTGTCCAAGGACAAAAACAAATGCCTGCTCTCTGACATGAATACTGACCGCTGTTGTTACATTCACTGTGAGTTGTGTCGACGGAAATCCCCCATCAAACGTGCACAAACGCCTGACAGTGATGGTCGAGAGTTCAGGGCATTCAAAAGTAATCAATCACTCAAATCAATCAGTCACTCCGGTAGTCAGGCTTTTATTTTTGTCAGGCGCTTTGAACCACCAAGTGCTGAGATGGTTTCGCTAGAAACCCAAACCCAAAACCTCAAAGGAGCTGCAAGCCAAGAAGAGAGTGGTGAACATGTACTTTACCGTAATGTAGAGAGAAGTGGTTTGAATTGATTCACATAGAGAGAGCGGGCTAAGATAGAAATGTGACTAAATGAAGTCAATAGGAGTCTACACTTTTACTCATTTCTCTTTTTCACCAGTCAACAAAGCATAAGCAATTTAACAAATCCTGAGTAGTCGTCTCTGACACCTGCAGCATTTACCTCCTTTCCACCTCGCTCAGATCCCTCTCCAAGCCTGGTCCCTGTTGAATTAAGATGTGACACAGCTAAACTGTGCGAGCATTAGCCTTGATTTGACTCTGTCGAGCTCGGCCACGTTTTAGTGTAGCACTCCCATAGTTGCAGGTGTTTGTCTCATTTATTGACATGAAGTGTAATTTTGTCCTCCTGCCTAATGCTGCCGCTTGTCAATAGACAGATAGTGGCTGCGGTGATGCTGCTGCTAACTGCTGACCGTGATGTGTGTGTGTGTTTTTGCTGGTTTTTTTCTTCAGGAGGAATGTCAGAACTACATCAGAGTGCTTCTGGTGAATGGGAACAGGCTGTTTACCTGTGGAACCAACGCCTTCACCCCCATCTGCACCAACCGAACGGTACGAACAACAACCCAGTTTCTTTTCTCTCGCTACGTCTCATTTATGTCTTCTTTTGTGTTCTATTGTGAGCTACGTGTTCAGAGTTTACCTGGTGTTCTTAGTGCTTCTCCAAGCCTTCTCTCTTTTGTTCCGTCTCTATGAATAACAGAAGTGGTATTGAACAACTCTGCATGTTGGTAGTCAACTGCAACAAACTCGTCATCCATTTCTGATTCTGGCTGACGTCAACACAAGCTCAAAACTAATGATGACTTGGCTTTGATGACTTTTTAAAAAACAGTAAAGAAGAAGAAACTGTGTTTTATCTTTTAACTACACAAGCATAAAACTGTTTCCTCTTTATTTTCATAAAGACATAACATGTTCGTAATGACAACAGTAAAACTTTTATAGCAGAGAAACACAGTTTTTATTTCAGCCTATATTTTCTGTTAGTCCGCTTGTAAAGGTGTCGGCAGGACTGCACTGAAACCTGAACCAGAACCAACGGAGAGAAGAGAAATCTGTGCTGTTGAGACAAAGACAGATCTCAAACAAAGTGTATTTACTGCTGATCTGTGCGTCTGAAATATTACATTTTAGTGGGAGAATGTTCAGACGATATGAAGCTCATGAAAAATGGGTCCAATAAATTCAAGGACCTGTTGCTGATCTACTAAGGCAGAGCCCAAACAGGAAATGATTCCAAATGTGACTTGAATACTGTTCTCTACACTTTCATCCTAAGGTCTCAGTGGTGTTTTCTGTTTTTTATATGATTAATGTCTTGGGGGACATTCAGATGAGCTAGAAATTCTCCCAAACTCAAGTTTTTTTGTCACCTAAAACTGATTTTTGGTCATCGTGGTTCCACTAGTCTCTCATCGCAGTGCAGCTCAACCCATGGCTCTTATTTTGAAATAATATCACATATATTAGTCAATGTCTACCGGAAATACTCCACAATTACAACCTAATAAGTCATTACCCCTGAATAACAGCTATATTGAATGGAGCATGAGTCTCGTAAGCTGATAATGTCAGAGGGAAAGGTCAAGGTTGATCGGCACATTTAATCAAGGTGTGTTTGAGTCATGATCTTGATATCACAGGATTTATTGAATCAGCTTCCATGGTTGTTCTCGCCTTCTGGTGTGCAGTCAGGGATGCAGACTAATTATAAGATGAATCTTATTAAGCTCATTTATTTAAGAAGTCGTGTTACCTCAAACTTGTTAAATGCTGCAATCAAAATATTGCCTTAAGCTCATTACTCCCTATAATTATAGTTATCCTTGGCCTACGAGTAAACACACCGCTGATCTCATCTGTGCTGCTTTGTCCTTCATCACAAGTCATTGCTAGTATTTTGCCTATAATTTTCTATTTCTTTGTATTGAATCGTTTTGTCTTTTTTCCTCTATTATTAAATCTAAGAGCAAGTGCAATGTTTATTCCTTGCCCTCTTTGTTTATTGCAGCTCTGAATTCTGTGCTGTTAAAGATATGTTTAGTCAGACTTTCCTGTTTCTGAGTTGCTATTGTGTTCCAGTAAGTCTGACACGGTGAGGGCAAAAAATATTTTGTGAAATTAACCACCGGCTGGTGACTTGTTGCTACCCCTTTGGATTTTCTTCTAAAACTAAAAACCACATTTTTTTTTAAGTGTCAGCTAAAAAAATACATTCTCACACTGTGTTGTGCTCGCTAATTACAGAGTATTGTGCCAACGTTGGAAAAGGAATTGTGCCAAATCAAATACCTGTGCTTGTGCTGTGGAATTTTGAGAGGGGGGGAAAGAAGAAGCAGTAGTTCACTAATCTGATGACATTTGTTTTCGTCCAAAAGCACTGCATCCAAAGGTCACGGGCTCATAATGACTGTTTACCACCATGGAATTACATATAGTTGAAATGTCACGGCATTATTATAGAAGTATTTCATCAGACACTGTCATGTTTACCTAGCGAGCATCCGTTAATGTGAAACAATGCATACAGCTGCAGCCGCGATGATGAAATCAGCCTCAGACATATTTACTATCAGCCGTGATGGATAAAGAGAGACAGAGCAGAATATTCTATTAGTTCAATAATAAGCGCTGGGAGATTATAGATTAAATAGCTGTTAATATCTTCGACTTTTAGCCGTTTGTTATTGAACTGGGTGCACATGAGGATGTTTCTTACAGGGATTCTTGATAATGGAATAAGTTTTTCTGGGCCAGATGAACTTCAAAATAGACTTAAGACGTAACCCCGTGTAAATAATCATTTCCATAGTGTTAATGATGATAAAGTGAGAGTTCACCCTGATAACAAAGTGATGTTTATTTATTTGGACTGTCAGCAGCTTCCGCCCACACAAAGAGGCGAAAACAAAAAAGACAACAGCAATACTATGTAATTATAGAGGTAAAATGAATGGCCAGATACTAGTTTATGATATATTCTGTATAATCATCCCTCCATTAGCAATACAGTTTATCCTTTCAAGGGATGCAGCCAATCTCAGCTGACATGGGGCCACATACATATATACTGTATAATCACAGTAATGTAATCAGAGGCTCTTCAGCATACACATTGCAATCACATGCCCCCTGACTAACCCTGCCCACATACTCAACACAGCACAGTGTCCCTGTTCTATTCCTGTCGCTATATATATATATATATATATATATATATATATATATATATATATATATATATATATAAGAATAAGGTTTGTCTATGAAAAATGTTGGAAAACTTGTTGTAACGCTCATCACCGTCTTCTCTCCTCTATTTGAGGTTTTGAAGAATTAGCAGTACCAACTGAGCCAAGTCTTTATATTTGCAACAGTAGAAGATATAGATCTGCGTTAATTTGCCAGTTGATATGTATCATCATGTTTTTTAGTTTTTTAAATGGGCCTGTTGCTGTTTTATGATGTGTTAATATTATAAAGTATGCTCAGGATGAGCTACAGGCATCCATGGCGCAATATCAGTGAAAATGCTGTTCACTAATAAATCTCAGTTCAGTCTTAATGCCTGTGGTTAGAATCCCTGCCATTGTAAGTACCGTTGCTGGAATTTCTCTGAATAGCCACAGTAGTGTCTCAGTAGCACCCAACTGGCTCTCGCAGCAGTCGGTCGAAACTGTGAGTTGTCGCTTTCAAAAAAAAAAAGTGTCTGTAGGAGACATTTAGAGTCACTTCAGCATCCTACTCTCCCAGCTGCTGGGTTCACTATAGAGACGACTTTTACTCCGCTTCCTCGAAACGCAACGGATACGCTGCGCTCCATCTATTTACTACTTTTTTTTTTTTTTTTTTTTTTTTTATAAATGACCCAATTGACCTCAAAATGGCTATTTTGGCCCACACAGTGAGTCCCAGTCAATACCAGGCTTTCTTGTCTTGTTGGCGGAGCTCACACACAGCTCTGCTTTGTTGTGGTTTTTGTGGAGCAGAAGTAGCAGGAGTTAACACACAGCCCTTGATCCCAAAATCGACTGGTTTCAGGAAATTGTCTAAGGAGGTCACCTGTGCTGGACTCCAGTGTGAAAAGGCCGTCCACTGGAAATTTGTAAATGTGCGAGGAAAAGAGGCGAGATTGAAGCTCCAAATGTTTTTGATGATTTATCTTTTTGTTTTGTTTTTTTCCTGTCACTTCAAGTCAAAAATATATCCCAAAACCATCTGATTGATTGAAATTTTTTAGAGAAATAACTTTAATTACCTTTTTCAGATTTCAAACTAACCGAGATTAGTGCAATCTTTCTTTTTTTTTTTCATTTGACATCATGTATTTGCCCACAGAATGTACATGAACTTGGCTGGAAACACAAAACAAGAGCTAATCCCCATGTAGCGTGTTTACTTTTGCGCCATAAAATATAATTACATCTCGGATTTAAAAATGCATTAGTTCTTTTTGGTATTCAAAGCTGAGTCACTGAGCAATGGCCTGTATTTTTTTTTTTTTAAGGAGGAACCAGTGCAGTGTGTAAGGACTAAGCCATGGTCATGCTATACTTTATTTTTAAAAAGCGGAGAGTTGGATTTGGCTTCGTTTTCAAAGGCAGAATGCAAGGAAAGACTGAGTCTTACATCAAAACCTCTTTTCAATTCAGAGAGGCTTCTTAAAGATGTGGTGTAATAATGTTATAACCAGGCTAACAGCTGCTTGTCCTGTGGAGACATGAGAAACACTTCAGTGAAGGAACTGATTTAGGGAATTTTATAGCTTTCGTAAAAGAAAGAGTATGACTTTAGCTGACCAGTGACCACAAGTAAGCTCTCAAAACATGGTACTTTAAAGGAATCGTCATTATCTGTAATGTGCTAAAATGTAGTCAAAAGGTTCCAGCATCTTCGACAAACACAACTTTCAGGTTGCACTGACTATGGAGAAGCTAAAGTTTCAGTGTGTAATGAATTGAATAAATTCCACTTTTCCTTTCCAAGAGACAGATTGTGTTGTTTCCTCATTCAAAAGTTACATACTGTCGCTTGAGCAGGTGGTTTCTTAACGCTCCTAATGATTCTAAATCTTTTCTCTGATTTGTTTCCCGCTCCTCGAGGTTTTTCTCAGACATATACACAAATGCGGGTATGTTTTTGCCGATGATGTAAACCAAACAAAACATAACGAGATAAAGTATTATTTCAAGTCTGGATCATTTGCATATTGGCAGGAACAAACAGGAACATTACGAGACTTCTCCGATGTGAATTTTAATGCTGCCCTTTGATACCTTTGTCCTGTATTTTTATGCAGGTTTTCTACAAGTGTCCATTAAGTGGGAATGGATTTAGTATGTTAACTTTGGGTATATTCCTTTTCTTTTTGCAAATTTTAAAAAAGATAATAGTTTCATTTCTGTCCCCACTTTTGTGTTGCAGCTGACAAATCTGACAGAGATCCATGATCAGATCAGCGGGATGGCTCGGTGTCCCTACAACCCCCTGCACAACTCCACCGCCCTCATCACCTCTAGTGGCGAGCTTTATGCCGCCACCGCCATGGATTTCTCCGGACGGGACCCTGCGATCTACCGCAGCCTGGGCGGCCTCCCACCGCTACGCACCGCCCAGTACAACTCCAAGTGGCTCAACGGTAGGAATCCACACAAGTTGGAAGTTGGCAGATAGATAGATATTATAGCATCAGTAAATATATGTAAAAAAAAAAATATTACACAAAGGAATTTGGTATTTTTAATGGTGGAGATCAAGTTTTTGCTTGCAGATGCTGATTTAAATTGGAGATGGAATCTGTCTCTGTATTGAATGCTAATAAAAAAAAGATCGACTCTTCACAATAGTTCTTTCTCCTCTTTATCAGTATAAACAATTCTTTCTAAAGTTACTAAGCAACTAGAAAATCTTTATATTCATCTCAGCCTTTCTGAGAAGCATGAAATTGTGAATTTTTCAGAAATCAATGCCCCCACCCCCCCACCCCACTCCTTCCCTAAAGCTCAGATCCACTTCAGACTTTAACCTCGTCAGTGCAGGGTGGAGAACTTCAGACAGCTTATGGTGTCCAGCCTACACAGGAGCGGGTCAATCAGTATCTTGTCAGCAAGCCACTTTTATCTGATTCACATTTAAGTTAAATTGAAAAAATAAATTAAAAGCCACCACATACATTGCTTTGCAGCCACCTTCTGGGAAAAGGTTTAATAACTAATTTTATGGCGAATTGATTTTTCCCCCCCTCTGTCTCCAAGCTGCACTTGCCTCTGAAGGTGCAGAGGAGAGGAGGTAGGAAAGAGGAGGGAAACACTTTCATTTAAAGGTGAATTAAATCACTGTCAGTGAGAATAAAGGACGCGGTTTAGATCCAATAATGTCATACATAAAGATGAACGTCTTCGTTGTGGCAGTGTCACGGAGGTCGTGTGTTTCAGATAGGGTGAAAGCTATTACTCTACACCTGTTTTGGTCATTTCTCATCTCTAACCTTTAGGTTTTGGGAGTGAAAAATTAGTTTTCTTATTACAACACAACGCCATTAATAACATGGCCTATAGTTATTAATCCTGATCACCCGCTGTTGTGTGGGCTCCTGGCTCCACACACATGTTGACGTACACACACAGCAAGTCAATCACTCATAGCTCTCTAACTCCCTCTTACTCCCACAATCTTGATTTTTTTTTTTTTTCCCTCAGTATTTCTCCTTCATTTCTCTGAAGTTTATCTTTCACTTGACTGTCTTCTTTTTTATATATCAAATTCTGTCTCCCCTGCTTCTTCAACAGAACCAAACTTTGTCTCCTCCTACGATATCGGCAACTTCACTTACTTCTTCTTCCGGGAAAACGCAGTGGAACACGACTGCGGACGAACAGTGTTTTCTCGTGCCGGACGTGTCTGTAAAAATGACATCGGCGGTCGATTCCTCCTGGAGGACACGTGGACGACCTTCATGAAGGCCAGACTGAACTGTTCCCGCCCTGGAGAGATCCCCTTCAACTACAACGAGCTGCAGGGGACGTTTTACCTCCCAGAATTAGAGCTGCTATACGGCATTTTTACTACCAATGTGTAAGTAACGTGAGAATAATAACACACCATGTGTCTAAAAAGGCTACTTTTCACACCTAAATATCATTAGCCAACAATGACACATTGTTCACAGCAGTCAAAATCTACAAGAAATCACTCATATACAGATAAGTACAGTATATGTATATTATGCAAAATGAGACATTAATGAGACATTAAGTGTGTGAGTAACATAAGATGCACAGTGAAAATCAGCGACTACTTCCTACCCAATTAGCTTTGGCCAACTAGCAAAATAAGATAACATTACCTATACACTGTCTTAGACCATCTAAAATACCCAGCTGGTATTTTAAATATAGACTCTATAGAAGTTTAAATTTGTTACATAAACCTATAGTTAGACCTACAGATATAGATATCTCAAGTCTTAAGCTGCTGTTCATTTTAAAATAACCTTTTTTTTTTTTTTTTTTTTGGCTGCTTAGTATTTTAGCGTTTATGCTTCCTTTATTTGTTCATATTTTCTAAAGTTCAAGTTTCACTTTTGACATTATATGGATCATTAGTTGCTCAACAAATTCATTCCAGTAGTTTTTTTTTTTTAAGTTTTTCATTTACATAATTCCATCTTCATTCATAATAATGGCTTTTTCCTACAAAGAGTGATTTCTTTATACATTTTCTTTATTTTCTTGCCATTTTGTGTTTTAGTTTCCATACATTTTCTCTGAAGGAAACATAGTCTTTGTATGAATAATTAGATTAAGTCGATTATCAAGACATTTGACTCAAATTTGGAAAAAGTCTCAAATGTGTTTGAAGTTATTTGCCACAATCACTTTATTTTGCTGTTTTGATGCATCCACAGAATAGCATCATGTATAATTCAGTGTTTTTACGGCATTGCACTGAAAATTTTTTAAACAGACATACATCAGCTGAATCCACATTAAGGCTTTATATCACTTACTGAGTGTACAGTATAAGCTGAATGACACATGGCAGTGTTTATATTGAATTTCAAGTAGCAATCTTCCCCCATAAAAATTACGCAAACCAGCTACAAACATGATTATGTATTCCAGAGGCTATCTGACATTTAAATCTCATGAACGAAGCTTATTATCACTTATTAAAATTGTACACGGTACCCAGCATACTGAGGATATAAAAGATTGGATGCATTCATGGATGAAACTATTATTTTCTAATTTCACAAACATCACAACCCTCTCTCAATCCTCTACTATATATATATATATATATATATATATATATATATATATATATATATATATATATATATATATATATATATATATATATTGCTGTCTCATACTTACAAACACAAATACAAAACACACACACCATTATTAAAAGCTGAGTAATCTATTCTTTATGGTCAATGCTTTCACATTGATGAAAAAAAGTATTTTGAAGGGTATTGGAAACATTTCCCCCTGCAGGCACAGGGTTTAATGAACAGCCATGTTGGATTATAATTCACATTGCCCAAGTTTGAGTTGAGAGCTAATACTCTCATTCTTTATTTTCTCTTAGGAGGGAGGAGGCCGGTACTTGTTGAAACTGACAGCTTAAAAAGTCAAAGCTGTATTTCAGCCTCTCCAAGATCTGTACAGTTAATCAGACAAGCTGAACAGTTTAATTGTGTCCTCTTGCCTGATTTATAATCCAATAATGACGATCACTTACGCTAGAGTCTGCATCTGTCTGTTCATCATTTGATTTGCATTGTTGGCTGAATGCAATACCAATGTACAGAGGCAAAATTTACGAATACCAGTGAAATCTGAAAGTCTCTACTGTTACTCTGGTGTCCTTTTACTAAATTTCTTCTTCCCTCCTTATTTTCTCTCTCTGGATCATTCATCACCTCCTCCACTCTCTTGCCCTCCCACTCTTTCCTGACATACAGAAACAGCATTGCTGCATCCGCAGTGTGTGCCTTCAATCTCAGTGCCATATCGCAAGTTTTCAACGGGCCCTTCAAGTATCAGGAGAACTCGCGCTCGGCCTGGCTGCCATACCCCAACCCCAACCCAGACTTTCAGGTAACACAGCTACACAGTAAAAGAGCTCTGTGAACTTTGAGCTAAATGCTAATATGCACAAAATGTTGACATGTTGATATTTGCCAGGTGTACATACATGGAGTACTGTGTAAACGTTATAGGCACCCCACATGTTTTGTTTTGGCAGTGCTGTAAAGACCATACATTTTTATCTCTCACGTTCTTTATGCAGATAGATATGATAAGAAAATACAGGAAATTTGTTCAAAGTATTTAAGAACACATAAAAAGTAATAATGATTTGGGATTCAGACTCTAGCCACCCCTAGATTTATTGCCCCAGCAGTGCTTCAGTGACCCAACAACCACAAGGTAAGCTGTTGGCTGAATCACTGTTCCACACTCAGATCACTAATAGAAATGTCTAGTCTGCCATAAGCTGCTGGCAGATCCAGATGTGACAGGGGTCTCGACATCAGCTGCTGATCTCACCTTGGTCAAAATGAGAAAAGCCAATGGCCAAAGGATGATATCCAAAGAGTCCTGATGAGGTAAACTAGGGCAGAATTCCCCCTCATTGTACAATAAAGAGGGTCACCAGAGACCTTTTGGGTGGCCCCAACTCATAATGCCATAAAAATATGCTTGTCACTGCAGCATCTCTTTTGGGTGAGCCACAGTAAAATCAGCAGCTGATCCCCAGACCCCTGTCACATCTGGATCTGCCAACAGTTTCTGGCAGGCTAGACATATCTATCACTGATCGGTGTGGAACATTGACTTTGTTATCAGCTTATTCCTTGTGGTTGTTGGTCACTGAAGTACTGCTGAGGCAACAAATCTGGAGAAGGCCAGAGTCTGAATCCAGAATCATTAGTACATTTTATGTCTTCTTAAATGATTTGTACAAATTTTCTGTATTTTCTTATTATATTTGCATAAAGAAAATGAGAGATAAATATTTATGGTCTTTACAGCACTGATAAAACAAAACATGGGGTGCTTATAACTTTTACACAGTAGTGTATATACGTTAGTATATACATTAGGTGGCAATCATTTCTTGTGTCTACACCTCCACGGGAAAGCATGTGAAATTTAGATAATTTAGATTTTACTGCAGTTTTATTGCAATTTATACACTTATAACTTAAAAAAGTAGTCAAATAATGTGCATAGGGTAAATATAACACTGATACAATGTGTGTTTAGGTGCTAGAGAATGAAGTGTATTTTATTTTGTTCCTTGAAAGAGTAAAGTGTCTCCTGCAGATGAAACTCTGTGACCACACAGTCAGCAAGATAAACAAAGACATATACATTTGTTCTAAGGCAAGGCATGGTGTTTCCAAAGTTTGTTTCACAGCGATACATTTATTAAACTATATGCATTATGTTGGTTAGATAATGTTAGCTTAAGTTAGCTAATCGCCGCTAACGTTAAAGCCAACTTTTTAACTTTAGGTTATCTTGTCTCCCATTAAACTTAAACATGTTTTTATTTTTTTCACAATCAGACATCAGTGTTAACTGTAGTAAGACATGTAGTTAAAGCTTACATAACTGAAAACCATTAATGCTAACAAAGCTGTAACGTACGAAGGCAAGATGAGGCTTCCCCAACTTGAGCTTGTCACCCTCCAAATCTATCTTTAAATTCTGAACACATCCCTCCATGGCTCAGTGAGGGCCCTTTTGATGACTTCTGTTTGAAATTAGGCTCTTCGGTCTCCAAAAAAGTTCAGCATCATATGCCATTAAGTCTCTGACACTGACAGGATGTACAGTTTCCTACTAATCAAAAGGTCCCACTGGGTTTTTATGATGGTGCTGTAGCAGAAGTTCAGCACAGATGGAATTTTGTCACATTGATGAGAAACAGTGAGAAGATTTTCCACATTCTAGCAAATTCATCCTCTGGAGACTATGAGCTTAACTGTCAGGTAATCTGGACCAACTCAACAACAAACCAACATTTTCATCTCTTCAGTTGTTGTACTTGCATCACTAAAAACATGACTTTGCGGGTGAAATTGAATTTACAGCTAATCTTGAATGATCATTCATTTATGCTTGAGGTAATTCATATCCAACACTCCCCTCATCAGGCAAACAACGTGCACAGTTGGGTGCATGCCTTAGGAGATTTATGCATATGGTGTAAATGTGTGTACCCTGATAAATAAAAATGTGTGTTCACTGCGATGAGCCTGCCTCAGCATGCCACTCAGTGATTTTTTTAAATTTATTTTATTATTTTTACAAGGACACAGTTGAACCTTTAGCATGCATAAGTGGCACTTTATGTTTATACTCCAACCTAAAAGCCTGACGGGCAAACCAAGCTACACTGGGACGCAATATCCCAATTTGAGGCGCTGCTCGATACTGATGACGCAGAAGAAATGTTTCATTAGCAGAAGAAGCAGCTTTCGGTTGTATCGGCCGTAACAGATAGTGAGCAAGCTAATCCACACAACTCTCCACGAGGGACTGAATTCCCTCTGAGGTCTAGCTGCCAACAGATGACACGCACCTCTCTGTCACATGTGTTTCCCATCACGGATGTGATCATATTTCCATCATAGCAGCAGAGACACACGCGCCCAAAATGCTTGACACGGAGAACTTATACACACATTATCTGTAATGACGTGCTCAAGCAGAAAAAAGTGCTAGCTGTGACAGTTTGAAAAAAAAAAAAAAAAAAAACATGCACACGGCCCGAATATATAACATATGAAATGTCTCGCTGCCGTCATATTATATCTACATGTCAGCAGCAAGTAAGTAAATTTCATTTAGCGTCAAGAAAACCAATTTTCTATATCTGGTCAACGTTGACCAGATTCATCCTGTTGGACATGCTATAGGTACATCACTCAGAGGGTTTCTATGTAACGTGGTCTTTCATAAGGCTGCACTCCTCAAGGATAAACCAGGATCAGTTCTACCTTTGTATCCCCATCTTTCCACTTAAGCCTCAACACAAAGGCTGCTCCTCACCACCGGACCGATGCGCACTTTATCTAGGTTTCAGTGACATCTTCATCAAGCATTTGTCAATGTTAGGGGATTAGATTTACGAGCTCAGGATTTATGGCCTGTCTGTTTTCATCCCTTCGTGCGCACACACACACACACACACACACACACACACACACACACACACACACACACACACACACATATATATATATATATATATATATATATATATATATATATATATATACATATATATAATATATATATATATATATATATATATATATATATATATATATATATATACAGGAGACCAGCACCAATAAAAAACACCTTTCAGTTACATATCTTATGCTGACATATACACATAAATACACAAAAATTGTGGGTTATAAATTGCTGCCAAATAGGAATAATTATGACTGTAAACTCATCACTCAACACACGCCCTGGTCATTGATTGAGTGCTTAATTCCCTGTCTGTCTGCAGAGAAAATCTGCCCATTTATTTGAACCACGCGGATTGATCCAGCTGGGTTTTAGTCAGGCTATGAGTCATGTTCGTTGTGCATTAGGAGCTAATACCACCTCTGTGTTGTATAGGTTTTCTGTCACACTGTAATTGCTGTACTGTAAAAACGCTCCCAAAGATAAGCTCCATATAAAGGGAAATATGTTAAATTTGACTCTGAGCCAAATTCTGACGTAATGTTTTTTTTATTTTTTATCTTTATCTCATACATTTAATTTCAGACAAAATATTATAATTAGATCTTATTCGGATGTGGATGTGTTAAATAAAGCAGGTAGCGTTTTAAACAGAAAGTCATTTTACCAAAAAACATGCTGTTAAACAACCGTATTTCTCAGTGGCACTTATCATCCTGGCAGAGCACAGTGTGCTGATGATGTTCACGACAACTGAGTGTTGGATGGGCTGTCAGCCAAATGATGTCCCTCACCTTGACTGTACCACGGAAATCACAACATCCATCTCTCTGTACAATCATAGATGTCGTGGACCCTCAGTGGTCAGCGGCTAACTTTGTCTGTGACAGAAAAACGACTGACAGTCACTTTAGGTTCATGCGCAAACATGCAACACAAGGACAAAAGGAAACCTTAGACACATGTTATTATGCAGCCCACACCACACACATACAAGACACTCTTGCCATAAGCGAGAGGCACATTTAAGGCGCGCAAGTACATACACACAAAGCTGCATCACCCTGTCCTTCAGGGTTTAAATTTCCCATCCTCGTGATACAGTGAGGGCACTGATCCATCGCCCATCTCGGGAATGCCCTCCATGTTTCTCATCTGTCGTTCCAGGGAAGGCCAAGGATTGATCTGAATAAAGGAGCAGTGTTGTTGCTACTATAACTAGTCAACAGGAACTAATCGGCACCCGAAGACCAGTTTTTAGTCTTGTTTTTGACAAGGCCATGTGTGATTAGCCTGGAGTAGATTCATACAGTCCCACTGAGTTACTGCGTTCAAAACAGAAACAGTACCAGTCATTTGGGTTAGTGTAATTGTCAAGTTCAGCCTTATTTTTGTTTTCTCTGTTCTGCATCTTAGACTAGACCTATTCTTTGTGGATGGAGCCTCAATCCACAGCTGTGACCCGAGCCTGGAACCTCTATAACTGAAGGGGACATGCACGGTTATCTTCACTCATCCAGCTTCACCTCAGCTCCACTAGATTTAAGTTTCACCTTGTCCTCTTCCGCTCAGTTTAAAAATGGCAGCATATTTCCACTTCCAAAATAAATATTCATATTCCCACTGTCCCAGTTTAGAGATGCAGAGTTTTTGCTGGACAATGACAATATACCACAAATATTTTCCATTTAAATTCCTTGCAGTTATAGCCTGCTGTTTGGCTTGCAACTGTTCGTGATAATACAGTCTCCTGCTTTAAACAATGCTGCTGTGTCTGGTTGATCATTTATTATCTTGTTTCCCTGAAGGAACATGGTTCAAATAGTGTAATTTATACAAAATGAATTAACATATTTTACTGTTAAAGCGGTGGAAAAAACCTTCAAGAGCATAAAAATATAAATTAAACTTTTAACTCACTTAATGTTTCCTTCTTTTATCTCCCATTCTCAACTCATTTTAATATATGAACTGGGGGAAATATAGTAGATACCACATATTTCACAAATGCCCTGGTACTAATTCTACTATAGTAGAAAAACTCTCTTGGATTGTATAAGAAGAGCCTGAAGTAAATAATAAAATTATAAAACCAAATGACGACAATGATAAAATCTCATATACGTGAGTTCTGTCAACTTTCTGTTTTTTATGGAGCTAAAATCTTATGTGTAAGTCGTTTTAATTCTTTTTTTTTTTTTTTTTTTTTTTGAGGACTCCTTTGTTTTGAGTGATATTGCTGCCTTTCATTTAGAAATATTATGAACAGCAGTAATTAATTTCTAAAGAGGAAACCCTTTTAAAACTGTTAGGTTATTTTGGTAGTTTAAAAAAATGAATGAAAACCCACCACCAATATATATGCATATCAGGGAGAATCTCATAAAAGAGATAACTACCTGCTCAGTCAAACATTCATTCATTCTCTCTCCGGCCGCTGCAGTGTATTAGTGTATTGACTACAAAACCTTAAGGTTGTGAGGACAGCAAAACCATTGCAAAGAGCCGGCAATTAACTTTAAAGCCTTGTTCATTAAATCATTGGATCTCTCATTTTTGCCGTTCGCCATTGTACTTTGTACCAGCCACAAAAATGCGATTCTATTAATGTAGCTTGACGCCGCAAAGTGCTCTGTTTTTACAAACGTGGTGAGTCAAACCTTTTTTTTTTTTTTTTTTCCTTTTGCGACCTTTCCTCACCTCCTCAGTGCGGCACCATCGACTCCGGCTCTTATGTGAACCTGACAGAAAGGAACCTACAGGACGCCCAGAAGTTCTTACTGATGCACGAAGTGGTCCAACCCGTGGTTCCTGTGCCGTACTTCATGGAGGACAATGTGCGCTTCACTCATGTGGCGGTGGACGTGGTGCAGGGGAAAGACACGCTGTTTCACATCATATACCTAGCCACCGGTGAGTTCCCAGCACTCTGGGTGTTTTTTTTTTTTTTTTTAGCTGTATGTTTTGAAAAATTGGTGTGTTTTGATGTATGTATAGCATTTGTGTCCACATAAGTTAAGGATTTTAAAGGCCCTGAATTGCTAATTTCAGCGTCTTAATAGTAGCAGGGGGTTCCTATATAATCATGCAATTTTCTGCCAGTCAGAACACTTTTGGTAATTTCACAGAGAGATTTTTGTGTTTTGTTTGTGTCTGCACTTGTTGGATCTGGCTCGGGCTCCACTGGGAAGAAAAATAAAAAGTCTGAGGTCACAAACTCAGTGCATCAATCAGTTTTTTTTAAGCATTTTGTTGTTCATACGTTAAAGAACATTGAACGTTATAAATGTACTTGCGATTTCAGTGGCTTTATCCCTCGAAGTGCACTTTTTTTACACAAGAAAACAGGCGTGCGAGTGGGATAATGAAACCAATAGATCTTTTACTTAATTCTGATGAGACATCAAAGCTTCGTCTACTGACTCAAATTTGATCTGTGTTAACGTCCATATGTTCTCCATATGTAACGACAGAGCACACCAGCACCGAACACCACATGTCAGTCCTATGCAGGCCTTCACAAAGAGATCATAAGCAGCCTAAAACAGGCAACATTCATGTGTCAGAAGAAACCAGACGGGTACTTAATAACACACACACACATATACACACATATACACAGATGTCTGACTTAACCCTTACATGTTTTCCCTGTGAACTGCATCCTGTCTTGGTCCTGTCCGCTTATCAGTCCACTGTTTGATCACACTGCTGTGACAACGTGTGATGTTAGACCTGGCAAAGAGCCTCAAACAGTATCAGCAAGACAACGGACGGACATCAGTGTATGTTGCGTATTATGTTGTAACACATTGTATGGATTTTGAACAGGTATACCGAGCAGAATTTCAGACGGAGTGGCCTACTTCACTATACTGATGTACCGTTGTCCCACCGGGAAATGTCAACACGGTCCTCCTGTAGTAGCATTGCTGTTATTTTGGGATATATTGCATGCAGCACACACACACACACACACACACAAACACACACCGTCCTGCTCACTGCCTCTCCGCCTGGCATCTCCCTCAAAAACTCCCCTCTCATTGTTTGCATGGTGCTGTGATCAATGTAGCGTCAGACCAGAGCTGCCCACACTGCAAGTTCCCCAGACACTAACCAGACGCTAATGAAAACATCTGAAACACTGCCAAGGCCACTGCGTAGCATGCATACTGTACCTAATCATATGCTGTTATTCACACTCAAATGCACTCTGCTGATTGGGGCTTTTGCAGAGAACCCAACAGCTTAAACTTGGGGTCCAACAGAACTCAGCATATGATTATTTTAGAGGAACACGTTCAGTAATTTTGTCATGATTTTATAATGTCACCAGCATTTTACTCCTTTTAGTCAGCATGAAGTTCAACATCCTGATTCACGTCTATGTCTTTGAAAAGAAACAAACCTTTGCTCGTTTATTAAATATCCCTCATTCAAAAAGCAGTTACTTTGTTTCTTACATTTATCTCTCAACCCAACTCCGTCATACGCCCCGAAACTGACATGACACATCACATCTTTGATATTTTAACACACTGAAAAGAAAAGAACTGGGGAAAAAAAGAGAGACAATATTGGATATAAAAAACTTTTATTGGTCCCTGAGGGGGTAAAAATTCTGATTCTGTAGCAGCAACAAAGACAAAATATGTGAGCACAGATAGAGAGAGAAAAGATGAGAGACAAATAAATGAATAAAATAAAAGAAAAGAAAAGAAAAACTTGAAAAAAAATCAGTAACTATGGCTATAAGAGTTCAAATTACAAGACAAGCAGTATATGTATGGTACCTATAGCCAGTGGTGCAATTATAGAATAGTGCAGCATCACCCTGAAGCAAATGGTGAAATGGTGTTGTGTGATTAGTATCAGCAAGTCAGCAGAGTATAGTTTACTGCACACCTTATGTCAGAAGGACACAAATACAAGTTCTTAAGGCTCATGTGCCAAATTTCCAGGAAATGTCTGTTCAGGAGCTGATATTTAACCTCTAATAACTGTTTCCCTTGTCAATGTCACTGTGTGACACTGACAGGGGAAACACTGTGTTATTGATCGATGTGTTTACTTTTGCTCTTGTTTTTTCCCACTATATTTGTGTTGTTAAATATTAGTTTAATACATTTTAGTTATTTAACTTGCAATTTTGGTGCAATCTGAGCTTTGGTGACAATATTTTTGATTGTTTTCAGACCACTAGTGCACAGTCAGCCTTCATTTGCAATGGCTAATTCTGAACATGCATTTTATTTTTACCTTTTACCAAACTTTTATGACCACAGCTAATGGCAACTATGTGAGGTTTCATTATAGCAATGTGATTCTCACAGGTGACTGTGTCAAGCCTGTAAGTGTAAAATGTGATATTACATAAAACCAAACATGGTTAACAGGCCTCCAGATGACAGGTTGGATGCATTTATTAAGCATCAACACTGTACTGAGTGTTGGCCATGGTCAGCACATATCTCTCTGTCGTGTCATGTCCTCATAATGAAACTGCAGGTGGACTTGCGTCATATATGGACATACTTTACTAGTGTATAATGTTAGCAAAGCAGCTAAGAGATCACAACATCTCTGGAGTCAGCGGGAGCCTTGTTTATTTGCAGCTAGCTTCCCTCCACTCGCTGCACCAAACTGGCATGTCCTGGATCAGTCTTTTTAGTGAACACAGAAAAACTTGCTCTAACTCTTGGTAAGACAACTACCCCAAAAACGTCAAAGCTCAAAGCAACAAAGGAGCATTAGCAACTGTATAATTCCTAAACTTCAATGTAAGTACTTAGTAAGTAATGTGTTACTGTCCAAAAGAACTTACTGCCCAACACTGCTCGGGGCAGTAGTTAACTTTTCCATTCCCTACCTTGGAACTGTCTATTAGCAATTCACCCTTATTCCTTTGGCATCGCTGTGCACCTAATTACTTTTTCTTCACCCAAGGGATTGCATGTATAATAGATGATGTTTATTTTAGCTCTCCCAAAAGCATATCTGCCACTAACTTCATCTCACGGGGACTAACTTACATAAAATAAAGGTCAGGACGTATTCACAATGACATGGATTCCAAAGTCTTTTCTTTCAAAACTACAAAGTGGTTTCTTTCTCCCTTGGAATATCCCCCTTTTGAAGAAAAGTAGGCCAGAAATCATGTATTCAGGTGCCATTCTAATTCCCTGCTTGCATTAGAGCATGTTGATGCCATAACTGAGCTGGGCATGCCAGCCACCGCTGCCGTCTTATTTCAGAGCCTCTTTGTTGAGGACAATTGTTGGATGGTTCACATTGAGTTCCTGTCAGCTTGTGAACAGTTTTGTTATCCAGGGTATATCCTTTAAACTCTCTGTTATTCTCACTCTACCTCTCCCTCCCTCGTTCCTCTTCTACTTTACCTTTTCTCCTGCGGATAAACACCCTCCTTTGTCTTTGTGACTGAACCTTCTCTTCCCCCCGCTCCTTTCTCTTCCAGATTATGGTACTATCAGGAAAGTGCTTTCCCCTCTCAATCAGTCCACGGGGAGCTGCCTATTGGAGGAGATCGAGCTGTTCCCGCCCAGGAAGAGGCAGCCGATCCGAAGCCTGCTGATCTTGCACAGCCGCAGCGAGCTTTACGTGGGTGTAAGAGACCAGGTCATCAAGATCCCACTCAAGAGATGCAGCTACCACAAGAGCAGAGAGTGAGTATATGCACAGACAAACACCATTAATCTCAATGGAAACTGTCAAAAGCAAATGTGCACACAACAAAGTTTTAAAGCTTATTCCCTTCATAAGATACTCTTTATCTCAGAGGACCAGACCTATGTTGTTGGTCAGGAGCCTTTGCTGAGATTTAAAACCCTTTAAATCAGCTTTTTTTTTCTGAGCCACTGGAGGTGCCCACGGCTGCCCTCTGTCTGTCTGTCTCATCGTCTTCTTCTAGTTGTCATTAACTCACGCACAAGACTGTGCATTTTCTGCCACACGCATGCACCGATCTGCTGCAGCTGTGCACGTGTTTATCAGATATATTGAGTTTCTGTCTGCCTGAAAGAAGCTTCATCAAGGGGTAAATATTACCAAAATAAAGCCAAGACAGAGGCCAAGATGTGAAGACTCACCACAAAATTGGGATCCAATCTATCACCACACATAGGAGAGAAATCACACCTGCATTCCTTATCTTCTGCGCAATGATCTGTTATTGGAGTGCACAGAAAAGTTAGGGCTTCATATTACAGCTGAGGCTCACTGATGTATGCCGCAGCCATTATAGCACTTCATCATCTCTTTTATGTTGTTTTTTAGTGAGTATAGAAAAAGAAAAAACCCACAACAACAGATAAAGGAAATAAAAGCATGCAGAAGGACCGACAGCTACCGAGTCAGTTATTGGGATCATCACTTAGATTTCTTTGAGTTAAATATTAGAAAGCTGTCAGTTTTTGTTTGGCTATGGTGGTGAACAATCGTCAAAACCCTTAAGGCTTTCCGAAAAGACAGGTACTTGCTTGTTTTTTCTGCCTTTGATTTAAGTACAACTGTCATCACCCCTGATATCCTTTTTCGTGCAGACACAGAGCAGAGCACGTTTTCTGTAAGCCATCGAGACGCTACATCAGCCGCCTCGTGTGTGCAGACATGATCCAGAGTGTTTGCTTTTCGTCATTTTCACAAGAAAAGATGCATATGGTCTGGTGTCCTGGCGTGCTTGTTTTTGTGTCTGTTTTGTGTGTGTGTGTATGTGTCGTGGTTCATTGTTATGAGACCCACGAACGATTTTGGTTACATTTCACCAGGGACATGTCAGCCTGTGTCGATGCCTGTGGCTCAGCGATACGTCGCTGTGCTGTCATTGCAGACTTCTATTTGCATGAAAGGAGTAACATCAGGCTTTTTATTGTTCTCAATAAAACAACCTGAAGCAGATACGACAGAGGCAGATCCGCCTATCTTTTGCTACATTATCCGGACTGTGAATATTTGTTGGGCTTATAAGCCATTTGAGATTCAGAGATGAATGATTGTGTATGCAAAGGTAAAATTTTAATCCCGGCGCTTGGCTCAGGATCATCTGAAAAAAAATCAGCTGGCACTTTGTGTCAAGACATAATTTCAGTATTCTAATGCAATTTAAGTGTTTTAGAACATGCCAGCACTTGGTGTTCATTGGTAAACAAAATTAAAATTTCTCTCACAGGAGAAGCTTCTCCTCAGCGTCTTTCTGTTCTAAACCTTCCTTTACCCATCGTATCTCTCTCCAATTTCCTATTTTTCCATCCATCACAGCTTTATCCCACCGTCTTATCTCCTGCCTTTCTCCGCAATCTCCCTCTTCAACCTGATGTGTGATTTTATGTTCTGCCACAATGTAGAGATATCTGCATTCACACATGACAGGTTCATAAAAGCCCTTTACAAACAAATGTCTGTTTTCTCTTTTCAGAGCCTGCGTGGGGGCCAGGGACCCATACTGTGGTTGGGATCTATTGCTGAAGAAATGCACCACCCTAGAGGAAAGTGTTAGAATGAGCCAATGGGAGCAGAGCATCACCAAATGCCCTGTAAGTACCAATGAGCTGCTCCCTAATCTGTGCATACCTCATTGTAGCTCACTCTTTTGTTACTGTTATTGCTTCCTTTGCTCTGTCTACTCATATGAATTTAATACACACATTCATCTGAGCTCCTGCTCTGTATTCTCTCCACACTCTCACAACTTATGAGCAACAGCAGCTGCAACCAACCTTGGAAACATTTCACGTCAGAAAAAAAAAGCATCTTGGGATTGAACAACTTGACTTTAAAGGAGCGGTGCGTCTCGCCCCCCAAAGAATGATCAAGAGCACTGCCTCAATCATTCACCTCTGACTGGCTTATTCATTAGTAAAACAGCTCTTCCATTTATTTTAATGTGCATCAAAATGGAGAACAGTATTAGGCTGGTAGGGAGCCTATCAATTTCGGCATGGCTCAGGTTTTTACTGCATTTCACACATCATTTTCAAGCCCGTCACAGCGGAGACGGCTGCGCACCTTCATACCGTTTTATGAGGCTTTGTGTTCCGAACATTATTTGGCACCGAAGCCGCTGTGAGCCCAGTGGCATCTGTCAGGCGAGCTGTGGCAGAAATTTGGCCAACACTGCGTCCTCATAGACATTAAATTCACTTATTTGCATTCACAATGAAAGTTATTTGATGTGTAGGAAAATATGAAGCTAAAGCCAAGAAATGGTTAGTTTAGCTGAGTATAAATATAGGAAACAGGGAAATCAGCTGGACTGGCTTTGTCTAAAGGTTAAAGTCAACACACCAGCCCCTCTAAAGTTCACTATTTAATAGCAGCTGCGGCCACACAGTCACTGCTCAGTGCTGAGGCATTAACTTTTTTTTTTATTCTTTCTTTATGCTAAGCTAAGATAACCATCTAGTTTCATACGAAACAGACAAAAACAAGAGTAACGTCAAATAAATGCAACCTCAACAATGTCAAACTATGAAAAAGATCAGGATAATATCCACGTTCCCACCAAGCAGTTGTGGCCACTAATCATTTAGTTTTGATGCATCTTCAGGTGGCCACATACCACTTCCCACAGTGCTGATGGAATATGTATTTATTCACTTAACCTTGGTCTAACCAGGTCTGACCATTTAGAGCAAGCATGAATTAACTTTGGCAGTAATAACTTTGAAGGCTGACAGAAAGAAATGGCCTCACAGTGCAGCTTCTGAGACCGGGACCAGAAAAGGAGAATGGTGTGTTCACAGCAATTTGATGACATGATGTGAAAACTGAAAAAAAAAAAAACAAGTAGTTGCCTTTTTATCACAGTTACAGTTTCACTCCCTCTGAGTCCATTAGCAGTTCTGAACGTCTGCTCTACATGTCTTTTTTTTTTTTTTTTATAAGGAGTTTGGCTTGCCTAAAAATAAATGTGATCAGCCTCGATGCTAAAAACATGATGTTACAGTCTTCTTTAGAACACAAGAAGAAACAGCTGTTCTAGTTTCAGTAAAAAAAAAAAAAAAAAAAAACAAAAAAACATTACAGATTTTCATCAGCTTCTTTTTGATGTTAGTTCCTTTCTTTTTAATGAAAGAAATCACACATGTACCCATCACGTATGGGTGAAAGGATTTATCCCCCCGCCCACCCATGTTACAAATAAACAGCATAAAATGAATCATGTTCATAGAATTTATAGTCTCAGCTGGTGTCTCAACTTGTTTGCTTTCTACTCAGCCCACTGATGCAAATGTCGTCTGTCTTAACCAAGCGTCAGCATGGCAGAGACACAGAGTTCAATTACCAACAGACGTAGAGGGTAGATGTTATTCCTGCTTCTGCCAAAGCGGCTGATGATCACCCTCTCTCATCTCCTTGTGTGAAACTGTGCATTTGAAGTCACCGTGAATAGTAGCTGATATGGCTCATATCGTGCTGCCCTGAATCTTCTGCCGCTGCGTGTTTTTTTTTTTTTTTTCTTTTTTAAATATTTAGCCATCGGGGCCAGGACATCGCTCATAATTCGAAGCCCCTGTATTATCAGACCTTTCCTGTTTCTTTCTGTTTTGCTTCAAATACCAATTTATGTGGCCACTTTATTTCCTCGTGTTTTTGACGCTTGAATTACGTTTTTGTATCTTTCTTTCACTATTCTGAAATCTCATCATATCCTCAGACAATTTCCATCCGTCCTCCTCCTGCTTACAGCATATTTGTCCCCATAACTGCACAATTTTAGATGTGCTATAGATGATGTAATGCAGTTATTTTTGTATCTATTTGAGGAAAATTGATTTCTGTTTGCATCTACTGTGACCATGGGCTGCGTTTTCCAGAGCAACACATTCCATAAAAGCATCTAATGCAACAACCAGTTTCAACCAGAGAGAAGCCATTACCTTCAAATGTTTTATTTCTGGCCCTATTTGTTCATAACAGGTCCGTAATGTGACGGTCGATGGAGGCTTTGGTGCCTGGTCGGGCTGGTCTACATGTAGTCATAACGACGGAGGCAGCGCGGGGTCCTGTCTGTGTCGGACACGAGCCTGTGATAACCCCGCCCCCCAGTGCGGCGGCCAACAGTGCCACGGGATCAGCGTGGAGGTGGCCAACTGTTCAAGGTAAAAAAAAAAAAAAGAAGTTTACAGTGATCCATCATTGATCGAGAGGGAAAAACACACATAAATTTCCTTGTGTCCTCATTCTCATTCATTAGACAATGACACACACAGTAAAAACATCCATGCTGCATATTTGGTGTCAGTTGTTTGGGGGTAATAAGTGTTGATTGGGTGTTGTTTTCTTCACTCTCTCACACGACTTATCACTGATTCTAACACTCTAACACTAAAATTAACTGAGACTCAGCTGCGGCGCATCAATCTTTTGCTTTCTTAACAGGGCATGTGATTGTATTCTTTCATAATTTGATAAGCTTTTGCGAGTTAAGAGGCAGCTATGTTTTATTCTTTTCATTCGTATTTTATTTATCAATTAATTCATTTTTTTACTGTAGTAAATAGTTGAAACCTATGATAAATGCCTAATTAAAAGACTTTAAAGCAGAAAAGTCTCACAGAAGAGATATTCCAGTAACACAGAAATACTTTGTTCATTTTCTTTATTTGCCTTGAACTAGTTCAATCCTTTGTTTATCTATTTATAATTAGATTTCAGCTGCAAAGTTTAAAGTGCAGTGCTTTTTCTTTATACTATATACATCATAGTGCTGTAACTAGAGGTCTTGTCTGTCCTATGTCAAACCAAGCTGAGGAATAAATGACCTTATTCAGAAAAACATACAAATCTGCCAGAAGACACAGACTTTACCAAACTTGATTTTGTAGTTATAGTCTTGTTGTGAAGTTGTGGTCTTCTGGCCACCATCACCAGTGTTACTAAAGTTTCTTACTCTGTTGTTGCCTCCATAGAAACGGAGCGTGGACTCCTTGGACCGCCTGGTCTCCCTGCAGCACCAGCTGCGGCATCGGCTTCCAGGTCCGTCAGCGCTCCTGCAGCAACCCGACGCCTCGCCACGGAGGACGAGTGTGTGTCGGCCAGAACCGTGAAGAAAGGTACATACACACACCACTAACCTCACACCTCCACTTTTCTACATGTCTTCATGTATATTAATTAAAGAGAGTACATTCTAGACATGCATATTTTCTCTTTATGTGCATGTGAGAAGCGAGGGGAAAAAAGAAGTTGTTGCTCCATAATTTGCAACCTGCACTTAGAAAGTTTGACTTTGACTACAACTTGTTCTTTTCTTTTTCTTTTTTGTCCTCACTTTTGTCCAACTTTGTGACATCCAATTAAGGAATGAGTGGGATAGGCCTGCGCTTGGGTAATTATCTTGTTGTCACACACAGACTGAGTCTACATTTTGAAGCTTTTTGGGGGCTTTGGCATAGAATAATCACCTTTTAAAAGATGTTTGTTTGGTTTCCAAGCAACATTCTGTGACTGGGAAGAAAAAAAATTGTGGGAACGTGAAGAAACACAAAGAGATATGTGAAACAGCTCAGGTAGAAAAGGTCAAAAGATTAATCATCTATAAATTAAGTTTTATAATGTTTTATTCATCTGTGGTTGTCTGAGAGATAGTTCAGCGGTTGGCAAATCAAAACACCTGAGAAAAGTATTGACAGCATCCATTGTGTTTGATCCAAAAATTGACAATATTTTTATTATATTATTTCAGTTCCATCTTGATAAAGACTGGTGTTTCCTAATGAATTGAGGAATTCTCCCTTTATCCCCCATAGTCTCTGTGTCACCTATGTTGATGTTTTCATTCGACTCTCGCCATTAACCAGTGGCAGAGGCAGGAGAAAGTGCAAATAAATACAGTTCAGAGGGCAAAGGAAAGGAAAGAGGAGAAATAAATTGTTACCAATCATTACCACAGCAACAGAAACAGCATCGCTATAGACGAGTAATTGGATACAACCTTCAAGGATGAACCTTATCCTCTTTCCTTCTCCTTTCTCTGCACTTTTTCTCCCCCCCTTTCCTCAAACCTCCTACCTTCCTGTTCTCTTAGTCACTTACGCTCCTGGTGAAATAGTCCTTTTTCAAGGACTTCTCCACTCTGAGGAAAATAAATGTAGTGACTGGCTCGGTTGCTTGCGAACCACACCACAAAACCACTGGCTGGTACTAAAGACCATAGGAGGCCAGAAGCAGGTTTTGCCGCCCCCTCGCTTTTTTCTCTTGCTGCTTTAATCTCCTTTGTTTCATCTCCCCGTCCTGCTCTTAGTACTTGCTCTGTTCAGCTATTTAAAACACCTTAGGACAGTTAGGGGCCAGCTGTGAGGGCTGGAAGAGGATCTTAGTGAGGGAGGAGGCTGAGGAGAAAATCTGTGTGTGTGTGTGTGTGTGTGTGTGTGTGCGTGTGTGCGAGGGAGGGAGAGCGAGTCAGTCAGATGAACAGTAAGGCAGAGTGATAGAAAAGGAAAAAAAGTGTGTTAACAGATGAATTATGCTTTGTCAGTTCGTATCTGCCTGAGGGAGAAAATGTCTGTGCGTGTGTTCAATATGAGAACATCCAGGTGTGTCAGGAATGTACATCAGCGATGAAAAAAATTACAAAACTTATTGTTGGATGTGTAACAACATCCAAAAAAAAAAAAAAAAAAATCCTGTTGTGTATAGTTGCCCGTGTGTGAAATAGGTATTTTGTTCTAGTTTATATCTGCACAGCATGAATAGCACTAGCTATTTTATCAGCCTTTGCGCACTGAATAATTATTTTAATGCTATGAAAGGTTTTTATTTTATGGGGCACAGACATCCTTTTAGAGGTGTTAGGTGTTTGTAATAAGTCTCTCACTACACTCTTTGTTCTTCCTATGTTGCCTCAAATAGTTGGATTAATGTTCAGCCTTTAGATTCACTCATCTGTGCAAGCATATTGTATCAGCTCTTATGTACAAAGATACATATTTACAAAACCTTAAAAAGACAAACCTAAACCTCTACTCTCACCTTCTTTGCCTGCATCACTTTTTGCCAACAGGCTTCCCATAAGTTTTGGCTCTGATTGTTTGCAGCAGGCAGGGCTTTTAAAGATAAAGCAAATGTTCTGAAGCCAGCCGTGCACAACAGTGCTGTGGGCTTAAATCTGGCTGGTTAATGCCTGCATTTATGAACCTTCTGTTGGTATTTCCCTCAACACGCTGACATGGTCGACGCTGCTTACTCAGCCCATAGTAAGTAATTAACATCGGTTTAGTCTGATCGGCTCTGTGTGTTTGTAGTGAGAAAAGAAAAGGATAAGATTAGATGGAACAGAGCCACCGACTTGTTTAAAATGATTACAGAGTGTGCAATGATGATTTTGAAGCTCTAAATCTGCTTCATATTGATCGCAGCAGTTTTTTATTGTGCTGCGGTGCAGCAGGGGTATTTTGTGTCTGCATACAACCCAGCGTGTATAAACGCCTGTGTGAGAGTGTGTTTGTACATCGTTCTCCTTCTCTAAGGCTTTGGCTTGATTGTAATCCACACTCTTCCTCTCTCCTGCTCCCCACTGCATCATCAAACTACAAGCATGCAGATTAGTAAAAGTGGAAAAGAGCACATGACTCTGAGGATTTTTAACAACCACGATATACAGGGTGTAGCTTTTTTTTATATGCCGTACAACAATAGCAGGCTATTTGGGAGCAATACAATGGAAAGATCCAGTCTAAGCCTCAAGATGAAAGATTTAAAGTCAAAGTTATTTTAGCACTCAGATAAAGACTCAGTTCTCCTCAAAAGGCAGCCATGTGCCAAAAGACAACAAAACAGCTATAAATACACTGTTATAGTATGCATTATAGTTATAAAATAAATTATATGGCTCTAATAAGGCTGGCAATCGTCTGTCGTTATTGTATAATGAGGACTGAGTAATTACGTATTTTAGACATCGCAGTAATCCTGTCTTGTAAAACGATGTAATTAGGGATGATGCATGCATCTTTGGACTTTTTTAATAGGTTGTGTCGATGAATTATGCAGAATGCATATGCATGTTCGTTATGCCGTGAGATGGAATTTTTTTTTGATATACTTTAATGCAGCGCTGACCGTTACGCCCACCCCACACACACACACACACACACACGCTGACCTTGGATCTGTCTCTGGTGGTACGATTCAATCAGATGTTCGGCATCGCAGTGCTCAGTGTTCTCTGCACTTCACGGCCACATCAAAGACACGTCTGGCTTTGTAAAAGTTTGTTTTAAATGAAGTTTACATGGTTTCGCAGACATCCCTGTCTTGTGGCATACACTCTTTGTAGCTATTTCAGTTCAGTGGCAGAGATTCAAAAGTGCGGTGACATGTTCAGTGCTCCTCATATATAATTTTACTGCCCTGTCAGATGAAGTAGCTATTCCATTTTCCACAGACAACTCAAAAAGACACCATCATACATGATTTATACTTATCCAGTATTTGCGATGACTCTGTTGTCAAAGCCTCCAAACCACCTGTCGTTGCTGCTTTTATTTAGAGCAACTAACCACAGTGTGCAGTCTAGTTATTATATGAAGCTGCGCTAATAGTTTTTTCATCAACCATAAAATGAATAATTGCATCTAACGCAGAAAGTGTCGCTCAGAATCAAAAGTAACTATCACCTTAATCGCCACTTAAGCAGTAATTTTAGCACCTTTCAGCTCATAGTTGTGGTTTTGGTTCTGGTTCAGTCTCACAGCTCTCATCAACATCCTGTCAAGCAGCAACAGACAGCTGTTTTTTTTTTTTTCTTTCTTAGCCAAAAATAAATAAATTAAACAGTGATAAACCTACTGTGCACCACCTGTTTAGCACCAAATGGCAGATAGACAGTTAGCAAGTAGCTGGTGGTTAACAGCTACAGATGTTTCACTTAGAAAAAAAAAAAACTAAGAGAAAAGAAAGTGACTGTTGACTGACTTTCTGCTCTATCTTAACATGTTCCCACATAACAACTGCACAGTGCTGACATGTTATTATTGTGTTTACAGATTGTTGAACTAAAAGGCTCAACACTTTAGCAAATACTATCAGTGGCCTCCTGCCAAGACTGTAGTGAGATTGATAACACATTTCTGTTTGTTAACAGCTAATATGAAGCTGCAGCTGGACAACATGTTTAACTATTCCTTATAATTCCCCATTAATAGAGTCATAATGGACCATTTAAGGGGAATATGTTTCAAACAGCTTGTTAGTGAGAGAAATGTTAAGAATAGGATCATAAATAAGATATCTTTTTAATAAATAACATAATAAAAACTGAATTATCTGATCACCTTATTGTCTTATTTCTAAATTGTTTTCTTTCTTTTTTTTTTTTTTTTCTTTTTTTGTGGTTTTCTGATTTTTCCAGGGTTTGTTTTTTTTTTTTCTTTTTTAATATCCGCTGGCTTGTGTGTGGTATTTAATCAGAATAAAACTAAAGTGACATATCCATCCCCTGCGGTCGCTGCTCTTCCTTCCCAGGTACTGTAATGAACACCTGCCCTGCCCACCTCATGTCTACTGGTCGGCCTGGTCGGCATGGGAACGCTGCACCGTGCCTTGTGGTGGAGGAATCCAGTCACGACGCAGAACCTGCGAGAACGGCAACGACTGTCCTGGGTGTGGTCAGGTATGTCACTTAAAACGACAGCCTCCCTCTTTTTTCTCCCTCCATCTCTTCCTATTCATCATTTGGGAACTCAGGCTAAGCCATTTGATGGGATGAACCGTGAATGGTGATGAAAATAGAGCAGCTAACACAACTAAATCCCTTGCTATATTTATATACAGTGGCAGCAACCCTCAGATTTATTACCAAGACCTATTTAACCACACACACATACAGTAATCACTCCACATATGAATAGGCTTATTTTCTGCTCACATGACACAAGGAAGTGTTGAAATGTGAGCGTTGTCCTTGTTGACGTGACGCTCGTGTTATTCCTGGTGCTATTTTCACACCCTCACACTCCTTCATCCACAGTCCGGGTAAAAATAAAAGAGAATGAACATGATCACTGCAGCTTCTCATGTCCCTCTTGGAAATGGATTGAAGAATGTGGGTCAACCGCTTACTTTTCCTTTTTTTTCCTTTTTCTTTTTTTGTCTTTTGAAATAGAAAATTTTAGTTTTGGGTTGAACTGAGCATCGCTATCTACATGGCAAAGTTTTATAGGCAAAATCACTTTTAAATTAAAGCAATGTTTGAGTTTTCAAAAGCATTCAAGAGCCAAATGACATTAAGCTGAAAAAGCACATCTTCCAGGTTGTTTAATGGTCTGTTGCAAAGCTAAATAATACAGTGCCAGCAGTAAGGAACATCCCACACGAGGCCTTGTAACCTCAGGAGCATATATAGTATCTGATAATTGGCCATGACACATTAGTAGCTGCAGAACACCCAAATGAAAAGGCTGACCTCCCATTAAGTAGCAATTTAACAGTCACACCATATCATCTTCTGCCATGTGCGCCTACTGACTTTCTCTGTCTTACACATACACACACACACACATTCCCAACAGATGGCAGCTGTCTTATTTCTGTCGCTGCATAGCGACTGTCATCTTCTCTAAAGCATCCTGGGAATGCAGTGGCATTCCTAGAGGAACTCACACAAGGAAAGTGACGGTGAACGCTTGGGGGAGGGAGGAGGAATCTGAGCATCCCGTCACTGCCGTTTCCCAAAGAAGACGCCCGTCTTTGACTGTCAGCGCTCGTGGGTATTTTTTGATTTATCCTCGGTCTGGAGCCGATCCACGGCTGAGCGAGCAAGAGATGTTGGGGATCGTTTTTTATTGGCGTCAGGGGAAGGGAAAGTCTGTTAGCGATTATAGACAAGGAGGTGACATACTAGAGTGAGCCGAGTCAGGTCAGTGATAAAGGTCAAAAGATCACGCTGTGTAAACTCAGTCCTTTCACTGTCCATCTCACCCACTCCCTCTCTTTTTCTTCCATTCACTGTTGCTCTTGGACTTTAAATTTTCTCACCCCTACTGCCTTGTTTTGTTTCCTTTTTGGCGTCTTCTCTTCCAAAATGGTGACATAGACTTAATTGGGGCCATTTCAGCCACCAGAGTTGTAATTACATGCAGAGTTCAAAGACACCTTCTCTTTCCCAGGGAAGACTCTATTTGGACAGCTCGGTTAACTCGTGTTATAGCTGCATATTTATTCCAATCAAAGAGGTACTGGCTTCCTTTCATTTACAGCTCTGATAAGGTGCTTAGTTGAGCAGCTGTAAATGTATAACAATTGCCTCAATGCACTTAAAGCCTCTAAAGAGGTGCAGCTTAAGTGTTTAAGACAGGGAACTGTAAAAATCCAAATATGATATCTGCCTTTCTGATGAACAATAACAGTACAAATGCATTTGTTAGATTTCCTGCTAAAAGATGAGTGATGATAGGAATATCATCTCTTAATTTTAATCGAAGACCCCCTATCCACAAAAAAGTGAAGAGTGTGATAGAGTTTGTTTTTTATGTGCCATCTGTCTGTGTTCTCTTCCCCCGGACAGATCCATGTTTAATTAAACAGAAGGAGACCACACACACACACACACACACACACACACGGGTTGCAGACTCTGTCATCACAGCTATTTTTTTTTTTTTTTTTTTTTTGGCTCCGACACCCTACTGAGACCTGAAAAGGTGAGCGCTGTACGTCTTAGATGTTGGTGTGCGTGTGTTAATGTGTGTGTACATTCATGTTTACCTGTCAGGGTGGATATTGCTGCAGCCACCTGTGGTCAGCTCGAGGCATTTGGCAGACTTTAATCAACTGCAATGAGCTAACATCTGTTCGGCGTTTTTACAGAAATGTCAGGCGGAGAATTCACAGGAAAATACAAACTTTTGGAATTTATTTTGAAATGAGCTAAGGATGCTCTGAATTCGGTGACGCTGCAGTGGAAAGATTAACATTTCTAACATGCTGTGAAGTTAAATGACTGAGCTCAAAGTCTATTTGGTTGTTTTTTTATTTGAATCTGTATTGATTGCTAGAAAGCAATATTTTTGTTGTGTTGGCAGCCGTGTGGTGAAGTGAGAACTGACCTGGAAAGTGAAGCTGAAAATTTACCAGTCGATCTACGTACCAACCCTCACCTATAGTCACAATCTTTGGGTAGTAACAGAACAAAAGAGATTGTGGATACAATTGGACGAAATGAGTCTCCCCCGCAGGGTTTTTGGGCTCAGCCTCAGATATAGGACGAGGAGCTTTGACACCCAGGGAGCTCAGACTAAAGCCAAATGCATCTTTATGGCGTGAAAAGGAGCCAGTTGAGGTGGAGTAAGCATCTAATCAGTCTGCCTCCTGGGAAACTCCCACTGGAGGTTTTCCAGGCACATGCAACTAGTAGGAGGCTTCAGGGTGGACCAGAACCCACCAGAGAGATTCTATATCTCATCTAGACTGACACCTTAGGATCCACCAGGAAAAAAATGAAAATGTCGCAGCGGAGAGGGAAACCTAGACTTTCTTGCTTGAGCTGCTGCCAGCATGACACACCTCGAAGAAGCAGCAGAAAATAGATAAATTGATGGATGACAGTGTTTTATTCAGTTTTAATCCTTTCACAGGACAATGGCTGCAGAGTCAGTGGCATTATAGCTTGTAGGAGTTCAGGTCAAGGACACATTAATCTAAACCCAAGCGTCTCTACTCGCTGAGCAACCCCGCTACCTTGAAAACAAAATGTCGCCACACGCATGATTAGAGGAACTAACTCTCGAGGTGCTTTATTTCCATCAAACCTGCCATAATGTTGTCCTGCGTGTCATTGCCTAAAGCCTCAACAGTCTTATCATCAGGGAAATATTTAGCCCTGAGGTGCTCGGTGCCTCATTCTGCTGATGTAAAAGGCCACATGACTGCAACTTCATCAGTCTGAGTCCCTGGTCCGTGCAGAGGCGTGCTCCATCTCTCTCGTTTCACTGTATCTGCATTACAGGATTGAATCCCCCAGAGAAGCCGGTGAAATCTGGGCTGGAAATAAACAGGCGAGGCTCTGGTGGCCCAGCAGTGAAGTACAGTGCTGTAGCATGAGCGCAGCAATTTCACTGTTCCTCCCCTGTGTGGTGACACAGTCAGACAAATACAGATAAACAGAACCTACTGAAGCAATGAGCTTCTATTTATTAACACCTGTGATTATTCATTCCATTATACCATAAACTGTAGTATTGCATCATTCAGATCATTCATTATGTAAACAGTTTTCATGCTTTTCTTATTATGTTGTGAGCTAATTATTAGTAATATAACAGCTCTACATCCTGTATGTAAACATATATAATCTTCATCATGTTGTCTCGCTGTGATTAATGGATATGTAAGTCCAGCAATATAAAAAGCAATTAGAAGATAAACAAACTGATATAAATAAAGCGCATACAGCATCAGTGAATTAAAAAAAGTTAACAGATAAAATCTAGCAGGTGGTATTAAACATTAGTGTTAAACTCCTCCTGTGAGTTCTGTGCCGCTATCAACTGCTCCAACGATAAACTTCATCATGAAAAATAGAAAATTTAAGCCACAAGCCTCTGCTCCATGAAATTTTATCTTGATCAATCTGCATTATGTTGTCAACTTTATCACATTTTGAGCGTTTTGCCAACACCAGACCAACAGGAGACCTCTTACTTTTCATTTGGCTGCAGGCGAAATCAGATTCATGTCTCATATCAGCTCTTTAGGACTAAACAATGGGGTTTTTTTTGTTGGTTTGTTTGTTTGGTTGATTTTTTTTGCAAGTTATCAGATCAGATTTGTGTATCTGGACATCACCAAAACTATGTGCAGTGGTTGCTGCAGTAACCATGTAGGCATCGCTTAGGTAACTAACAAAACTCTGGATTTCATGTTGTTGTTGCAGGTGATTCCAGAGAGATTTATAAATTCCAATTTGTTTCATTTTCATTCCACCATTTTGCAGAATTTCTCATTTAAATCCAGATTGAATCTGGATATGCTAAATGATCTGAGTGGATGGTCTGGACGTGGCCGGCGTGCACCCACCACCCCTGCAAGTCTCTCACCAATTTTGATGTAACTTTGCCTGGAATTCCACTTATACAGAGACGTGTGTATACAATTTTCATAAAATGATGCACTAAAATGTTTTGAGTTTTACTTAAAACATAAATTAGCAAGTTGTTCCTGCTCTGTGTAATTAGCTCCTCCACGCAGCAGTTTCACATCCAGACTAAGAAGCCTGGAAACTAAAACAGAAGCAGAAACATGAATGTTTTTTTTTTTTTTTTTCTAAGTCAATTTTTAGATCTGTGAAATTCACTGTCACATGTGCTGCACATCTTCCTAATGTTTTGCATATCTGATAGCAATTTTAATGCTTTATAAATTATAAATTGAGTTAGTTAATGTTAAAAAAAAATACACTTACAAATATAGTGCATGTTGAAAAAAAAAAAGAATATACATATACTCTCCACTGGCTCTATCATAAAGTTAAAGGGTTACGATTTAAGAGTAAATGACAAGCTGGTGTTTTATTTTAATTCCTGGTATTTGCAAAAAAAGAAATGACTTGCTCCAGAGATCTTACTCTTCAAAAGATATTCACTGTGGTATTTCCTACTTTATGCAGTAAAGTACATCAAATATCTTTCACATCCAGGCATCAAAAGGGACTATTCTTCTCTGCTGAACACCACATCTTGACTCTGGCTCTCAGAGTTTAACAAAAGTCAAATATGGGCCAATGCAGATCCGACCACGCACAGAGCTGCTTAATGATATTGAAAGCTGCGCTATTTACCTGCAAGGAGTTCAGTTGTTCAGCCGGAATGAATGTGTTGGCAGACCGGTGTGTGTGTGTGTGTGTGTGTGTGTGTGTGCGTGTGTGAGCGTGTGAGTGTGTGAGTGTGAACTGGTGTGTAGCCAGGAGACCTGCTCCTGGCCAACAGCAGGCTTCATTATGGAGTCAGACTGGCGGGGAGACAAAGAGAGAGAGAGAGAGAAAGAGGAAATAGTGTTTGACAAAGTGTGTCTTGGTCGGTGCTGCTAATTGAACTGATGCGTCATGGAGACTTGAGGAACATTAGGCCTCCATCTCCAACGTTCTCGACCACAATAGATAAAGACGTGAGCGGCGAGGAGGATTAGTCACTCTAGCATCTCACATCTGGACCGCTCACTTAAACGCCGGGGTACTAATGTGTACATGTTAGGCACTCGTCTATATAAATATATATATATAACACATATGCTTTCCTTTCCCTCTTACTGTCTCTCTGTCTCACACACACACACACACACACACACACACACACACACTAACACATCTCACCCAGTCCAAATAAGGAGTATAATGAGTATAATGATGGTAGGAGGCTGGAGAGGCATGGGTCCTTATTATTCACCTCCCACAGCTGGCCAAACACCACAGTGAGCCTTTTGTACATACACACACATTTACACACACTCTCCCTATACACTACACACACACTCGCACACACGCAGAGAAATAAAGACGTGCAATGTATTTCACCCTCTACTCCACATTCATGCATTCTTCAATAAAAATAAGGCTGGGGTATTTTACTTCCCCAACAACTCTATGCTGACACACACACTTGCTCTCGCTCTTTCTCTCTTTCTCTTTCTATTCCTTTCTTGCCTTTAACCCCCCACCCTCCCCTCCTTCCTTCTCAACCAGTATCCTCCTCAGCATATAACACCTAAAAAATAAGCAGAAAGGTCTGTGGATCGAGACAAAATGAGATAGGAGCCGGCTGAATCCATAACTAAGCCATGCATAAACGTATAAACATGCACGCGCTTCACATATACACACACAAACGCACACGCGCACACACATATATTAGTGCCAAAGTGCCAGCCATAAGTCAAACTTTCACTCACTCAAGTTGACACATTCTCTCTCACACACACACACACTCACACACTCAGTCACACACACATTGACCTCGTCTGACCCAACTGCCACGTCTATACTGACCAACCAGGCAGCTTGTTTGTGTGAGGCAGTAAAGATGCAATCAGGCATCCTCCCACCCAGCTCTCCTCAGCTTCTGCCAGAAACACATTACAGTGTTGCCAGTCTCAGAGCAGCTGCCTGTTAAGGGTGTTGCACAGCATAAAATCACTGCTCTCCATTTTCCCCATAATGCATATCACTACTCTAGCCGAAGGCGGGAAGGGGTACCGATAAGAGTCGAAATCAACTGACTAATTGAATCCAATTTTGTGTTCCACATGCCACTTGTCACATTCGACTGCTTTCCGCCATGTTTTCACTTTTGGTCAATTTCTCTGAAATTGAGTGAAACGTGAGTGTGGCTGAGTGAAGAGGAAATGTTTCCTGGTTGGATTTTTGTTGGAGGTTTTCTTTCATTTTATTAGCTCGCCATATCAATCAGGAAGAATGAGCCGAAACATTTAAACAGCCCATTATGCTTAGCTTCATTCAAATACGGCCTTTTTTTTTTTTTTTTTTTGCGCTCAGACAGCCACGTTTACACGGGCAACATGAAATGCATGCCTACAATGACCTGTTCTGTTGCTCTGGCTCGCTGAATGCCATTTTGAGTCATTTCATTTGCTCGTGGGTGTGTGTGTAGGGTGGAGTTTTATGGATTTTTATGCGAAGTGCTGGACTGATGTTTATTTCTCATCCTTGGGTCCATTTTTAATGCATTATTCAAAAAGTGTTATAAACACTGACATTCTTAAAGCAGGAGGGACAGGTTTTTTTTGTTATTTTTTATTATTATGACAGTCTGTTTTCACATGAGTGGTTACCATAACAAAACTCTTGGAATAAAAACTTAATAAAAATGTGCGCCACCTTTCAGTGTTGTTATTGGATGCAATATCAACATTATTAAGGCCCACAGGTGGTTCAAGGCCTGATTCCAGGTACTTCTACCACAGCCTCAGGGCTTTAGAAGAAGTGTAACAACAAGACCAACAATAATAATCGTCATCATAATTATCGTCATCATCAGCGTTTTATTGCTGAACAATTTTTGTTTCAGTTTCAACACAACCACCACTACTCACATTACTAATTTCAGCACAACACTCTGTAACAAGTGGAAACCACAGGGAGGAGGACTGGTCGAAAGTCGAAAACAAATTTCAAGGAGTAGACAAGTGTTAAGATAAAAAATGAATAGATAAAACAAGCAGGAATCATACACTAGAATAACAGCACACACTGGGAAATAAGACTGATAAGCTGGAAACAGAAGCTAAGACAAACTGGCACAGAGGAAAGGAAGCACGGGAGAAGATGAAGAGAAAGCGAGAACAGTCAGATATCAGAGTGATAGGAAGTAAAAGATCTGAAGTGAGAGGACGTGAGAAACTAAAATATTAAAGAGAGAAAACATGGCTTTAGTGCACAAACAGTCACATGCTTATTCCTGCCTTCACAAATCAAAGTCAAATGAGTAATTAAAAAATACTAGTTTGCTGATGACACTGAAGTTCTGCTTTACCTCAGAGCAGAACGAACGGTCCAAGCTCCAAGTTTAAGTAAACCTCACTGTTGATGTCCTTACCAAAAATATTATGCAGCCTGGTTACAAGAAGTTCATTCACAAATGCCAGCCAAAACAATAATCCTAACAGTACAAAATAAATGAGAATATACCAGCATATTAGACTGTATCTCAAACAGCAGACACTGTGAAATGGTTTGTTGATTCGTCTATTTCATTATTTCAATATAAATCTGTTCTTCAGTCTTTTCACAGATGTTCACTATTGTCTCTTTTGAGTTTTTTGAGACAATTGCACTTCTGTAAGTGTGAATTAAAACTGGATTCAATACTGATTCTAAACTGTAAAGTAGAGGTTTTCCACCAAATTTAACAAACACCACAATTCTTGCACATATTACAACCTTTTGAAATGTAAAATGTCCACTCATCGCCCCCCACATCACCGGTTGTAACTTCAAAGTCAACCTGATTTTACATTTTTCCCTCTGAGAAGAAAATCTTTAGCTGTGAGGAGTTGAGTCACTGGGACATCAGTCAGTGGGATGTCTTTATTACACACACTGACCACCTTACTGCACGTACTTTAGCTGCACTTGATGTGGGTGTCTTCGGAGACTTTGAATGAGGTTTAGCTTTAAATCCAGTAATTATCTCCTTAGCCCTCTGCATCAACACTAATCCTCAGAGAGTACAGGGAAAAACGCTTACCAGACAAGCCTCATTAAATATTTACTGTGTTTGGCCACCATCAACAACTCACACAACAAACACCCACAGATCGTTTCCCCCCCCATTCATGCCATGTGTTGCTTTTGTGTCGCCGTAGGCGGCGACGAGACGTCGAGGTGGACATTCTTTTTTTCTTTTCTTTTTTTTTTCTTTTCCTCTTCCTTTTTTGTTAGCGGCTGATAATCATAGATTGTGGGGTTGGTCTGTGATGCGTGATGATGTTAAATATTAATGTCTGGAGATGATTACAGACCTAGATGGAGAGAGGCAGGAAGTGCAATGACGGTGACACCCTCATTCATCACAGGGCCCTAACAGAATCTAAATCCTCTCTGTGTTTTTAACCTTGGTACCCCCGACGGGGGGAGTGAGGTAGAGAGAGAGAGTGTGAGGAGGAGGAGGAGACGGAGAGGAAGGTGTAAAGAGAGAGACAGAGAGAGATGATACAGCAGGGGAAAAAAGAAACACAGGGAGGGAGACAGAGAGCTGACACAAAGCGAGTTATGGACAGTGAGCAGAGAAAAAAAGAAGGTGAGAGAAATATAAAGATAGATAGATGAATGGAAAGTGAGAGCAGGGGAGAGGATAAGAGACAAAGCAAGATGGTGAAGAATAAACCTGCAGACTGTATAATGTATAGTGCACTCCCCAGCTGACCTGTCAGCCCGTCCCATGTGACAGGCTGATGGATGTGCTGAGAGAAACTCTTATCTTATTTTGTCAATGTCTGGCAGTCACTCAAGTACTATTTAGCATAAATAAACAAGTGGTGAAGAAAATGGTAGTCATCTCACCCTCTCCCTCTGTGGTGTCATTTTCTCCAGACGTAGCTCTACCTCCACCTCCTTATTTATTTAACCGCGCGCAAAAGGGGGTCCGGACGGCCTATTACTCGCCGATTATCTACTTGACTCATAGCATCATAGATGGCACCACGGGGGAAGCAGAATGTATTTTTTTTTTTTTTTTGACCACTAGTCCACATTGGCTAGGGGGAAAATATATGCTTATGGCTCTTCTGAATAAGCCTCACATATCATACTGTTAGAGCCTCACTGCTGTGTTTTTCATTTCTACTGCCGCGTTCCCAAAGCCAGATGCAGATGGGAGAGAGTTGCCATTATTGCCTCCTTTTTTTCCTTCCTCACTTCTCTCTGTTAACTCCCTCTGACTTCACCCCTTCTCTCCATGCCTCCCCCATTGGTAAACTTTTCCACCTAGCTTTGTTCTGCTGTTGCAACGTTCAGCAAGTGGTTTAATGTGACTGTTTCCTTAGTTAGTTAGTCAGGAACATGCAAACAGAACTGAATTGAATTGTTAGATTTTCTTTAAATTTTGTTAGATTTTTCTGGGGGTTTTTTTTGTTGCTGAATAATATTGGGCCATGCAATATACAATAAACCAGCCAGAAATGGAATTAAAAGGCTTTCAAGGATGAACAGCAATGAAAGCTTTATACAGCCTTTTTATTTCCTCATAAAATAAGCTGTTTCATTTCATATTCGTCACTGCAGAGTATTTGAAAAGCCATTGTCCTGTCCATTATTATGCTTGGGAAATACACCAGAAATTTCTGTCTGAGCTTGTCATACTTAATTATTGCTTTAATGATTTGTGATTATCTCTGCCTACACTAGATGTGGCGAATTCACCTGCCTCTGAACGTGCTTGTAATAAAATGGACTAGAGGCTCTACAGTAATACATTAAAATGTTTCCGTCTCTGTGGCTGCAGGAGTACCAGTCGTGCAACACCCTGCCTTGCCCCGACCTGAAGAAGACAACGCCGTGGACGCCATGGACGCCCGTCAACATCTCCGACAACGGCGGCCACTACGAGCAGCGTTTCCGTTACACTTGCAAAGCTCGTATCCCAGACCCCAGTCTGCTAGAAGTTGGAAGACAGAGGATCGAGATGCGTTACTGCTCCAGCGACGGATCCACCGGTTGCTCCACGGATGGTGAGTGTTTAGTGGAAGAGACAGATGGTCACTTTCCAGATATGACAGCCTCTTGATTTTTCTGTTATCTCACTCCAACTGGCTCTCTCGGTCTCTGCAGGCTAGTTATTGGCCCCTTTGCCTCGAGCCAATTCTTTCTTGCTGCGTGTCTGTTGTTCATTAGATCTTTTCTCTTTGCCTTCCAAAACTTTCCCTTTCACTGTCCTGCAAAAGTTAAAGTACTGCTCTTTTTATCAGCTCTTGTGCTTATGGTACCACCCTCTTCCACTTTATCAGTGTATTAAAACATCAGATGCGTCAAATGAACAAAACCTAACTGTTAATGACTAATTTTAGCTCCTCAGTTGGTGTCTTTCACACTCACACACAGACAGATGTGCACATAAAGTTGGGAAGTTTTGCAAAGAAGCAAAAGTCAGTCTCAGTCAGCCACACCCAGGGGGAATTCAACATTGTAAACATCTGCAACAGACAAGCTGCTAATTGACAAGATGTTTATGTTGTCAAGTGGAAGGATCCGTATTAGAGGGGAGACAGGCGTGGTGGCACCACACCACAACAAACGGGCTTCACATACGGACACGTCATTTCATGTTTATACGTGGTGGGGCTCGCCTCCACAGAGGGAAGAGCCTCTTAAAGAGTTAGCGCCTGGCTAATCTGCGGTGGCTTCCCCATCACTTTGTTTTCAGGGTGGTCTGTCACTATACCACTCGGAGGACTCATCCCACAGTAATCACAGAGGTTAGCCTTAATGTACACTATACAAGAGAAGGCTTTTCTTTCTTATTATCTCTTGCTTCCTCCTCATTTCTGATTATTAATGTCTGTCTTTTCTTTAGCGCTGTCACTGGTACAAGTTGTTCTGACTCTTTGAAGCCAGCTTCTAAATGTTCCTGGAGGGCTTTAAATGAGCACTGGCAGACAGGGAGAAAACCTGACTGCAGACTCAAAGCTTTAAGAGAGTGACAGCCGCACATCGAAGACACAAGCGAACAAAGAGTTGAGCTTTAATAGTTCTGTCTTGTTTCTGATTAGCAAGTGGAAGTAGCAGACACAATGTGTTTCATTAGAGGTTGTCACCAGAAGCCTGACATCAGATTAGCCTCGGTGTTAATTACACCAATTGAAAAGCAAAGGCTGGGGTGTCAGCAGTCACTTTTGGCAACATGTGTGTGGTGTGGGATGCAAGCAGCCTATAGGCTTCAGCAGACAGATGGTGAGAACGAGTAGCACAGCACAAGCTTCCGATCCATTCAGTAACCACTGGGTGTTGTTTTGTCAAATTCTGCTATCGCACGGAATGAGAAGCCTAAGTTTATTGAGGTGCAAATGATGAACCAGGCAACAGTGCTCCAGGTTACATTTAGACCGTTTTTTGGACGTTATAATTTGCCTGTTAATAGAGACAGACTTCATTATACACCCAAAGATTATCAGCAGCAGCAATTTGTCATGATGGTATTGTACTTTATATCCTCCTCATATTGGCATTTTAACTAGTTCAGTAAATTAACATCACTGCAGGCAGTGCTTCTGATCCACACTCTCTCTCAAAGCGGTGAGTAGCCTTCTAAATGAAAAAGAACGATTTTGTATGAAATCAAAAATACATTCCTCTATTCACTTTTTGTAAATGTTCAGTGGCACTAATTTCTTTTTATTACATCAAAACTTGTTTACTCAAAGATGTGTGTTTTTTTTTTCTTTTTCTTTTCATCAGATGCTCAATATTGTATATGAAACGATTTCTTCATTCTTGGGAAAAAAATAAAAGGAAAGTAGCTGTAGTGAACAGTTTGAATGAAAGTGAAGATCTACACCTACTGAGGTTGACGAGGCCTCTGAGTGTGACTCTTCTGGTCTCAGGTTGATTGTTCGTCTCCAGACTTCAATATGATTCATTTCTCGAGGGAGTTATAAGTCATAACTGTCAAAAAAAAGAGGATTGACTCCTCTGATCCACTTTTTCATTTCAATCATTATCAAAGTTGCCATCCATCAGAAAAGCACTGGCAGGTATTTATGTGTGTGTGTGTAGCGGCATGTTGACATGCATGTTTGCCAGTTTTTGTCGGTGACTCGATGTGTGTGTGTGTGAGTGCATATGGGTGTCTTAAAGTGCTTTTTTTCCAATATGACCTCCTCCCACTGTCCACCTCTTATCGAATTCTCTCCATTTGAATCCTACACCCTAAAGAGAGACATTAACTTATCTTAAAGGAAGAAACACAACATAATTACCCACACAGTGTTTGTGTGAGTGAACTGAGACAAAGGACGCTGAGAGCAACAAAAAGAACGATGTGTCACCCAATAAAGATTTACTGTTTGCAACAGGTGGCTTCATATTGATCAGTCTCATGAATAAACTGGGCTTTTCAAGTGAGACTCAGTTATTCATGAGATCCAGAGAAGTCTCATCCTCAGCTAGAAACTAACCAGTTGGATGTAGTCATAGCTAACGGCGGCTAACAGGAAACTTAACACACACGCACACACAAAAGACAGCTTTATGACTCATGATATTATGTTTTCGCCTTGTCTGTCCCATCAGTATCTTTTTCCGTCTCACTGTCCCACTGATGTCACTTCCCAGCTACTCAATAAAAAGCCTGCCCTGCCATCTTGTCTGAGATCGTCTTCGTCTCCTGCAGCTCGCGCTGAATGTCAAAATGTTTGCGGCTTGCTTGAGCATCAGAGTTATCAGATATACCTGACATTTGATGATTTGGATTGTATTCAGAGACGCAGCGTATGTTATTGACACACACACATGGACGTCTTGTCTGTGACACACAGATATGGAGAATTAATCCTCCATCCGTAGAGAGAATAAATAGATGCTTGAGATATGCAACTGCGACTTTCCTGACCTCTTCCCGGCATCTCTCCTCCTTTGTGTCAGCATCTCTCATATTAAGATCTCTATCTTTCTTTATTATGAGAGATAAATTACGACTATATGATGTAACCAAGCATTTACAACGAGCTTTTATATAACATACTGACTGGTTTCGTTTCAGTGATCATGGCTTAATGATAGTGATGAGTTAATTACTTAAGATCTGTGGTGATTTAAAGACCTCTCTTGTCATGTACGCCCAGTGATTAGTCTTGTAGCTGTTGTAGCCATTGTTCCATTTTATCATAATTCACATGCCTGAATGAAAAACCAAACATTTGATCATTTGCATAATTGCCTTTACAGCCATGTACTTGAAGCAAAATTATTAATAATTTATTGAACGTGTCTTGTCTTTTTCTACCCATTACGACTCCGCCTCACCCAGTCATATGGTTTGTCTTCATCTTCTGATATTTATCATTAATAAGATAAATATTACAAGCTGGTTTGCACAAGGTGATTTTGTGTTTGCATATTGTCCATCTGTCATTGTTTTTAACACCAACTAAAAATTAATTACACTTTGTGTCTTTGTGTCAATTATGTGTCTTGAGAAGGCAACAGAAGCTCAATCAAAATGATCTCATGAGAAACCGGTTGTGAAATCAATTTATAATCATTAAGTCTGGTCTTTTAATTGACCACACAGTAGTTGCAATGGTTGTAAAGAGCAAAGCCTCATTAATATTTCACTAATATAGTGTAACCTAAGTACAATAAGTGCACATCTTTCATGTTGTAGGTAGTTATGTTATTATCATGTACAAGAGACTTCTGTTCACCAACTTTAGCCTTGAGGGCAGCACCTCCCCAAAGGCAACACGAGTACCCTGATAAAGCTGCACCGAGCCAAGGAGAAGCTCTGCCTAGAGGATAAACACGGGCAACAAATGACTCGTATCTTCATGTTCCATTCTGGATTCCACAAGCTCAAATATTCATACCAATATGAAGCGAACAAATGAAAACCATCTGACAATGATTAGACTGATAGCTACTAAGAGCTCGGGGGAGAAGCTCCTCCAGAAAGGGGACAATAACTGAAACATAACGTTAGATAACAACATTGCATTTATCATCACCGCAGGGAGTTGTGTAGATCCTGAAAGTTGACGTAATGTAACATAAAGAATACTTCAACGTAATTAATAAAAACACAGTGTCACCACAATGTATTTAAAGCATTAAAAGTGAAAGTAGTAGTAGCTGGTTGAGTTGTTAGTTGAGTTAGTTATAAGTATTTTATATACAGCTGCATTGTGGTCTACAGCAGTAGAGTTAGTTCCCCCTGTGTGTAAAAAATGTAAAGCTGTCAGATTAATATAGAGGAGTCAGAAGGTACAGAATACTTTGTTATATTTCAAATGACCTCAAATTACCTTTAAACAATTTATATGGTCCACTAGGGGCTGATGGTTTGATCTGTCAAACCCATAATATCGCACCCAGACAACACCACAGTACTGCAGAGCTATGACTGGAAAGACATTGTTTCTGGGTATTGGTTTTAGGAAGCGTCAATTATTAACATTGTGCTGTAGCCTGAATATAGATGATTTCATTCTACTGCCAGGCTTCAAACCAGCCACCTGTCTATCATTAGTCAGCCTCCAACAAAAAACTTGTGTTATCGGTGCTGCTGTGGACCAGCCCACTGCACCAATAGACCATTTCAGTGATATTTTCTACAAAGCCACATATCAGTGAAACAGATCTGCTGCCTTATTTGATCAATATTTCAACATAATGTGAAGGAGTTAATAGTTTGGCTGTGATTTTTACGAAGCAGCAGTAGTAATACTGATCTTAAAAATGTTTTGAGGCATGAATTGGGCATTCATTCTATTTTTTATTTATTTATTTATTTTTGCGTCTCAAACAGACAGAAGACATCAAATAGGAAAGAAAGCACACTGCAGAGATGAAAGACATTTCTGTAGAAGGCTGCGAGTTTGTAATTTTACTGGCTTGTGTCGCTGAATGATGGCTTCATTTTTATTTTTTTTTCATGGTGGGGAAAACGGTGGCGTGTCAGCAGCCTGATGTGTTTCACTTCAGCTGATCTGGTATCAGGGCCAGAGACTTCTCACGGGCTGCAGATTAGTTTCCTCAGCACGGATGTCACGAGCAGACACTGAGTAGTCACAGCACAGAGCTGAGGGATGCCTCTGACGGATGACAGCCATTCCAATATCCTTATTGTTTTTTCTGTTATACTGCTTCTCTCTCTCTCTCTCTCCCCACAGTCAGCACTCTGTTCTCCAGAAAGTATCAGAACTAGTTGAGCTAACAAGCAGACACTTTTTAACTCATATGACCCCTGTTTTGTGCAAAAAACGGTTACAAATACAATAAATGTATATGCAAAATCAGGTAACCGTAATAAAATCAATGTCCATGAAGAAGAAGATAAGAAGAAGGGATATGATTCCCTCTCGAGTCTAAATGCTGATAAATGCAGAGTAAATCCAGCAGGTGGAAAATGAAGGCTCTCACCCAAAAAATCTTCAACAGTTCAACGGTGATGAGGAAAAGACACATTCACAGACTGACAGCGATAAAAGTCAAATCTTTATAAATAACAGGCACATTTTACATGCAATTTTCTGGCATAATATATTTTTATGTAATTATATACATAAAAAAATAAATACAGAAAATCAGGGTTGACTGTCTGATAGAATAGTTGCTGTTATCTAAGTTGCTGATGACAATATATGTATGTATGTATGTAATATATATGCCTGTATCTGCCTGTTATGTCTCTGTTAAGTACAAAGCCTGTGTCCTCTCCCAGATTACCATCAGACAGAGTTCAAAACCCTGCTGCAATTATTCCCCGACACCAGATTTGTAGAGTAGCAGCAGACTGTCAATGACACAGCTACCTGTTTCACCTCTGGCCCCGGTGTAGCACTCACACAGCGGCACAAATTCTGGTGACACAGTCAGCAGATTAGCAGGCGAGCATCGGCGATGGAGAAAAAAAAAAAATAACGTAAGCTGACAGAATAAATCCACTTTGTTGGCACAGAGCCGATTCCTGCTCACCATATGTGCATGAAATCATGGCTCTGAGCTCTGAAGAGCGCTGTAACAGGAGGTTCTGATGATGTGTCCTAATCAGGCGTCAAACATTCAGATTAACGACGGCAGAGGAAAGTTTCAGGTGTCACACGTTCTGACTTGGTGATGAGCTCGTCTGCGCTTGTCTTTGTCTCTGACATTGGTTCACTTTCCGCTTTGTTGCTTTCTCTTGACCAATCAGACTTGAAGCTGCCTCCGAGTAGAAAGCTGGATGTGGTACTTCCAATTACCAGAGAGAAGGAAAGGGTCGTTTCTTTGATGGAAGCAAGTTTCCTTAGGTAGAAAAAAAAATCAATCCTGTTTGTACTGTTTGTTGGCAATTTCAGGTTGTTGGAGTTGGCTCATTCTCTAAAAAGCACCTACAATTACGACAAACATGCACTTGAAGCCAACCACTACAGCCAACGCTACCAGCTGGGTTTCTATTTTGTTACCTGTGATTGTACTGGCAAGAGGAACAAATAGGAGAGAAATTGGTCTTGAATTTCCTCTCTTGAGATTTGCTTTTTCTGCTGGGTTCACTTAAACAAAATCCAAAAAAAACTGGTCACGAGAGCCTATAAACGAAAGTACCAAGGTCAAGATCAACTTCAACTAGTTCACGCTGCGAAATTCAGTACTTGAAACGTTTATCTGGGTTAATACATTTTTTAAAGCACCGACACTTTGCAAATTTAAACAGATTAATGTCAACCAGCATGTAATTTACTTTGTTCCTAAATATTTTCAAAAGCGCACAGACCAGCTGCTACTTTCAGTTCATTTTCACCACAGAGTGGAAATCAAGTTGCAGAGACATGAAACCTGCACATGAAAAGCAATCCATCACCATAAACATTTTAGTTGCTCTAATTTTCTTGTCAAAACTGTGTTATTGTTGCAGTTTGGAGCAGCAGGGTCCATTTACACACACTCTCTCTCTCTGTCTCTGTCTCTCTCCCCGATGGTGCATTCATGGGCCGATTTTTTTTAAGAGGGTTAAAAAAAAAGTATCATACAGTCATAAGTCGTGTTGTCAAAAATCCCACTCAAGGACAAACGATCGAGTAATGAGATGGTGAAAAGTTAGTCTGTCTGTTGCTTTTTAAAGGTTGCTGACTGAATGTTGTGATGGAAACGGTGTGTGAAATTTTAAGGTTTTAAAAATTAGCGGCATTGAAATGTAACTGTACAGTAGAGTTTAACCTACAAGGGGTTACTTTTATCATTTAATTAGGAAAAATGGCTCCTGAGTGAAGAGCATTTATCACTTTTTTCTTAAAGTATCAGAATTTAAAAAATATGTTATTGATCCCCGGGGGCAGAAGTGGGTATTGGGAAAGCAATTTGTTACACTGCTTGTTATATTACTTTTATATTACCTCACGCCGTCACCTAAGATGCAGTGTCATGTAATGTAAGTTATGTAATATTAAACCTTATTTCCGCATATCAATATGCTGTATACATACACTATTATCACTAATCACACACTTATCATTTAGTAAACTGTTAAACACAAAACAGAGAGCAAAGTTGATGAAAACCAAAGAGCATTTAACATTGATCAATGTGGTGCTGACAAAAGACTGTAACTGCCTTAAAGTAAAACCAGCAAGTGTGTATGGAAGGTGACATGATATGACATGAGCAGTAACATGTTACATTATTGTAACATGTTACATTGTTGTATCAAAATGTGATTACAGTAAAGCCTCACAGTAGCAGTTGGTTAAATATTATGCTTTCGGTACTTGTGATTCTTCTTGAAAGACAAATATTACAGACAGACAGCAAATAAACCCCTGTCAGTACAGTAAATCTCCCCGTAATTAAACCTGTAAGTTTCAGCAGAGAAACACCACAGTATGAAAGCAAAACTTGGGTCTTTAATCCTCCTTTTTAAAACTCACAAGCTCGCAAGTGAATAGAATAACTCTTGAGTAACCTCTGGCGCTTAAGATGTACAGAATATCCTCATTCTTGACTGTGTGGTGCGCGTGTGTGAGTGTTTCTGTACGTGCTCATGCACTGATCCCTCATACTGCTCTTCTGGGGTTCATGGAGGGTTTTTAATTGCAGCCTTACAAACCTTCAGTCAGCTCTTCCAGTGAACTTTCCTCTAGAGGGTGTCTGGGTCGATCGTCGCTCTGGCAGACCTCAGGAAAGCTTGGGGGAATACTTTTGTGCCACTGCGAGCGACCAGAGTCCCTCATTTAGTTGTTTTAGAAGACCCACACGACGCACAGCGTGCAGAAAGGCCCATACATTTTTTTTTTTTTTTTTAATATAGATACAAATACAGAGAGCGTACAAAAGCTTGCACGTTCAAAGGTAGCTGTGCCTCCACAGGGAGACGAGTAAAAGAGAGGGAGAGGAGGGAGGAAGAGTAATGGGGAGTAAATGTGCAGTTGAGAATCTAGGACAGGCTGGCAGAAACACTTCTCCACTCCTTTTTTTTTTGTTTTGTTTTGTTTTGTTTTTTTCTCTCAGTGTGGGCCGGCGTTACTCTTGTGTCGATAACACTTTGGTCACACATGACGGTGCATCTCTCTTCGCTGCTGAAGGCTAGTCATTTCTCCACCTCCCTGTCTCTCATGTCTGTATATCTCAAAGTCACCTCGTCTCCCATCTCTGCTTCTCTCTTTGCATCTGTGTGTGTGTGTGTGTGTGTGTGTGTGTGTGTGTGTATGTGTGTGTGTGTGTCTCCCTTTCTTGTTTCTTCTCCTCTCACTTCTATCGCTGTTTGAGTGCCTTTACAGTCGCCTATGCAGTACATTAAATTGCACGTCTGTGTCGTCTCACAGAGTCCTGCACACACTCCCTCCCTCTTTCTCTCTCTCTCTCTCTCACACACACACACACACACACACACACAAACTTCACAAGTTTGTTTACAGTGCGTTTTGCCTTTGAGTAGGGTGTTAGTGTGTGCGAGCAGGAGGGTGAAGATAACTTTTTTTCACGTCCTAGTTTCTTTGCACCGGGGACTGTTGACGTCCCTCTTAGTTGTGACTCAGCCCTGCTCATCAGGAGAGTGAGGATTAATCTTCGCCAGCTGCATGTGGTTCTCATGCGGATCGATGGATCCAGTCGCTACCTATTTGAGAGGGAGGGTACCAGACTGTTTGTTTCAGTGATGGGAAAGCAGCCTCTGTGAGGAGGAATTAACAAAACACACAGTGTATTGGAGGAGTCTCTGGCCAAAGTTTGTGCAAGCAAAGTGAATTAATTGCTGTGTGTGCTGTGAGATCTAGCATCATTATGTGTAGATGTTTGCGTCTGAACATATGTGCATTATTCTTGTACCGTTGTGCATTTGTTAACATGTAAGAGAAGCATGATTTTTGAGAATACTGCATTGGCTTCAGTCCAGTCTCATGGGCTACACAGGGCTTGATAAAAAGTAGGGGTCACAGTGGCAGGCAGTGCCATCCGTGCCACTACCTCCTCAGAATCGATAAAAAGCACAGGTCCTCGATGGGCTTGTCAGCGCTCACGCCAGCTTGATGCCGGGGTGAGTCGGCCTGTGCACCTCCAAGGTCGGCCGTAGGTAAGAACAGGTCGAGGATTTGCGCTAGGTAAACACACTGTCCTCTCCCTGAGAATACAAAGCAGCCGTGCTGCAATAACTGTCAGTGAAAAGAGCGTGCTGACAAAACCACGAGGCCAGGTTGGAGGACAGAGAGAGAGAGGGTGAGAGGAAGGGAGGGAGACAAAAAAGCAAGAGAAGGTTAATGCGAGAGACGGAGGAAGAGGAAGTGAAGTATAGAAAGAGGCAGTGAGCAAAATAGCAGAGATAGTGATAATAGAAAAAGATAAATTATGAGATAAAAAGGAAAATCAGACAAAAGAAGAAGGTTACCAGTTACATGGTTGAACGCTCAAGACTCCAGATGTGGCTCTGCTGTGTTTTTCAACAACACAACACAAAAATACAACACAAAAACCACCCCAGAGTGAAGCAAAACAGAAACAGCATTGACATAAAATGAAAACTTCTATTATTATCTGATGAGGTAGATAATAACCCAAATTGCTGAATGAGTGAATCATCAGAGAAGTGATTGGACAGTGTCTGTAATTTCATTGGAGGTGATTATTATTCTCTCACATAGATGGCTGCACTCTTTTCATTCAGAAAAGGCAAGACACTTTCCTTCTTCTTCTCTTTCAACTCTTTATCTCACCGCAAGGAGCATTTTCACGCCGCTGATTAATGTGCACCGTAATTAGACTTTAATAGAAATTACTGTTTCATATTTCATTAGACTCCTCTATTCCACTCCTTCCAGACGAGAGTACACAGATTAGTCAACTGATGGTGTTTGATAAATGTTTGTTTGCTGAAAGGACCACAGAGCTATCTATCTACCCATCTATCTGTCTATCTGTCTATCCATCCGTCTATATTTATATAAATGTAGTCTAAATCTGTCTTGTCTGTTCTTTCAGGCGAGGTGCTTCGTCTCGGTAGGATATCAGGTCACACTGTAAATGGCGGCTGGTCATCCTGGAGTTCCTGGTCTCAGTGCAGCCGAGACTGTAGCCGGGGCATTCGCAGCCGCAAGAGAACATGCAGCAACCCAGAGCCCAGGTACGGAGGTCAGACCTGCCTGGGCCCAGCGCAGGAGTATCAGGAATGTAACATCACCCCTTGTCCAGGTAAGAAATGCAGCTGCACACATATTTACTGACCTGGATCCAACTGCTCAACCAGCTTTCTTTTTCACTCATACAGATAAATACACAGACTCTCCAAATCATACTCTACCTACACTTGTTTCACCTTGATTAATGCATAAAGAATCACAGTGAAAGATAACTTACCAAATCTTCAAGAATCACAAAAGAAATCAGTTGCAGATAAGAGGTGTGACAGAGACCTCAATTTACACCAGGAATCAAAGAGAAAATCCCTGTGGCGCTGCAGTATGTAATTACATTGCTGGGTAATTATGCTGCCAGCTATGGGAGGCCCTATTCTGTTGTGAAAAGCCCTGAGACAATGCATTTTCAACACTTCTCTAGTGGAAGACGGCAAAAGGAAGCTTTCTAATTAAAAGAATACTCTCTCTGACAGGAGAAGTAAGCTGTCTAAATGGAAATCCAGTGCTTAGTTTGGCATGAAGTGCATCTGGTATCCAGCACAGACACCAAGCAAACGAGCAGGATGTTGTCTCAGATGATTATTAATCAAGCCCCGTGGAGAACGGGGCTGAGATATCGCCTCTAAAAGGCCTAGATCCACGTGTCGTCATCAGAGTCCGTGATCTGTCTTCATAAATAGTGTCATCCTGTAAGCAAGTGAAAGAGACAAGAGAGTGAATGGCTATCAATACTATTTTTACAGCCTGTTAATTCATTCAGCATAAGCGCACGCCATCTCGCACGGCAGCAGCTTGAGCGTGCGCCACTAATAGGGTAAGCTGTTATCAGCTGTGAGCTCAGACAAAGACTGGATGGATCTGAGAGCATCAGATTTGCTTTACCCGAGGCGTCTCTACCTGCGCAATTACCACAAAAACCTCCTTTTAGTGAAATAGCAAGTGCAATGCACTTTGATTTTTCTGCATCACATCACTATGCTAATACATGTAGTACACCCATTGTGGGATGTTGACTGTATGCCACAGCTCCAGTATGTTGATGAACAACTCTGCACTTCTGTCCCCCAAAGGAAGCGACTTAACCCCGCCTGAGTAGCAGTGAATACAAATATGGTGTTCGATGAGTACCCCACTGAAAGACAGATATTACTTTGAATGATGCAGACAGTGCCCGCAGACCAATCATAGGCAAATCCTCCGATGGCTAATCCAGAGGTTTTTAAATGCGACGGTGTGTTGTGAACAAGAGAGGGAGAGAAAACAGGTTACGGCTGCCATCCGTCTGGTTCGGAAACAAATGAATCAGTGTTTTTCTTGCGTCTGTGCCGCAGATGAGACGATCCGTCATCGAGGGCTAGATATTGACTTACGTGTCACTTCGTGATAGAGAAATTACACTGAAATGACAAAAAGCATCGGCAACTTCAATTACCTGCACAGCGCTGCCAGCCATCCTCGGGTCTTTAAAAGCAATTCTCAAGTGGTTCTGAAAAGGAATTTCTCTCTGCCACAATGAAGTGAAGTTTTATCCACATGATTGGTGCAGGATATTTACTTACTGTTGTGATTCATTGACAAAGATTGCCCCCAATTTTTTTTGTTACTTTCACTTCCATGTTTTTTTTATTATTTCTTTGGCATGGTGTCTTTTGTGTTCATGAGCTGATACTTGTCATGATTTTTCATGCGTTTTAAACCATCATTTCACACAGCGTTACAGGAGAAACAAGACCTGATTGCGTTGCTTCATTTACCTTTATTAATCTGAGCAGGGATGATTGAGTTCAGGGAGGAGGGGAGGAAGAGTGTCAGGTAGTTTTCTCTAGACGAAGCAAACTTCCTTTCACTTTGTTTTACCCACGTACACCCAGGCACACGGACCCAAATTGCCTCATATTTCTGTGTCACGCATCACTATATGAAATGGTTTGGAACAATTTCCAATCATTTGACATTCACGAGAAATTGTCTTTTTTTTTTTTTTTAAATGACCTGGATCCTGGAAAAAAGTAGAAACAAGAACCTGTGAAATTCAGTCTCCTGCTGTTTCACATCCATTATAGAAGAACAGAACAGTTTAGCCTGATATAATCGTGTTTTTTTTTATTTTAGCATTAGTATCAACAATTTAACAATGTTAATGTTGCTTTGTTTGTGGTTTTTTTAGTGGATGGCAGCTGGTCGTGCTGGTCTTCATGGTCTAAGTGCTCTGTGACGTGTGGTGGGGGACATTACATGAGGACGCGAACCTGCAGCAACCCCCCGCCGGCTTACGGAGGAGACATCTGCCTCGGCCTGCACACTGAAGAAGCACTGTGCAACACACAGTCCTGTCCAGGTACACACATACACACACACTTACACACACTTCAGTGATGAGCAGCTTAGGGCCCTGACTTGGCCACCAATCCATCACAGGTTCATTGCTTATTTTCTTTAGTCTCTCTCTGCCCCTCCGGAGGACATTCATGCATGACTAATATGCAGCTAAGGGCACACACACACACACATTCAGTGAATGTCCACACACTGGACAGGCTGTGAGATATACTGTCACTGCTTTTTTTTTTTTTTTTTTTTTTAGAGAGCTGGTCCAGCTGGTCGGAGTGGTCCCACTGTGACTCCAACGGAGCCCAGCTGCGCGTGCGTCACTGTGATGTCCTGTTTCCCACTGGAAACCAATGTGCGGGAAACAGCAGCGAAACCAGGCCTTGTTCTCCCGACTCCAATTTTATACCAGGTGATCACACGAAACACTTTCACAGTCACCTATGTGAACACACACACACAGACACTAATATCTTGCGCAGTCATGCATAACTCCACTACCATATGCCCACAGCGGTAATTTGGTTCAATTCCAAGAATCCTGTAATAATGAAACACGCTATTGATCCCTGGGAGAGACTGGTCACAGGTCAGAGGTCAGGTTCAGCGACAGGGCAGCACTTTTCAGAGGGTCAGTATTAGTATGTTGCTCATGCGCTCCTGTGTGCAGCAAGTGATTACACGGGGGCATGAACCCAGTTGCTGCACTTAAGGGTAGTCTCCCTACTTATTTCAGCTCTCCTGCTGTTTTGTTAGTTTCATTATGAGTCTCAGAGTCATGTCAGGATATGCAAAACAACACTTACACCAGCAGTTTTACTTTTTTTCCTAAATATTAGAGGAAGAAGTTTTTTTCTTTTATATTCTGTTTTTTGCCCCTGGTCATTCAATCATTATGTTTTCTGGCATTTATGTTCCAGTTATGATTTCCCCTGAAACTTTATTCCTAATGAGATTAATTGCAATGATAAATAGACAGTGTGTAAGAGATTTTTTTCTGTTCATTGTTAACAGTGCAAATGCAAAAAGCACATTCATAAATATCAGCAGGCTTCTCATTTCCAGCCAGTAACCTTTTGATTTTTGCTTGCTGGAACAACTGTGGTAGCAGAGCTGTAGCTATAGAGCTAATTAAGCTACATTAGCTCTGCCCTCAGATGCCTTTTTAAAACCAAAACATTGTAGAGGTGTTTTTAATATGCCCGTATGGATACATACATGCTAAAAGACAGAGACTAAAGTTGCTTGTCGCAGGCAAAAGCTCATCTAAAGCTAAACAAAGAAGCATAGAGCTTGTTGTTCCTAGAATTTTGACTATGATAAGAAGAAATTAAAGGTCAGACTGTTTTGTGTTTGGGAAACGTAATGTTCCCTCTTGTTGCTAGAGTTTTAAACTTCCTAAAATATAATTAACAGAGCTGCTAATGCTAGTCTGTACCCTACGTTTCTGCTCATGTGTATTTGTTTTGGGGATAAAACAAAATTGATACCAAAACACACCACTTTTGTATGTAGCACGTTTAGCATGGTTGCTAAGATGCAACATTTTCCATTGGAGGGTGGGATTGGAAGAGGCAAAACACACCCAAGAGCAGTGATGTGTGGAAATCCTTTAACAGAGCGCGTTTGTACAGTATTCACTGAAAAAGAGAAAAGATAAATTATGAGATAGAACAAACATATGATTGAAACAAATTTGTAACCTTTCTGTATTAATTATCTGGGATTATAAGAGGCATGAAAACCCTTCACAGGTCTTTAAGGATTTACCCATTTGCCTTTATACCTTATCATCTATCCACTTTAATGGGAAAGGTAGTCCATTAAGGTTCATTAGCAACGTCTTGTACTTCATTTCCTGTAATGAGAGCTGATACTTTTCATAAACCTCTCCAGGTGCCACAGCCGCGATTAGCCCATGGAGTTTTTACGATGATCTTATTCACATTGAGCGCAGTTTCCATCTCCACACTCACCTTCAAGGATACAATTTGTCATGGTAACCTGAGGGTGTATGGTTTTTTTGGCCCTAATTCTGCTGCCTTTTGCTGTTTCTTCTCCCTTTGTCAGAAGTCTCAATTGCACGCTCCAGTCAGGAGGAGAGGCGCTGTGGAGGTAATTTGTGTGTGTGTGTGTGTGTGAGAGAGAGAGAGAGAGATGGGAGTGGTGTCCTGGCACTGCACATGTACAATATCTTGGGCAATAAGAGAGCTTTCCAATACTAAAACACATTAAAGAAAAATGGTGACCTGATGACTCGGTCATATCTGGAGGAAGTCTGTGATTTAGTGTCTGAGATTTATCAATTTTTAAAAATTGTTTCGCTCCTCTCATGCCATAAATACCAGCTGTCTTTTCAAAATAATGCTATCTGATGAAACGCAGTGTGACTGTGCATATTTTGGCTTTTTGTAAACTTGACTAAGTCCTGGAAAACTTGGTGAACAACCAAAACTGTAACCTAAGCAATTACAGTTTGAGCAAATCAATAAAGTGACTATATAAAGTGTAATAAAGAGCCCCCCCACCCCACCCCCGCTGCCCAGCTGCAGCGGTCCTGACATAAGAATGCCCTGAGTTGATAAAAATGCACATGAACTCGTCTACACCGAGTCACTTCCACTGGCTGGTACACTGCACTCAAAGCAATAAGTTACATAAAGAGAAGTGAGGCTTTAGGGACCTTTAGTGCGCTGAGTGTTTTGCCTCTGACACAGGCTACAGAGTGCTCTTACGATCATTATTTAGTTTGTTGGGCGCCGTGCTCAGTCTGCAAAGAGCTGTGCAGCGTGAACACACTGCTCATGGCAATAACACCCCAAATATCACTCTGTGCTCAGCATGTCTTTAACAAAAGAACAGTGCAATTCTTACAGAACTGTAATTAATACTATAAATAAGCTTGTATCTGACCACACTACAGTCATAGCTTTTGCTTAAGTCTTTACTTTTAATTTAACCTGAAGGTTAGAGTCATAAATAAAACATTATCCGTGTTGGATGAACAGGATATCCGTTGTTTTTGTTTGACTACAGAAGAAAAGAGGTTTGATGTGAATGCAGAAAGATGATAAATGAACTGGATTATTGCTGTTTATATGAAAGCAGAAAACATGTTATTAAAGTAATTACAGCCAACGTGATACAGATTCAAACCAGGCATATGTTTTCTATCACACTGGCTTTGGATTAAATACAAATTTTGATCAGAGGAAGGGGAAGAGAGAGAGAGAGAATAAGATGCAAATAAGAACAAGACTGAAAGAAGAGGAGAGTTTTTTTTTTTTTTTTTATTGCAGAACACTCTGTCAATTACCATATGAATTGCAGCTTCAATTACCACTTCCTCTTGTGTGAATTGACTGAGAATTACCCCCAGACTCCCGTCTCATCCTATCTTCTCACTCCAGATTTCAACCTCTTCCACATGATCGCCGTGGGGCTGAGCAGCTCAATCCTCGGATGTCTGGTTACTCTGCTGGTCTACTCCTACTGTCAGCGTTACCAGCAGCAGTCGCATGACGCCACCGTCATCCATCCCATCTCAGCCGCGCCGCTCAACACCAGCATCACCAACCACATCAACAAACTGGACAAATATGACTCTGTGGAAGCTATCAAGGTGTGTGCAGGGGAGGGGGGAGGGAGGGGGAGGTGATAAAGGTTCACCTTGGGTCATGTCTGAGAGATGTGCGGATGTGTCGAGGCAAAGCAGCAGTTTGTAACATTTCCTTGCTTTTTGACTTAATCAGTCGATGTCACACTCCTACTCTAAGTCAGTGACTGACGGTTTGCCTCTTCCTCCAGTGTCAGTTGTGATTAAATACACTTCTTACTGCATGACTCTCACTGTCACACCACATCCTGTCGTGCGCTGACACTCTCTAGTCCTGTGACAGATAAGCAGCTGTGCGTACATCCTCTCTCCTTGTGCTCTGCTGTGTGTTTCAGTGTGTGACTTTGTTCTCTGTCAGTGGTCATACACTGCTTTCTCATAACATGCTAATGCAATTTCTTATCAGCGCGTGGGTAGGTAATCAGAGAAGGGACACTGCATCTGCACATCTATCTGCTTGGATAGGGTCTCTGTGCCATTATTGCTTGCGAAAGTGCAAATAGTTGGAAACACTGGAGCTGATGACAGTGATCCAGCTACTCTGATGGTACAAACAGCCTCTTATCCACTGATACATCAGGCCTTTAGTGCCAGACTGAGCTGGTGCTTAGTGCTTGTCCACAGCTACTTCATGCTCCATCTGTGTGTTTTTTTTTTTAAATTCTTCACTTATTCCCAGGGCTCTGTATTAAAGGCTATTTCAACCACTTTAACACCATGTGCATATTTTACAATAAGAGGCTTTAGATGTAACTCATCAAGTTTAGTTTGTTTTTAAGATTAAGATTTTTAATTTTTTTTTTTTTTTTTTTACTAATTACATATGTAAGCTAGTCTGGCACTAGTTGCCCACTTATGAGCTTCGGCACCTGTTTGTCTTAATCGTGACAAGCAGCTATGTAAAGACATCAGTGTAACTCATCCTTAAGGAGCTAAAATGATGCTCAGTAAGATCCATCTTTCTTAGCTACTATTACATTTCTTCATCATGGAACAACCAGTGAGGATGATGAGAATTTCTACATGTGATGAACATTTTTAGCCTCATTTATCAGGATATTGTGTGCTTAGTGTTAAAAATGTGGACACGCAGGTGCTGGAGACTCAGAGAGCATCAGTATTAGTGTTAGCCTACAATAGCCATGCCTTGTACTCGTGCCACTGATTTTCTAGTGAAAATTTGTTAAAAATCTCAATCTGTTAATTTTCAGAAGGCTAAAGCTTTAGCTAGTCAATTAATTAGTCAATTGTTAATTTCATATGTTATTTAATTATGTTATTTGAATATGGTGCAACAGGATTGAGGTTAATGCTAACACCTTCAAACAGTCTCAACTACTGATCAGATAGCGAATCCTACTTGTGCGTTAACACGCTCTTAACTCTGTTAACACTTGATGGTTTCTGCATTTCTGCAATTTATTTTAAGACCAAGAGCCACTGTAGTTGTATGACGTACTAACTCTAGTTAGCTAGTTAGCAGTACATACAAAGTCAAGGCAAAGATGCAAATTTGCATTGGGAATAAAAATAAAGCATCAGAAATGAAGACGTCATTCATCATAGTTGTATGTGGAGACCTGGTGTTGTGCGATACAACATCTGTACTTCTTTTCAGAAGTTCTGAAAATCCGGATCTTTCACTTGATTCCAGCTGTTGGTTGTGGTTATTCTAGCACAGCTGGTTTTTCAGGAAGGAGGACTCCCATTGGCAATCAAAGGCAAATATTAGTGAAATGCAACAACTCCAAAAACACATACTTGGACAAGTAATGGAATGGCAAAAAAATCCACTTCCTGTCTGGCTACGTGATCAGAAGCTCAACGCCGATAAGCTTCCCTGACGTAGTGTAGAGTGAAATATTCACACAAGCTGAAATGTTTTCAGCTCACTGCGACGTGTCAGTACTTCTGTTCACATTCACCAGCATGAATTCATGGCTATTCACATCTTTGCCTTGACTTTTTCGTTTGCATTTGGTTTAAATATATATTTACAGTTTTGCTCAAGGGTTTCGCTGTTGTGTTGATGAACCTGAAGGTGGAGGTTGTCAGTTGTCAGTGTCATATATTTATATATATATATATATATATATATATATATATATATATATATATTGCAAAATGACTTCACAGATACGAAAGTGTTTTGTGAAATTGCCACAGAGTGAGAACAGATCCTTCGGCTCCAAGCGAACGTTTTCCAAATGTAATTTCATTGCAGTATAAAGGTGTGAGGGGTGTTCATCTGTCATGCAATTAGAGTCAGGAGCACGACGTATAATTCAGTTAGTTCAGTTGCAGATAGAGGCGGATATGAATATAGACAGTCCATGTTGAAAATACAAAGGGAGCTGCATGAGAAATGAATGCTATCTAATTTTCCAAAAGCACATTGTGCCTCCAACACTCAGTCACTGAGCCTAAATGGTTCAGGTGTTGCTGTGAATTTTCCACCATTAACGGCGCAGAACCGTAATGTGCTTCTGTTGAGTGTTGATAGGAAGCAATAATAAACATCTGATGCCCAATTCGAGACTTTTTTCATTGAAATCGTGATGTTGATGACACACTAGTTGGTAATATTATGATGCAGAAAGTAACATAGATACACTACATCTCCGTTTTTCTTTCTTTTTTTTTTTCGCCCACTGAAGTATTTCAGTAGATCAAAAATCATTTAGCTGTAGTTTCTTGTGCAGTCCATCACATTTCCAGGCTTCCTGTGAGACCATGAGAACATGGCTGTAGGGTTTGTCTGAGGATGATTCTTGCCCGTTCCTCTCCTCCTTGCAGCCAGATGTGTCGGTTCTCTTGCCCTTGGACGACCCCGCCATGCACCAGCCTCTCTCTGCTAACATGGGGGTGTCCATGCGCGGCCTGGAGATTTTCTACTAACCACTGACCTCTGACCTCTACAACATCCCGCCTCTTGACTTCCCCCCGACAACTCTTTGATCCCCCCAACCACTACTACTTCCTCTTCCCCATCGTGCTCCGCCCTTCCACCTCCTGTGGCACTTCCTGTGTGTGGCAGGTTGGAGTTTAAAGTACTCGAGTTTCTCTACTTTCTCTGCTCAGATCCCTTCATCCCTCCATCATGACCCCTCTGCACAACCCTCCATCACTCCATCCCTCCTTCCCTCCTGGCTTGTGAGAAGGCAGTGTATCCCTTTGTGCCCCCATTTGCATGTTTTTTTAGTGTTTGTCTTTTATGTTTTGCCTCATTTTGACTTGATTTGATGGTTGCTACCTCTATATCACTAATACCACTTGATAGTTTAATTTAAGGTTTTGTGGGGGGGGAGGAAGGATGGGGGGGTCCTGATAGACTGAATTGTTGTGGTGCAAATGTGCAGTTTCAACTCCTCCCTCTCCCTACTTACTGTCTAATCAAGAGATGAAAAATGGCTAAAAAAAAAAAAAAAAAAAGGAATTAACTAAAAAATTAATTTAAATATTTAAGACAGGACAGGACAAACAAAGTTGATGATACACAGCTGTTTAAAAGCAGCCGTGGGGGCCACCTGTGGAGACATAAGCGTCTCTAGGGCAGCGGGAGTGTTGATTACATCCCCTTTGTGTGCAAATCACATAACGGGAATGAAGCAAATATATGAGTTTTTTTTTTTTTTTTTGTCCGGCGCACTCATTCTCTATCAGCATCAGTCGGAAACATCCATCAGCGGCAAATGCAGCATCATCAAGTGTTCAATTACGCTGCCCCCGAGGGACCCCCCAGCACACACACACACACACACACACACACACGCACTGGATGTGAACACATCCATTTGCCAAATTGCTGATGTTGTATCAAGCACCGCATCAGAAGCTCATTCCATGTTTACCATGTCACATAGGGACAGACAATATGCCCCTGTGGCACTTCCTTATTGTTTAACAGAAAAGTGAGTCTCCTGTGATCGATTTTTATGACTTAGATTGTCCTAGAGGACCAACAGTCCGAGGGCCATAAAAACTGCTGATGCTGGGTATTAGAGATGACAGAGGTGGACATACGGACCTGCATCAAAATAATTTAGCCCTATGGTGGCCTATCATTTTTCCAGCCTGTTTGCAGCTGCTTTGACCTTGCTCTGTGAAATGTATGTTTCATCCACTAAGTGGCCTCTCATTGATTTGTGTTGCTCCTTTTTCCTTTTTTTTTTTTTATTTATTTGTTTATTTATTTATTTTTTTTAGAGGGTGGGTGGCGCTAAATGGATTTGATTTTACCTTTTTCATGTGGGCTAAATAATCACTTGATCCATGTGTCACAAACAAGTCCATGCTGACTCTTGCCCCCTTGATCCTCTCTCCCTCTCATTCTATGTTTTTTTTCTTTTTCCATCCACAGGCCTTCAACAAAAACAATCTGATCCTGGAGGAAAGAAATAAGTACTTCAACCCACAGCTTGCCGGGAAGACCTATACCAACGCATACTTCGCCGACCTCAACACCTACGATGACTATTAACCTTTGATACGGCAGTTCAAGTCCAACTCCATAGCATAGTGGGGACACCAACCCAACCCTATCATCCATTTTGTCCATTTTGACTGTATTCTTTTCTTTGTGCTTTGTATTGAGATTCGTGATACCATGCGTGGGACAGTCCCACTCTGAGACTCTCTGGCAGCTGGTACGCAGCGAAAAACACAGACACAGTGTTGCCAACAGAGGGAAATGCCCACTTTCTCTCAGGTGCCTTGGGGGTACACTTGGAAAGCAGCTCGATATTTTTTTTGGGGGGGACAAATCTCGCCTTGACTCTCTCTCGCTGAGAAACGGACAACTGGATTCCCCAAAGTGGACGAAAAAGGGAAAAAGAAAAAAAAACAAATGAAAAAATAAAAAAATATGTAAGAACTTGACTCAAAGAGACAGTGGGGAAATACGATCCCTTTTAACTTTCCTGTGACGCCTCTACAACAGACCTGTATTTCTAATGAGGGAAATAACCACAAAAAAAAAAAAAAAAAAAAAAAACTGCTTTGCATGACCTCATCTGACGTGTTTTCTCTGCCGTTCTCTTTACGTTACTGCATGACTGATCGCATTCCGGGGCTTGGGCACTCGCGAGCGGGCAGCGTCTCTCGCTGGTCTTAGGTTCAGGACTGGTTTTTGGAAGTGATAAAAACAATAGGCTGCAGTGATGCCCGGTGGCTTCTACCATTTACTGCTGCAGCAATCTTCAGATGGATCAATATCCACCCTCCAGTCCTTGAATCAGGACGTAGATATTTGAAGTCTGTGGTCAAGTTTGTCTTTTTTTTCTCTTCTTGTTTATTTCTTCAGTTACAGGCTCTTTTAAGGTCTAGCAGCTCGCAGTGATTGAACCCAGTGTAAAACCTTTTATTTTGTTGTTCTCTCAGTTTTTTTTTTTTCTTTTTAATGTTTTTTTTTTTTTCGCTTTTAAAGTTTCATATGTTTTTGTACAGGAAGTTAAGTTCAGAACTTATGTCTGTAGTTTTTTCTAAATACATTTATTCAATGTCTCGAGTGTTGAAAAAAAATCAAACATTTTCTTTTCAAAAGATAAAAAAAAAATCAATTTACGTGAATTCTGGCAAATAATCGGGAGCGTTCATATCAGCCTACATCATGTTCAGTCTTTGTCACCGTACTTTTTATATTTTTTGTAAAAAAACTGTTTTTGAATTTTGATAGTGTTCGCTACTCCCTCTGGCTTCTGAGTTAAATATGTATTTGTGAGAGCAGGATGTTAATGGCATTTACTGTACAGGTGGAGCATAGCAAACATTATTTTGTTGAACCCAACTGGAGTGCGACCCCAAACCGTATAACTATAAGATGAACTCCATTCATCAAGGTGAGATCTTTCTTTTCAGAGTGTATAACCAAATACTCGGTTATTCAATGGCTCAGTTGCAACTAACTCTTTTTACATGTTTGCTTGTGTTACTGTGCATAAATTAAAAACTGCTTCGTACACAAAACGACCTGTCAGAGTGTGTGTGTGTGTTTTCTCTGGCTCTTCTGACGGCTCGAACTGTGAGCAAAAACAGACGTTGACGTAAAACTCTTTGTCATGAGTGTGAAACGCTTCTGTCCGGTGTGGTTTGCTCTGACAACTTAGGAGATTCTGATATTCCTCAAGCGCAACGCTGCGAAACCACAGCAACATATTCTCACACCAGCACTTCATAAATCACTCAGAAGCGGAGTAAAAGAGTCCCTCTGCACATTTTTTTTTAAAGGAGTCTTCAGCAGGGCCTCACAGTGACAAATAGCGGCGGCAGCAGTGGAAGGATACCTGAAGGATACAAATCGAGTAGAGGCAGCGGGGTAAAGGTTGGAAGGGGCGCTGTCTGATGTCCAAACACTAATCTGTATGATGGGGTGTAACACCACACGCCGCGCTGTTCTCCATCAACCTTCAACCTGACGTCCCATCTGTGTGCAGAGGGTAATGGAGGGGGCGTTATTAATCACCCTGCTGTTTGGTTGGTGGTGGTAGGTGGTGGGGTATGAGGGGTGGAGGCTGATCCAGCTCTTTATCACTCCAACAGATCAATCTCTCTTTAACTTGACTTCAGAGGACAGTGGGTTTTTTTGGGAAAGAGGTGTGAGCAACTGCAACTGTATTTTCAGGCTGACACCAAATGTTGATTGTTGAATCATTACCAGTTGAGCACTTACATTATATATGTATATATTTCCTACCCACATATTCGCCTCCAGAGTCAACAGCTCTTTCTCTCTCTCATCTGCACATTCGCCTTTCTGTGAATTTGCCAGCAACATGAGCTGCACAGCTCCGACTCAAACACGTGACATTCCAGTTTGACAGCAGGGGCCGGCGACAAGAAAAGACTTTTCCCAAAGTGGCATTTAGGGACTGCTAAAGGTCAGGGGTGGTCAGGGTTTGTGCCTGTCACAGAAACAGCCTGCATGAGCGCTTTGCTTGTAACCAGTGTGCGTAAAGACATCAAAGCGTCACAAGATGTGACTCAATCTGGAGCAGGATCTGCATACAGTCACGTCACGTCGGAGGTTCATGCAGTGATATCTCAACAACTGCAGAGACGACAACAACTTTCTCTTGTTCACAGCATCAGCGTCTTAATAGATTATCACGAAATGTAGTAGCCTACATTTATTAATGTTCAAAATTTAAAGCAATCCCGTTGACCTCGGATGACCTCTGTGGTTTGTGTTAATTACTGAAAACTGTTGACATTTAGTTGAGTGCAGCCTGGCAGGACGGCTGCTAAGTCTTTGTAAATAAAATAATGTAAAAAAAAAAAAAAAAAGTTAAGATGATGTTCAAATCAATCCCAATATCTGTTCTTCTCAGATTCATTATTGCACTGTTATTGGTCCGTAACTGTTTCATCATGCTTCAGCCCAGACACTGACCTCCATTCAGACTTCAAATGTCAGCTTTTAGAACATTTTGATTTCTTTTTTTTTTTCCTAATTGAAATGAACGAAAAAGGTGTTCTAATTCTCTAAAACGTTCTCCAATTTGAAGCGTAATTATGTCAGCATACTGACTCCATTCAACTACAGCTTTCAATTTTTCAGCTGTCATTTCGATTTTTTGTTATTTTATACAGTTTTTGAATTTTGAAGCTGTTCTTCTTTTCAACATTTTACATCTCTTGTAGCTTCCACATCTCTCACTTTATGTAAACAGTTCATACATGGAACGGTAGAGACAGTTGTGTCGTTTCATGCAGCTTGATGACTTCAGCTGTAGGATTTACAGTTTCTGAAGTGTCAGTCGTTGAGAAACATGAAACGCTCTCAACTTCCCCATAGACTCCAATGTTAAACGATCTCTTCCACTTTTGACCAAATACAGGAAAGTGGCCACTTTCAAAACTGACACATATCTCTTATTTTTTTACTTTGTCTACACATATGACACATGTAGGTCTTTAGGTCAAACTCAAATTATAACTTTAGGTTATAATTTTTGAGTTAATGAGTTTTGTTTGGTGAGTTTTGTTCCATATTATCACTGCTTCTATAAACAATGAATAAGCATTTTCAGGTTTCGCCTGCGTTAAAACAGAAATAATTCTGATTGGTGGATTATCTAATTTTCTTTCCTTTTTTTTTTTTTTTTTTTTTTTTTTTTTTTGAAGCAGTTTTGCTACAAATTCATTAACACAACCCAGGCAGAAATTGCATTTTCTGTTACTAATCCATAAACATCCTATCTAAAGGTGAAAGCTCTGCCATGGCCATTTTCTGGTCACATGTTTGATTGCAATCCAAATCATGTTTGAATTTGAATATAAAATGCGTTGTAATGCATAAATAGCTTTTTTTTTTTTTTTTTTCAAATCTGAGCCAGGTTTCTCCGTGCATGTAAACCATTTTGCTCCTGAAGCATTCAGAAGCTGTGTTAATTAGCAGCCTGCGTATGGAGGCCTGTGAGTAGAAAACAAGGTGAGTGAGTGAGATTGTTCCTGTCATGTAGGTAACAGAGCATGAACACCCCATTAAACACCTTTTTTTTTTTTTTTTTTTTGGTGCCTCTCGTGGCCATATTTTTCTCTCATTCACACGGATCACTGTGTTTTATACTGACCCCTTGTCAGCACCTCCCCAAACAGATCCACCAGTCTGTTGGCACAGTAAAATCAGCACCACTAAGTATACAAATGCCATAAAATTAGGTCCCCTAACTACAAGTGGGCACTGCAGATGCTGGTGTTATTCAGAAACCAGTGAATAATCCAGCCAAAGCTGGTTAGTCATTTATTATTGTAGAGAGAATCATAAGACGTTACAGATAGAGACCCCGCGCAGCCAGGCTCAGTGTGGTCTGAAAAATGTTTTCAGGGGAGAAAACCCGATGACAAATGTATACCGCTGCGTTATGTTTGTATGAGTCGAGGAGGAGTGATGGAAGTAGATGTTGACTAAACAACCCCAGGGGAGACTGAAGACTACTGAGCAATTTATGAGCTGTCGTGAAGTGCTGTGTTTTTTTGTTTTTTTTGTTGTTGTTGTTGTTTTTTTTTTTGCAGTTGGGAAAATAACAGTGATTACCGACGCCTGTCATGCAGGCGAAGGGGGTTATAGTTACAATGGGTTTATCTGCCAATAGATGCTTTATTCTTCTCAAAGTATAACACCGCTGAGGTGTAGCTCACCTTCCACTGTGTTTACCTGAGTTCAACTTAGATTTACTACTTTATTAGGTTCACTTTATTTACCACATTATTAGGACTGAAGCTTCTTTACCTAACTCCACTAATGTGTTGAAATATCCTCTTTGTGCTTGTATGTTTTGAAGCAAATACTCTTTAATGCAGCTTCAGCGCAGATTAATGTTATCATGTATTCATAGCAAACAGATGAGATTTTTCAAAGCAGCACTAAGCTCTGTGACGCCCTCACTGCAGAGCTTAAAGAAAAAAATGTTTCTAGGAAAAGTGTGTTTTTTCTCACTATGACTACCCGTTGCATTAGTGCATTAATATCTGTCGTTGCTGCAGCTTTCCAAGTTTCCAGATAACACAGAGGTCCACTTTTCTGTGTTTCCTGAACAATCTCTGCTTTTTCTTCAACCCAGACAGAAGGAAGCACAACTCCCAGCAGTGCTCACTCACGCAGATATGTGTGGGCAGATCGGAAGCTGGCAAGACGCTGCTGGTTCCGACATGCCAGACTGAAGGATGAATGTCACCGTGGGCGCTAATGCCAGTTGAGAGATGCCACCATAGATTCTTCCCCAAGACATCTGGAATCCCAGGTGCCCATCCCGTCGATCCAGGTCTCAGCTGCAGGAAGCCAAGAGTCCTCATGGATGCCAAGAGCCTTGAAACATCGGCCAAGCCACACTGAAGCTTATCAGCTCCACCACAACCCTTTATGGGCCTATTCACCTCAATCAAAGCTGTTATTTAGGTAACGAGCCAAGATAGCGGATATCGCTGCGCTCCAATTACCCACTATGTCTCCGCCATCTTTCTCTGCCAGATTCCCCACAAGCCCCGATTCTCCTCTGCGTGCCCAGCTGCTCTGGCGCTGCACTGCTTCCTCAATATCTGTACAGAGGAAGACCTTTTGCAACAGAGGGGCTCTGTCAGCGCTAGACTCGCTCACAAGGGCTTTTGATGAGGAGAAGAAGAAGGAAGGTCTTATCAATAGCGTGAAAGGTGTTTCTCCAAGTGCAACTACTGACTGAACCAACACAGAGCTGGGTTCAACTTGAAGAATATCACTAGAGCCATCTGCAATGAGGATGAACACTCACAGAGAGAGTCTAAGTGTTTCATTGACATATGAAAGCCCAAGAACAACAGTGACTGTAAATAAAGATCCCACTGTGCAAAAATGTAACCAAAATATCCTGGTTATGCCAGCATTGTTGTAATTTTAAAATCAGAGTCTGTGCAAAAGTGATCAGGAGGAGGAACTATGGTATCATCGATATTAATCATCTCACTTCATTTTTATAAATAAAGAATTGAAGAGTTGAACATGTAGCAGTGTGATAAGAGTTGCCTAAATAAACAGAAACATTAATTTGATATTTTAGTTTGTGGGTTTATGACCAATACTTCAGCCAGCCACCAGGGGGCGATCCAAATGATTTGGTTTCACTTTGTTGTCAACTTTGTAACCATCAGGTCAGAATTTTAATTGGTGAGATACTTTGTGTTTAAGGAAAAAGGCTACTATGTTAACCCAAGATAGTAAACTTTATAACTTGTTTTACCTTGATAACATACTGACATTAGCACTGTGGCTGCAGTCTTAATGATTTATGTGCTCAAGTGAGAAGTAATTTGATTTTTGCTTTTATATGAAATTATGTTGCTCCACCTGGAGATATACACAGTTTGTTTCCAATTTCCAATTTCCTTGTACTTTTTCCTATAATTTTTATTCTATAGAAGTCATAGAATTATTTTTCCTATATATACCAAGCAACCCATTGAGACAAATGATGTTTGTTTATGATTCTATGCATTACTCTTTGGGTATCCTGCCAAACAGTATTTGTATTCTTCAGTCAAAACTTTTGAGTTAACCTCACTGGAGAAGTTGAAAATATATTTGAACAATGGTTAAAAGTGGAGATGTTAAATGAGGATGTTAAGATTTGTATTTGTACTGAAACAACAATACGATTAAGTCCTTAAATTGACTTTTTGTAATTAATACATCTGGGATTAAATCTGAACAAATTTATTTCGGTTTTCAGAGTTCTTCACCAGACGTTTCGTCTGTGGAAACTTATGAAATATATATAAACAGCAGCAGTAGGAGCAAGTGATTGCAGCAGTTACAGCAGAGCTTTCAGGTGACCAGTGCAGCAGCAGGTCTGCAAAGGCAAAAGAGGAAACAGAACACCGACAGCCTGTGGCTCAACTGCAGATGCAGTGTGTTGCAATAACAAGAAAATATATTGTAATCTGATGTAGCTTTATTAGCTCTGTCCTAAAATCATCCTACATTATATTGTGATCATTGTGTTTTGAATATGTAGAGGATTAATGCTATAAATGTCTGTACAGAAATTAAAAACACAAACACAAAAAGATATGTATTTTGCGGGGCATGACATATTTTCTTCAGTGGTAACAGATGAGTTAAGTGTACCTGAAGGAAACTGACAGAATTGTAGTTGATGACTATAAAAGCTATGTCATGTCCTTGGGGATAAACAGTAATCAGCAACTGGAAAATATGAATTTGTGTGAGTATACTTCATGGTGTTGTTATCCACCCAGACTGTATTCTATGTAACTAACTCTGGCTTGATGATAAAATGATATATAAACTATTAATATCATTGTCGGTGCTGTTCAGACTCCATCTCCATCTTCCATCTTCTGCGCTCAAGTCTAAAGCTTTCGGTCTGGTTCCTGGCTCCAAATGTTCAGACAGAAAAACATTCTTTACTTTATTTTATTTGGAACAAATATAATTTTATTTAAATGCACGGCCTCGCTGACACCAGGAAATGTGGAAAAAAACAAACAGGCAAATAATTCATTTTTTATATTGAAGCAGAACATTGACGACTGTGCCAGTGCGACTGAAAATACATATGTACAACCTTTATAACTTCATATTTTTGTTAATTCAAATACAATAAATTCAGAAACTATTAATTAAAACAGAAATAGCACCAATAGTTAATTAAAGTTTTTTTTTTTTTAAATTAATATAAATGTATTAATTTATTTATTTTTGGAGGGTTCGTTAATTTTCAGGCTTAGCAGGTGCAATTTCCTTTCTAAGAGTGAATGGCTTTAGTGAGTTTTATTAAAATGAACTTGAATTTTATGATAAATTGTTAAAATTACCAAGTCTGGTAGACTAGTGTAATAGAATTTAGCATGGTACCAGTTAATTAAACAATATGAGTCATTTGCAAAAATGATAGAAGATGCTATTTTATAATTGTTTACTGCATTGTGATTCACAAACCTTTCAGACACAGCAGAGTAAATTATAATTCTGCAATTATCTCCTGGAGATGCACTTGAGTCTCAGTTGTCGGTCGTCGGCGTCAGTCTCACAGCATCTGACACGTCTGACGACAGCACTGGAATCATAAAGAGGAGAAAATCACTGCTGCTATGAATTCAGCACATCCAACAATCTCTATTTCTGTGGTAAGTAGCATCGTAACACCTCAAATGAATATGTCATTGAGCAAAATTCATTTGATGATGCATTTCTGGAAATAAAAGTGGAAATCTTTTAAACTGAACTTCAAACCTTCAAACTTTGTTTGAGCTTTTTTTTTTTTTAACGTCCAAACTTGTCCAAACGTCCACTTGTGTTTCAAGTGATGCGGGAATGTGGCAATAGTTCCCATGAATCACTGTGAACGTTATTTCTGCATCAGGATCACATTCATTATCATCTTCAGAGGACGTTTCATAGTAACAGCAAATCTACTGATCCTGTTGCAAATTATCTTGTTTATTTTCTTTTGTGGCAGATTGTGAGATTCAGTCAAATCCCTTCAGCTTACGTCCCTATGTACATTTACCTCAGCTGCTGATTGTTCACAATACAAAAAAGTTGTAGTTAACAAGAAAGAATGACACTGAGCCTTCCAACTCTATGTCCCCAATACAGGTAAAACAAATCAGCTCACTCTATTTTTATTATCTGTGTTCATATTTACTTTTATTCTGTAGCTTCTCCTGATTAAAAACCAATTCAGGCAAAACCGTGACATTAAACTTGATACTTTTACTGTCAAGTATTTTACATTAAGTCCCGTCAGTCTGTGGTAACACTTGTAAACAATATATGATGAAATTGACTAACGAAAAACAAAAAAACTTTATTTATGCAGAGAGAATAAAATAAATGATGGATGACTGAGTGAAACACTTGACAGCTGCAAAGCACAACTGCCAGCTACAATTCAGAAATCAGACAACTGAGGCAGTTATTTTTCAGAGATATTGTCACGATGGTAAAAACATAATAATAATAATAACTTGGTTGCAGTGTTTTTGTTAATTGTGTGGTAGCAAAGCTGTTGAAGAAACAAGCCTCAAATAGTGATGACCTTGTTAAAAATCTGAGAAGAATTTCAATCTTTCCTTTCACAGCAGAATTAATGAATATGAGATTCAGTATTTCTATACTCAGACCTTCTGTCTGCACACTGCTGATCTCCTGAACCTCCACAGGTCCAGCTACCGCAGCTACAGCTGACATCTATTTCCCACTACATTTTCTTTAAGAAGTAATTTCAACCACCACTGTTTTAACTATAGTGAGAACAGTCTCGTAATCTGGCATTTTGCCCAGCCCTAATAAATGTGCAATAGTCGCACCATTATTAAAAGAGACCCATCTGTACTCTTTCATGATTTCTAATTACCCACCAATCTCTAGTCTCTCAATATTACAGTTCTTAGTGAATAATTGAAAACAACTGATAGATCATCAGATTGTCAGTTACCCCCGGGATACATTTCAACCAGAGTCTACAGTGAGCACATTATTGAAACATCCCTCTTCGATGCAATTATCGATCTACTAGTTAACAGTGACAGTGGTAAAGTACCTGATGTCACTGTCCATGACACTGTGATTGAAAGTCTTGAGATGTGGACAGAACTTTCAAGCTGAGAACCTGACTGATTTGCATTCGACCAAAATGGATGAAATTTTCTGTGTGTCTTGACACCTTAATTTGTAAAAATATTGACTCCCCAAACGGAGTCCCACAGGGGTCAATACATAGTCAATTTCTCTTCGGTCTGTATTTAGGGACGTCTGTGGCTCAGGAGGTAGAGCAGGTTGTTCAATAATCAGGGAGTTGGAGGTTTGATTCCTGGCTCCTCCGGTCTAAATTATACAGTTATGTGTTAACGGGTTGTTGTCAGTTCTAGTGTAAAGTGCTTTGAGTGGTCACAAGAAGACCAGGAAAAAAGCCTATTTACCATCTGTCAATGTCCTGTGCCCCATAATGTAAGGTATAAAATGTAATTGGATAATAAGGCATAAAACATCCTGCTATACTGAGGCAACAAAGATTTGCTGACATAATGTATGGAAAAATACCATAAAAATGTCATAGTATAGTAAGACATCAAACATATGATGAAACTGATATGGTATAGTAAGATGTCAAAACTGGCATAAAAATAGGAGAGGTCAGTTAACATTAGAGTCTATGGGGCAGTTTCTTTCAAGAGCATTTCTTGTTGCTCAAAGACTGACAGTTCAAACTGTCTCTAGCTTTAAAGCAGAGACATTTAAAAAAAAATAGATTAATACATTTCATAGTATAGTTAGACATCAGTGATACGATTGGAGAATGTTCTCGTCTCTAGATGTGGTGTAGGTAGAGTCTGAATTACCAAATAGGTGTTTCTAGTATTTTGTCCTATCCATTTTTATCAGTGAAACACTCTCTGTATTATACAAAACACTTTGTTAACTTCATTACATCATTGTTTTTAGAAGAAAGTAGTTGTTTGCTGTTCCGCTATATTATTGTTGCCATGGCACCACGTGAGCGGCAGCCAGTTTGACAGCAGCGTCTCATTTTCTTACTTTTTTCCCCTTTTTACCTAAACTTTTCAACATTTTAAACTAAAAGCATTCGACATTTTATCAGGCTTTTTTCCTTTTTTTTTTTTCTCAAACCATCAATATCATCTGTAACCATGGGAAATGTACAATCTCTCCTCATTCAATGAAGAACTCATGACACTGACCAGCCTACAGAGCAGCATCATGTGTCTCACTGAGGCCTGTCAGCAGACAGGGGGCTAACGAGAGCAGCAAGAAGGAGGGTGTGGGGATCACAATGTTTATTAAGGAGGGATGGAGTAACCCGGAGCACATCAGTGTTACTGAGCAGTTCTGCTTACAGGACATTGAGCTGCTCGCCGTTAGCATTTGGTTAAACTGTGAACTCTGTCACGTCCCATCTGAAAACATCACACCCACAAACCTTCCTCCTCATATCTAGAGACTTGCACCTTTTCTTTTTCATATAAACAATTTATTTATTTTTCTGTTAACTTTTTTTATTTTTTGTTAAGCTATTTTCATATTTTTTTTATGCTGTCAAACAGATACATTTCCCTTGAAGGAAAAATAAAAATTCTTTTCTATTCTGTTCTATACAAAGTTAAATGGTAGTTTTCTGCTTGGACTTCCTTGCTTTTCTTCTGCCTGAACCTGAACTCTTGTGTCTCTTCAATTCCACCTTCTGTTCAACATGACAGTTCCCAGCTTGTACGCAATGTGTCAAAGCTCACTAATTAAGACATTATATCGTGTTTGTTTGCATACAAAATTCACATTTTATTACTTAGGCGCAAAGCCATAAAGTTTTTTCTAGTCTTTATTTTAAGCTAGCCAGCTGCTCGCTGTGGCATCATATTTATCACTCTTTTAATCGAAAAGCTAAGGAGTTTATTCCCCCAACAAGCAAAAACATCCATTAAAACAATGACAAAACAACATTGCCTCTGTCATTGTGGGGCTTGCTGCCAGGTCGAGTCGACAGTTTCAGTTTCTGAGGCCAAAAATTACGTTCACATGTCGACAATAAAACCTGTAAATTCAAGTCCTGTGTTAACGTCTTGGAATATATGGCCCAACTAGCTCTTGTGTAAACAAGGCTTCCTGTATATATCCTATATATACTAAATCCTGCTTATTGCCTGAGGATAAATAACTGATCACCGACTTTGTGCTTTTTAGTTTATTCAAGTCTGAAAATGTAATGCTTTATATTTGTGAGAATCACCTACCCTGAACCAACGCCTCCAGCAGAATTTATTAGATTTAATTTTGTCTCCTGTGGTAACATGTAAAAGCAGTACATCTTATTTGAAATAACAGAGTGGCAGAATATATAATATAAAGTAGACACATATAGACACCATGGCCCTCGCAGGAATACGTCTTTACTCTTTCAGGTAAGGCAGGATTTCAAGCCCTGTGGGTGTAAATAATCACACTCATTTGTAACTGCACATGTGATTTCTGTTCAGTTGTATTTGGCTGAATTTCAACTTCATGACATTTTTACAGACTCATACTTTTTTTTTTAGACTTCTCTTTTCAATAGAATTTATTTGCGCAGGTTAAAAAGGATTTTTACACGCTTTGTAAAGAGTCTGTGAAGACCTTGTCGGTAATAAATATGCACCTGCAGTCCTTTTAACAAAGTTTCTAAATGTTTAAAAAAGTTAAAGTTCTACCAACATCTAACACCTCAACACTTTAAAAAACAAAAGGTGTCTCTTTTTTAATTTCCCCAAGGCATCCGCTATTCATCTCTCATTTCATTATAGCATCCGTTACCCTGCTGGTTTTGCTTTTTTGCCATGGCCAGTCGAGCACGCAGCACATGACTGAACTATGATGACTGATGCTGACAGGTTAGCTAGAGTTTTAGTTTTAACAAAAAATATGACACCTGGCATTGTGTTAGGCGAGGACGTCTGGCTGTGAAGGCTTCAGAGGTTTGAAATCAAAGTTTTTCCAAACACACTGATGGACAGGACAGATAATAAGTGTGACAAGTAGGGGGAGGACTGATGATGCAGCTGTAGTTATATACTGGTGTTGGTGTGACAAAATCAAATCTGAATAAAGCTGGATTTGCATAATTAGCTTCAAGTGTCATTGCTTGGTGTCAGTGTTTGTTTTTTACCTGTTTGGCTCAGCAGATGGCTGTGGTTTATTGCATTAAGATCAATCATATGGTGTCAGGTTGTCAATCACAGGAATGCAAACTCATAAGCCTTATTGTCTGGCTAACAGCCGTAAATGTTCACCATTTATTACAGTTTCCCATGTGAAAAAATAAAAATCCATCCCCATTCGGTGCCTAAGGAGTTTAAACAAACTGGAAGGAAAAAAAAGTGTTTTTCAAATATTATTTGACCCAAGTCTCTCGGTTTGTGGGAGCATGAAGCAGCATAGCTGATACCTCATTAGTGATAGAGTAGAGGTCAGGGTGAAAAACACTGCACTCATCACCTGCTGGATGACAAATGAAGCACTTCACGAGCCATGGGAAGAGGATGAGACAGGAGAGAGAGCGAAAAGAAAGTTAGAGAAAGGAAGAAGTTGGCAGATTGAAAGGAAGAGGTGGAGATGAATACAAGCGAGACAGGGGGTGTTATAGTTTTTATTGCTTCTTCTGGTGCCGTAACATCTTTCATTTTTATACATTGCTACGTTTTTTGTTTTTTTGTTTTTTAGAATTTACAACAAGGAACCAAACATCCCTCCGAGGTATGGTTTGTCTGCGTGATTAATGAAAGCGCTCAACATAGGCAGTGGAACACTTAAGGAATTTGTGCTCATAAGAAAATTGATTACCTTTAACTAGAAAACAATGGAGAATGAGCAATTGTAATGACTGGGCACCTGTTTTACTTCGCAATCATTGCAGAGTCCAGGAAAGCAATCACACTGTTTTGTAAAACTCTGATATTAATGGATCTTATGAGCAGGAGTAAAACATCTCGATAAAATACTTATTTGTTCCTTTAGAAGACTGATTACAGGCATCACACAACAAAATGAATCACCAGCATCCCAGAGATAGGAACTGTAGTTCTTTTGTGAATAAAATGAGGCCTCTGCACACACTAAACCACTTCTTTCAAACTTGGAAACTTAGAAGACGACATATAAGAGTCTAAAGTGAAGCAAATCACAAAAACAGTTCAGAGGATTAATCGGTGTTAATTTGAACCACCTGTATTACACCCGACATAAAAACAACCAGTAACCTGTCCCTCTCTACTTCATTACACCTTACAATTAGAATCAAGCTTTACCGCTCCAGATTAAACCAACTCTTCATTTCACCACATCATTAGATTCATCATCCCTGCTAATGGGCCTTGTGATGAGCTATTGATCTACAGCAAGGCAAGTCAGGAAGTAAGAGAGTGGACCACACCAAGTGAAACACTAAAAAAAAAAACACAGCAGTGTAATGAAGTGTAAAACGTTTCAGCTCAGTCTTGGTTCAATAGGTTATTATTTGAAGTTTTCGATGCTCAGACAATGGACTGTTCACTAAGCTTCCCCTCTGTTGCCTGTAAAGACATCTGCTCTGTCATGGTATGAGCATTACACAATGGAGGCAATGGCAGATTTATCGCTTTACATCTGCAGTAATATTTGAAACAATAGCATTTTGATTTCAAACAGATGTAAACAACAGCAGACATTTAATCTCAAGTGAAAGATCGTAGATTTCTTTGGATTTAACTGAGTTGATGTCTGTCATAAGCAGAATTTATGAGCTGGTTATCTGGCAGGAGCTAATGCTAACGCTAATACAACACATTTCTTACATGGAGCACCTTTTTTTTTTGTATTTCAGATGGAGGTAGTTATCTCCAGCATTAAAGATGCATGTTACCATGTAACTTTATCAGACATTGCACTTCTATTATTTACAGTACTGCTATTTACTTCTCAGTAAAGCTGCTGCTACCGTGTCACATTCATATGACTCTGAGCCGCTAGCTTATGCACAACACTAGTGAAGTAGCATTTGTTGTGGTTGTCTTTTGTGAGCTATTGTCCTTCTTTAGCTCTATTTTTATTCTATATTATTTTTTACTTACTCTACATCTATTCATATTTACTTTGCACTTGAGGAATATCTTATCTTAGCTTCTATTCATGCTTTAATGTTTGTGTTTTCAACTGGATCTTCCTTAAGAATTAAGGAACATCCAGTTCATCCAACATAAGTTGCTGGCACATGTTTAGGTCAGACTCAAAGCCCTAGGACAATTTTATACAAAATTATGTTATGTAATAATATTACTCATAATATTGATATTATATATTAAATATTACCAATGTAAACATCTACTGCACCATTCGGTGCCATTAAAACATAAAAAAGGAAGAAAAAAAACTTTTGTGCACCCACTCATAACTCATCAGCTCATCAGCCCAGACACTTTCATTAAGACAGTTTTTAGCCGGCTTCAAAAGCAGGTCAAAAAAAAAAAAAAAGTGGAAAACGGGTGTTTTCAAGCGGAGCAAGTGTTCTTTGTGGAGAAGTTCAGCATTCTTATGTCTGACTTTTAAAATAGTTGGCATATTGGTTTAATATGAAAATATGATTTCTATTGCTATTGGATGTTGGTGTTGTATGATATTGAGGTGCACACGTGAGTAAAAACATGTATGACTGTAGATTTGGTTATAACATATGAGGTATCGAATCATATTTGATTCTATATGATCAAACTATTTGTCAGATCCCCCTTTGGTTTCAGATCTCCTTGTTTTCTTTTTTCTTTCACAAGACATATTTTGATATATTATGACATGACTACTTTCAATTAAACATTTAAAAACATTTAAACATTTGAATAAAACTAATACCCATGGCTCCAAATAAGAAAAATTTTGGAGACTTGGCTTCATAAAAGGATCAAAACATCTGGAAGATTATTATGAAAAACGATTTCTCATGTCTAACTGAGAAAATATGACTTCTTCTGTTATCTTTTATTAAGATCTTTTCTTAGAACTAACATGGGTCCTGAAATAACTTTACCTGCACCTTTTGATGTGGAGCAACTGCTTCACAAAGGGAATGTGAACATATTTATCTTAACATATTTATTTTGATTACTGTTGAATGACGACCCAGAACCAGGCTCATAGAAATCAAGAGCAAGATGGGAATCAGATGTGAACATAACACTTGATTGAAGAGATCTGGTCAGATTTAATCCAAGATAGTCGATCAGCTACTATTAAAGCCAGACACAGATACTTTTGTCAAAAATTCCTTTATTGACTGTATTAACCCAACAGAAATGATGCAAATCCAAGCCTGAATCACCAGAAATATGCGTCAGATACAGAGGTCCTTTTTACATGACCCTGAACAAGAGAACCTTCTCATTAGAGCATCAATGTTGTTTACTTGGATTCCACACATATAATATCCACACATTCTCTGCTGATTCTCATATTGCACTAATGAGAATTGCTCATTGTGTCGACAGGAAATGCACAACAATTCTAAATAGGGTTTAAGTTGAGAAAAAAAGCGTCTATGTCATTATTCTGTCTTCTCTGAGGTCTTTATGGTTATAACCAAGCTGTGATGTGCTTGGGTGAATGTGTTGGAGCCTTGTTCTGAGTTGAATTTTTGGTCCATCTTCAACCCAAAAAGGTTTAGTTAGCTCATTCTCAATATTAGTAACCCATACTAGTACCTCACATCTGACTCAATGTGTAGCTGTGTGTCCTGTAGCATTTAAGATACAGGATTATTGTTATTATTTTTAGAAATTCACATATTTCTTGGTCCAACATTAAAGTTTCAGCTTGTATGTCCTGATCAATGGTGGTTAGTTGTTAGTTGCATTGACATAAAGATATTTATGAAGATGATATGATATGGACTGTTAATCCCTTTAGGCCACACAAATACGCACAACCTGATAATTTATATAGCTCAGAGATGGGGAATATACATAAAAAATGATGATGATAATATAGGTCAGAATCATCACTTCCCTAATAAATAGCCTAAGGAGCAGATACAACAGTTTATCAAGAGTATACAGGAAGATGACTGACATCACCATAACGAGCCATTTGTGGTTACCCAAAGACCTATTTTATAGAGACGCTATTGTCGGTATAATGTCTGTCATTTTTCATTCTGAAGTGCTGAATCTTTTTGTCCTAGGTGGAGATAGGAGAGAGAAATATTTTGTTTCATGGTTTTATTCTTTTTTCAAAATTGTTTGAATAAAAAAAAAAAATATTCCAAAAAATAAATAACGTAGGCTCTGTTGGCCCTGCAGTTGGTTGGTTTAACGCTCCTGTGTTTGGGGGTATCCTATGCGATACTTTTTTTAAAAAAATAAAAATAAAAATTGAAATAACATCACATATTGTATCCTAGTTTTTATTTTATGATTTGATTCTTGCCTTTTTACACTCCGAAATCCATTTGTAACTTAACAGATCTAAACCTATTTACCACTCGACATCCTCCAATCCCAACAAGGCTCAAGTCCATCAAGAAATTATCTGCTGATACTCTGAGTCTGATCTGATTCTCAATTCTTGTCACTTTTTTATGAGCTTCTTCATCAAACACCAAAGGTCATGACTCTAAAATATAAAGTCTATAAATCTGAATTATTTATGTGATGTGATATAAATAATGTACAATCAGAGAGGGACTCACTGTTGCCAAATTAATTTTTCACTTTTACACACTAATTTTCTGGTACACTTATGCTGATTGCCTCACTGACACTGATGATATTTACTCCTTATGGAGTAAGTGTTTGGTGGAGAATGAGACATGTTTCAATATGAGGTGGAATCTATGATTCTACTATGAAAGTGTGATAGAGCTCACACTTTTATAGTAGAGTCTTGACACTTACAATCCAAACGGACCAGGTAGTAGACTCCTCCCATCTTTTTTTGAGTTGTGTTTTGGTGGTTGGATACACAGAGTCGTCCATGTTGTAATAAGATTACGGCTTTATCTTTTTAGATGAATGTTAATCGATCATTAACCCTTCCAACGTGAATATTAGTTTGTCAACATGCCATTTTTCTTTTCTGAAAACAAAATGTCATTCATTCAACCTCTGACCACTGTGAAGATGAAAAAAAAAACAAAATGATATCAACAAATATCAGAAAGAAATTGTCCTGCGTTGTGAAATTCCTTCATCCTGGTCTGGATGATATTGGTTATTAGTGATGAGGTTTTTCATTTCCGGGAAGAAGATCACATACATTAGGAGCAAGAGTGAGTGATGATGGTAATTAGGATAGAGTTGTCCTTTCTCAACCTCTGCTCCTTAACCTTCTCTGGACCTTTACTGACTTTTTTTTCTTTTCTGTTTCTGGCTGGTTCTGAATGAAAGATTAATAACATCCATCAGGAGCCTGTGATTATTAATAAGACTTCACACTTCCATGAACTGCCATCCCGTAGGATAAGAAAGTGATTATTTTTTTAAATATATAGTTTATCTTTAAAAGAATGTTTACAACAAAGAGGTTGGAATGTGATAAACTGTTTTCCATGATATGCAGCCTGTAATTATCCTGAATCTCATTGATTTATTTTACGTGCAGCCTGGCCAGACTCCCTACAGATAGTTTATAGATGATATCCAGGCTCCGATTGGATTCTAGTGATTCAAACACAGCTCGATTATATTTCCTACAGTTCTCCATTTATTCATTGTGTGCTTCACCTGCTGCTTGGTGAGATTTGCAAGGCAGTAGAATTTGATCCCTCCCAGAACAAATTGAGATGTACTGTACTTGCAGTGCTCAGCAGTAGGGCTATCCAGCAGTTCGGAGAAGCCATGTTGTGCTGACTAGACTTGAGCCGCGCACACACACATATACCTACACAATGGACCTTTATTCCCATGCACGGCAGAGAAAACTGTGTGCATGTGTGTGTGTGTGTGTGTGTGTGTGTGTGTGTGTGTGTGTGTGTGTGTGCGTGTGCTGCTGTGCCTTTGTGTACATAAAACCTTCCTGGATGGAAATGCAGGTCTGTGTAAGAACACTTCTATAGGAGCAGTGTATATTTCTTTATATGTGGGTACTATAATGCAAAAATAAGGATGCCCGTATTTCAACCCTTAAGTAGAAGAGAGGTGTAAGAGCGAGCTGAGAAAAGGAGGTACTAGCACATCTCACTGTTTTTCTCTCCGACGGTGAAAGCAGCAGACAGGATGATTCTGGGTTTTAGACACATAAACACCTCTGAGAGGCAGCCAGGGGCCTCCGAGTTCATAGGATTGATGTTGCAAATCCCCCATCTCCCACTCACTTTCTCAAGTGCACGGATGTGCACGCACATAAACAGACAGCCGTTTCTCTGCCTCCTTTCCCTGCATTTCTTTCCTTCTCCTCTTGCTCTCCCCCACTCACCTTCTCTCATGATTAGATTGACTGGCTTTGTTTTGGGCCCAGGCAGCTCAGAGCTAGAGAACCACTATGAGGGGGAATTGCCTTTAACCGAGATGAGGTTTGTCTCAGTATGCTGTTGGCTCCTGTTTTAAGCCACAGGGTATTCAGTGTGCATTGCAGCACGCTGTCTATATGTATTATCCCTGGTCTCCGACCAGGAGAGGCAGATGACTCCTCTCAGGTTGACTCTATTTGCCTTTATTTGTAGTGGGTTGCCCTTTTTAAATCCACTATTGAAACATTAGCCAGAGACAGAGAGTCTAGAGGAGAAAGCCTGCCCCTGGTTCAGTGCTGGAATTAAACTGGGGAAATCGTTTTATAGGGAAATATACATACTGATGGTAAATTAAATAAAAAATAATAATAAAAAAGAGAAGAATGATCCACTGCATCTGATGCTAGGTGACATTGGGTTGTCCTCTTAAGTTCTTCCTGTGTGACCGTTATGGGCATCATAATGAGAAATGGACATACTTACACTGCGAACACCGCGGCACTATATCATTGGATTTATGCTTACAGTTGCCTTGCAGACAGGCACCGCTGCCTTTTTTGTCTTTTTTTTTTACCCCTTGGCTTCTTTCCTTGGGATTCATATCAATTTGTCCTCATTTTATTTCATCCTGCGGTAGAGGTGTGAAAGCTGAGATGCAGACAAGGGAAGAAAATGTGTGTGTGTGTGTGTGTGCGTGTGTGTGTGTGTGTTTGTTTGTGTCAGACAAAGTCAGAGGGAAGGAAGGACTAAGGAGATAGGAAAACGAAAAGAGAAATAGTTGTGGAGGGTGAGGAGTAGTCTGGCTTTCTTTTTTTTTCCGTGTCACAAGAAGAGTGTCTGGCCCATAACGAAATGCCAACCAAATGAGGACGGATCAGGGGGCCGAGCGAAAGCCACCCTGAGCCCCCATTACTGAACACGGAAGACGGATGGGACTGCTCATCCTGAGAGAGAGAGAGAGAGAGAGACAGAGAGAAGAGAAACACACACATGCATTGAAACACACTTTCACGCCTACGTCCACGTGCACAGACCTCAAGGACACATTTACCACATACAAAGGTACCAAGACAGGAAGAAATAGATGGAAGCAAGTAGACAAAGTACCACAATTCACACATGTATGCTCTATCCATACAGACTGTCTGCAGTCTGTAAAACTCTCCACTGAGGATGTAATTCCAAAGATATCAGGCAGCGAATAAAAGCCTTGACACTGACTCACTGAGTGAGATGCACATACTTAACACAACAAATGTCAGATTACTTGCAGAAGCTGCCTATGTTAATTCACAGATGGCAAACAACCAACCACACATCCTGTACCCAGTCACAATGAATAAAGAAAAGATAATACGATAAATTCACGTTTCAGAGACTAAAAATCAAATATTCATTTGGTTATTACAATTCACTCAGGACCTCTGAGTGTTTTTTTGCGCGTCTCGGTTTTCATTAGGCTCTGTGGTGTCTTTGAAACACTTCACATCAAAAACACGACAAATGATTTCCTCCCTGGGTTCTTTAACGACCGCAAAGTGTAACTTTATGGGGCGTGACTAAAGCACTGCTGCTTATTAATGTTTCTGGTCAACGGCTTCCATCAAAAGGAGAACAGAGGGATCAGAGGAGCAGAAGTCAAGAAGCTGAACGAGGGAGATTTATGGAGCGACCCCAGCGGCGGCAGCAGCAGCAGACCCACATCAAATGGCACGACAAGCAATCACGCCTTTTACAATGGCTGAGCATCGGGCAGTTCTCACAGTGTAATATAATACTAATATTACACCTCCAAACCTCCCTCCCTCGCCCCACAGAGAGGGAAGGAAGGAGGTCGGACGGATTCAACTTATTCACCGAATAATCAAGACCACTTACAACTTTTAATGGCCATACACACACACACACACACACACACAGCCTCACATCAGCTCAAGTCAAGTTATTCTTTATAAAATGGTAAATGGTTTTATTACACATGATTATGTGGTGAGATGGAAATTACTAGAATATGTATAAAGCTGATACAATGGATATAGATAGATAGATAGATAGATAGATAGATAGATAGATAGATAGATAGATAGATAGATAGATAGATAGATAGATAGATAGATAGATAGATAGATAGATAGATAGATAGATAGATAGATAGATAGATAGATAGATAGATGCATACATTTTTACGTTTTATTCATATGTAATTTCATTTTTTGTCCTCTGTTTTCTCTTTTTCAGCCCAACCCGTCGAGGAAGACGGCCACCCACTGGGACCTTGGTTGTCCTGGTGTTTTTTTTTTTCCCTGTTTTTTCTTTCCACTATCACAAAGTGTTTTCTCACTCTGGGAACTGTTGAATTTTCTCTATAATGTAATAAATATTGTAAAGCGCCTGGAGATAAATGTATTTTGTGATATGGTGCTATACAAATAAAATTGAATTGAATACTTTATTGACCTCTGGGTTGGAATTTAAGTTTTGCTCCAACAGTTGCTCCAAGTCAGAAGAAAAAAATAAAAAAATTACTTAGACTTAGTAGAATTGTAGTAAAAGAGAAATATGAAATATAAATAAGAAGAATATAAAACAGTATATACTTTATGGTATATGAGATAGAGGAAAAATGGGAATATGTAAAAATGTGTTTAATACAATTTATACAAGTTTGTTGTTGTTATTATTGCAGATGAATATTTACAGTGAAACAGGTGAAGATAAATGATGGTGTGAATGTGCAGACGGGGTAAAATGAGTTAAATTTTACAGAGTAAGTTTGTTAAAGTTGTGCCAGCTGATTGAGCCCCATACTCCCCTACATCAACTACATATCCCACCCCTCCATCCATATGGACGTTAGTCCTTAATGCAATTTTATTCAAAGCTAAAGTTAGCGGCTCTTTATTAGATCTGGGTAAGTTCAATAATTTTGCACGCTAGTGTTAGGAAATGACATTTACACAGCTCTAGTTCCTCATAGCGCAATTAGCGCTCACTATAGCTAATAAAATCCTCCTAAAACCACTTATGGATCAAGAGTTTTAGTAGAGGATGGTAGGAGATCTGACTCTGTTATTATGGAGAAACACATTGTAAAAAAACAGTAAGTTTGCTTCAGAAGTATCAAACACACGCATCAGTACACCTGCCAACAATCTGATGACGATATGATTCCCATAATTTCAATATAAATAAAGCTTTTCATAAAGGTGAGGACAAGCTGCTGCTCTGTTATTTTTGCTGAGGTGACGCATGCAAAGATACGTAAACATACAGGCGCTGAAGCCAAATTTAGAAGACTGAGCAAGCTGGCATAATGGTTTATTATTATGAGCAATTAGTATGGATGACTATGCACAGAGCTGTTTTGTTCTTTCACCTTTGATGAGAGAGAATTAGGGCCAAAGATAGTAATAAAGCAACACAGAGGAGGAGGTGAAGTGTGTGTGTGAAGCTTTGTAACCCTTGTTATTTCCACGCTCTTCCCAGGGGGCTTGGTTCCTTTCGCAATTAATCCCTAATCAAACTGGGGGCAGCAAACATGATCTGATTTGGCCTTCACATAGGGATGTTCTAATCAGTTTCCCTGTCCAAATAGGATTTGGAGGGAGGCCAGAGGACACGTACCTCCTCTGTTGTTCAGATCATCCTTTGAGATTTTATCACACACTTTGACACGTCCTATCCGCTGACACCCGGTAAGAGGGCAGTGTCAGCACACGTAGTTAGGCAGTGGTAAACTTGAATGCAAGGTGATAAAGAACACTGGAAGTATTCAGATGGTGTCATATGTCCTCAGGCAGGTTGGTGGCTCTTGAGTTTGTACAGCGCCAGATAGTGGAGGACTGGTGCTGACTGCATAATGTCTGAGGAGAGAGAAGCCTGTAAACAAATGTGATATATTATTCACACCTTGGAAAAAAAAAAAAAAGTATCCACCGGTGCCTGATGCTGTGATACGTGGTGACACATCACATCTGCTACCTAATGAATCCAACGGCAACGGGGCCATCTCATCAAGGACATCAGTCGTTGCCCCACTATGGGACAAGAGAAGAAACTGCATCGCCTTTAGGCCAAGCTTCTGCTGTAATAAAGAACAACAAGCAGCTGCAAAGCACCAGGAGAGCACTTAGATCAATCCATTAAGAGGCTGAGACTCAGCACGGGTGAGGAAATAAACATAGTGTGCAGCATAAAGTGGAGCACAAGAAGGAATTAAAAGTAAACAGAAAGAGACATACAGGAAGGGATAAGGAAGTGATGAATATGAGCGATGAGGCAAAACAGAAAGGAGGCAGTAGTGAGTTAAAGAAAGAACCACAAGATGATTTTGGCAAAAAAAATAAAATGTGTGTTATTTAATGAGTGTTAATAAACCTGCTTCCTATCACATTTTCCAGATTCCTAGTTTAAAAAGCAATTATTATTTGCCTGGTATGCAAGGACACACAGACGGGACATTGTGTGGTAGCAGCACTAAGACCAGAAATTATGAAATAATGCAACCTTGGTGAGTTGTGAATTGAAATGACAAGTGAGTGTCTGCTGAAATCAGTGCAACCCTTCTCATTAATTATGTTGACCTGAGGTTAATTTGGTAGTTTTGTGGCCCTCTGAGGTTACAACCATATTCCAGCTTCTACGTGTTCACAATTCTACACTATAAATAACTTTTTACCATGTATAACAGGATATAGTTTTACATGTGGCACAACAGTGTTCGTTATTTAACTTATAATCAAAGTTAAATGTTGGAAAGAAACATTGCAGGAGGCCATTTATTTAGCATCAGAATTTTAATTTGCATCATCAGAAACCTGAGGAAGTGATTTGACTGTGAACAAACAGGCTTCATTCTATTTTGATTTGAATAATGTTAGATTTTGATCTAATAAATTGAAAAACAAACTAAATTGTTTCAACTTCAGGCAGGAAATTGTGTTCACGTGGGATCCCACTGCTCACAGCAAGAAATTGATTGAGAAAATAGGTGTTTGGTGTTTTTAAGTGTTGGTTTCCTACACTGGAACTGAATTTAACACAACAATGCCCAAATAAACAGGTACAACAACCAGTCGCTGTGTGGACTGTGTTGAGTAAAAAGCCTGGGAATCACATCCAGTAACCAGTATCCAGAAACTTTTAGATTTGGCCTTATTTTGTGATGGATTTGTTTGATTTGATTGTGTAGTATAAAAAAACACAATGATTTATAGAAGAATTTTTTCAACCTAAGCCCCAAATTATTTACAGCCATGTCACATTTTGAGTTATAGACAATTTATATTGGACAAATAAGTTTCTCCTGGTTGGAAATGACATAAGATGGTAAGGTATTGTAAAATATAACCATTATCGACAACCCTTCTCCAAAAATCTTCACCCAGTTGAATTTTTGTGAAACACAGCTTTTGGATTGTCCCATATGTTCTTGTCAGTTTCCACCATGTTCTAGAACATCTAATTTCTTCTCTAGTCAGTTTCTTATCATCGCTGGACAAAAACCAAAGAGGTTAAACATGTTTTCATGTGAAAGTGGCTTCAGTACAAAGTGTTATCAAAGAAGTTCCACATGTCAAAGATCTCACATGATGTGGCAGAACGACCTACCACCTGAACTGGCAAGAGAAATAGATACTCCAATGGACACTGACAAAGGAGGCCGCTACTCTGAGACAGGCACTCAAAAACTCACCTGAAAGACAACTGAAGATGTTTAGACATCTATACTAAGGTGTAATGAGACAAAAATGAAAGTTTGGACACAGACATGTGGCTTTGGACTGGCAAAAGAAAAGAATTTGGTATTTGGTTTGGTATCTTTAACCTCAAACTGAAATACAATTTGAAATGTAGAACAGGGACGCTAAGGTACCAGGGAATGTAATGTAATAAAGATTCTCTTAAGGTCTCATTTTTTAATTAACATATCTAAGACAATGTTATACCATCTTCTCCTGGTATCATTTCCAGCTAGAAGAAATATATTGGTCAAATAAAAATTCACTATGACTATTTTCCCACTGCTCATGTGCAGAAGTGGGAAAATAATAATAATAATAATAATAAATCCCATCCACTATTGTCTGCTTATCTTATACTGTGCACATCTGACCACTTCATAATATCCCAATATTGCAAATAGCCTGAAGTCAATGGTTCAGGCCCCCAGGAAGTGCACAGGAGCCACTGGATGAAGTTGAATGAACATGAATCAATAGCTTCAATTTAGATCTTTTTTTATTGGCTATTTCCCGTCATTGTTAATGATTAATGAAAAATGTGGGGTGGTAGTTATGACCTTTATCCAGCTTCTGAATGGGGGTGTTATGCCCAAGAAAGTTTTAGAACCACAACCAACCTGTTAAATCAATTTATGTTGCTCTAAGTACAGAGCACACAAACTCACAGACGAGCATTGTTCATCTTGTGGTTCTTATGAGTGGTCGTGTGCATCAAAGCGTACTTCGCCTCTCATAAAGTGCTATGGAAAACAAACACCCACTTCACTCAACTCTCAAAACATGAAGCATGGAAGGAGCAGAAGTAAAGTGAGCACCTCATTTATCAAACCCCAGTTGGCCACCGGTGGGTGGGCATCACTGTCAAAAGGCCAATTAACAAGAAGCCCATTGTGAGCACCGCAGAGCAGCACAGGAGAGACTAACTATTAGCAGAGATTCATCATTAAGAAATAATGGGACCAGAACAGGAAACATGTCCAGTCGGGCTGATTCCAACTGCAGAGCAGGCAGGAGTATCCACTGTCCTTCGCATGATCACCTCAGAAAATTCTGAATTGTGTGAAGATATTTTACTCCACAGATTTTTAGAAATTCAGTTTTATAGCTTGATTTTCAAGCCTGAAGCCTCTGAGAACATCTCAATTACAACAACACTGTTCAGAGCCAGAGCCACTCCTTGATCTCAACCTGAAGCTGGAGGACATTCACCATCATTGCTTCTAGTGTTAAACAAAACATGTCAATAGTGAAGAAAGATGCTGGAGCTTAGACATGAACAGAGGAAAGAGAAGAAGCTTGGACGTTGCCTGCAAAGAGCAATCGATACAGCACAAACAGAGTATCTACAGAGAATGGAGATGGACTGTGGTGCTTAGACAGACAGGAGTTTTATTGTTTGGGAAAATCTTCATTTCATACATGGTGTTTGTTGTAAGATTATTTTGTTCAATGTATGTAATAATGACTCAGAGAATCCAGAGGCCGAGATGGAGGATTTTGTGTTTATGCTCCAGTGCATTATTGTTTCCACTGAATTTACTCCTGCGTAAAACTGTCTGAGAAAAAAGTGCTTTTTTAGACTTAAAATTAAAAACTTAAAAAGATTTTTTCTTTCTTGCATGTGCACCAATTTTACTTTGGTGTGAAAATGACAACCTCTGCACAAACAAAGTGTCCTCCGTTCTCTGCCACTATTTCCATTTATTTAAAATATGATGGTGAACTGACCTATATTATAAAAATATAGCATAAACAGTAAATTGTCAGCAGTAAATGACAGCATTAATCTGAGGAAAAAATCTCAGTGATCACTTTGGTTCTGATATATAACTATGATGTAAACTGTTAAGGGTGAGAAGTTTCCAACATTTCACACAACTTTTTGATTGCGTGTCATCCAAATGGATCAGCTATATCATTATGAACACTGGCCTAATTGTGTGGAAGTAACTTGTTGCCAAAATAATATCAAGGCCTGAACTCCATCAGACATCTAAAAGTGTGCTGTGGTATCTGGCATCAAGACGTTACCAGCAGATGCTTCAGTTTCAAGTAGATGCAGCCAATTCCTGTAAGTAGAGAGGTGAGGTCTCCATGGATCAGACTTGTTTGTCCAGTGAATCCCACAGATGTTCAGTTGCATCAAGATCTGAACACTGGAGCCAACCTAGAACTTCTGAGGTACTTTTTGAGTATCTATTTAACTGTGTAATTTTACTTGTAATTGAGTATAAATAATACTTTGCCACATTTAAAATCATATTTGCTGCTGAGTAGTCTACAATATTACCTGGCACCACAAAGCCAATAGCATGTAACAACAAATTAAGTCATTATCACATTAACACGCACATGGAACCAGCAGACTCATCTGGTTCCCAGACAACACATGGATACATTGTTGGAGCCAGTAATGTTATCAATAGATTGAAAACAGGCCAATGAAGCACAGATGGAAAAGATCCGAGATTGAACTATACAATGTCAGAACGGTGCTAAGAAAGATCACCACAACAAACAAGTTCTCATCAAGTAAACAATGTTAAAGTTACTGGATGTGATGTCGGCAGCTGTAGTCAGGTTTGTTGAGAATTCTATAATATTTGAATGCGTTTAACACAAAAGATATTTGTTTCGAACACAACTGATCCATTCATAAAATTGTTCAGAGAAAAGTCTGTTAAAAGCAAATGTTTCCAGCATTTGATTGATTTAAAAAGTAACTAATACTCTGAGTATTTGTTTAGAAGAATAATTTATATTTTTACTTGAGCATATTTTCACACCAGTACTTGTTCTTGTAATTGAGTAATATTTCAGTCATGTAACAATACTTCAACTTAAGTGCAGATTTAAATGCAGATCAGTTCTCGTTCCCCCACTAATCATTTGTCTAAAATCATAGTTTGTCCTTGCCAAAGTCACTCACATCCTTTTGCTGCCCATTATTTTCTGCTTCCAACATCAATTTTGAGGTCAAAATGTTCAGTTTGTCGCATATACAAGAAATTGTATATGCATCCACCAGCTGATCACCAGCTCTGACTGAGACAATACTGATGCATTTCCAGGCTTCAAAAGTTTTAGAAAGTCCAACCAGCTTTGGTTCTTTAGGTATGTGATGCATTGTTCATCTTGTGCTTCTATGCTTCATATTACATCTAGTATTATTTGAAAATGTGAACAAGGTTAAAAACTTTTTCAGCAAATGTTCACTACCTGTGCCTTAACACGACAAAACCTCCATCCTTCTTTTCTGTTTGATCACCTTGGCTCAGCTCACCGGTTTTTCATAAACTTCACTTTGACAATGAGTTTTTCAGTAAGTTTCAATGTGTGTGAGTCCATGTGTTTGTGTTGTGCTGCTGTTTCTGGGGCTCAGGTCAAGGTTGCATGTTTTTTGTCCCCCGGAGACACAAACTGATTAAAGGACTTTTGTAGTGTTTAATGGCTCTGTGGGGCAGCTGCTCCACACACCGGTTTCATTCAACCAATGATCACATACATACAGCCAGTTCCCCTCTGAGGAGACCTGCTCCTGAACCAGCAGCTCCACCACACACTCTCACCTCTACTGCAGCAGCCCGGAGAAACAGCTTGAAATTCACCACACACAACAGCCAATGCAGCTTTCACTACGCACACTCAGTCTGCACGCTTTTTTTTATCTCCACCTCTGTTCTTCTGTTGTTCTTTTGTTCTCCTCTTGTTTTATCTGCATCTTCTTTCTGTCTTGTACTTTGCCTTCATGCTCCTTGTTTCTCTTCTCTTTTTTTCTATTTTTCTGTACTTCTCCCTGTTTTCCTTACTCTCTCCTCTCTCAGTCAGAAATAAAAACCTACCAAGGTCAGTCAGATAGATCAACTGTCAATCAGCATAGCATGCGCAGGGCTGCAGTGAATCAAGGAGATGTTGACTTGAAGTGTGGGGGGGATCTATGGGTGTGTGAGGGTGGGGTCTGCTGGTCTGATGCCTAAGAAGATGAATAAAAGTGGCGAGGGTGACCTTGGTACACAGCAGCCACATCTGAGAGGCAACATGAGACAAAAAAGTGAGCACAGAAGCTCAGGCTGAGGCCTCTGTTACTGGAAAAGTTTGGGAGTGTTTTCATATCTGGCGACTTTTCAGAAAAGACGCTCATGTGTATGAAGCATTAAGAGGATATGACATATAACTGAGATATGATATGATATATAACTAAGATATAGCTATAAAATGCCTCTGACACAAACACAAATGAACATATTGCTGTCATTGTTTTAGAAAAACTTGTTTTTCTTTTTTAAAATAGCTTTCTGAGAGAGGTTTTTAGGAAGCTTCTGACGCATTACACATCCAACCTAAATGTTACTGTGTATATGTCACATCACAGAACAAGGATCACAACCCTGTTCAACCATTCTCTGTCACCTTTAACTTAACTTTTGAAGATTGAAGGCAACCTTTTCTATCCATACACCTGAGAATAAAAAAGAATAAAATGAAATAGGACCTCTGAACCTCAATTACTGGTTAGTTTGCAGCGACATTCATTGTTGTGCCCAAAACCACTCTTTTAATTGAAAGGAGGTTCAGAGCCCTTCATAGTATAAACTTCTACTGCGATGGAGTTTAAAATAAAGTCATCGACTGCTCAAGAAGTGTAAATTAACTTCTCTCTCTCTCACACACACACACACACACGCACACACGCACACATCCAGCACGTTACCTCATTACTGTTTGTACTTATTGCATGTGAGCCTCTATGGGATATATACTCTATGTTAGGTAAGAAGAAAAAGAAGCTGTTTATCTTTTCTCTATCCTTTACTCTCTCGCGCTCTCTCTCTCTCACACACACACACACACACACAGATCCACACAAAGAGAAATCAGCCGTCAAGGGGTGTTACAGTGGATATCAGTGTTAACACAAGTAATTGCCTTCCCGCTCTACAGCCTGTGAGTGTTAATCCAGCCTGACGAAGTTTGTTTGTCGGTGCCTGACTCCAACCATGGTGGTGTTTTTACATGTGTTTTTTTTTGTTTTGTTTTGTTTTTTTTGTGCTCCTGCCAGGATCATGTCAACTACATAGGTCACATTCATCGTCTTATTGCTGAACTTGCTCCAAAAAAAAAATATGAGATAAATTGTAGCATCTTTGGGAATAGAGATATATAAGGAGTGTCCAAAGTGGCCGATATTGAGACGAATTTTCCTCTCCAGTGTTAGAGATGAGCACAGTGAATCTCTTTAAAAAACCTGAATCTCATCTAATAAATACGTTATCACTATTCCCTGTTGGAGGCAGACAATGTTGGAATTGTTATGACTACAGCAGCTGCAGGGTTTCTTATCTTTTATCCTCATGATGAGTTTTAAAACATTCCCTCATTTCCTTTGTTTTAAATTCCCACATTTGAGACAATGTGATCTCTCCTGGATATGTGAGCACTCATGTTAAGCAGCCAGTTACTGACAGGAAAGATGTCATTCATTATGAAAAATGCTTAATGAGATCTCCGCCAATACCACCCCCGTGATTTGGAACTAGACTGTCCCACCTTTGAATCTTTAATGACAATATTAAATATTTAAGCTCTGAATAAGACAGAGTTGACAAAGCAATTAGATATTGACTGACCTTTTCAGCGTGTTTAGTATTCTGTATCACTCAGTCAAGATTCATTTCACAGCCTCACTGAGCGACAAAGACCAGGGCAGGAATCAGTGGAGAAAGCGCCACAGATCTATTTCCAGTCAATCAGCGCCTCAGGAGTTTTGCTCTCAAAAGTTTTCACCAGATATAAGTAACAAGACGTTGCGATATGACAAAGACTTACGCCGCTATACCTGTGAAGAGCGACAGAAGGATGATATCTGCGACACTGAAGTGGCACAGGGTAATTTTGATCAAGAGCTCTCTCAACATAAAATTCAAAGAACCTCAGTGTGAGAGGCTGGAAGGAAAATGCCAAGCTCATTATTTCACATGTCTTCATCATGACACATTGGCAACAGTGTCAATTTCATCAAGTTCTGACTTTGAAAAAAGGTTGAAATATCAGGGAAACAGAAAATGGGACATGCTTTCAAGTGGTCATTTAAAGAGCAATAAAAACCTATTTCACTCTATGTCGTGTAACTCCGACTGATTTACCACCATTGCCATTAAATCATCAGTTTATGGGCATAGAAAGCATTTCCCATTCAGGGATTTTCTATACCCTCTCATATAGGGTCTCGGCAGTGTTATTTTCACTTACATATAATAGAGAAACATTGTAGCTACACAAATGTGAACCACCGTCTTCCCGGCTATTGAGAACATCTCCACCCATTGACTGATGGGTTTGGGGCATTTAGAGGGCAATTAGAACGGCAGTTCTCCGATTTTCTGTTCTATAGCAATTACAGTGAAGGCACTTCGCTTCTTCCACCCGTGAGATAAGAAGCTGAATGGGATGGGAGGAGGAAAAAAATAGCAAAGTGATATCTGAAGGTCTCTGCACAGAGGCTAGTCTCCTTGTACTGCACTCAAGGTCCCATAGGAAGAGACCCAACACTGCAATATTTAACCTGAGCACAAGATGGGATCAGGGAGACAAAGCAGCAGTGGGGGGGCAGACCTATTACTACAGACATGAAGTAAATGTTACCTCACCATGTGTGAAAGCTTTTGCACTTTACATTTGTGCAGCAGCATCGGCACAATTGGCCTGTGAAATGCCCACACAAGCACACACCCGGCGGCAAAGTCCATGCAAGGACTGTTTCATTCGTTTCTTCTCAGTAAGGCAATAAAAAGCATCCGAGTGGTCTGTGCCGGACCTGAAACAGCTCCCAACGCCCTTTACTTCTGCTTCTGTGTAGCTCTGTTCCAGCTCTCCCTCCGAGCAGGAAGCTCGGGTGCTGATGTTAGCAAGAGTACTGTTGTGCAGTGTTCACAGACAACAGCTTGAGGGAGGGACTCGGACAATGGGTTTGAAAGGCTCCCCGGACAGCACCTCAAGGACCGCAAGTAGCTCCCAGTGGGGGGAGGCTACATCGCACTGATCCCAACCACCTGAACTCTGGCAGGAAGAGTTTCTATGTGGAGCGAGGCGGTGGACTGTCAGCTACAGATGGCTAAAGCTTGAGGCTGAAATGTTTTATTTTTTTCCCAACGTCACACATCTGTGCAGAAAGTGGCCTTGCCAACATATTTGTTGAGACTGTGGCATTGCAATTACAGTATATGAATGACGTGGGTGGCAGCGCAGGAGGAGGCCAGTCAGTTTTCTATCACTGAGTTCCTTACAGTCCTATTACTGCAAAACAGAGAGGGAGGGAGGGAGGTTGGTCATGGGGGAAGACATGATTGGCTCTTACAGACCTCTGACAGGAATGTGAGGAGGTTGTGTCTCTGTGCTGTTCTTTGTTAGCAACTATAAGCTGTATCACTACATGTTGCTCATAAATTCAAGCAGCTCTAATTAGGTATTAGGTCATTTTTTTTTCTGTGTTAAATTGACTATATAAATGCAGACTGGCTGCAATGACATTAGCAAGACTCTTCATCTCCTCTGTCTCTATCTCGCACTCACACACACACATACATGCTCACACACACTATGGCATGTGAAAGTATAAAAGGCCAGTGACACCAGTGGCTAATTAGTGACTTGCCTCATTAGTCACCTAGTTTCCATCTCTGGCCCCAGCAATTATCCCTCTCAGGACCACACCAAGGTTGAGCCTCCCTGTCTTCATGGCTCTCTCTCTCTCTCTCTCTCCGTTTCTCTCTCTCTTCTCAACTTCAGCAACAGGGGTGTGGGGGGTGAGGTGCTGATTTTTAGACTTTTCTGATATTTGAATAATTTCTTTCTAATATATCACAGGATTTGTTGAGCTGAAAACAAATAATCATGTATATGTATTACATTTTAAAGACAATAAATGTCACATAGTTACTGTGTAACCTCATTTCTTTGACAGTTAACCTTCCATGATTTCACAGGTATTGGAGATATTAGGGTTTAAAATAATGTTAGTGTCTTATTTTATTTTGTTTTTTTTGGCTCCATGAATGTAATTCACTCTGATAAGAGAGTAGGTTTGACTTGGAAAGTGACTGGGACATATATTTGGCAGGAAGTCTGCAGGTCCCTCCCCCAGAAAATTTTTTTTTTTTTTTTTAAATTGCATTTCCAACAAAATAAATAAAATATGACTCTAATCAGAACCACTTGAGATTTTATTGTCTGTTTCACTGAGCCCCTTCATGGTCTCACCTTCAACCCTGTGCATCTTTCTGCCTCTGCTGTGGCCGTGTCTGACAAAATAACCATTTTATGTGTGTCATAAAAATCCAAAGCCCATTTCCATTATATTATATGCTGTATTATGTACAGTATCAGCCCATGATTCTGGCATACATCAACAAAAACACAACATGCATTTTATAATGCACATATATACAGTATGTGCACTATAAAGTTAAATGTGTTTGGACACCAGCTATAAAACCTATTATCATTGATCCTTTTAATAATCTTTTATAAATATGTGAAGCAGGAAAACACACTTAGACACAGAAACTCACGGAGCTAAGAAAGGTAAATAAAAATCCGCCTTTGATTTATAATACAACAAAAGATAATAAATCAACTCACCAAGCATGTGTTTAGTGATAAATGTTATTTGCTGCAGATGTAAAGCGGTTGAATTAACAGTTCTCAGCCTCAACAGTTGCCATTTTGGCTTCACGGTGTAAAAGGAATAACCACCCATATTTTGATCAAACTGAGGATGAAAACAGAACGTTGGCGTTGAGCGTAAAATAACTTCCATGATAGAAGAAGCAAACATAAGAAAGTTAAACATAACATAGTCTGTCAGTTTGCATCACTTCCTGTTTTATTTTGAAATTATTTCTCCTTGTATCTTGTCTTGTGTACTTCCTGTATTTTCTCCTGTTTTATTACCCAAACGCTCCCTGATTTGCTGCACCTACTTTGTTTTCTCCACTTCCTCGTGTATATACAGTTTAACTCCCTTTTTGCCTTTTTTTCTGGTGCGGTACATATATATATTTTCTGTCTGTGTCTTCAGTGTCCTTTTTTTTTTGCATTTGTGCTCTTGCCTCAGTGTCTTCTGTTTTTTGTTGGTTTTTTGAGGTTCACTTTCCTTTGATCTTTCACTAGATCCCTGGGTGGCTTTTTGGTTTGTTGGGTTATTGCCCCACAGCACCTTTGTGCTGTTCTGTTCTTGATTTGTTCTGTTCTATGTTTTGACCCTGTGAATAAACTCTTTTGTTTCTACCACTGCATCCTGTTTTCTGCATCTGGGTCTAGTCCTGCCTTCAAATGAAACAAAAACAATAATTTCCAAATCTATTGAGCAAAAGCAGGCAATGTATACTCAGGTAGCAGACCAACTGTAATCAAGTGTTGTGACCATTATTTCTGCTGAGTGAACCAGGGCCAGGAGACAGAATAGTAAAATTATTATTCCAGGTGTACACTCACCCTATGCATGAATATTTTGGTTTAATTTTGAGAAAACTCGTCAGCCATCTTTATATATGGCCACTACTGAAACTGTGAAAAAGTACTAAGCTTACACTGGACTATTGCCAAATCATTATTCCACATTATGGAAATGATCATTAGAACTAATTGGCCAACATGAAGCTTTTGGTATTGCTCTCTTGTCGGCTTTGAATCTTTGATTCTGCATTAGAACTCAAAGACCAATTTTTACAGTGTTTTGTCAGTTTGGAGGCATATAAGAATATTTATAGTTTCAGCTGTTGCCCTCATTTCCCTTGCGAATAAAGCAAAGCTGAATTTTAAACTAGATTATTAAATGAGCCGCTGCTGTGGTCCGAGTTTCAGGTGTTTGAGTGGCATATTATTTGGATTAACTATCTGCCCTCTCCCATCTCATCTTCTCCACCACTCGGAGGAATACCTAATTAGCTGTCTCTGCTCTGCATGCTTCATGGTACGACAAGGGCAACTCAACACCGGTTCAGATCAGGACTATCTGTTCTGGCCAGGTCTGAGCCCAAGGTAACACTATTACCACAGAGCTCCCCCTCGGCATTACACACTAAACAGTAAAATTGGCGCAGTATTCTGTCCAGCTGTTCTCTCCAGATCCTCGACTTGTTCGCTTATCTCATTAACTCGTAGCTGACTGGTAAAGCTGCCACACAGACGTTCTCTCACACCTTCTCAAGTTAAATTCATCCGTCTACTTGTTGTGAAGATCAAGATATTTGTCTAAAGTCACAAGGATCTCTTTCTGCAAATGCAGACAACTTCCACAACAAACACGGTCGTGTTTGTCAGCAGCAGGAGAGCAGAAGACAGATCGGGCCTCCAGGTGTATGCGAGTCAAATCTGGAAATGATATGCATCGCTGGCTCACGGCATGCAGAGTCAGGTGGAGCAATTTTCCTCGCTGCCCTGTCACTCCAGACGTTCATATGAGTTTTCGCAAGTAGTTGCCTTTGACGGATAATCTTGATCCAAAACTGTGGGGCTTTGAACCAGACTTACAAGACAAACAAGTGAGAAGAGCGACTGCTTCTTATCTGAAATACGTGCCTCGAAGTGATTGATGAGAGCCAGGGACTTTTCACAAGCTGCTGCTCTCGCAAAAAAACATATGGCGGGTAAACCAAGGAAACGTGGTATGAAATTTGGGCTGTGTCTGATACAAGGATCGTTGGCATTATGCGTATGTGGAAAGCATAACATGTCAGGTAGAACTCACAAGGAGACACTGTTGGGTTAACACAACCAACTTTTCCCCTACACTGCTTTCACAAAAAAGTCAAGACTCATTTCTCCTCAAAGCCTGAATTTCCACAATCACATCAACAAAGACAGAGTAGAGATCTTGATGAGCAATGTTTCTTTTTGTACTGTTTTCAAAGTGCATCGCTTTGCATTTCTATATGATGACTGCTGCCAGGTGCTAAATCTTATTAATCTCCAGAATTATTCTGCCAAATATTTGCATAAGTACCGCTGTGACACCTCCGGTACTTTGGAGTTCTATCAGAATGATAAAATACTGTAAAATTGCAACCGTCTAAACAGTTTAAGCAATGCTTCATCTCAGCAGAAAACATAGTTTTTACACTTGTAGATGTTAGAATAAGCAGTCTGCAGCAGTATATTATATGTTTGTGATATCTAACCTCTGGCTACACCTTTTTAACAGCAATTCTCAAAAAGATGCAAGTCACCCTCAACTTTTTGATTGTGACTTCCTTGTCTGGCCCTCCTCTGAGGTACATATATATATGTGTGTGTGTGTGTGTGTGTGTGTGAAATATCTCTGAAATATCTCACTCATTCCTTTTCTTGAGAAGAAGTTCATGAGTTCGCATGAAATCCCAGGATATCTGTCAGAGATGGTGATTTATCACAGAACCACGGCCAGTCTGCAAATAAACAGCAAAATTTAGGCTTCAGCAGTTGTCTAAAGATGTGTGTGTGTGTGTGTGTGTGTGTGTGTGTGTGTGTGTGTGTGTGTGTGTGTGTGTGTGTGTGTGTGTGTGTGAGTGAGTGAGAGAGAGAAACATGCATACATAAGCTTGTACTTCAGCTCTCAAGGGAAATATATTGCATACTCAAACAGCAGATGACTTTTATTATTGTGATTACTTTTTTTTAAGGACGCCAGGAACACCACCCTTCTCAATTTATTAGTTTTGATCATATACGGTAGTGAAGAGAAGCAGGAGCATCACCGGGGCAGTAACCTTGGATCTCAGTCCATGGGGGGGGGGACCTAGAGCATGCTGGTTTTTATCCAATCAGGGACCAATTTACACCTGGAAACACAGGTGACCATGATTAACTGCAATTATCTCAGTGGTGGGAGACCAGTATCAGCAGTGCTGTGGGCGGACAACCAGGATTTAAAGCCTCTGTACCGAATAAGTGCAAACTGTAATAGAACGAACGCTGCAACGTGTCATTATAGTATATATGGCAGAAGTGTGTTTAGGGTTTGTGAAGTGTGTTACTGTGTTTTAACAGAAGTTAAAACACAGTACAAGACCCCGACATGAGCAAGTGGAACTGACAGAAAAGCCACAGCAGGACTGATATATTTGTGCGGAGCCGCGGCTGCTGCTAAAAATTGGTTGCTTCTGGGCACGTTGACTAGAGAAATCAGTACTGACTGGAGAAATCAATCATCCCGATGGGTTGGATATTACAGCTCATATGTTGTTGCATTCAAGTATGACTCAGATATATCATCACTTACTACACTCACATAAAAAAAAAAAATCTGGTGGTAGCAGTTCTGTTGCATCTGCGACAACAGGACGACTTACACCTTGGTGAATGGTTTGGTGTACCATCGTAGATGTGTCATGGTGTCTCTCCTCTATTGAATTGTCTCATTGAGCCATTGAGTCACGGCAGCAGGCGAGCACCAATACCAGAAATGTTCCTGCTACCATAAGTCAAAAACAGATGCTGTGAAAAGGCCTGTTCACAGCAGAGATCCACAAAGCAGAGGGGTGATTAAGCGGAATAATTGAAAGCACCTCTGCGGGTGTGCAGGGTCTTTAAAAACATATCCAGTCATCCAGGCAAATTAATACATCTGGTCATTGAACTAATAAAACCAGCAGAACAATCACATCACACTGCAAGGCCTCCACGGTTCAGAGCGAATGGCTTTAATGCTGCAGTTTTAATATGGAAGTTCACCTCAGGGTTTGGGGGGGATTCATTCAACCCCTCTAACACCATCATGACAACCTTAGTGGTATTGTTTTTAGCCAGTATGTAACACAAAACCCCATTTTTTTACTTTGATTTTATCCTAGACTTTATTAAATTTACATGCTGCTGCAGGACAAACATAGGAATCTATGGCTTTTCTATAATTACTGCTGATTTAATTTTCCAGATGAAAATTAAACTTGAATACAAGAGGTTACCTAAACATGAACTTTACTGCTGCTCTCGTAGGTACCACTGACAGACAGCGGCAAATGGATTTAAAGTGCTCCACTGTCAAAGCACTGCCATGATATCAACATCGTCGGCCTTTTTTTTTTTCATGACATTTTACATTTCGCAGTAAGAAGGGTACAGAAATAATCAAAATAATGACATCTAGGTTCCATTTAGCTGCTTATTTTTCTGGGCCCTGACAGTTAATTCTGGCTCATGACTTACTGGAAGACCATCATTAGTGTTATTAACGATACCTGTGAATTTCTCATTATGACAAGTCTGAAAAAAGCCTGGAAGGTGGCAGGAAGAGGTGGACAAAGGGCCAGGTTCAGTATTATTTCTACTGGCTGTCTTTGCTTAGGTCAAAAAGTTGGAATAGTTTTATAAAATATAGCGAGACTGTTCTCGGCAGCGTGGCAGAGTTTTATAACTATTAAGGACCATTGCTTTATTCTTCATTTTTAAAGAACAGAAACATAATCATCAATATGACAGGAAATTAATTAATCAGGACTTAATCAGAACAATTACTACAAGTACTATTACTACAATTATTACCAGTTTTAACAATAGAACACTGAGTGTTAGTGTCTATGATGCATGTTTATTTAAAGACACACAGTAATTTTTCAGGTTCAAAAATCAAAAGGTCTAGTAGGCTTTGAATTTGCCATTTTTCATTTACCTTGAGTTGGTGAGCTCAGTGCAGATAACCATGTTGCGTCGCCATCTTGAGTCTTCAGGACAACACCAGCTCGGCCTTCTGTGTTTTTACATTCAGTGGCAGGACTTCTGACCTCAGCTACTGAAACAGACTCACAGAGCGAGACACCCACCAGAGATAGCCTACCAGAGAGTTCTTTGAGAAACAATATGTTAAATCAAAGAAAAAAAAAAAAAAAAAGAAAAAAACACAAAGTCCCGAGAGCCAGATTTCTCACACACAGGTCCGCCAGAGGCTGTTTGTCAGGCACAGTTAAAAACCGTGGTGAAAAGACAAAACAAAAACACACACACGCATATGAGCAAGTGTCACCCTCGCCAAGGAAATTAAAACGAGAACAAAAAGAGAACGCAACCGGTGAGTCCAAAACTCTCGGCTCCTCGGCTACCGTAGAAGGAAATGTGCACTTGGCTAAAGAATACAGTTCAGTTGGTTGCAGTATTTTTTATATGTATGTGTATATGTTTTCTTTGTGTTGTGTATTTGCATTGTGTCATTGCCACTGCCATTAAATCTAAGATATGTACTGCAAATAATAAAACTCTCTCTAATATTTTTTGCAGTGATGAAAAGATCAGCTGCCATACCAGTTACTTAGCAACGGCCCGTGGCACTGTATTGTAGCAACCACCCCAAAAGAAAACTTCCACGTTCAAGCTATTTTTAATAACTGACTCTGAATCAAACTCTGGTATAATGGTTCTCTAGAAGAATTAGATCCTTCGTTGAGTGTGTGGGTGTGCAATTGTTTGGTCCTTTAATATAATGTATTCTGTGATTTGATCTGATCCTCAAATGATTTTCTCACACTCGTGCTCTCAGACAGAAAATGCTCACTGGGCCAATGGGATTTTGATAATGTGCACAGGGAACATGTCTGCCTGTTTATGAATTAACCCACCTTGTGTATCAAGCCGGGTGGGTTTTGGATCAGTTACAGGCAAGTGAGCCAAAAAAAGAAAAGAGAAAGAAAAACTACAGAAAACTACAGAAAAGAAGAAATCCATCCTCATCCCTTCATCCCTCCTCCCCACAAACCACTGTCAAGTGTTATTCTACCTTTTCATGACAGCGATAGCAATAGCAAATCTCTCTTAACCTCTCTGTACTGCTTCCTGGTTAAGGAAATATCAGAATTACTCTTGTGAAATGACAGGAGCAAAACTAACCATTAAGTGAACTGATAATTAGATACTCCTGTGACAATTTAGAATACTGTATTTTCCTGCCTCCGTGTTCTGTCTCAGTCGAACTGCAAATCTTGTACAAAGACTTCTCAAACATGGGTTAACAGAGCAAGACAGAATTCAGACATTATGGGTGTTATATTACACGGTTAATCGTCAATAGGGAAAATCAAATAAAGATGCGAAAGCTTCGCTTGCAAAACGAGTTATTAAAAGCTGCTTTGCAATTTTTCTCTTGCCAGTTGCTCAGATTTTCAAGTGATAAAAGGTTAACGCAACGCATACAAACAACGACAATTTCACACGGATGACCATCTGTGCAAGTGTATAATAATATCTGCAAAACAGAGAAAGATGAGTCAAGGGCAGCTGGACATACAGACAGCTAGCTATAACCAGTCAAAGTTCACAGGACAATCCACAAAGTGCAAATGGCCAAAAAATGTGGTTCCTCTTTATGTTTGTCAAGCTCCAGCCCTTGTCAACAGGAGTCACATCCACACAAACAGAAGATGCAACAGTTAGTATCCAAAGCCTACTACTGCAGCAAGTAGGGGAGTAAACAAGAGGAATAAAAACAATATCAGATCTTTACAGGACTGTTTATTGTTTTGGTTTTTACAACACAGCTTTACAATTTTTTTGGTTCACTTTTACCAATATCTTTAAAGTCACGGAGGAAACCAGCCATGTGCAAAAATAAAACCCAGTCAGATCTCCAGCCTTAACGACTACACAGACTGTCTGTACTTGCCCCCTCCAACTGCATCTGATCGTGTTTGAAAATAGATAAAATAACCCGAGAGTCACCTGGAGTCACTTGAAAGCACTTTTTAATTATTTAACCTGAACAGTAAACCAAATGGTAAAAATACAAATTGTGTTTTTCCTAATCAGACTATTTTCTTGCCGGAAGCAGCAATTTCCTGGAGTTTTGTCATTACAAAGCTAGAGCAAGTTTTTAGTAGAAACTAGTGCCACTGAACACTCAGGTGGTCTCAAAGTATTTTTTTTTTTTTTTTTTTTTTTTTTGTTTGCCTTTGTTTTCCATTTCACAGTTGTTTGTTTTTCCAGTGGCATTATGTACTTTTTTTTTAATCTCCACTTTTAATACCTGTGCATATTTCAGCATATCAAATCCATTTAATGCCCAATCTCTCAAATGAGCAGAAAACATATTACCTGTGTTGATGCATGATTTGCCTTGAACACTGATACACTGCAATACAAACGGTTTATGCTGTAACCTGTGTAATTGCTCCTCGTACATATAGATTTTTCAATAAAACAGTAATTATGGAGTGAAATCCCAACTGTCCCATTTCATGCACATGGGTTGTCACTTTATGGGGGGATGATTAATCACACAAACAGTTGCTCATTTTTAAATACATCCTTAATACATTCTTTTGCCTTGGGGACTATACATCACCTCGTTCCCACATTCGGTGTTTGATGAAGATATAAACTTTTTTCATGGCTTTTGGACCCGTGATACACAAGAGAACCCCCAGTTTGTTGTGTGTGTGTGTGTGTGTGTGTTGTGAGGGAACTGTGAGGTCATCTCTACTGGGAAAAAAAAAAGGTCAGGTGATGTTGTAACCAACCCTGGTTCACCTCCCGCTGCACAGAAACCAGTGTAATAAATTCAGAGGCAGGGACCTCTCATATTTTCTCCCTGCACTCCTCCTCCTCCTTTTCCGATTGTCATTCACTGTTTTATCTTCACCAACACTCATCTACTCATCCCTTCATCCTCAGAGGGAAATTGTTTCCCTATGCCTCTTTCAATCTCTGCTCCTTCTCTATATTTCATCCAATTTACAGGCCCCTAACAGTCAGTCTCTCCCTCTTTACAATGTCATTTTACTCTCTGCCTCGGCCTTTGTTCATCCCTTTCGCTGCGTGGTGCAGGGGAGTACAGCTGGACATTAATCTGCTGCAGATGAGCCCCACTCAACAGACAGCTCATGGCTGCTTATCAAGGCATTGGGTGAGATTAGGACAGTCACTAGTGGCACGGTGGTGTTTTAGAAAAAGCACAAAGTAAGGACTTTGGGTGAAAACGTTGCCGTTACGGTTCATATGCCCTTTTTATGGACAATCCACTCACAATAAAAACTACAACCGAAATGATGATATTTTGTTCTCAGAGCAGAATGACACCTTTGATAAAATCCTCCAATAATTAAGCATCGCTACAGTGACCCTCTGCATGCTCGGGTTGTTTTATTTCTCTGATTTTAATTTTGATCTCTTGGAAACAATATCACAGTGAGATCAAACAAAATCCAACCGAGCACATCGCCGCCCTCTTCATATTCATGAACATGTGCTATGATAAACAAAGCCTCCGTAGAATGCGTTTTTTGTTTTCCAATTCATTTCTTCATGTGCATTTTTATAAATCTTCAGACTGGAACACACTGACCAAACTCCATGATGAGACACGTTCAGCATATCACACACAAGTAAAGACAAATGTCATATATAAACACTACATCCCTCCTGCTTTTCTTTCACCATCCATACTTGGTTATACATGCATCTCTGATTTTTTTTTTTTGCTGAAGGGCCTCATGTCTGCACTCAACCTCTCATTTGCATAAGTCATTATGGCTATCAGGAGTGAGGAGGCTATAAATTCTACTAAGTGTTCATCCATCCTTGTAAGTTTGAAAATACCCAACCAATTTTTACATTTCTTTGACTAATGAAGACAGAAAACACATCCATCGCCGAAACATCATTAATACATTTGATGAGCCAAGCAGTTTCAGCTTAATTCATCTGGACATACAGTACCTGACTGCTACAGACAATCTTTCTTTAACAGGTCACAGTTAATGTCAGACATTATATATTTGAAAGTTATCATAACATTTTTTTTTTTTTACAGTACGCTCTCCTCGATCGGTTGAATTCAACATAGACATATTTCTTCAAACCCTTGGGGAGGAACAATACTTTCCTATTGAATACTTTCTCCTGCCAGCATCAATTACAGCAAACGTTTGTTCTGCCGATTTGGGAGCAAGAGTATCGCTGCTGCTCCATCAATAAACAGAGACCTGAACAACACTGGTATCTCACAGTGAAAACAGGAAACTCAACAGAAGTGCAGCAACCTTTTATTTTATTTTTTTTTTTTTTTTAGATTTTCCTCCAGCAGTCCTTCTGACAAATGCAGGATTTAAAGTGGTTGTACACAGCTGGGAGTTTAGAGCAGCAGGACAACTATAGCTCTCTGTGTGGGGTTTGTAACGCGTGTACAAGGCTGTCATCAATGCCACATCAAAATAGCTGAGTTGACATTCGCGGGTCATCGACCGCAGCAGAGAGAGAGAGCGGAAGCGTTCGTTTTAATGATGAAACAACAGGTGAGGAGAAGCCGGAAGAACCTGCACAAGATGTGGATTTCTGCTGACGGCACTAATGTGTAAGGAGACTCCCGTAGTGCGACACAGGTTTCAAACAGAATTACTTCTTAAGCTTCCTGACAGAAACCACAATGTCAGAAACACATAACACGGACTGTGCATTAGACGGAAACATGATGTTTGTCATCCATGGAGCAAAGTTCCTCAGATGTCACGGAAACCGACCCATTTCCTGAAACTTTTGATTTCACACACAAACACACTCAGGCAACATATCTCACCGCTAAAATGATTCTCAAAAGTTTCTACTTTGCTCCCATATCTACCAGTGTTGTTGCAGTGATATGCACAAACCAGAGCCAAATGAATTGGACATATTGCCACTCGCCTAATTAAGGCACATTCCTCGCACAGCTCGGGGGTGAGGAGGAGGAGTGGGAGGTTCCAGTTACTCTCTCTCCTCATCACTACTTGTACTTTCTGCTCCAAGGAGCCAAATGTTAAGCAGGTCTCTCCAAATTCTCTGGGCTCATTGACATAAAGTGCATCTCCCCACTTGGCTCGCTCAACACCTCCATAATAACAGTCATTATCTTCAGCACACCATCTTTCTGCTTCATTTAAGCCGTTCTTAACAGTGGGTATCTATCATGGAGGTGCTACTATTCTGCGGTCGTACTGACCTTCCAGTGCCGTGATTTATGCCTGACCCATCTCTTCGGCTCTGTCTTTCGCTTTCACTGCGGGACAAAAAGAGAGAGAAAAAAAAATCGCCACTATGAAGCCTTTTTAATTATAAAGACGTTATTTAAAACTTAATCAGTCCGACGCAGATGTCAGACAGGGTGACACGAGCAGCCAGTGGGCTTGACTGCTTCTTTTTCTACGGTAGGGGTCATTTTTAAAAAGGATATGAGGACATGTTAATGGGACAGGTAAATAAAAACAGTTTGGCTCAGTGTCACTTCATGTTTTTTTTGTTTTTTTTTAATAAATGATTCCCTAATAATGATCACACTCCTGTTCAGCAGGTGAAAATTCTTTTTTGTAGTTTTACCAGCAACAAATTGGTGTGTTTGCATCATATTCGCGGCTGTATATCATCAGATGAGATTGGTGGTGCTATTACGAATACACTACATCATTATTTTGATTTTTATTATTATTTTTTTTTTCGTCCTGCGCCTATGGCTTGGCGAAGCAGCAGGACAATGAGGGATGAGGGTGAAGAAGTGCAGCCAGCTGCGCCTGGACAAACACAAGGACAGCTCTACCTCTGACAATGCTGTATTACACCAATTATTCACTATCAGGGATTGTTTCCCTGCGACAGTGAATGTTTTGTTTACTCGCCTCAAAAAAATGAAGAGAATGGCAGTGTCATCTGCGATGCGACCGGCGGAGATTGTAAACATGTTTTTCTCTCCTTTCCCTACAAGGGGATGAAAAATAAAAAATAAAAAAGAAAGAGAGAGAGCTGCTGTTAGAAGATTTAATTCTGAGGAGCCTCTCTCTGGGGCTCTGCGCTGCTCTAAGAAGCCTACTGCAAAAGCCTTCAATTAGCATAGTGCGTTTTCATCTTCTGACCAAAGTCACCCTGAGCAATCAAATTATCTCTAAATTTAAATAAAACAATCACTACCAATCAATCAGAGTTCATTATCTGCCAAATAATTTCCATTGCCTCTCGAACATGCCAAGAAAACTTCCAGCTTTTCATTCCCACACACACAAACACGCACGCACTCGAGTATTTGTGTGTTTGTGTGTGTGTGAGGTCATCAAACGCACTTGCATGTGAACAAACAAAAAGAAAAGAAAATAGACACCAATAGTTTACACTGAGATGTTGTTTAATTCTCCATCACACAAGGCACAGTTGTGTTTGTTTAAACCACAGTTTGGGGAGATTTCAGTGGGTTTTTGCAGGACTTCACTGTCTATGAGTGTGTGCCTGTGTGTGTGTGTGTGTGTGTGTGTGTGTGTGTGTGTGGACACACACAAAGTCAGATAGATGAATTGCTGTGGTCAGAGCTGCACATTATCATTGAGATTCACTCCCTGTGTACTTAGAATTTAATAATAAATCACTGAAAACGTCCTCATCTCCACAGACTTCATTTATAAAACTGTCACTTTTTGCCATTTTTTATGATATAATACACTGAAACCCGTCATCTAGGTGTTAACACAGGATAAAAAGTAAGCAATATCTAAACCACTTAGGATGAAAATATGACTGGACTAAACCAATCAGATGAGCTGGAGATAAATTCTCACTAATGACTGATTATGACTTCAGAGGTAAACCTTGGGGCATTTTTCTGGCAGTGAGCTGCTTTGGCATATCCCAAAAAAACAATACAAACTCATAAAAACATGATTCTGTTTGTGCCTGAGTGATGCTACAAAAGTTACTGTGTGAGTGTTAATTCCATCTCGGTTAGAGCGGTTATCCAGCTCTCCAGTTTCATCACAATCACTCCATCACAGCCGACGGAAGTAAAAATGTTTCTCCCTTCTCCCATAGGGTGAAGAAACAAACTCAGGAGGCTTTTCGTTTTCAGTCTGCAGGGCCAATCTTCGGCGCTATCACTTCGAACCAAGGTCATTTCTGTTCAAACAGGCAAAGCCCAAGAACACATAGTGAAGCAACATCTGCGGCGTTAGCGTGCTTCATTCCATCATGGGAGCGCTGGGTTGTGTAAACCCAACGTGATTTTATAGATGTAGCGGTTACAGCTGACCATGCTTATTTCTTCTAAGTTTCTAAAAAAAAAAAAAAAAAAAGCTCTAGTTTGTCAAACATCAGCCCCAGATGTCCTGTAAGTAGCGTTTTTCCTCCCTCAGCCCCGCCAGCGTCTTCATGGCCTCCAGCTGCTCCACCTGAAGCTCCGATTTGATTATCTCCGTCAGGGCGTCATTCACGTCTTTGGCCATGTTCTTCGCATCCCTGAAAAAGGTATAAACCGTACAAATATATTAGGAAAAATGGGCAAAACCGCTCATATATCTATGTGTGTGTGTGCTTTTGTAACAGAGCTTTGAGAAAGCAGCGAGTGCTGCGAGTCCCACAGTGCATCTGGGAAGGAAATTGCTGAAATCTGTATATTGCTGTTGCAGTATATTGGAGGAGATTCATCATCCAGCAGTGATATTTCTGACCCTGAAGAATTCACACAGCTCCAGTGTTTCAAAAGTTACTCAAAGGTGAGGTAAGCTGCCTGGCAGAGAAACCAAGACCGTTAAATTGGGGAGATAAAGGTTTGATGAGGCTCATGTTTGTCTGTGTTTTCTGTTTGTGTTATATTTCTACAGATAAAAAGAAACATGTTTTGTTTCCAAAGGGGAGACTAGGGGGTATATGCATGCTATGGACGCTAGAAAACTGTACAGCAAAGTGATGCTAGAAGCTGATAACTGGAAAAATACTGATGTAAGTGTTACATCAGTACAATTCTCTTGCCTTTAAGCAACATGCTCAACCAGCTATTGTATTTTTTATGAGTTTAGTGGCTTACACCAAAACAGACATATTGGTTTGCCGACAGGTGAAGTCGGTTAGGCTAAGAAGTATTTCCAGCTCAGCTTTCAGGGCCGCTGTAGTAATTCACAAATCTTCCAGCGGCCGTTCTTTGGCAGAAAGGTGTGGAAGTTCAAGAGAAAAGTGAGTTGATATATTTGTAAGTTGCAGTAAAGGTTGTATAAGCCTGGCTTCACTGCTAACCTCACATAAAAACACTGAGAAAAGATTCATACGCATGTTTTTCGGCATAAATCCCAGTCTTCCCTGTCTACTTATGTAAGATGTTTCCTCATGTTTCCAACAGTTGTCAGACCTGATCCTCTGGATGGATCATCTGTCAGAGATTTCACTCTGTCTCATTTCCAAGCCCAAAGTTTGTAGCTTTGCCGAGTATAAACCAGACTTCATTTGGAAGTACAGCTGTTTTGTAACACTCAACACAAAACAGAAAAAGTGTGAATGCAACTGTTTTATAGCACAAATATTATGTGCAGCATTATTAAAAACACATCAATGGCCACTGTGCAAAGGTTATTGTATTGTTTAGTTTTAATGAGCGTACAAAGTGTTTTTTTTTTTTTTTTTTTTTTTTTTTTTTTCTAATTGCGTTTAATACTTTTGGGGCAACATTCCAAAAGTTGAGAAAAGAGTATTGTGTGGTTAAAAAAAAAAAAAAAAACTCCACAGAACTCTCAGTCTTCCAGGTGAGAGGAGGTTTGGCGCTCTCCTTCACCCCATCAAGCTAAGTTAGGTTAGAGGTAGGCGAGATTTTCAAAATGGACAGATGGCGTCACATCACCAACCACGAGGTTACAGTTCAACTGGAATGAAGTTAGGATTAGAAAATGAAGCGCTGTGTCCCGGGTTGTGGACCTGTCCAGGCCACATAATTATCCACTCTTCCCCTTCGGATCCTGTGAAATCCTGTCAGTTTATTTTATCCGTCCTGAGGAACCTCGAAGGCTGAGAAGTCGAAGCGTGTGACACATCAAAGTTCAACCTGGTCTCGGCCCCATCCTGCAGCTCCTGCAGTAAAGGCTGCAGACTGTCACATTCAGCGTAGCGTCTATATTCTGCCTCGGTTTGGCATCGCTGAGCTCAAACCACATCTGCACCACCAGTCTCCTGTTTGGGCTGCTCAGTGCCTCGCTGTCAGTCAAGGGTGTTGCCCTCATTTCATTTCCTCTTCTGGACACTGACCACACTCTGCTCATACGAGTACTGCTATATGAAACATTATATAACCTCACACACACAATATATATATATATATATATATATATATATATATATATATATATATATATATATATATATATATGAACCACATCCCAGGCTGTGATACTTAGCACAAACACAAGCAGAAACACAAACTAGCCAACATGAACAGCATATGCATATCAACATCTGTTGTATCGAAACATCTCTCCAGTAGAAGCATCGCTGTTATTAACCTGTGAATCTGTTTCTACAGAAACTACAGTGCCCACATTTCAATGTAATAAGAAACAAGTTACCCTGTGCATTTCTGTGGCTCACTCATGTTTTTAATCTTTTTTTTTTCCTGATAACAAATAAGCGCTGCGACACAGAGCAATAAGCTACCTTATATTTTTGTATATGTATATGTATTCACAGGACACGTCTATTGTTGTTGACAATAACAGAAGTAGAGAAAATCTATTATTCCAAATAGTAAAGCTCTTTCCTTTTTGCCTCTTAATATCAATGTGAAAGTGAACTGTAAACTGTAAATCAGCCTTTTTTATGTGACTGTCTTAACTACTCTACACTGCCATTTAGACCCTTTTATAATAGATATAATATATTCTAAGAGACTTTCCAGTTAATTAAAGGCCCAGTGTATGAGATTTACAAGGATGTATTGGCTAAAATGGAACATGATATTCAGAATTAGTGTATAATCACCTGAAACCACGAATCACTGTGTTATCGTTGGCTTAGAATGAGCCCTTCAGGGCAATCTGCCATATTGTACCTTCATGTTTCTACAACAGCCCAAAACTGACAGGAGCTTTCACAGTTTTATGTTACCCGAAGGCCACTGTAGGTTCTCCTACCTGCACGAATAGTGCACATGGAAATGGAGAGGAAACTTTCACCCAGTATGAGTTTGATTTGTTGTAATGAGAATCAGCCTCACCCGCAGACATAGAGGCGACCGTTCTGTTTGAGCAGGATGTCAGTGACATGTGGGCTGTTGAGCAGCAGGTTGTGTTGAACATATCTGGGTCGAGGTGCTGAGGCGGCGACCTCCTTCTCCTGCTCGTCCTGCTCGTCTCTGGAGAAACACACCTTAAGGTGGTTCAGGGTGCCGCTGGACACGAAGCCCTCCAGCTCCTCTCTGGGGACAAAAAAAAAAAAAAGAGTCACATCCAAACTTTTTAGATCATCGTAAATCGAATTCATGATCAGTGAAATTGAGTCTTTTCAAATTTGGAATCGTAAGAGGAAAGATTCAGTTGCTGATGTCGAAAACAAAAAATATCCTGTAATAGTGAATGGGAGTTCAACTTTTTGGAAAGGCTCCATGGTTTATGAAAAACATGCATCACTTTTTTATTATTATCATTATCAAGAAATGAAAGGAAAGCTTCCAGCCTGATAACACTAGGAATTTAACACGATTATCATACTTGACTGTTTATCTTTACACATCCAATACTCCCGTAAGATATTTAGCAATATCTTAACCACCTCACAAGACACGTATAACCCCCGGAACATTTCCTATAAACAAAAAAAAAAACTGTCAAGCTCGATAAAGCAGAATACTGATGGGCAAAAGGTCTGAGCAAAACTGTGCCAGGCAAACAATTTATTTTGTTTAACGAGAGACGTGCCAAGAAAAAAAAAAGTTTCACGAGCAAGGTCAAGTCGCTGTTTTAAGCATCTTTTTTTACAATCAATCCTCACAGACTTGCAGTTCGGTGTAACCTTGCTCCCTATCGGCAGTTCCCTATCACTCGCCAACTACTGCTTCTGCCTCTGTGTTTTGTTTTCTTTTTTTTTTTTTTTTTACAGGGCCTGGGGTGCTATTGGAAGGGAAGGAAGGTGCTGAGAGAGTGAGGTTTACTGTGGCTCAAAGCATCTTATTTAAAGTTAAGCAGTCAGACTGAATAAAAATACACACACACACACACAAACATTCTCACACACCAATAACAAGTTGCAGCTTCAGGATCATGGATATAGGTCTCTGCCTCAGGAGTCTGAGTTTTTGCAGGAATTTTTCAATAACATGTAGACACTACGGTGTGAATGCTGAGGTGAACTTAGTGTTGATTTGTCCTGAATTGTTGCTTCTCCTGCAGTGTTTAGACACAGCTATGTGACCGAGATGCGTGATTATACAATCTCTTTGAACGTGTGAGCAACACCATGAATAACAAGGAGCTTTGTCTGTTTGACATCTGAATATGAATCACGATCGGTTGAGAAACACATGGGCAGAAACTGGTGAGCGACAAAAGGACATGTCAAGTGTTTCTGAGGCACAAGAAGAACCTGCCATACTCCTTGGTAGGGTACTGCCACAGGCAATATCCCAGACCCTAAGGTGAACACAGCGGGCCTTCCAGTCGTGTTTCCCTTATAGCGTGAAATCGCATCTCATGAAGTGGCTGAGAAAGCGGTGAAAGAGGGGAGATGGATAAGTGCTGGAGAGGGGAGAGGGCAGGATGAGTTTGATGTGACAAGCAGCCGGATTGCCATCAACCTCTCACAGGGATGTTAAGTGCTGCGGGTGATTGAGGCACATCGCAAAAGCTTTGTTGATTTTTTTGCTGGTGGAAAATTCATAACAACCCGGGAACGTCGGGCACATCCTGCGATGACATTTTGTAATATTTATAAGCGTAAAAAGCCATTTATGCAAGTTCAAATTTCACCTCCTTCTTACGACTTCGCCTCAACTTTCCTTTAAAAAAAAAAAAAATCTGGGGCATTGTTGAGTTACCACCAACTATGCTAAGCAGGTTTCTATATTCAAAGAAAATATGACATCAAAATGCACTTTCTCTTAGAGAAATCCAACAGTGATGAATGCAGACAGGCAATTCAACTGCAGGTATGTTGTTCTCATTCTGCTAACCTATTTAAATTGAGTGCAACTCTTCACGGGTGGCTCATAAAACAGACTAATCGCTTTGGTCAACACTGTGGGGGTGTTCATCAGAGAAGCCCACACTGTGAACAAACACTGCCTACTACCTGGCTGCGCGTTGGTATTTAACTAAGGGATAGAGGACACAAAGGGGAACAAACAACATCCTCTGTGATCTATTCTTGTGTGATTAAGGATGCAAATCCATTCCCGCTATTTAATCCTCCAAGAGATCTCGATCGGTGCCCCAGCATTAAGTACATACACGCTACTGATACTCGGGAAAGCTGATCAATTAGCATGTAGTCAGAGGAGAATAAAGCCAAAGCAAACTGATCAGAGAAATGATCCACTCACAGAGGGGGTGTCAGTTCACAGAGTTTAAAAACAAGATCAATCCAATGTCCAAGTGCTTTCAGGAAACATTTCATATGAGAATTAGACGATTATTGACAAATTATTACTATGATGAAAACACTGATACTGAGATGTTTCCACATCGTTCCTCATTCATACACAGTCACTAGGAAACGCTGTACAGTACGATTCCTGGCTGGTGTCAATGCTGAGCAATGAAACAAAAAAAAAAAAATGACAGTTCTGATTCTAGAGGAAAACCAGAAACTTTTAGTGTCTATTCCAAAATCAACAACTTTACGTAACAAATGTTATGAGTCACAGTTTCAGAACAGATCTGTCTCTTCTTGTGACCAAGAAACAAACAGTTGTCATCAGTGACTGTATATAAAGATGAACTCCACACCTCCACGTCCTCCCACAAAACGGAACCAAACTATCTCAAATACGGGCGCTGCCATCTTGATTTGGTGATTTCATTTGGACCTAAAGTCTGATTCCTTTGACACTGCACAAAGTCTTGTCCATACACCCACTCAATCAATCACAAACTACATCAAGAAGAGAAGACTTGATAATCAACTTCATCAACTATGTTCCAGCCATGTGCGATTTGCATACTAAAGGACAAATACTGGAATTTGAATAATAAACAATCACATAACCTCCATAAACTTTTGCCTCAAGAAAAATTACAAACTGATATTTATATTATTTTTTCTCTTAGGAAAACAGCATGTGGGCTATGTCTTCTCATGCATATCACACTTACCACGGTGTGCTAAAGATGAAAAGACACCCACGTCATGTTTATAGAGGAGGAAATGTACAAGGAAGGTCACGGATTTCATTTTCAATATTATATATGCGTACATACTATATAAATGTGTGGAGGCTGTGACTAATCACGGAACTGGAAAGAGTAGAAACAACTTACCTGAACAGGTAATCTCTGTCTTTGTGACGACAACCAAAGAACAACCAGGTCTCGCCAAACACAGCCTCGGGGTTCTCCTGCCTCTCCTTCTCTCTGAAAGTCAAACGGCGGATGTTAGCGGTCAATCAATACTCACAGACGACCGGAGCAGATGGAGGAGACAGAGTCCTTCCTCACAAACAGAGGTTAAAGAAGAGTAGTGACACCATTAAGCACTTTCTGCAATGACAGTACACTGAGTGCCACAATTGCCTAATGCACGGAAACTACTGTGCATGCAGCAGTGAGGACATTATATGTATTATTAAATTTCATATTATTAGATTTCATCCAAACAGAAGTATAGATCCCATCACGATAAACAGTTTCTGAAAATAAAAAATAGGACTCTGTACTTTGTATATGGGTGTGTTACTTGGTTTATGTGTGTCCAACTGTGCTAGTGAGCAAAAAAAAAAAAAAAAACTCCTCATGCAAAAGTGATTCCTCTTGTGGCTTAGGAGTCTGGCAAACCTCCCAGAATCCTTTGCAGGGAAAGCAGCGGCACAAAGCTTCTCTGAGGATGCCGGTATCTGTGCCGCACACCTGCTGCAAAGGTGACAGCTTCCTCCCAGATAATAACAGTTGACCCCCAACCTTTCATGATGCCATCAGTCAGTCGTCTCTACGGAGAGCGGCATTATCTGTTACCCCCTGTCTGGTTGGGGGGAGGGGAGAGGGGTGGAGGGGTGAGGAAAAGTGAGAGGGACGTTGAAGTGACCAACCAGGACGAGGTGCTGAGGGATACCACAGAGAGGTATTGAGACCAGACCCTTTGTGCTGCGCTGCTGCACTCCGAGGATAAGGTGCAGCTTTCCCCAAAATCTCTTCATTGCTATTCATAAACCAATTTAAATGGCAGCCAACTCTTGCACTTGATGGAATTTTACGGTGGGGGAAAAAAAGGCGATGGTTAAAACACTGAGATTGAAATACAATTTGTGTCTGCCGTGGTTTATGGTTTACGTGAAGCTGGCTTCTTCTCAACCATTACTCATTCGGTTACGAAAAAACTGTCTTTCATCAGTTTAAAGGTCAAACATCTAAATGAAGTAACGTTTAGAAATAAAAAAAATCTTTTGAAGTTTGAAGAGAGGGACTTTAATTGTCAGTGATTCTCAAACTATGAGGTGTGGGCACCCTCAGAGGGCACAGACACATTCCAACAGGAGCAAAAATGTGGAGTGGTACCAAAACCCAATGAATCTATTTGATGTGGGAACAATAAACAAGAAGTGATGACACTAGATAAGACGATCAAAGTTCATATTTGCAAGATGTTTTTTTTCCTCAAAGAGCTCTGTGAAGTTTACAAGGACAAGCCAGATGAAAGTCTCTGTTGTCTTTTATGTCTAAAAGATTTACTTTCAATCATTAAATGTGATTTCAATAAACTTTCTAATCCATTTAGCAGGATTTTTTTTTCCACTATCAAAGACAGAAAACATTTGATAGCAACTGGTTTAACAAAATAGTCAAACAAATATCCCAAACATTGGCTGATTTCGGTTTCTGATGTGTTTTTTATTGTGTGTGATTTATTCTCTTATGTTATTGTAAACCGGGTGATTAGTTTGATTTCAAGCGACGTCTTTGGTCCTGGAGAATTCTTTGGTATTTTCTAGACCAAAGGATTAAAATATTTATTATATTTTTAGATTCAGTAGCAGCTGTCGACTAATTAACCTGAGAAAAAAACAAAATCAATACAAAAGTCTAACTGTGAATACTAAAAACAAAACTTTGTTCTTTATTGATTAAATGTGAAGCTGACCAGTTAATAAAAGCGCTTTGCAGAAGAAGCTTGTTTGAACTCTATGTCCATGAAGGAGACCCGGTAACAGAGCTGTCTGGCTGACTTGATCCTAACGCTCAGATCCCGTCCATTAGCATCCTGGACGAGATTCTTCTGATCTGCAAACAGCCTCAAGTAAACTCATTTTAGTGGGCTCGTCTCTCTCTCTCCTCTCACCGTCTGCCCTAAAGGAATCAATACCAATATGAAAAACCTGGATTCCATTCTGAGTAGACCACACCGGCGCCTTTCCCTGAATACAAATCACATCACATCACATCCCCACACTATAACAGCCTGCAATACAATCCCAGGGGGAAGGCAGCATCTACAGAGCACTCCATTTGGGGTCGAAATCAGAGGCGGTTGCCTTTCAGTGCCATTCAGATGATCAGCAGGAGGGGGAAACTGCAAGGGAGGGAAACTGAGGTGAAGACTTAGTAAACATCACAATTATCTCATATCTTTCACTTGTTGTCTTTGCAATTCAATGCAAGTGGGGATGAGTGGCTTTTGAGGCGTAATGATTCAGCAAGAAGAAAATAAAGCCTACGTTCAAAGACGGCTCCAGGCTTAATCACTGAAATTAAATTACAAAATTACACCCGTATACATTCAAAATGTTTTCATATAGGACAATGTTGCCTAGTTGTAATCGGCTGTCTGGTTAGACCAATGAACATTAGTTCACACAAACACACAAACATCAGTATAAGTTGTCATAGCAAATGAGTCAAGTATGCCTAGTGGCAAACCTAAATATTAAACTGCTTTTTTTTCCAAAAGCAGCAAAGCTTGTTAGAGCTGCTAAGGAGATTAAAGCTAACCACTTGGTTAAAATACAATATTTGTTTAACTGTCGCTGCTTCAAGCCAAACAGAAAGGTGCTCAAAATTACATCCTCCATGAAATCCTTCCACGCAAACTACAGCAATCAATACCAGACTAGTGGGGTGGGCTTATTAAAACTTCCTACCACCACCAAGAGAGCCTCTGACCTTCTTGTTCCTTGTTACGAGCACTACAAACTCATACAAAGTAGTTTTGAAAACAGCCATCGATTAACAGTGGGGATGGAGAGAGGGAGAGGTAAGAAGATCGAAGTGTCCCCATGCTGTTTTGTTGTTAACAGGACGCTTCTCAGGCCTCGAGGCAGATACGGCATCCCGTTGACAAACTGGTGATTGTTATCTTCTATCAGTGTGCAGCGTCAGCTGGCGAGGCTTTGTTTGGAATCTCAAGTCCAGGCTGTGTACGAATCCACAGGCCATGGCGGGTTTTCACAATTTTTCCGCAAAATATGCAGCAGGCAGGGGAGACTTATAGTGACAGACACAGAGAGAGAGGCAGGTGGGACTGAGTAGACAGTCACACTGATGAATCACTGAATCGCTGAAATTTAATAAAAGGACATTTTTAAAAACATCCAACGTTGAACTTTCAAGGATGTATTCGATTGTGGGTTATAGTTTTTATGAAACAAAGCCTTCAAAAATCAATAAAGCTGTTTCAAGGAGTGTTTCGTGCGCAAGGACAGACCATTAATATCACAATAAATGTGTATCTTTGATATGCTAGAGATCAGAGAGCAATGTCTGGGCACTACTAGAAGGACCACACTAAGACAGATACATACACAGGCACACGAATAGCTCAGTGCGCCACCCCCACTTTCTCTCTCCCCATTTTCACTTTCAAAATAAAGGTCTGTCCACGAGCTGCAAGTCGAAAAACATACGCTACCCTCCGTGCTCCTGTATCCCAAAGGCGCATATGCCTTTCATCCCAGACGACCTCTCAGCCTTGACGGGCGACCCAACGCTGCCATCACTTCAGGTGACGCCGTGTCACCTCTTAAAGCAATCAACCGCTGACGCCACCCACCGCGCCGGAAAAGACGTCCAGGAGGGATTTAAAGACAATTGGAGTTGACTGGGGCACAACCTCATTTATACAAAGCCACCCAAGAGTTAGACGTGTCACTCTGACTAAAAAGGCTTACTCAGTTTTCTGACAAGTCATAGCATCAGAGGGCCTGGTACAACCCACAGGAATCAGCCTGGATACAGAGGCTTCAGTCACATTAAATCCTTTCTGGCGAGTCACGTCTTTCTGCAATGTTGATTCACACATCAATTCACAACCTCAGAAAACTGAACAAAATGTCATTGAACAAATGTCTTCTAGCAGATGATATTACTCCTCGAACATTTTGACTCAACAGCCAGAGTCACGCAAGCTGCAGATAACAGTGACGCGCTTGGTTAACAGTCAATATCCCTACAAGAGCTCATCACTGGCAACAGCAAGCAACGACTTACTTCAACATCACACCAACTGGACTTTTTATTTTCTAATCAGTAAAAGTCTGTGTTGCTTTGACTCCGCACTGTTCATTGCACACACCAAGGCATAAATGTGTGTATCGTAGAGGACCTAATTTGTTCCTGTTGAGATGAGTGAAGCATCTGAAATAATCCCTGGCGTGATCGCCCAGCCTGCTGCTAGATTTATTATGCCTTGTGAGACGTACACGATGGTGGACTTTTATAGCCTTTGAGCAGGGTCTCATTTAATTGTCTCCGTAGATTACTTTGAAAATATGCAGAGATGATGTGCACTTCACACGCATCCACTCCAACGTTGTGAATATTCATGACGGGGGCGCGGGAGTTCTAGCTGTAACAATGCATGTCAAACTCCACCAATTGGCACATAACCTGCGTGTTTCTGATGCTCGACATGAACATTTGATTGACCTACTTCGGCAGCCGATCTTGTAACATTGCAACAACACTCACAAGGAGGATCAAATGCATCTGATAACACGCTTGATCCCTGCGGATGGAGACATTTAGTAAACGTTGAGGTGGCTGATTTGTGATTTTTTTTTTACTTCTGAAATTAGTTCTTCTTATGTTCTTACTTATAAACACCTCATACACATACCTCTGCTGAAGGAAACCGATGAAGGGGGCGACTCCTGTTCCCGGTCCGACCATGATAAAAGGCACTGACGGATCAGAGGGAAGACGAAAGCTACAGTTGGGTCTCAGGCTGACATGGATCTGAGGGTCAGAGGTCATTAGGAAGCATTTAAAATAATGAGAGTAATTACAACAATGCTGAAAAACCACTGTGGGCTTCTCAATCTATTAATTGATCTACTTAATATTCTAAGGCGTACTAATGAGAAAACTCATGAGCTCCAACTGGAGTCCACAGAGTCTGCAGTAGAGAGGATTTACTTTGCTTTAATTTAAATTATTTCTTTTTTTAATTAACCACACACAACCGTCCCAAAGCTCATTCCTTTTTTAGCATCTTATGCATTAAAGTTGAGTTTCCAGAGGAGCATGAAACATGTGCAAACAGGTTGAATCTCTAATTCCCCAAACTGTGCAATTTCCTGCTATCCTGCTTTTGTTTTAACTCTTGAACCTCTTGAACTGCAATATTTAAAAAGGGAACAGGCAGTGAACCCCTTCTGGTATTTTTTTTTATTTATTTATTAGAAAATTTAAATGAAGACAAAGCAGGGAAAATGTAGCCTTCTGAGGTACATGTAGTTTTTCTCTCCAAGAGTGGGAGGTAATATCCATAAGATCACCTGTGAACTCTTCGAACACTAAGAAATATATGAGCCAAACAAGAGCCCACACATATTTGCACGTTCTAGCTTCTTCCTTGTGTTTTCCATCGTGTTCGTTACCTTAGGCAAGCTGCCAGAGCTTTCAGCCTTCTCAGGGAAAACCAAGCCAGGATTGATGAGGTCAAACAGCCAACCCGTGCACAAGCCTCGCCTCCCCGCAGGCCGCCCAGTGCATGCTGGGAACTCTACCACGTTGAAGACAAAATGCAGCTTTCCTGGGTGCTCGAGACAGGAGCTATGGAGATGACACCAAGCAGAGAGAGTGAGAGTTTGAGATGGAAGGAGACAGACATAGAGAGAAACAATGGTGCAGTGAGAAAGTGTGTGTGTGTGTGTGTGTGTGTGTGTCAGTGATGTCAGTGATGAGACACAAGACACAGCGATGAAGTAAAAAATGGAGTGAAATACAGAGAAGCAGAGGGAGAGCAGATGGGTACAGAATGGCAGAGTATTACGACGGAGGATAAATTCTCAGGACAAGACAACAACGCAGCTATAAATGATTCACACAAGTTCACGTTTAGAAAAAAAAAAAAGTCCTGGTTCCAGCAGCTGAACACAATAACAAGGAAACAAACACATTACATCCAACAGCATTTTTAAATATGGAGGTGACCTTTATATTAGTGGTTCCCAACTGTGCGTTTTTTTTCTGACTGACCCCCCACAGCCCAGTCAGGTGAGATCAGATACCCCTTCACCAACACCGCCATTGTGTTCTTTTGAAAGGCTTTTTTTTATCTTACAAATACAACTGCTCATCCATTTATTTACCTGTCTAGTTCCTACACTATCTATCTTGACCATTCGCTCACAACGTTTGACACAGGTTGGTGTGTTGCAGAGTGAGGTTAGCAACTATGAATTCAACCTGTTGTAGCTGCTGGCAACAATAATTTGTAAACCTAACTGAACACAAATATGTTGATATATTTGTCAATAAAATAACAAATATATATATGTTTTTCTTGTTAGCTGAGCAACTCCACCATCTTTCCAAGTTACCCAGGAGCACCCCCTGGGGTTAAAAGTAACCCCGGTTTGGCAATAGTCAATCTACACAATGACATCTGCTTCTGCTTCATTCCAAGCTTTAAAAAATACAGCTGGGAGTGAGAAAAAAATAACTTTCTGTCTGTCTTGCTTCAATAAAACTCTCCCTGCTCCAAGGTTTCAGTCCTCGCTGTCGGTTGATGCACCCTCACACTCTCTCATCCTTCACTCTCCAGTTCCTGTGGGCCACTGGAGACCTCTATTGACCACAGCATCAATAATGCAGGCCTCTAATGTCTCTGCACCATCTGATAAAGTACAGCCACCATCTCTCCTGTCCGTCACGCCGTCTCTATCCGCAGCAAACATACACACGAGCGCACACAAACATACACAAACACAAAGACTAGCAGCTAAGTGAAGGAGGGCTAATGATGTGAGAGGAGAAGTTTTGACGTCGTGTGAAATGTTGCTGTTCTGCATGAGCTTTAAAGCAAAAGTTAATGGGCACTGGCTTAACAGGAAGAGCAAATCAATGACTGGCTAAGTGAGGAAGAGGGAAGGAACACTTGAGCCCATTTAACCTTAGCACAACTAGCTAAAGGCTACACAATATTTACAATCCATTCATTTGTGCAGTTGTCCCAACTCTTCGTTACATTTAAAGGAAAATTCATCTATAAACACCCTCGCAAATAAATGCATACATCACATGAACGTGGACTTGGGGAACATTTTGACAAATAAGAATTGTTCGGTCATGTTTTCAGATTACTTCAAAGATTTTCTGAATGTCTCTAAAAGTCCAAATGCATACAAAAATGCTAAAGGCTAAAAAGACTTAATGTAACCTCTCATATGTCAAATAATATCAAAATCCAATCCATTACTGAGAAGGAGTTGGCATAATAGCAGATCTCCAGTGGATAGTGATGCATTTCCTCGCTGAAAATAGAGATCGATCGAAGATCGATATATATTTTATTGCACACTCCAAAGCTCGTGGTACTTAATTAACAAATCGGAGGATTTAGTGATACATCATGTTACATGCACAGGGTTAAAATGTCAACAATAAATTCACACAGGAAGGTTAGAATGTTAGAAGAACCAAAACATATTCAAATTTCATCCTTTTTCCATGTGTTATTTTATAGTTTATCTAATATACACATGTACATCTTCTCAAAATTTTAACAGGACCTAATTTAAGTTGAAAAATATGAAAATTTTCGAACTTTGAGACAAAAAAATATGAAATCTTGTGCTTTTTCTGACACATTTAAAATAAAATCTATGTGTGTAATTACTATTTGGATAAAGATAATTGTTTAAGAGATCCCCCAAGGAGAATCAATCAGGTGTCTGACTTGAATTATCTAAACAAATAGACTTTTTTTCTTTTCCAGCTCAGTAAATAATTAAATAAATGAGCTGTATCAATTATTCTCTTAACATGCAATGATTTAGAAATGTAACCATTACGAGCAGCAAGACGTGTTACGTGTGCTAATACATTTTTAATCTTCAGTAGTTTTTCGGCATTTCTGCATTCACTTTCAATTCAGAAGCACTGGATTAATAGGCAGGTTCATGGATTATTTAAATCCAGAATAAAACGGATGTTTTAAATAGTACGGTCGGAAACACATTCAAGGATTCAAACACTCCATGAAATAACACTGCTTAATACAATTTCTTAATGTGTGCTTATTATGTCGCTAAGAAACACCAGTTGGAAATTAGAGACAGATTTAAGCCGCTGCGATTATTCTCTTAAAATAAGAGAGAAGCACATTATTCGGAGAGACTTCTTAATCCTAATAAATGACACCGCAAGAGCACAGTTGCATGCAGAATAAAAAGGTAAGATCTGTTCTCCTGTCTCCGTCATCTTACCTGGCGGCTGAATAAGGCCTCGGCTGCAGTTTCGGCAAATGCTCTGAAAGGCAAGCACAGCTGTCAATCACCTCGCTGTCTTGTTCAGATCTTGTTACACAGTCACCCATGACAGAGAAGAGACAAAATACGTGAAAGTCATCTCAGCCCATTGAGACGTCCTACCTACCAATCTATCCCGAGCAACTCCCACCCAGGTTACAGTCTTGTTTCTAGGACACACTTCTATATTTATGAAATTACAAACTCAGGGTTATGGAATCCCAAGTGTCCAGATGTGGAGCCAGTAGGAAACAGATTGCTTATGCAGACCTTATTTCAATGCCAGCCATGAAGGTGCCCTCTTTGGGTAATATGTTAGTGTGCATTGCATCTGTGAGGAGGTGTCAGGAAAAAAAAAAAAAAAAAAAAAAAATCACAGAAACTTGCAAAAGTGAGAAAGAAATGTTCACACTGTAGCAACAGGATCTGCCATTTGCCCTGCTGTGTCCACCACACACTATTAGATGTGGGTGAGACTGAGACTGACTGAGTGCTCGCTGTGTGCACTCCCCTACATTTTATTTATATTTTAGTGATGGATGAATGTAGAAAAGCGAAGCTGCACCATATGTACCAGCTGAGGCCTCACAATAACAACATTTTTCCGCTAAATTGCTTGGAAAGACAAACAGCTGGACTAAATCTGCTCTCTCTTTCTCTGGATTTTTCTGACATCTAAACAGCTCAGGGTGTTAGCGAGACAGCTCCCTACTTGGACGTCCATTTCATCTCTTTGAGCTGAGATTTTTCAGAAAAAAATGTATATTTTCTGACGTTTAAAACACCTAAGAGTTTGAAAGAAGAAGGTTTTTAAACAAAAACAGATGTTCTACTCTACAGCAACTTCGACACTGACGTTGCTGACTCAGCACAATATTGATACACTGGTTCCTATATGCTATATTTATATTTATAAGCTCGAGCTAACCGCATATTGGCTGAACACTTCTGCTCCAATAATATCTGCATTCATTCAGAGTCGTAGCATATGAATAACAATAGAATAGTGAGAATTAAAAACACAAAGATCTCTGTTCTCAGAGATCTCATGAAAGCTGATCTCATTATTTAAGTCAATTTGTAATCCCAGTGACTTGGAAAACAACTTTCATTCAGTTTTTGTTTTGGATTTTCACAAACAAAACATTTGAATTGGCCAATTACATGAGCAGGAGAGGCCAGGGTGACAGGTTTTTGTTTTTTTTTTTAATTTCCTCTGCTAATTGGTGCACATCTCATGTCAACTCAACTCAAATTTTGCACATAAACATTGGCTGTCTCAAAGGGATATAGGAATATATGTATATTTATCCTATTAATTGTCTTAATATTTTGGTTTTACATTAAGTATTACCAGAGAATTTCTTGTTATATTTTTTTGGGCCGGACTAACAATTATTTTCATTTCATTAATATCTTTTAACTAGCCTAATTGTTTATTCATTCAGTCTGTCAAAAGTAAATAAATGCACTTTATAATTTCATATCCCAACAGATTAAATTCCAACCCAAAGATATTCAGATTGCCATTGTTCATAACAAAGAAAAGCTTGAAATATTACTAAAACAATATTTCAACAAACTGTCAAAATAGTTGCAGATGAATGTTTTGTTGATTTAAAAAAAATGATCGAACTTTAACAAAAAATAAATAAAAAATAGGGTTTCAACTCTTAAAAAAAGGCTTAAATGTTTGGACTTAGCAGCTCATCAAAACTTGGACCGGAGGCAAAATTTCCAAGGCGAGCTCAGATTACAGTCTAGCCTTGTTTCATTCTAATCAATATGCTTGTACCCACAGTAAGTCATTTGTAAATAAATCTTCAGAAATAATTAGGGCTAAGCTGCGATAAAGTGGATTAAAAAAAAAATCATTCCCAGTTTTAGTCTGAGGGGCAGTAAGTGAGCCACCTAACAGGCAAAAATCTTTTCTTTTTGTTTTTCTCACATAGGACATCCAATCCTTCAGCGAAAACACACACGACTCCATGAGAGGGTGTATCATGACCATTAATATAATCCTGAGCAGCCGCACGGCACTCGAGTTGCTTCCTCTCTATCACACAGTGACAGAACACGTCTTAAACAGAGGACAATCGCTCCATCTTCTCACATCACTGCGCCATCATGATGATACTGCCGGTGGAAAGGATGTATCACTTTTAAAACCTTTATTTATTTTATTGTTGTTGCTGCTGTGATCAGCTTGAGGACACATCTTAAAATATACACTTCAAAAAAAAAAAAAAAAAATGGCTCTGTTCTAAAAAAGAAACAAAAAAAACACGGTCCCAGCGTCCCTACTATGTTTTTCTTTTAGAAATTATCATTTTCAGGGACGACATCGATCATACTGCACAACAATATAATCTATTCCATCTCAAAAGCCTCGCTGCTGTTGTAATTTATATGCAGAGGTGCTATTTTAGTGGGTAAAAATGAGACAGCAATGTGGTTGAACATAAGAGTTATATTTCTTCGGCTGTTTACAGTTTTTACTTTGGCTGCAGGTGAAATTAGGGTTGAGGTTATTAGCATGAAAGCATTAAGAGGAGTTCTCTGTGGGAAGGTATTAGCCTACAAATGCTAATTTCAAGTTGCTTCAGAGAGCGGTAGCTGCTAGCTCATGTTTTTTTTTTTTTTCTTACAAAACCACTTCAAGTTTTTCAAGGCATTTCATTAAATCTTAAATAAATAAAGTGGGAATATATGTTGTATGCGGTGCCTTCTCCATGACCAGGAAACTTGATTTTAAATTTCAAGCTTTTGTGAAGAGAGAAGGGGCTCTAACCTCCCGAGATACAGACACATTCTCTTTACTTTAGTTTGCTTTACTATCTTCTACAGGTCACAAACAAGGTAAAGGGAAAAAAAGAATATAACTTCACCTTGGTACAATTTTATTTGAGACCTGCAGTAAAGTAAATTGAAAAAGATGCTCATGGACAGCATTCAGGCCCCCAGGGCTATGACCTTAAAGTTTTCATCTGACGCACTATATGAAACAATGGACTATATAACAAGAGAGCTGACTGTGGAAAGCAGATATCTTTCTCAATTGATACCATGCATTTACTTTTTATACACAGCCTGCACTTGGCCAAAGACATCTGGACCTGGACATCTCTCTCCTCATTATTTATAGTTAGTGAATTACAGCATAAACTGCGATCAGCAAACACCTCGCCTTCGGTCAGGGTAATGAACCAAAAACCGAGCAAAAAATTGCAGCGGTATGCTTAAACAGTGACACACTGAGTCAGAGATGACCATTAACCTATGATCTGAGCTAATCCCACCAGCTCATGTCCTTGCAAAGCTGTATAGCTCACCAGTAAGTGGCCCCACATCCCCTAAATAACAGCTGTTGCCCTGAAGGGCCTCCAACTCCACATTTTTCACGAGGGCACGATTGTCCCAATTGCCAATTTCTGCTTCAGTTCACCACTGACAAAAAAAAAAGGTGCTGTGGTTGGCAAGTAGGCCACAAATAACTGACATTGGGGGAGGCCAAGTGCTGTGACACAGCTGTTTTAGAGGACAACTCAACTTGTATGTAAAGCTGTGGCCAACTAATTTCACTGTCTAGTAAGTTTCAGTCAAAGCTTATTAGATCTATAGTGAATGACCAGCCAACTGTCTTTATGAGCTGAGAGAAAATGTTAGTTTTATAACAACAGCTGGCTTGAATGGTCAAAGATGAGATGGTGTAGATGGCACGCACAGCGGCATGACAATGATTCTTGACTTATCGTTACAGTAGCACCGTTATAATCGCAGAAACTGTGACACAACAAACAAATTGACACAAGGTGGATTTAAAAAATGAGACAAGAAAATGAGTGTTGATCCTATGGGGAGCTCTCTGATACACACCGTCTGACCATTCAGTATAATTAAATGCTCTCACATGCTGTCTGCTCTGAGCTCTGTTTGCTGGGGTTACAGTGACCCCTACTGGATGAAAACTACCCAGATGGGCAAGTGCACTGTGAATAACACACACACACACAAAAAAAACATACTTGATATAACCTGAGGTCTTTTAAAAAAGTGAAATAACTAGTTCTGAAGTAAATTATTCAAGTGATATTTTGTGCAGGTGGAGTCAAAATCCCTCTTACATGTCAATCACCATAATTCCCCCGTTTGCCTTGGGCAACATGAAAGCAAACTTTTAATTAAAGGTGAATATATTATAATAATAAAACTTATAACACATTATAAAAACTGTCTTAAATGGAACAGGATATTAGCCTCTCTCTAGTTGTCTCATTAGTTGCTTAATAATCACATCCATTAAGAATCAAAAGCACTTATTTGCTATGTGATGCGAAGATGAAATAAATCAGTGGTTTTCGTGCAGCCTGATATCAGTAATGTGTCTAGAATGGATAGCTTTTTTTTTTTTTTCCTCAACACCTGTGATTATTAAAGACTCAGAGAATTTAGAAACTTAATGGCAATTAAGTGAGTGAGATAACAGCAGGGATTCTGACCTATGAGGAGGCTGAGTGGAGGCGAGCAGGATGGAAAGGCGGCGAGAAGCTCCAAGATGCTGAGGCTCGGGTCTCTGACATACAGGTTATAATCTGCGGCACCTTGTTTACTGCAGAGCTCCTGCAGTCTCCTCCTCTGCACACTGTCCCCTGTATGCTCCACCAGAGCTCGAAGAAAGGCCTGACAGAGAAAAAGAGAGAGAGAGAGAGACAGAGAAATTGTGAGTTGCTGCAAGTCAGGTACCCATTCAACGTCGTAAAAAAAGAAGAGCAAGTTAATACATTTCTGACCCTGCAGCAGGACAAACTTCAATGCCACATTGCACAGGCCACATAAAATGTAAATCTTTGTAAGTTTTCCAGGTGAATGAAAACTGTAGCTGTAGACCTTGACACCAGCCACATAATGGAATGCACACAATTCAACAGACACAATGCACATTCTGCCTGCACAGGACTGTCATTTACATTTACATTCACATTCATTTACAAGAGAAATTAACAGAAGAAAAGAAGTACTCTTTGAATCCGAGTGCAATTAATACGATCAATTAATGTTTAATTTGCAGGAGATGCACTGCAGTTTCAATGACATTTAATCAATAACAGTCTGTGTTTTTTTTTTCTTTATTATAGGCAGTGATTTAAATCGAAGTGTTCACGAGGAAACATTAAAATGCAACTGCTGCTCAACTTTTAGAGTGATTCGACTTTATTCTGCAGCCATTAATCAATCCGATATGGTAATCAGATCTTCTACATATTTGTCATGGCTAAGTGTTGTGTAGAATCTCAGTGATTCATTATGGTTTATAAGTCTGCATATGCAGCAATTAGTGCCATATTTTTGCAGCTTGTAAAGAAAGAGTTATTATACAAATCCTCAAATCCATCGGGTAAAGGCAGCACAGTGTTAGACTGGTGGTGTCAAATTATACTGACTGTAAATGACAAAGTCTCTGGATGGGAAGATTCATGTATGTCTCAGTAGCAATGGTGGGTCAGAATCTACTTGTATATGATGCTGTTACACATATTTTTACAAACAGTGCTCAGTAAGAGTCGGAGGTTATTATTGTCACCATCCTAAAAATCATGAGGTTTTAAAATTATAGGTGTTGTAAATACTTTAGTAAAACAGATTAAGTGCTTGGACAACGCAGACAGGTGTTGTAAAATAAAACTCTTACTGCCTTGTAATTCTGTAGACAACATTTGACCTGAAGCAGTTTAATAACACAGAAGAAAAAAGGAGTCTTACATGCAACCGAGCACTGAACTGACAGCAGCTGTAAAGATTTGGATTGAAGTTGAAGAGCAGTTCAGATTTTATTATCATATCAAAACAGACATATCTCATCGTTTAATCCCATCACATAACTTTTTATTTTATGCTAAGGTCTTCAGCTCTTTGCTGCACAATGAACCATATTTAAAATGTTGTATTTACTGAGGTGCTACTGGATTGCTGCCATGTTCTGGCATCTTATAAATTTCCTTCCTTTTGTCATTTAGTGCATTGTTTACAAAAACCAGTGAACTACTGATGCAGCTCGTGCCAGAGGAAAATTAATACTTTCTGTTTCATTACGCTATACTGTTTTTTTGTTTGTTTGTTTTTTACCATTATTATTAAATAGTGAATGTAACATGCATTATAAAAGTCAGGATAATGTTGATAACACAAGAGTAAGATGCAGATTAGAAATGCAATAGGAACTTGTCATAATGTTCGTAAAAATCATGCAGGCCACATCCTCAGCTAAACGTTGGGCACTGCCAAAGCTCAAGACGGCTATTTGACACTAAATGTGTTATCACCACTGCAACAGAGGACCAGGCAAACTTAATTATTATTCCAGCCTTGGGGCCCAGACTTCGTGAAAGTCGGCCCTGCCTGAGCTTATTAAACCAAACTATGGACTCAAGCAAATCTTGTGGGGCCAGCCCCCTGTCCTGACAGACTATTTGAGTGCCAAAAGGCTTATTCATTAAAGAAATAAGTGCAAGAGCAAAATAGTCAAGAGGTAATTGTACTTCAGCATGAAAATGAATACACCGTTCTCCAAGCTCTGACAATAGGGGAAAAAAAATCTGGTCCCCCCCAAAAAAACTGACACTTAAAAAATCTCTTCCCTCTTAATATGCTGATACACCAAAAGAACAGGCAGGATGTCACATGTTAAAAAAAAGCTCGGATGATGGATTTTACAAAGTCAGTAACTGCAGAGCAGTGTTTGGACAGACTGTACACTACCTTCTTAGGGACACTTCTGATCTCCAGACACCATGTGAGCAAGTACAGCAAAGAAATGTTCTGGGGGATGTACTGTGGCACTTGAGCTCCTACAGCCAGGAAACAAAGAACATGTTGGGTTAAATAAGAGCCTTTTGCAGCATACAAACATGTGTCATCATTGCATAAGAGATACTGGGATACTGTGTTGACAGTGTTCTTAAAATTGTGTGGGAGGTTGACTTCACCTTTTTTCTTAGTGTCCTGTTTCACAGAAACATGGACATGATGGTTCCTCTGATCCTGAAGACCCAGCCTGCGGAGCATGTCCTCCACCTCCTCGTCTCTGTTTGGGCAGAAAACGTCGAACGAATCCCCTGGCTGATAGGCTATTGTCGGGTAAGCCTGAGAATAATCAGAAAACATCTAAAGTTACAACTGAAACTTAAATCTATATAAATGTTTTGATATAATTTGGTCAAACTTACAGAGATGTCCAGTTGTAAGAGAAGAGCCGTCTTGACTGAATCCCCTCTGGTCAGCTGGACTGCCCTCTGTACAGGAACCTCATGAAGCATTTCTGTGTTTAACCGTCTAGTAATCTGCGAAAAAATAAACAATAATGATGTGAAGGGTGTGTGAAATGGGACACAAATACTGGTTTAATCAGCAGTGTCATTACTCACCTGTTCTACAGTATCTACCTCCTGTAGAGAGACATCCAGGTAGGGAGGAGGAAGAGCGGGAACATTGAGAGGCGACTCTGACAGTGGCGGCAGGGAGCGTGTCAGTGATGCTGCCAGTACAACATGGGGTACTCCAGCTTCCCCAGTCTGCGTATCCGGTGCTGATTTAGAGACAGCAGCTGCATCACAAGACAAGGACACCGACCCACGCCCCCCTGTAGAGGAAGCTGGCCCCAGATCAGAAACAGCAGTCTGTGCAGAGGCTGAAGACGAAGCAGCAGATGCATATTTGGAGTCCGTGTCCACAGATGCTCTGGCTGCCTCGCGGTTTTGCTGATCACTAAGGCTAAGGAGGTTAAGTTGGGCATCTGGTATGTATGAGTCAGGAGTTTCTTTTGGTGAATTCCCTTTCAAAGGAGGAGTCCTATCAGAGGCCATGTTTGATAAGGCTCCTTTGATGGCGTTCCACAGACCTTCAAGCCAGGGGTCCACAACCACCTCCAGCCTGGATGGAACAAAGTCCACAAGATGATAAAATGAGGATGTTAAAGGCCAAAGCCAAAGATCTGGATGTCTACACTTCATTTGGCTGCAGAACTTACCCTACACCATCATCTGCATATCCCGTTGCATAGAATTGTTTGGCTCCAAGTTCCTGTAGACGACGCTCAATCGTTTTCCCACAGTTGCAGAAATTTGCATAATTTGTGTCTCCTAAAGCTGCAGCAGACAGAAGACACATTAACATTCCTCTTGCCGGTAACTGTGCAGCAAGTATACATGCAGTGCTATGTATAGTAATAATTCACATATGTGTTGTGCATGTCAAGTTCTACATGATTTCAAATGAGCTGCAGCTGCAGACCCTCTTAGTAGAATTTACCTAAAAGTGCATAGCAAAGGTGTTTATAGTGGTCAGTGGAGAGGGTCTTCTTCTTGATGCGCTTTACAAATTGGAGGGCATTGTCTGGCGGTTCCCCATCTCCAGTAGTAGAAACAATAAAGATCACTGGGGCATTCTCCTTCTCTAAGTTGTACTGGAACCAGTTACATGATTAATCAGACTAGTGTTTCCACAGCCCATGTTAATACAGATTGCATTTAAACATCATTTTTATTATGGTGTTAAAACGTGTTATTGTGCACCATTAGCAATGCATTAGAGGGAGGTATTAAACAGCTCTACTTAATGTACAAATGGCTCTAATGAGCAGCAGATACCTTCTCACTCTGGTTCAAACAGCTGAGTTCAGCTGACAGCCCATGGTCCTCAGCGTCTTCAGCTATTCCCTCTGCTATGGACTGTGCTTGGCCCTTCTGAGACCCGTAGAGTATCACGAACCTGGGCTTCACTTCACAGGGCATGCTAGAGCAGAAAAACCAACATCATCCTCAACATCAACATGTTCCTGAGTAGCATATCTTAACAGATATTTTTGACTTGTTGTAGCTGAAAAAAACCCACAGGTGTTGCTAAAAAAAAACATTAAGTTTACATGTTCAAGTAAATCACATATGAAGCAGATAAATGGAATTCAGTCACAATCACTTTTAAATTACAACTAGCATTTTTGGCTAAAAGAGGCTTGTGAGTACCTTCACATGTTGACATAATAACATTTTAACTCACACTCAACTCACATTTTATATATAAAAAGCAAAGTAACCTGCTTGACAGACATTGTCAAGCCATATTATCACAGCTTATATTTAGGCAAAGAAGAGGAATATTTAACCCGTTCTTACAGAATAATTTAATCCAGTCATATACATTTGTGGGGCAAATTCACAAGCAACAAAGTACATCTGCAATCCCTCCAAACTCTCAACACTATTCACACGATACATCAGACATAGTCACACATTTCAGAGCTGCAGAGAGAAGTTGGAAAGACAAAGATGTAAACACGGAGCTGGACAACAACGTAGTCGAGATGTGCAGATGTGTCTATATCTCCTCTTACCAACGTACTCCACGACCTGACACGTTATGGACAGACTGCAACCACACAACTTTCACAGCATTTTGTAAGACAACAGCCCTGAACACCACCATTACGTACCCAGACGTTACGTACGTTTTTGACGTTGGCAATATGAAAGGAGTGCACGTGGATACGACTGTGAAATGTATTTCCCCATATTTAAATTTGAAAAAAAAAATGCTAAAGACAACCGAGTTGTGTATATTTTTTAGCAATAGCTGACAATTCAGTTAACGCACGAGAGACATATCATGTCTTAACAAGTCCGTGGATAATATTTAGGCAAAATAGTTCAAAAGCATTAAACATCTAAGCGCCACGAAGCACAGATATAAATTCACTATTATGTTTTTGTTTTTTTCAGAAGATAGTTGTAAATGATACCTTTTATAGTTTTTCACTCCTGTCCACTACTACCCATGGAATTTCATCAACACTGCAAATCACGCGAGAAGACGATGAGCCGCGAGTGAAGTGAGCGTGATTGGAAGAAACCACATTGCATAAAATAGTTTTTTCGTTTTACCCTTTAAATATCATGTATGAAAAGCCTGATGTGGTTATTTTGGATCGTATACATGTGATTAAATTAATTATGTTTTGTCATCATAAATAAAGTGTTAATGTGTGTAATAGTAAGAAGTGTGTAACACTACTTGGTTCCGCCCTCCCCGCCCGTGGAGCCTTCCAGAAGTCGCCGGCAGACCCGTGCGGCTCTCAGCTAAGCCACACTCCACATTTACATCGTAAATCTCATCATTTTATAACTTAAACACTTGTTAAGTGTCCTAATCTCTCGGTCAACATGTCCACTTTGGGGACGCTAGCTTTTGATGAGTATGGGAGGCCTTTCATCATCATTAAAGACCAGGACAAGAAGACACGGCTAACGGGCATTGACGCATTGAAGGTACAATGGGCTAGCTAGCGGGACGCAATTGTGGCATGTTAGCTAGCAAGTTGCTAATTTGCTATTAGTTGCATGACAGCGGGGATGTAAACTGTCAAGCCATGGTGATATTTGATGATATCCAGTGCTTGCCATTCACAGGCATACACTTTATCGGGAAGCCAGTGTGCTTGTGCTGTTGAATAGCATCAGTTATAGGATTAGCCAGTCATGCTAACATGGGGCCCATGTGCTTTCGGTACTGCGTTCAGCCGGTGGTGATGCTGTGTAGCACAGGGCTGTGCCCTACATGGTTACTGTTGATGTTCATCATTTCCGTTGTACTAATGTTGAAATATTTGTTCTAACTGCATTTTTATCAGTCTATGATGTTAAAGCCAAAACTAAGATCTTAATTAAGACGTGAGTTGATTGAAATGTTTGTGTTTTGCAGTCTCACATTATGGCAGCCAAGGCAGTTGCGTCAACGCTTAAAACATCTTTGGGACCCAATGGTGAGTATAAACCTGTGCATTGCGGCTCTGACATCACCAGACCAAGCTGTCATTTCAGCTAAGTGGTAGTATACTGAGAGTCTATGTAGTATTGTAAAATAAATATGTAAGAATTATTTATAAATTTCACTTCTACATGCAATTGTGACAGCAACTGTAACTATTTCAGTTAAGTTTGTAATTTTTTTCTGAATCATTTTTCCGTCTTTGCATACAGGTCTTGACAAGATGATGGTTGACAGGGATGGTGAAGTTACTGTCACCAATGACGGAGCCACTATTCTCAGCATGATGGATGTGGATCACCAGATTGCCAAACTGATGGTGGAGCTGTCCAAGTCCCAGGATGATGAGATTGGTGATGGAACCACCGGAGTTGTTGGTACGAGCCTGGTTGTATACCTCTGTGCTGAGATGTTGTTGTCTCGATGCTGATGTTTACAACTATTATAATGGAATTATAATTCTGCACATGGTTTTACTGAAGGCATAATTTGAGAAAGTGATAATCTCACCAAGGCTTGTACGAGATATCGCTCTGCTAAATCAATAACATTATCAAGCCTTTCTGTAACTTTAAATCAGCTAGATGTCATAACTACTGTAGCATTGTGCATTGTGTCATAAGTGGACTATCCTGGTACTATGGTATCTTCAGGTATCACAGTGATGTTTGAAATTATTAAGAGCATTTTATTTGAAGTGCTTCTATATTGTCAAATTATCTCAATGCATTTAGAGTGTTTGCAATTTTAGGAATACTAAGAAAGTGGTCTGCGGCATTCTTGACATCACTAAAATTCTGATCAAGACTATTTGCCATCTTCTTATCATAGTCCACCTATAGCTGGTCATTATCATCACTGTGTTTTCTCTTCCTACTCAGTGCTGGCTGGGGCTCTCCTGGAGCAGGCTGAGCAGCTGCTGGACCGTGGAATCCACCCCATCAGGATCTCTGACGGTTACGACCAGGCTGCACGCATCGCCATTGAGCAGCTTGATAAAATTGCAGAAACCTTCCCCTGCGATCCCAACAACACAGAACCACTCATTCAGACTGCCATGACAACGCTGGGATCCAAAGTGTGAGTCTTTTGACACAAGAGTGTGGGGTTTATATGTATCTGCAGTATTATTAACATGACAGATTTTTAATACTTAATTATATGTTGTGTATTCTTATGTTTTGAAAGGTACTTAAAACTGTAGGTTATACTGAGAAGGCTCCATTGCCACTTTTTTTTTTCTTTTGTCTTTTTTTATGCTTTGACACTGATTGTTGTCGTCTTTCAGTATCAACCGGTGCCACAGACAGATGGCTGAGATCGCTGTGAACGCCATCCTCACCGTGGCTGACATGGAGAGGAAGGATGTTGACTTTGAGCTCATCAAGATGGAGGGCAAGGTGGGAGGCAAGCTGGAGGACACACAGCTCATCAAGGGAGTCATAGTTGACAAGGAGTTCAGCCACCCTCAGATGCCCAAGGTATGAACCCTCTCAAAGATGTAAATGACATTGGTTTGTTAATAACTGGCAAGTGTATGAGCTATGACCTGTATGCTTTTCACTAGTGACACCACATACGACCAAGTTGTGTTGCATTCTGCTTTTTTTGACACCGAGAACCACATTCTTTATCACCTAAGGTCCTGAAAGATGTTAAAATTGCGATCCTCACCTGCCCATTTGAGCCTCCTAAGCCCAAGACCAAGCATAAGCTGGATGTGACCTCTGTGGAGGACTACAAAGCACTCCAGAAATATGAGAAGGAGAAGTTTGAGGAGATGATCCAACAGGTTTGTACAAAATAATATAGGCTCCTACAGCTGAATTCTAAACACTTATGGTGGAACATGTGGTTAATCCTAAAACTTTTATTTTTAGGTCAAAAGCAACGGGGCCAACTTGGCCATTTGCCAGTGGGGCTTTGATGACGAGGCCAACCATTTGCTGCTGCAGAACAAGTTGCCAGCAGTGCGCTGGGTCGGAGGGCCTGAGATCGAGGTGAGAGATGCTTCTCATGACAGAACTCCTTTAACAGAAATACAGATTTATGAAGTTGCACACAGTGATAAATTTCCTCACTGAAAGATCTAATAGCTGCGACCCAGCTATTAGAGCTGATGTGCAGAAAGTATACAGTGTGGAGTTTACATTCTTTTGCGTTCCTTCACAGTTGATTGCCATAGCCACAGGAGGCCGCATCGTGCCCAGGTTCTGTGAACTGACCCCAGAGAAGCTTGGTACAGCCGGTTTGGTGAAGGAGATCTCCTTTGGAACAACAAAGGACCGCATGCTGGTTATTCAGGAGTGCAAAAACACCAGGGCAGTGACCATCTTCATCCGTGGAGGAAACAAAATGGTAAGCACAGATGAAACTTAACTCTGTAAAGTATCCATTTATGATGCTCTGTTCCCGCCAACTTATATACTAATATTTTTATCTCATCAATAGATCATTGAAGAAGCCAAGCGTGCTCTCCACGACGCTCTGTGTGTAATCCGCAATCTGGTCAGAGACAACCGCGTTGTGTATGGAGGAGGAGCTTCAGAGATCGCATGTGCCCTGGCTGTCAACCTGGCTGCAGATAAAGTGAGGAGCACTGAAAGTCATGCATCTTTCCAAATGTCTGATCATCTTGATGCTTAAATTCTGCCCCTTTCCTTTTTAGTGCCCATCATTGGAGCAGTATGCCATGAGGTCGTTTGCTGATGCCCTGGAGGTCATCCCAATGGCCTTAGCTGAGAACAGTGGGTTGAACCCAATCCAGACCATGACAGAGGTCAGAGCCAAGCAGGTCAGAGACAACAACCCCTTCCTGGGCATCGACTGTTGTCACAACAACACCAATGGTAAGGACTTCAATGATCATACGGACACTGCACTTTCATTTCCAAACAAGATGACATAAAAAATACTGAGTCATTTTGTTTCTTTCGCTCCCTCAGACATGAAGCAGCAACATGTGATCGAGACCCTGATCGGCAAGAAGCAGCAGATCCTGCTGGCCACTCAGGTGGTCAAGATGATCCTTAAGATCGACGACATCCGGAGCCAGGGAGAGAGCGATGACTAGAGCCCTCCCGAACGCCACGAGGCTCGGCTGTGCTCTAGGACGCTTCAAGATGTGTGTGTGCTGTTCTAGAGGTTTTAGGCACTTCCCTGAGCACCACGTCCAAACCGCACTGCATATTGCTATTTATCATTTGATACAAGATGTTCAAGCTGTTAGCGTATCAAAGTCACCATTAAAATGTTGGTCTGTTGAAATTTCCAGACTCTGTTGTCCTTTGATTTTAAGCCGCTAACGTGGAAAAATTATAATACTTCAGTTTTATTTGTGTAGGCTTATCCACTTCATGTTTAAAAATAATTCCAATACATTTAACAAGTTATTGCTTGCAATCTTGTATTATTCGACAAAGTGAAAGCACTTAATGTATTTGAACATTTACATTTCAAGAGGAATAAAATCACAGTTTGTGAGTGTTCAGAGATTCATACTGTATATCATTCACATTTACTCAAAATATGAAATATTTGATAAATGTGCAGAATAACAACAATCAAATGAAAGCTGGTCCAGTTTGTGTAGCAACATACAAGCCACATTCACATTTACATGTGCTTGTGGAGCCAGTTTAGCATGTCTGTTCTGGCCTCCTGGATGCTGGGTTTGTCTGCAGGGTTGATGTCTTCCCTCTTGCGGTGCACAAACCCATGAGTCTGACCAGGGAAGACCTTCACTTCATAGTCTACTGTGCATTTCTCTTTCAGTTTTTCTTCCAGAGCACTAACCTGAGCAAGGATGCAAACACAGGTTATTTGTGGTTGGGTAGCAGCTATTAGAGCTTTTTATAATTAATATCATGTACTTCAGCACCACTCTGTGTTTTCAATGATCTATAAAAAGGATACGAACCTGCTCCAGGGGGATGACGTGATCTTTTTCCCCGAAAATGAACAGCGTAGGACTCTTCAGGGCATATCTGTCGTCCCTTTCACGGACGATCCCTGTACAGTGTAACATCAAATCCTTCATGAAACCACCTTACTCCACACACAACGCAATGAATTGACTACCATGCTACAGTGACGTACCGTAAACTGACACACCGGCTTTGACCTCTGGATACTGCAGAGCTATATAATGTGTGGCGACCCCTCCCCAGCAGAAACCCACTACTCCGATGTGTTTGGCCTCACACTGATACTTCAAGAACTTCAGTACTGCATCCACCTCTCTGAGAAGAATATATTATTGTTATTCAACACTTAAATGTGGTCAGGGCATTAAGGATTTTAAGGATGTAAGCTACTTTACTTCTAAATGGGACATTACTTGTTAATATTAGTTGGCATTTTATCGTTAAGCCACTCCTGAAACGTGGACCAGTCATGTGATGGACTCCATGGCTCCTTCCCAACGTAAAAGTCTGGACAAACAGCACTGGAATCAGAGGTGAGATTGAAAAACTGGATCAAACAGGTTCTTATCCAGAAACTAACCGAGTCATATAGTCAATTTAAATCTGGAAAATACTTATATACATCCTGTGACAGATTTTTTTTTTTACATACATGTATCCATTTGCAGCCAGCATGTCAGCAATGTATCTGGTGTTGGGTAGCTGCCATCCATATATGTCTTGTATGACAATAACTGCCTTGTCAGAAGCAGTGGATGGTTTGGTGACATAAGCTTGAATGTGCTCTATTTGCACCTCCTGCCCGAGTCCTCCATACTCCATCCGATCACCAATATCACAGGGACACGGCTTGGCTTCATTCGCCATCTGACACGAAGACAAGACAGACAGGAAGTGGAGATATCACAGTGAAATCCACATTTCTCTGATGCCATGTTCAAAACTCGGGGTCATGTTACGTAACACGATGACTAAGCATTTTTTTGGACAAATCGCCTTTAAAAACTTTTTTTTTTTTTTTTTTTTTTGCTTCCTCTGAGCGATAAAAACTAAACGCGTTTCAGATTTTAAAAAGTCAGTTTGCACAAATAATAAACATACCGCGATGTTTTCCCGCAAGAGTAGAGTAGAGTAGAGGTAAACTTCACCGATTCACTGTTTGTTGTCGGGCTCAGATTCTGCAGCAGAGTCTGATTGTGTGACTGAGACTCAAAGTCAAGTAGTCACAAAATGAAAGTGAGCCGGTGAATTTCAAAATAAAAGCCGTAAATCTGTGCCTCCAGTATAAAGAGCGTTGGTAAAGAGGTTGTTGGTGGGATATTTTTCTGTTGACATGTTGTTATGCAGCTTGAAACACATCCTCTACTTTCTCTTTTTTTCCCCTTTCTGCTTTGAACTGAGAGCACTCCCTCCATTAGTAACTGTGCTATGCACTAATGTACAACAATTTATTTATATATCATGTTCAACATCTTCACTTAACTCCAGATGTTGACAGAGTGTATGGTAAAATGTTGATATGTGATGTCTGAGTGAATCAAACAGTAGTTTTCATCTGGTTGTTTATTTTTTCATTGTCTACTTGAACCAGATTCTTGAATGTACCTGGATTTTGTTGCATATTTTTGTACAATGGTGATAAAACTTATCTTCACCTTTTTGTCAACTGATTGATTGATTGATTGATTGATTGATTGATTGATTGATTGATTGATTGATTGATTGATTGATTGATTGATTGATTGATTGATTGATTGATTGACTGACATGTCATTAGATCGATTGTAGAAACTTAATTGTCTATCACATAGAAATAAAAGTTTCCCTTTCAAGGAAGTGAAGGCAAAGACACACAAACATAACAGTAAACCTAGTTTTTAACTGTCACATATAGAAATAAAATAGTCTGTGTACTGTACCCAAGTTCTAAAACACAATTGCATAGTAAAATTGACATATAAACTAAACTAAACTTAACTAAACTTCAGTTGTTGCTACTATTGAGGTTACTGCAGGTTGAAGGAGAAAAAAATGTGTCTGACAGGCAAACATCTGTAGGTCAAACACATCCTTTACCAGAGCCACACTCTGTTCTGAACTTTTGAAGAAGCCACCCACACCATCTGTGGTTTTCTTGCCATGACTGGGCTCAAAAAATGATCCAGCTGGTTTGTTTGAACTCCTGCTGGAACAGGTCTTTAGTCAGCAGAGTGAAATTAGAAATTTGTTGGCAGTTCTTGGTTGTAGACCAATCATTAAAAAATGCAGCTGGTTCGCATCTGGAAATATTTCCTTCCTTTCTTTCCTTCCATTTTTACCACAGGAAACAAATATGTTCAGATGAGAGAGTTTTACTCCTGTCTGGGAAGATGGAGTGTAATATGGTCATCACTTCCATGTAGTTGACAAGAGTACATCAGAGTGGAGAGTAGCCTGTTCTCTTTTTGCTGAAGTCTACATGTACAGTATCACTCACTGGTTAGATGCTAAAATGGCATCATGGGTAAACAGCTGCAGCTAATATTTCCAAAGCTTTCCATAGCTGGATTGTTTGGATGTAATTCCACAATGTCAGAGGTCGTCTACAATAAATGTAATAAATGTCATTGGGTGCTATACCAATGCTTTGTTTTGCAGGTTCTACCATGTGTCAAAACCTATCAGTCATTTCAGATATTTTTGTAAAATTAAAGTTAGAAAACTGTATTTTAATTATCGGAAAAAAAACATTTATTGATTTTCATAATTTGAGTATTTTTCTGGTGTCACGGTTGCTGGAATATTATCATTTTATACATTTATTTTACTGTGTGCTTCTGTCTCTCTCTCGCTTATACTTTTGCATCTTTTATGGCGACTGTTAGAGTGAAGGAGTGTTTCCTTTTTTTTTTTTGTTCTTGGTCACGCTGATGCTTCACCAACTTCAGAATCGTGACAGAGTTACTTTCTGGATCGTCTCATCTTGCTCATCTTTTTCATCTTCCTCCTTCCTGTGCCTTCTCCAGTTGTGTTTTGTGTCCTTCTGTTTCACAACACTTTTGTCTTTGTATTTTCTGTTTTTCTGTTTTTTAGTTTAACCTTGGAGGTTTTTTTCCAAAATAAAACATTAATATTTTACAAGGTTACTGGTAGATCTTACATTTGAGGCTAGTACTGTTAAACAGTGGTGCATTTGTAACACAACATAACACTGACACATAGTACAAACATCTATCAAATTGTGAATAGCTGCCAAATAGCTGCTGACAAAGTGAGCAATTTGACCTTAAGACAGTTATAAGCCACAATAATAAATAATTTATGTGATCATTAAAAATATAAGATCCTAAAGAACATTTTTTATTTGTTCAAATGAAATTAATGTATAGATTAGAGTGAGGTGTCATTCACACCCTGAGAGAAAAAAATCATAAATCCTACAATCATTATGAGAATTGAACACAAAACCGGGACAGACTGGTGTCTGATTATGTAAATGGTAAAAGGTAATGTTTTGATAAATACCAGTTTGTAGTCAGTGAAAATATTGCTAAATAGCATTTAACTGGACACCAGTTGGCCTTGTGTGTGTATATGTAATGTTATATAATAAAACCTTGCAGCAGACTAGTTTACTATACAGACTTACAGCACCAGTTGCTCATTGAAACACTGACAGAAAACCAGGGTTAGAGTTTTTATTATTCTAAGTATTTTAAGTAATTAAATCTCACCACTGAAGTTCAACCTCACCAGGCTCTCAAAAGGCACCGCTGGGATTCGAACCCAGGATCTCCTGTTTACTAGACAGGCGCTTTAACCAACTAAGCCACGGCGCCGCTGATGGAGGCGCGAGGTGGCACTACAGCACTTTACGTCCTACCACGTGGCACGACATCTATTTGTATTATATCATATACTTCCGAATACATAGTATATTTGATAGCAGACTTTGCTTGTGCTTTAAGAAACATGTAACAGCCCATAGTGTTCGGGTTCAAACTGGTGGCGAAAAAGGAAGAAAAGTAGGGGGAAAAAATGGTGAAAAGTAGTAAATAGGCTACAGAAACAATTCATATTTTAAGGAATTTTAGTGTATATACAGTCGATATTATCGTGTATATAATGATGTGAATAAATAAAATATACACAAGTAGCTAATTAAACGAAAAAGCTGATTAAAATGAAGTAGAACATAGCAATAATAATTCCAATGTTTAAAAGAAATATATAGATATGCAGTTTTACAAAAAATAACTTTTATTAGAATTAATGAAAGAATTAATGAATTAAGAATTAATTCTTTAATTCTTTAGAATTTAAAGAATTAATGAATTAACTTAACTAACAAAAATTAACTTAACTAAATTAACTAATAAATTCGGATATGTTGAAAATTGCAAAAAAAAAAGGCAGAAAAATAATTTGCTATATCATTTCATGTATGACTTTTTGTTATTTATTCGTTTATTTCATGATTTACTTTTTTTTTATTTAATACATGTTGATAAGATACAGATCTCAGAAATTCGTGTAGCAAATATGATACAGGTGTTTATAAAGGGTTTGTAATTTTTTTTTTTAAATGTTTTTATGGTTAAAATAACTGTATTTTGTTCACGTTCAGTCTGGTCTAAAAGCTGCTCATTCAGTAAAATATCCAGCAGATGTCGCATTTCAGCTGATAAAACCAGTTTCTTTGATATCAGAGGAGGAATAAATAAATTAAGAGGCGTTTATATTCAGATTAACGTTTAATCGTGTTTATGAACGAGACCTTACATCTAATAATGATTAATAGTGATAGTGATAACCGCTGCAACATGTGTAGCAAGATGTTTACAAATCACGTGACGTGGAAGTTTCTCTGCCGTAAAACTCGAGCCGATGTAGTAAAGTCAGATTGTTATGACAGGAACGAGCAATGACGTTAGCGTACGGGTTAGCGAGCCTAACTAGCCGTTTGTCTGCCATGTCTTAACTGTCAGTTCAGCAGAACGGAGGATGTAACGTCTTTCAAGTTTATTGTTTCACGCGATACGATATATTATAAAGAATTAAACCTATCGTAAAGCGACGAATACAGTCTGGATGTGAGAAGAGACGACGAAGCCAACACTGTGGTGGTCAATCTGGGAAACCATTTTATGATTGTCAATGCATCCGACATATAAGGTTACACTTGTCTCGCTAGCTTAACTTAGCTGGCTAAACCATATCGCCTGTGTCGTGGATGGGTTCACAGAAAAGGTTGTTCCTGGAAGAAACGGCGACTGGTGTTTAGCGATCAACATGGATACTGCCGAAGAAGGTAAATAACCGTGGAAGTCTGTTGTAGTTGCCTCTCTGGCTGGTGGGGTTAACTAGCGTTAGCTTCGGGCATCAAAACCAACCAAAGCTGGTTGAGCTGGCCTGCTAGTGGTTAACTAACAATATAGCGTAGCTTCATAACCTGTCGGTGCAATGTGGGGTAAAGTCAAAAAAGACGGGAGAAGATTGCAAAACGTTGTTTTAATGCAGCTGAGCTCAGTGTGAATCAGTGATACAGCTCAGAGCCTGGAAAGAACCAGAAGTTGGTGCTGATGTCATCACTCTCCTGATGTATGGTCATATAGATAAGACAAGTTCCGTTGTATCATATCAGCTATTTTATGCTAATGAGATTAAATTCCTGTGTTAATACCTGTCTGTATTTGTGTCAATAACACACCCTCTTTCGTGTGTTTGTGTTTATAGCGGATATTTGCCGTGTGTGTCGCTCAGAGGGGACCCCAGACAAACCTCTGTACCACCCATGTGTCTGCACCGGCAGTATTAAGTTTATTCATCAAGAATGGTAAGTGTCTCTTCCTCTGTGGCAGCTTTTCCCACATTCCCACTCTTCCCAGAAAGCTCCCACATTATATTAAACACACGTGTACAAAAGCACAGCCTAGTGACACCACTGTAAGTAAAACTGGGTGAGGTTGGACATTGCATTAACTTGTTGCAATAGTTCATCCTGAATGACAGTCTACTGTAATGTAACAATTGGACCTTGTGTTTTTACTGGTGTTTCCATTTACAATGGTAATTTTTTTTTTTTTTATTGAACTGATTGTTAATGTTTTGTTCAACTGTGTCACAGAATAACATGGTTCTGGTTATCTCTGCCTGGACTTTATGCACATTAGCACAACGTCACCTTTAAGAAACCCTGCCCAAAGAATATTTACCTCAAATAAAACTTTGTCAACAAGGTTATGTGTAATCTTATAGTCCAGGGTTTGTGTTTACATGGTAATTAGATTACTGATCAATGAGGTTTATAATCAGATTACAACAGTATAGTGAAAATACTAACACTTAATTTGAAAATCCAGTGTAAAATTCTGTATTGGAAGAGACTGGACATTATGCTTTTTTTTTCAAGGTGGTCTCTATAAAATTGTTTACAGTATTTTGGAAAACTAGTCGTTCATTGCTGTTATTCCCAAATAACAATCCATGAATAGATACAGTACAGGTTCATCCTCTATCACGTTTATGTTTCACAGTATCCCAGATAACTGGCTTTAGGTGTGGTATGAAAATGGTGGAAACAATACCAGCTCTTGCTGGTACTTGCTGGAGATTGTGTTGTGTTCTCGTCTGTCCTGTGTTTGAACGTCACTGGTTACAAGAGGGTCAGGTGGATGGAGCCCGCACCCCTCCCCTAGGCTGAAGCAAAGGCCTGGATTGTTCTGCTGTAATTGTTGAACCTCAGCCTGTATCCATATTAGATCACCGTTGCCCCCACACACACAAAGTTTAGAATAACAACCTGTTTGTTTCTGGATTGTAGTGTTCAGTATATATAATGTTAAACTTGTGTATAATCACCCTATTTTGCAATGCTTTATTTTAATAAATACAATATAAAATCAAGAGAAAAAAAAAACAAGATAACTATCATGTAACAAATATTTAAAGCTGAAGTTTTAATTATCAGTGTCATGATCAACAGTGTATGAAAGTAAATGTAGGCAGGGAAACTTCCCACAGCAGGTTGCCCCATATATATATATATATATATATATATATATATATATATATATATATATATATATATTTTGCTGCTTTGAATGAGCCAGAGGCTGTATCTTCACCGGTCATGCCCTGTTTTGTACTGTCATTGTACCGGCTATGTCATATACCAGATGCATATAGTTATTGGAATTTAGAGGAACCAATAAATCTTTAGGTAAATTAGGCAATTTGGGTGTTTTTGGGAAGATTGCTGTCTTTGTTTTGTGTTTTCCAGCTGTTGCTGATGTTGAAAGATGATGTTGAAATTTTTGATCACAAAGTTTTGAAGTTAAAAGTAATTTTTTCATCAGAGGGCACGGTTGTAACATCAATACAAGTTATGTTGAACTGAAACTTAAGGATTATTCACGGTCTCTACTACTAAATATTGGAATCATATGGTGTAAAAACTTCCTTACATAATCCAGTTGTTAATCCCACAGTCCTGCCTGTGTCACAGGAAGTTTAAATGGCAACATACAACAAACAGCTAATTGCTTCTCAGAGAGTGAGTGTCCCAATGTGACTGCGACATACATGTCCCGGAAAGAGCTGAGATTACATCCTGGTCACGTCGTACCCTTGTTTAGTCATTGCTGCTTTATGCATGAGTAAAAAAAAAAAAAATATGGAGTCAACAGTGAGAGACTGTTGTGTTCGTCGCCAATTCCTGTTGTGAATGTTTGTGTTTGTGATGAGCCAGCCTGTGTGAGAGACTTGTCTTCAGCCTGATCACTGTTTACACGGTTGAAATGAAACGAAAACGCCTAGTCAGCACATATGTGAAGTTGTTGAATGTGGTTCTTATTGTTGTTTTGCAGTTTGGTCCAGTGGCTGAAGCATAGCAGGAAGGAATACTGTGAATTATGCAAGCACAGATTTGCTTTTACACCAAGTAAGTTTACTCCTTTGATGAATCATTTACTTTAATACAATGAACATGTTTTAAAAAAAAAAAAACCTCATGTTTTGCGTATCAGCCACATGGATGCAGCAATGTGGTCCTGTCAGTTTCTTTTACATGCAACATGAAAACCTTTTATTTGTTAATGCACAATTTTGAACAATATAGATAATTTCCAACACTGAAAAACATAAAATCATTCGATGGAAAAAGATTATTTGAATGTCTCACATTCAAGTCTTTCTCTTCAGTCTACTCCCCAGACATGCCCTCACGTCTGCCCATACAAGACATTTGTGCCGGCCTGCTAACGAGTGTGGGCACGGCGATCCGCTACTGGTTTCATTACACACTGGTCGCCTTCGCATGGCTCGGGGTCGTACCTCTCACTGCATGTAAGTAATACACACAAGACACAAACACAGAGAGGTTTTATGAGATTGCAGCAAATCAGTTTGTTTGATTCATTTGAAAGCAGATACTCATTATATTGTGTGTTGACCCCTTAGTGTAACTTAACAAATGCTGCTCCCACAGCATGGGTAAAAGATTTAGATTTTCCTCCAATAGAGCACATGATGCAGATATTTATGAAATGATCATAACATATACTCTATATATTAGCTCATGTTTATGGTTTAACCCGATCAAGGGACTTAAAGCTTTAACACCATTACATAACCGGCTATGTGATGCATGTTCCAATCTCACTTCAGTACTCGGGTTAAAAAAAGAAACAAAAACAAAAAAAAAAGACATAGGCTAGAACGATTTAATAATCATTATGTAAGTTGTTTTAAATGCCGAATGTTTTAATCTAAATATTTTAAGTGTATTTTTTAACTGAAAGTGACACTAATATATTTATCCGGTCTCTTCGCCTCAGGTCGTATCTACAAGTGTCTGTTTACCGGCTCTGTGAGCTCACTTTTGACACTGCCTTTGGACATGCTCTCTACGTGAGTGATGAAGCCAGAGTTCTCCCGCATGATACGTTCAAACATGAGATTAAACACAACCTGATGTGCTCTTGTTTATTTTCCTCTGTCCCCTATAGCTTTTTATGTGTTTACAGGAGTGTTTTTGCTTGTGTTCCTGCAGAGAGAACCTGCTCGCAGACTGTCTTCAGGGCTGCTTCGTTGTCACCTGCACCCTATGCGCATTTATCAGCCTGGTGTGGCTCCGAGAACAAATAGTCCACGGTGGCGCTCCTCAGTGGTTAGAGCAGCACCAGCCGCCTCCACCTAATGCTGCTGGACAACCTAATGAGGTAACAGTGATTTCTTTAACCTATTAAGACCTTAGGCACCTATAAAAAAACAGCTTTCTAAACCCTAAGCATTTTCTAAAAACTACCTCCTAAAACCTGAGTTTTCTGACAGATTTGACAGAATTGTCAGTGTTGACTAAATACTTTATCTCTCATCCACTGAAGCAAATAGAGACATGAAATAAAAAAGCATTTTTGAGTTTATACCTTTGGCTTTTATTGTAAATTATAGTCTGTCAGCAATCTCAGTGAAATCCTCCTTCCCCTCAAACGTGTTTCTGAGCCACTGAACCTTGGCTAGCGGCTCAGCAGGCACTTTAAAGTTTTGGTATGAATCCGTTAAGTCGTTTTCATCCAAGTATCTGCTGTACTCTGCTTCAGTATCACCCCCCTCAATCATCTCATCAGCCGCTGCTGACGTGAAACTGTACACTGGCCTTTGAACACTAAAATCAAAGCCATATCTTCAGCTGTATAACCTTAGCTAAAATCAAAACAAATCGCACCTCTCATGATTTATTTCTTGTCCCTTGTGTATTTCACCAAATCACAATGCAGGTTATTGGTCACATGTTGAAAACAGTGACACAGCATAAACTTTATTCAGGTCGCACCTGGCTCGGAAAAAAGAAAAAAAACTCACATATGTTGCATCGGGTCTTAGTGGCTAAGTCGTCTTTCACTCTTGTAGCTTAACAGACTGAGATTTCTCATATTGTATTTTTTTGTCCATATTTTAGATTCCATGTCCAGTACCATAGATATGTACCCCTTTACTTTTGTCTCACTAAAAGCTGTGCATCCTCCGTCCTCATTCTCAGGCACAAGCTGCAGGTCAGGGAGCAGCTGATGAGCCACCTGCAGCTCAGCCAGCTCCTGCTGATCCTCCAGCCCAGAATGAAGCAATGCCCGAGCCTCCTGTCGTCCCCCTCGAACAAGGTGACGACGCCGAGCTGGAGGAAGAGGAGGGAGCAGCTGCTGAAGACGCAGACCCCAATAATGGAGCACAAGGTTAGAAACTGCCCAAATTACATTAGACTTCAAGATCGACTGTCTGCATGTTGTCTGGGATACTACACCTTTCAGAAATTAAATTGCTTGATATCACCAAAACACTGAGGAAGTGGTGCCAGTTCATTAACAAATGAAATAAAAAAGGATCCAGATATACAGGACCACTGTTGGAGCAAAACCAGTTTACAGAAACACAGTTTCATCTTCAACAAACAGCACCATGGGCATTAGAGCATACAAATGGCCTCATTTAGTAACAATTTACAATCACAATTATATTTAAAATGATACAGCAACGGGTCAAAATGTTGCCTGTGGCGCTCACAATTTTCATTTGTTTCATTTTACTGTGGTTAATGGACTGATTTCGCAGCGAGCTGAGCAACAAGGGCTGGTAATATATCGTGTTTGTATTATACATCATCCTGTCTAACTGTTTTGCTCTTTAGAGTTAACTCATTTTGCCAGAACATTATATAAATAATGTGATAGAATTTGCTAAAAAAACAAAACAAGCAGGTCTGCTTTTGTGGCAAAAAAAAAATCAAATACATTTGACCAGACAAACAGAACAAAGCTGTTGGTCAACAACCTACTGTGGTGAATGTGAAAGTGTTTGTTGAATTTCAAGCTGATATCTGCCTCTGTAGATGACATGAATTGGAATGCGTTGGAGTGGGACAGAGCAGCAGAGGAGCTGACCTGGGAAAGGGTAACTACACGTCATCTCACCCCCTCACTCAAAATTATAACTAACTTTGCTATATGTGTTTTTTTTTTCCTGCCCAAGAGATTATTAAAATGCTTCAATTTTCTTCTTAGATGCTCGGTCTGGATGGTTCCCTGGTATTTTTGGTAAGTCTTTAAATCCATAATTGTCATTTTTTGTTTCAAACACTAGAATTATTTTGTATGAGGAGTGTGTAAACTGTCTTTGTCTTGCAGGAGCATGTGTTTTGGGTCGTGTCTCTCAACACACTCTTCATTCTGGTCTTTGGTGAGTAGACAGAAACAAGTAGCTTCATGTGTCATAAGCCTTAATCTATACTTTATAACCATATGGTAATTCTTGTTCTGACCTTTACTGTGTTCGTAGAAAATGGGGATGAAGCATAATTTCTTGTTTTTCTTTGCTCATTCAGCATTTTGTCCGTACCACATTGGGCACTTCTCTGTCGTTGGTCTCGGCTTTGAGGAATATGTAAGTAACCGCTCATTATCTAGTAGTTTCATCATGCAGCAAGCAATCTAAGGAATTATACTTTAATTTAATTTCTAAACTACCGCTTTGTGTTTTCTTTAGGTCCAGGCATCACATTTCGAAGGCTTGATCACAACAATTGTTGGCTACATACTGCTGGCCATGACGCTCATACTCTGTCATGTATCCTTTCATATAACAGCATCAGTCTCTTGTACTGAGCTGAAAGTGACCACCTGAGGCAGACAGAATTCCCCCAGCTGTAGTCACACAGACTATTACAGAAGCCAGACATTTCATATTAAGTCTATTCTGTCAGGTCTGGTGTTGTTAGTGTGTGTATTTGTGTGTGTCTGTGGCGTCAGCGTTGATCCTTAATGACCGTCTCAGGGACTTGCTGCTCTGGTCAGGTTCCAGCGCTCCCGGCGTCTCCTGGGAGTCTGCTACATTGTTGTCAAGGTAACAGTGCCTCTTAAGTGACATTCTGCTTTGTGTAACTGGCGTAAACATCAACCTTGTTTGAAATACAAAGAAATATTCACTCACTGAGATTTACTGTCTGAAAATGACACTGAATTCGATTTAATGCGATATTATACACATAAGCTGAGCAGTGGAAATAATTTATTACACTATGACTCAGAAATAATACGATAAATGGCTTATATGGCCTTGTTCATTTATAAGTGCTGTGCATTAAAAGATACAGACAAAGGCGGTCTTTTAATATAATATATTGCTGATTCAATTGGATACTAAACTCTATCAGTTACATATGAGCAAAAAAGAATATGAATATGAATTTATTGGGGTTGTCACATTTTATTTGAAATGTTGAACCTTCATGCAAATATGAGGTGAAGAGTTCAAGTTCAAGTTCAAGTTCAAGTTCAAGTCAAAGTGTGTATAGTCCTTCGAAATGTTGTCCAGTCTACAGGTGCATCAGACCGTTTGAAGTAGTTTACCTTGTGAGCCAGCAGAGGGCGATGTTTCAGTTTGAACCACTGCAAACAGCATTGATCAGCAAACTAAGCTAATGACAATGCAGTGTTGTTTTGTTGGGAGAAAGAAGAATAATAACAGCGGACAGTCATGACACCAAAACACCTGAGAAGCAGCGTGTTTGATTTAAACATTTCTGTGATTGGCCCGTGATATAAATTATAACCATGATATAGTTAATTAGCAGCACCGCACTTTGTTCTGCAAGTGAGCTTCAAATGTGTCTTACACAGTAATATGTCACAGACTAAACTTTACTGTTAATACCTTGGGGATTTTAATGATGATTAAATACCATCTCTAATTTCAACACTGTTCATACAGATTTAAAGATTTAATACATCTTTCTCTTTCCATTACAGGTCTCTCTGTTGGTTGTTGTGGAGATTGGTGTTTTCCCACTCATCTGTGGCTGGTGGCTGGACATCTGTTCTTTAGTAAGACACCTGCTCTACTACATATTATTTTCATTATGTCTCTGTTATGTTATACTATCCTCTTCTTTCAGTGTTGTTCTGTTAAAATGAGAGTTGTGTTGCCTATTCTGAGGCATCACATATACATTTAACCAGGTCATGTTGTGGCTCTGACTCCCCGTTGTTTGTACTGCCAGCTTGTGTCTCAGTTTGTGCTCACGCTGACTGACACGGTGTCAGAACACCAAATTTCTCCCCACCCTCTGGCCCCACCTGAGCTTGCCAGCTGCACTATTTCTTGTAAAAATCTTCTCAAACATTCACCCTGAAAAAAATGAAACTAACACCTACTGACATCGGTTGTCAGACTGTACCTTTTTCAACTGTAGACGAAGCCGAGGCTCTTGTCTACCGTTAGAGAAAAAGTCCAATCAAAAGTCCATCATTCCTGGGTCGAATGACTCAGCAGTCGTCAGGAGTATTTATCAGCTCCAGCTTTGATGGAAACATAACAACCACCAAACAAAAACCTGTCAGTAACTTCTGTGACTCTTTTACTTCTCAGCTGCAAAATCCATCGATTTCTATTCAAGTGACACGCAAACAACTTTCTGTTGGGGATAAAAATGAAGAGACTGACTCATGTTGCCACTTAATAACTACACACAGCAGGTTAACTAACCATGTTTTCTTATGTATTTGTGATGCTGAATAGGATTCGACTGGAAAAAAAGGCAATAAGGAAAACTGATTTCCTGGCAATGAGTTAAGCTAAAGGGAACCGCTTCTTATGCTCTGCTGCTATTTTACTGTTTTCACACTAATTGGTGTGAAAATAGACTGTAGAAGAAGCTTTATCGTTTTCATTTTAATTTGTGCCACAAATACAGAAGTGATAAGGACACTGAAATGTGGTCTCGGCTGTGATGCTGTTTTTAGACGACTTGAAATTAAGGCCACTTTGATACGCGAACAATAACATGACATGTAAAATGACATTTGACTCCTGCAAGTCCTCTCAAGTATGTCTTGTTCTTCTACTTTGAACCTGTGAAGTATTTCTCGTGTGCAAATGACACACGACACATTATCATCTCGCCACCTGTGCATTCATCCCCACAAACAGCTAATAATTAAAAAAAAGCTTCATCCAATAACTGATTCTAAATTGTCATCGATCAAAATCCTGTCTTTATTTAACCCTTTTATTTTTTCTGCATTCTGCAGGAGATGTTTGACGCCTCCCTGAAAGACAGAGAGCTGAGTTTCAAATCGGCGCCGGGCACCACCATGTTCTTGCATTGGCTTGTGGGAATGGTCTACGTCTTCTACTTTGCTTCTTTCATCCTCCTACTGAGAGAAGTAAGATGATGAAATATTTGTGTGTAATCTGTCTTTGAAGTGATTCTTCTTCTGGGAAACATTGTTTCCCTCGTAGAAACCTTGTAGTAATTTGCTGTTTTGTGTCCCATCAGGTGCTGAGGCCTGGAGTGCTGTGGTTTCTAAGAAACCTCAATGACCCAGATTTTAACCCAGTGCAGGAGATGATTCACCTTCCAATCTACAGACACCTGCGGCGGTTTATTCTATCTGTGGTGGTGTTCGGCTCCATCGTGTTGCTCATGCTGTGGCTGCCCATCAGGCTGATTAAACTGCTGCTGCCCACCTTCCTGCCATACAATGTCATGCTCTACAGGTAACTACATGTCTCAGACTTGTAGTGATTTTCCTGTTTGTGTGCCTGCTGTTAGGAACTTACCGTTAGAGAAAAGACTTACTCAAAAGCCTAAACAGTTAGGAACAGAAATCTTTAGCATAGTAACTACTCTGAGCCACCAGATGGTAAAAGTGCTGGCTCAGACTGTTGAAATATCTTTTTCTGACTCTGTCCACCTGTTTCCCTCAGTGACGCCCCGGTCAGCGAGCTTTCTTTGGAGCTATTATTACTTCAGGTTGTGTTGCCGGCTCTACTGGAGCAAGGACATACTCGCCAGTGGCTTAAAGGCCTGGTCAGAGCCTGGACAGTCAGCGCTGGATATTTACTGTAAGTCAAATCTGAATACACTGAACACATTTATTTTATTATTTTCATACTGGCTGTCTTCAACATGTCTATAACCCACATCCAACTATATTTCTTTACCTACACAGAGACCTCCACTCCTACCTCCTCGGGGAGCAGGAGGACAACGATGCCAACCAGCCTGTGAACAACAACAACAATAATAACCCTCCCCCCGGTCATCATAACAACAACAACAACCCTGCTCCAGCTGTTGGTGAAGGGCTACATGCAGCCCACCAGGCCATCCTCCAACAAGGGGGACCTGTTGGTTTCCAGCCTTACCACCGACCGCTTCGCTTCCCATTCAGGGTGAGACAGTCGTGGAGCTTTGAACATTTATCACTGCAGTTTCTGAACCAGCCTCAGGGGAATTTATGCTTCTGCCCTTGTTTGGTATTCAGAGATAGGACATTGTGATTGTTGTAATTGTAGATGTAATTCAGTAACAGTCCTTTCAGTATGAAGAAGCTGTAACTGACACTACAAGGTTCTTATGCAACAGCAAATTCATATACATCTTCACAAAAGCTGCTTAAAATGGGCAACACCCTTTTAATTGTTAGTCACCATGATATTCAATGGTATAGCTACAGGGAGTTAACGTACTTGTAAAATCATAACACACGTTACTACCAGTCACCCGAGAACCTCCTTTTCATCAATCATAACTGAGTATAAAACCATAAATATAGGTTTTTCTTCTATAGTCACTTTTTTGTTTCGTTTTTAAAACAGACCTACCAGTGCCACTGGGTATTTTAGGTTTGCCAGAAATGTCAAAAATGTGCCAACACCCTGAATGTAGAACTCTACCCTGTAATTCTGCCGATCCTTCTAATGTTGAAGGCCTTGATCTCTATGTGCACCGTGGTTTAAAAAAAAAAGAAAATTTATACGTGTCTATAGCACTGTCAGTAACTGGAGAGTCGGATTCTTGCCATATGTTCACTTCGGTTCATTTCCATAACATCTGTGCTCTGTCCTCTAGATTGTGTTGCTAATAGCCTTCATGTGCATCACTCTGCTGGTGGCCAGTCTGGTGTGTCTAACTCTACCAGGTAAAATGTTTTAACTATATATATATATATATATATATACATATACATATACACACACACATATATGCTTCTCGCTCTGCTGTTTCTAATGTAAACTCAAACAATAACCTACTTCTTCCACAAAGTAAAGTTAGAAATAATGGGGTCTCATACGTTCTCTTTGGTGGTTCTGTTTCAGTGTTTACCGGGCGTTGGCTGATGTCCTTCTGGACAGGAAATTCCAAAATCCATGAGCTGTATACAGCAGCGTGTGGCCTGTATGTGTGCTGGCTGTCTGTCCGCGGCGTCACGGTGCTGCTGGCCTGGATGCCCCAGGGACGCACCGTCATCATGCGCAAAGTCCAGGAGTGGACTCTCATGGTTAGTATAAGTGAGCAGCTTCAGTTCAACAAACACCAAAAACTGACTGAAATCAAAGCGACGCGATGATTGGTTGGTCTTTTTCCAGCTATTAGTTTGCGTTTTTGTTAAATGGCTGATTGTCTTGTTAGTTAATAGCTAGAATTTACTGACATCTCCCCCTCTTCTCATCCTATGAAGGATGAAATTATCATCAAAAGACATTACAGCTTCAGTTCCTCTTTGTTTTTACAGATCCTGAAGACCCTGGTTGTCGCTCTCCTGGTCGCTGGAGTCATCCCACTGCTCCTGGGGCTTCTGTTTGAACTGGTTATTGTGGCTCCACTCAGGGTACCTCTGGACCAAACTCCTCTGTTCTACCCCTGGCAGGTATGATTATGTGCCTGTGTTGCATAGACATAGTCTGTCCTGTCTTAACTTCCTGTTATCATGGTTTATTGTTTTCTAAATATTTTACCCTTAACATAACTGTTTTCACTCATGGATCTTTGTTATCTTCAGGACTGGGCTCTTGGGGTGCTCCATGCTAAAATCATTGCTGCCATCACTCTCATGGGCCCCCAGTGGTGGCTGAAGACTGTTATTGAGCAGGTGGGTTTTACATGGATGTTAAGCATCAGCTCCCTCATTTTACTAAACACTTGATGAGTTCACGGTGCCGTTTATTTGTATTTTGACTAACAAGGAGCCATTACAGCTCAGATTCCAGTCTAAACATGGACAAAACTCTGACTATTAAATGGTTTACATTATTTATTATAATAAGAGCAGCTGGGTAGTTTCATGGTTAGTCATTTTTCATGAGAACATATTTGGATGCTGCTGTGTCCCTTGTGTGTTGTTTTGCAGTTCACTTATTATTCTTGCCCTACTAAATATACAAATAGTGATATAATAGGTACAAAATTTCTCCCCAGGTTTACGCAAATGGTATTCGCAACATCGATCTCCAATTCATCATCCGTAAACTAGCAGCTCCGGTCATCTCAGTCCTGCTGCTGTCCTTGTGTGTGCCGTATGTGATCGCTGCCGGGGTGGTGCCAGCTGTAGGTCAGTGCCTGACCACATGTTTTTTTTTTTTTGTTTGTTTGTTTATTTCATCTAATCAGTTGTAGATTTTTCAAACCAAATCAAGACTTTAAATGTTATATTTTGCAGGAGTGACTCCAGAGATGGAGATTCTAATGCAGAGGAGAATCTACCCATTCCTCTTAATGGTGGTCTCTCTCATCGGCATCCTGTCCTTCCAGATCCGACAGTTTAAACGACTTTATGAGCACATCAAGAATGACAAGTAAGGAAAAGTAAAACTCAATGATTATTTCACAGTTTGCATTAAAGGGTTTGTAGCAGTTTATTGTGTTCACCAGCCAAGTTAAGTCATTTTTGTTTGTATAGAACATTTAAAAACAAACCGTTGCCCCAAAGTGCTTTGTGCAGTTAAATGCAGTTAATAAGTTTCGCTCATTACCAGTAAAGAGAAGAACAAGACAAATACAAATAGTAAAAGATAAAAGATAATAAACAAACATGATTTATATATATATATATATATATCTCACACATCAGTCTTCATTTGTATTGCTCTATTAATACAATCACACTATAACACAAAGTGCTTTACTCAGATGAAAATCTCCCACAGCTCCCCACTACACAGAGATCAATAAACAACTTTGTTATGAATAAAGAACTCAAACACAAATACAAGGCTCAAAGATGAATATGAAACAAGGAAATAATACCATAAACCATAGTAATCTCAACTTTGTTAGCTGGAATTTTGGATTAAAAACCTCTAACCTTGTTATGTAATTAATGTTTCAAGGCTGTGAGTTAATGATTGATTATAGACAAAGAAGTTTAAAAGCAGATGATTATTCTTGTGACGTTGTGGCATGTCTCTGCAGGTACCTGGTCGGCCAGCGGCTTGTCAACTATGAACGTAAAGCTGGAAGAGCAAACTCAGTCCCTCCCTCCAACCCTGTCGCGGAGTAGAGATTTCTGTGTCGCGTGTCACCATATTTCTGCACCTGTTACGTTGTGCGCACGCTGGCCCCGCACCCACCAAGCCCCATACCAAACTTTGATTTATTTTTTATTTTTTCCCAACGACCGTAATCTTTTTTTGAATTTCCTGTGGATCTTGGTGGATTTTGATGGATGTTCAGTTTCTTGAATTCCCTTTCACGTCCCTACAAAAACAAAACAAAAAAACAAAAAAAGTTGGGATGGGAAAATGTATTATAATCACGGGACAGCTGAGTAATCAGAGTAGGCAGGAGGTCAAAGCCTAGAAGGTTTTATTTGAAGCTCAACATCACTGATGTCGTCCATGCCTTGCTTTGTAAAGTGCTGCCTGATAATTGTACATGTGTAAATACTTTGAACGCAGACTTTGTCTTACCAAAAAAAAAAAGAAAGAAAGAAAAAGTCAGACATGGATTAATGCAATGACCATTGTACATCTTAAAAGTGTATGTATAATTTATTAAATCAAATTGACAAATTCTCTTTTTTTTTGTTTGCATGTCTTGTCCAAATTATGTGGGTGTGGGTGTATTGACACCAAAACAAGTTTGATGTTGTGTTGGCGTGACGGAGTATTGTGAGGAGTGTCCGGATGACAACCAAGGGCCACATTCTTCTTGTGTTAAAGACTAAAACCTATGATGCACCTATGATTTTTCATCCCAACACTCCCTTTTGCTCTAGGTAAAAAGAGCACAAGTAACTATGATAAGAGGCTGTGTGTGACAAACACTTGCGGTCTTCAAAATCCAATCAAGAACCATTTATTTCAGTGGAGGTGTGAAGATATCCCATGTGGAAGCCTGATCAATAAATAACTGAAGGTATTGTCACAGTGTTATCCTTCGGTATGAGTGGAGAATTCAGCACGACCCCAAACATCTCTGCCAAAACAACAGGAATCTCCTCATCTGTCAGTTCCCTAGTTGTGCTTTCTACACTTGTGCCTCTTCCTTCAGTGGGAAACTTGGTGGTGATCAGTTTGCGGCCAATGTAGGTGAGCCTCCCACCTGGTATTAAAAAAGTGCAGAGGGATTTGCTGAACAGCAGAGAGCAGGAAGATCTTTGGTGGTAATTGCACGTTTCAGTAAAGTCCTCCAGATTCCTGGGAGTCATCGTGAACTTGTAGACTTGTTTCCAGTCTCCATTCACGCCTTTGTTTTCCTCTTGCTGCCACTCCAGAAACTGCATATTCCCATCATTTCTGATGCGGTACAATCTGTGGCCCTGCTCTTGTGGGTCATCGGTTTCCAACGAAAGAGGGTAAAAGAAACCTGGCACACCAAAACCCACGTCGCAAAGCCATCGACGACCCTCAATGGTCACCATCAGAATCAAATGGTCAAAAGGCGGTCCGTAGTACGCAGTGATCAGGTTTTTCACCTGACCGGAGAGGATGGTCACGTTGTAACCCAGCTCGGACAGCAACCAGGAGAAGAGACCGTTGTTCTCGCAGCAGCAGCCTCCTCTGCGCCGGTTCACGATCTTGTCGTAGAAGAGTTGACGGTGGAGTCGAACCCGCCCGCCGCTGTGAAAGGTGAGATTCTCGAACGGCACCGCGTGCAGGTGACACTCGTGGAGCGACCGCAGCACGTCCAGACTGGGCTCCGTCGGACCCTCGAACCCGATGCGCAGCAAATATTTCTTTACGTCCATGAGCACCAAAGTCACTTACTGATAACAGACAAAACTGTCTAGTCTGCACTCACCAGTATGAAGTCAAAGCAGTTGACTGTAGCTAATTATAACTAAATTGATGAGAATAAGATGAGATGACTGAATAAGATGAGATGGGTGGGAACATCATCCACCTGCGCTACAGGTTACTGCCAACGAGAGACAGTACAGTTTGAACTGTTTTACAGTTTTTTCTTTTCTTTCGTCATTTTTTTTTTTCTTTTTTATATATATAACATGTGTGTACTTTGCATTACCAACCAGGAAATGCATTTTTTGGGTGTTGGATGTTATTTATACTGTTCTCATTTACTGATGATAGTTTATAGAATAGAATATAATTTTTATTTATTGTTTTACAGCATAAATATATGAATAATATAAATTTATGAACAATATGTATAAGTAAGTATAAGTTAAGTAATCAAGTATAGTAGTACCAAGTATTTTATTCTACTTTTGTGCCAAAACTTGACTAAATGAAATCAGTTTTGTATTTCCACTCATCATCACAAGTGTTAACTTAAGAGGTAATAAGGAAGTAATATATTAGGAGCATTAATGGCTAAAAATAAAACTTGTTTCTTTTAAAGGTGATTTTAAAGTTTCGCTCAGGTGCGCATGCGTGTTCTTTGCGTGTTATTTTTTAAGTATTTTAATAATTAAAAAACTTTAAAAAAATAGAATAATAATAAATAATAATAATAATAATAGAATCTTTAGTGTTTAGAAAGTGAAAACGTGACTTTTGCGGTGAAATCACAGCTGTAAGGGATATGATGAAATATTTTGTTTTGTTTTGTTGTTTTGGTTTTTTTAAGTTAGTAGTAGTTACAACACAGTAAACCCATTAATGACGAAACAAAACGAATGTTGTAAACTATATTCAGGATAGATTCATTAATGTTTTCTTATGATTGTGTAGTGTAAATAGTTACCATTCTGAATTTAATTTCCGTCAATATCCTAAATGAAGTGACTCTAATTTAAAAAAAAAAAAAAAAAAAAAATGTTTACAAACCACCTCCGGTCTCCGGTTTGCTCCAGTGACGTCACACATCGACACTCCCTTTCGCCCAGTAGAGGAAGAAAGATGGCGCCCACACACGTATTGAGATGCTGTCAACGGGGTTTAGCATGGATACCTGTGATTTTTATCGCACTGGTCGTCTGCTGGTCGTATTATGCTTATGTGGTGGAGCTATGTATATGTAAGTAGACGTCTCACCGCCGCCTGTTGAGTGTTTTAAACCCTTTTTTCCCCCGTGGCCGCTCGTCTTCTCACTGTGTCTCCACACAAACACATAGAGCCGCCGCTGGTCAGCAGGAAGTAAACGGACCAGCGGCTCCAACAATGGGCGCTGGAGAGTCTGTTTAAACTGAGATATGGCTAATTATCAGTCCGCTGCCAGCGAGTGTTATTATTAGGAAGAATTGTGGTTTGGGTGAAAGAAAAAAACTTTGCCTGTTTGTGTTGCTGCCCTGTTTTTTTTCCCCAGCTTGTGATATTGTGTCGAGCTTGAATGGAGGTCTGAATGGAGAATTAAAACGTCAACTAAACGGTGTTTGTCTGGAGGCGAAGAAAAATAAACACGTCTTCCGTAACCAGACTGACGTTAATTAGCTTGGCACCAGGTAATAGACTGCAGCTCTAAGAGTTTTAGTGTTTAAAAGATTCATTCTTTTAAATACATTTGTCTGATAGAATTTTGTCGATTACATCATCAATGAATGTTTAAGAACGTTCCAAAGTTTTGGTTTTGTTTAGTGAGATTAGTTGTAACATTTAATGTAGGTGCACTTCTATGTAACAAGCTAGATTAGATGACACATAACCATATCTGTCAAGACCAGATGTGTGGTCTTAAAATGATGCAAAATGTATGTGATTATATACATGGTCTGTTTGTGTTCATGAGTCATTAGATCTGATTTGTCCTTATCAGATTGTTACACCCGAAGTGTGTTCGTGTGGGTGACAAGGTGAAAAGTTAAAGCGTGTACCGTACAGATTTTTTTTTTCTCTCCATCTTCTTCAGCAACGCAGACCAGCTGTTGTGAAATTGAAGCGCTTCCAGTTTTTCTATTTCCTCTCACTTTTCTCTGCCCAAAATGGGTTCCTTGTCCACTTTGAGTTTAAAAAGCCAAGAATGAAAGTTCATTCCTGACCTTTGGGGGAAAAAAAAAACATCAGTTAACAAACGAGGTAGGCGAGAAAAGTCCTGAAAGGGAAATTGAGTGGGCAATCTTTGTCCACTGAGAAGGACGATGTCGCTCAATCTGTAATACAGGGAAGGTGTAAGGCGTCTTAAATTGATCTTTTAGTCATCTGATCTGGTTCAGATATTATAAAAATAACTCTGTAAAGAACAAAACATGGATGAATCACACCACTCTCTCTTTCCTCTGTTGACTCAGTGTCACATGTGTAACTGGTTGTGTTTTCACTGTAACTGACACTGTTGCATTGACAGTCTAACATCTGTATTCTTTCTGTTTTATCTCTTACAGTCACCATCCCCAGTATTGGAGAGCAGAGTAAGTGTCCGGGGGGTGGGGGGGGCAATGTTTATTAAATACAACGTGAAAGGCACAACAGAATCACTGAACTGAGCCAGTTTGTTACTTATTGAGATAATCTCTGTTCAGTCAGATGAAATATGTTCTGTGGACTTTGCTAAAAACTAAACAGCTGGCACAGGAAACCCGCTCTCTCAAAGTGCTGAGGTCAGTCAGCTTGAAGCAGAGCTGCTCCTCGTTCAGCATAAGCTTTCCTCTCATTAATTAAATATATAGATGCGCAGTGTTTCTCTTATTAGTCCATACCATAAGTGGTAGCAGCGATTCCTTATGTCAAGCTTTAATGGTAATTTGGTTGTGTTTAATGAGCTTTCACATGTCAGACTGTATATATTGTTTATCCTGGTGCTCCATTTTTTTCCCTCCAGTCGTCTACCTGATCTTCTTTCACCTCTCTTTCATCATGTTTGTATGGTCTTACTGGAAGACCATCTTCACCAAGCCTGCCAACCCTTCCAAAGAGGTACAATAACCCAATTATCCCAAATGAGTTCACTTTGTCCACACGTCTATAACCCCCCGTTGCCATATAGTCGACTCGATGAATGCATTTTTCTAAAAAGAAAATTTATATGCTGCTCCCGTCGCCCCAGTTCTGCCTCCCCAAGCCAGAGAAGGAGCGTTATGAGAAGGAAGAAAGGCCCGAGTCCCAGCAAGAGATCCTCTGGAGAGCTGCCACCAGTCTGCCTCTGTACACCCGAACAGGAGCTGGAGGTATGTCTTTGTGTCCAGACACGGATGTGTGAATGAGAATGAGTTTTTTTCTTGTCCGGCTGTCCTGAATTAAATATTTACACACGCAGCTATCCGTTACTGTGATCGCTGTCAAGTCATCAAGCCAGACCGATGTCATCACTGCTCAGCGTGTGACATGTAAGAAAAAAAAAACTCTCTGGATATAAACTGATATTTTTTTTATTGTTTTCATGTTGTCATAATGTTGAAATGCTTTCTCTCTCTTGCTTTGTATGGCAGGTGTGTGTTAAAGATGGACCACCATTGTCCCTGGTATGTAGACAAAGAGACATTCTTTGCAACACCTCATTTTATTCTCCCTTCTGCTGTTTCATGGATGTTTAAGTCCGTACGGAAAAGCTCCTGTTGACCAGCTGTTCTTCAAACTATAAAAATCTCAGTGTGACAGTGTCGACCAGGAGCAGAATGTTCTGAGAGCAGCCGCTCGCTCAGCTGCTTTCACTCCATCTTTCTTTGTTAGGTAGTTAAAATACTGAAATTTATTTAGTTTTTAACTCCACTTATCTTATCTAAGAGAATGAAATGTCGCCAGTAACTGTTGAGGAAATAAACCGCTCATTGCTCGCTTGTAACCTTGAAGACAGTTTAAATATTATCTGACAAAAGGAAACATGTCAGCGTTACTCTGCCAGTGGCACCTTTTTAAAGTTCAGATAGAAATTATTTCTCCCTGCAGGAGGTGACGTCTGACCTTTTCTGTGTTTGTTTGTCTGCAGGGTGAACAACTGCGTAGGATTCTCCAATTACAAGTTTTTCATCCTGTTCCTGGCCTATTCACTGCTGTACTGTTTGTTCATTGCAGCCACCGTGCTGCAGTATTTCATAAAGTTCTGGACAGTGAGTAATAGCGCACGCAGACATGGAGCGCTCCTCGCTCTTGCTCAGCAGGCAGTGTTTTGTGTGATGTCACAGTGGATGCTGATTTGGTTGCATGTCAGAGCCTGGTTGGGCATCCTGTGAGATGGTTGTGCATGGTGCTGACCTCTCCTGTTTGGATTTGTGCTGCTCCTCTGTTTTCTCTGTCCTCTCTCCCCCTTCACCCTCTGACCCCTCTCTGTTTCCCCTACTGTTATCCCCAGTTCTCGGACACTGGGTCTTTGTTTTCTGATTGCTCTCCTTTCTGCCTCCCTCTCCACTATCACAACCATCAGGCCACACCACTCATGCGGCCGCACGCACCTCCTCCTCTTTTTTTTCCCCCACTTTTGTCACTGTTCCACTTCAACTTCCTCTCATCTCATCCTTTTGTTTCCTTCTTTCTGGGCGCACTTTGTACATTCACTAAATCTGTTGCTTTCATTTTTTTCCTTCCTGTCACCCAACTTGGCTTTGACTTGTGTTTGCCTCCCATGCTCTCTGTCCCCTTCCTGTCGTCTTCCTGCCTGTCCTCTCCTGTTGTCGCTAACCAGTCTTGTTTCTTTTTGTACTAAAGCTTTGCCGGAGGAAATCGGCAGAGAACTGCCCAAAGGTAACCCAGCCATCCTCCAAAGCCTTTAGTGTGGCAGTGCCTCACCATCGTTGCCACGGGTGTTGTCGTGGTTTGCATGCTGTGGCTTGGTTCACACAACACCCCTCGTATTTCTCTGTTTCTCTTCCCTTTTCTTTTTATCTCCTATTTCTGTTTCTATTTATATGAATAAAAAAAAAAAAATTCTTAGAGTGACTTGTTGTTGATACCTCTCTCGCTCTCCTCCTCTCCCATCTCTTCCCCAGAATGAGCTGCCAGACACTCACGCCAAATTCCATGTCTTGTTTCTTTTTTTTGTGGCGGCCATGTTCTGCATCAGTATTCTCTCTCTCTTCAGCTACCACTTGTGGCTTGTAGGGAAGAACAGGTCCACTATAGGTAACACACAGACGCACACATACACACACATTCAGTAGGTTTCTTTGTTCAAGGTGTGAACTCGTGTCTCTGTTTGTATATCCTCTCTTTACTTTAAACATGAAATGACAGTTTCATTCTTACTCATCATCAGTTTGAGATTGCAGGTCTTTCATCTTCAGGATATTGTTTGTTTAATGATCTGTTTGTATTTTTTTTTTTCTCCTCTTTGTTGCTCTCCCTCCACAGAGGCCTTCAGAGCTCCAGTATTTAGGACGGGCTCTGATAAGAACGGCTTCTCTCTGGGTTTCCGGAAGAATATCGCTCAGGTCTTCGGAGACCAGAAGAAGTACTGGCTGCTGCCTGTCTTCACCAGGTGAAGGAGAAACATTTAAAACTGAAAATGGTCTCAGGAAAATGACACCAAACCTGTCTGATGCAGATCTTTTAATAATCTTTTTTCTAAAAGTGAAAGACAGTGCGTCTTTGAAATATTCTATAAAACAGCAGGTTAACTTTGTTCCAGCAGGTTGACTTGAGTTTCCGTCTTCTCTCTTACAGCCAGGGAGATGGTCTGACGTTCCCGACGCGACTGGTCAACGCTGATGCAGAACAGGCCACAGTCACCCTGCATCCAGAGCCCAGTAAAAGGTAGATTAGTTTTGGTGTAATTAAAAAATAACATGAGCTAATGAAAAGACTCCCAACATATGTTTAATTCTGTATTGATTGTATTGTGTGTGTTCAGTGCTACGGACGTCCCTGTGAGCCCGCTCAGCGAGTCACAGAATCGCCTCCTGAGCAACGACCAGCACGCCAACAACATCGGGGACCATCTGGCTAACGACGCCCTCAAATCAGGTGAGCGTCATCTAGGGATGATAATAGATCTATTTATAGACACAGTTGATGACAATTTGCGTCGTGGACGCTGGACATTGAGTCGTCTTCTGTTTGCCTTCACAGCTGAAAGTGAAACCATTACAATCTCCATGGAGAGCGAGTCTTAACCAGGTAAACTTGTAGTGAGACACTTGTAGGTCTGTGTGCAGAATATTTTCAGATTTTTATTTGATTTCGTAAATGTTTTATTTAACAGTAATTCACCTCATAATCAAATTTCTCTGTCGCAGGAGAAACTCAGTCATCTAATATGATGCCTTAAGCAACACCGAAGTTTCAATCGTCACCATGGCAACAGTCTCCCAGCGCAAACCCATTCCCACAGACCCGCGCAGCGTAACTATGGAAATGTGTTCCTTTTTCCCAACACGAAGTAATGCAGTGGCATTTATCGCATGCAGTGTCATGGGCAAATCTCAACCCCCCACAGTCCCCAACCCCTCCATAGGGCACACAAGCTTATTCCCTCCTGCATCAGCACCCACGCACACATGCTAACTGTCACACATTCAGCTGTACACATATGTCCTTGTGATATTTTTTATTTTTTTTTACCACAACTGGAGCTTTTATGGATGATGAGAAAGTGCCAGAATCCTGACGGAGGGAATCCGAGCAACGTTTGTTTTTGTGTTTTTGATGACAAAACTTTCCCGTGCCAAAAAAGCTTCCTGGAGCGTACCGGGATTCATTTTAATAGGCACAAAGCTGCAGTGAAGTGAGAGAAGTGGAGAAGCTGGAGCTGGAGATGCTGAAGAAGCTGAAGAAGCAGTGTGTTTGTGTTTTTCTTTTTTATTATTATTTTTTGTGAACGTTTCTTTTGTATTTTTAAAAAGGCAAAGCTTCCTGTGGAGATGGATCAGTACTCATGTGACAGATTTTTTTTTCTTTCTTTTTAAACGTAATCTTGGTGCGTGGCTTGTTACAGAAATGGATGTTTCCCCACCAAAACCTGGACTGTATAACAGTGGACTCTATTGCACTGCTCAGTGGACTGAAGCAGGTGCACAACAGGGAAGACTGTACCCTGCTTTTGGGTGGTGTTTTTTGGATATCAGAGCACAAGATGGCGCAATTGCACTTTGTTTATTCTCAATGTCCATCAAACAACGTGCTGCTTTTTTTTTGTCCTGTCCCAAAAGCATCCCAGGTATAATATAATGTCAGACGATTGTGTGAGTTATGGTGTGTGTGTGTGTGTGTGTGTGTGTGTGTGTGTGTGTGTGTGTGTGTGTGTGTGTTTAACAGTTGAAGTACTAGTCAGTTTCTTTTTTTTCCTTTTCTTTCTTTTTTTTCTTCTTCTAACTAACAGACTAAACGGATCAGCTTTATGTGTTTTTGTGGCCAACTCACGCAACTACATGCTGCTTCTACATGGACAGTTTGACCCGGGAGATGCTCGTCACACAAGCACAGTGTGCAGCGTCTCGTCACTACCTGTTCATTTTGCAGTCGATTTAATCACGTCACGTGTTTTATCGGTGACTCTCAGCCCAAATGTCTACAGCCTGTCTTTTCTACAACTCAGTGCTTCAACCTTTTACTAAGACACCAACACTCATTGCCAAATAAGGGCTGACCTGTCAGGAGCTCTGACCTCTGAAGTGTTTACAACATCCTAGCTTTATCTTAACCTCACTGGCCAATGTCATCTTAACCAAATTCTATTTACCTGTCGTCGTGGCGCAATATTTTCTACAAGGGTGCATCTGTCCCGCCTGCCTGCAGTGGATCATGATGTCCTTGCAATACCAGTGCTGGCCGGTAGGTGGCGACACAGCTCCTGTTTCCTGCCCTCATCCAGATGATGAGATTTCTGTACTTTATAAACATCTGGCTCAGGGCTCAATTCACTTTCAGTCTAATTTGCAGGTGCGGCTTTCTTCCGAAGAAAACCATTACTAACTCCTATCGATTTTAATTTGAATTGAAAGTGAATTGAACCCAAATTGATCTGTTGTAAATTAAGAGGCGCCAGCTGCTGCAGCGGCGGCATCACCTCCTCTACGATCTGTGTGTTATTTGGAATCAGCTCAGTGTTGTGACCTCGAACTGTTTCAAAGGAGCCTTAGCTTGTGTATTGTCTTATGTCAGTGTTGAAACATCTGGGATGTGACTCAGACCTGTGAAGGAGGTTTTTTTTTTTTTTTTTTAAATACACCAGAGAAATGAATTAGAGTTAGTCTATACTACCACATGCATATCACACAATGTAAATATCTGTTCAGATAGCAGTTGATTCAGGAGCGAGCTCCATATTTTCCTCAGTCATATGCAACTTTTCAAATTCACGTCGAGGATGGGGGGGGGCAGGAAACCCATCCACCCCCCGACATCCGTCATCACTTGTGTCCGTCTGATCACATCGTTGACTGTTGCTGGATGAACCTCCTGCTAACTAGACTCTGGTGATGTACAAGTTTACAGCTGTTTTTATGGTGTAGAGTGACGTAGTGGTGTTATACGGTTGTGTTTCTTGGTGAATCATCATCACAGTTGTGCTGAATGTACCACAGACGGGTGCGTGAGTTGGAGATAAAAGGGGGGGAGGGGGATTTGATGGATTGATGAAACATTTGAGTACACCCCCTGCCCCCCCCACTCCCCACTCTTTCAGACTTTATGTTTACATTTATCCTTCCAATCATATATGACCTTTTGTGCCCAAACGGGTGATCGGTGGATACGTATCAGTGTATGAATTATACTGTCACGGTGGCTACGTGTCTGATTCGTACTGTGTTCTGTTTCTTTCTTTTTTATCTTGAATCTCAAATTAGCAGATAAAATTCCTGTCAGAGATCATGATCCAAGCCAAGGTTGTGTTTTCATCACGTGTGGAACTTTTTTATAAACTTCACATTTTAAACATGTTGTTAAAAAAAATATAAATTAAATTCAGCATCATGTATAACTCATGACTTACGACCACTGATTCTGAAACATTGGACCTGTCATCTTGTTTTACAAATTGCCTCTATTCTCTCTCTGGGCTGTTTTACCCTGGAGACTAAAAGTGCGCGTGTGTGTTTTGTAGCTTAACTGAGTGTTCCTTTTGTAATATTGTCGTCTAAGGAGAAATGCTTCTGTGCAGCCATGAGATTTTTACACGTCTATGTACATACATACCTGTAACTGTTGGACTAATGCTCCAAAGCATGGCTCCTAACTACCCGTAAAAAAAAAAATGTGTTTTAACATGATAACAGGGATTATGGTGATTATAAACAGACTTTTATTTCCTTTTTTCAACTATAGATGGGTGTGTCTTGTTTTAAATTAGCTTTACTCTGGTCTGTCTCAACTTTATAAATGAAGCCATAAAACTCCTGAGAACACGGAGGAAGGATCTAAACATTTCAGTCTAATTTCAGAAGCATTTTTTACGTCTGTATTGGACACGGTGCAGATGTAGCCTATCATAACTTTTGCTTATTGCTACGTTTTTTTTTTTTTGGTTTGTTTTTTGTTATAATGTCCTATTTTACAATGTGTGTATATATATATTGATAATGTAAGAAAAAGACTACATATATATTTTTCTTGTCTGATTAATTTTACTGTTCCTATTTTGTGAATGAAGTACATGCCTCTACACAAGTAACGTGAAAATAACAATAAATGTTTTTTTTTAAACCTCCAGTCTGATATTACTGTTTTTCATCTTTTCAGTCTGTACTCACCACCTATTTTACCCACAATGCAACTCAACCACAAACACTTGACTATTGTATCCTGCTTCTGTCTGTCTGTGTGTCTTCACTTCGTAAATATTCTTTTTTTTCCCACATACTGTTCACGTACTGCATGACGGGATTGCAAGGAAGAAGTCACTGCTCTCCAGAAAGAACATCACTGTCCTTCTGCAGTTTGCTAAAGATCACATGGACCAAACAGTGGGATATTGGAAAATATATTTTATGGACAGATGAAAGATGTTGCGTTTAGAGAGAGGAAACACTGAATTCCCACATAAGAACCTTATACAATCTGTGAAACATGGTTGTATCATAGTAGCATCAGAATATCCTGTTTTGCTGCGTCTGGGTCAGAATTGCTTGCCATCATTGATGGGAGCAAGTAAATTCTGATTCATAACAGTGAATTCTAAGGGGAAATGTCCGGACATCTGTCTGTGAACTGAAACTCCAGGGAAAATGAGTCATACTGCAAAAGAATGACTCATCTCTCCGTGCACCTGCACCCCAATACCTCACTGATCCCCAACACCCCTCATCCCTCCTGCAGTCCCTGCAGTCCTCTGATGAGGACCAGCTGGCTATCCTCCACACCAGACTCCAGTATTTCACACAAAGACAGAGCCTTCTGAGTTGCTGCCTTCACTCTATGAAACAAGCTACCCCCAACCCCCTATGTACTATTTGTTAAGCGACCATTGATATCTTGAAAAGCACTATATACAACAAAGTCATCATCATCATCATCATCATCATACAATAACAACCTTCCAGAGCAAGTCGTTCTACCAAGAAATCGTTAAAAAAAAAGTTAATGTTATGTAATGGCCAAGTTAAAGTCCTGACCTGAATCCAATCGAAATATTGTGAAAAGATATGAAATGAGCAGCTCATTTGAGGAAACCTGCTGGCAGAGAGTTGAAGTTGTTCTGTACACAGGAGTGGGCTAACATTCCTCCAGGCTCATGTGCCAAACTATTGAGGCACAAGTGGGTCACACTAGACACTGAAAGCAAAGGTTAACATACTTCTGCCACATGATATGATATGATGACAGATAATATTTCATCTTCATTTTCTTCAGTGCATGAATGCTAAAGTGTAATAAGTGTAATTGTCTCCTTTGTCTAATTGGGTTTTCTATATCTACTATTAGGATGTTTTAGGTCATATATATGCAGAAATAAAATATAAAAAAGTTCTCAGGGCTTCACAAACTTTCAGGCACCACTATAGTGCACCATGTCTTATAAAACACATTCTCAAATTGGTGATATTGTTCTTTCCACTTGATGCTCGGTAGGTATTGCACAATCAATAGAACTCTGATCACTGGAGTGCAATGAATGTGTCTCCACAAGGGACTATATATCTGTATCTGAATTAATCAATGTTCCAGGCTACAATTACACAATGAAAGCAAAGGAACTGTCAGAACATCTCTGATAAAAGTTATTGAAAAGTATGAGTCATTGTGGAAACAGAAAAACATCAGTCACTGAACATTATCTAGAGTTCAGTTAAGTTCATCATTATGCAACAGGCGGAATATTGTGTGTAAATCTGCCTAGAAGAGCGGGAGACTAGTGAAGGAGGCCACCAAGGTGTCTATAACTACTCTGAAAGAGTTAAAGGTTTCAGCAGCTGAGAAGAGAGAGACTGTATACAACAACTGTCGCTCGGTTCTTAGCCAAAGTTTTATGGGAGAGTGGTAAAGAGAAAGCCGTTGTTGAACAAAGCTCATGTTTCCATCGCTGTTCACCTAAAGGCATGTGGCAGACTGCATGGTGGACTGGAAGAAGCTTCTTTTGGTTTTATGAGACCAAAAAATTGAGCACAGATTCTCAGAAAAAATAAAAGAGGTTCTAGGTTTCATTTGTTGTGGACACAGAATTCTTTACAACACCACAAACCGCGTGAAGAATGCTGGTGGTGGAGGATGCTTCTCAGCAGCAAGTCCTAGAAGATAAAACTTTAGAGAAATCCTGGAGGACAATCTGATTCAGTCTGCAGGAAAAGCTATGACTTTACTGTCCAGCAGGATAATGACCTGAAGGATACGTCAAAAGCTACATAGACATAGTTTAAAAACAACAAGGTGAATGTTCTGTAAAACGTCCAAGTCCAAGACCTCAGTCCACCAGAGAATTCATGGCTGGACTTGAAATGGGCTGTTCATGCTTGATACCCCTGTTACTTGACAGAGCTTGGACATAAAACTGTATTTGTCCACATATGCAAACCCTTTCCACACAGACTCACTGCTATGATTTCTGCCAAAGTTGCATCTATAAAATACACAAAGTGGTGAATATTTCTGAAATGGACTATTTGACACCACCTCTTTCTGATTTATTGACATTGCTTTGTAAAAGCAATCTGTTGCTTTTTACTTTCACTTTGACTTTTGTGAATTCTTGTAAAAAAAAATGAAAAAAAAATATTCACCACAATCCCATTTATAAAAGTAGTACAATAGGAAAACATCCACGTGGTTGACTACTTTTTATAGATGCTGTAAGTAGCTGGAACATGAAACAACTTCTTTTTACAATGCACTGTGTAACTGCCTCATGCCCACAGTATTTGAGGAGAGTCAACAATCCCAAAAATCAGGAACCCATATGAACGCCGACCTCTGTTATCTGTCTGACACCCAGGCTGTTGACTTCTGCTGCTGAGACTCCACCCGTTGTTCACCACCCTGTTCGCTATCCATTCAAATCCCTCATGCTTCACTTTGGGGATAATTTATGAGCCGCATTTGTAATTTATAAGTGTGCAGCACAGATGCATCATATCTGTGCTGCACACTTATGATAAATGAAGTGATAACAGCAGACAGTCACGTAAACACCAAGAGTGTCAAATAATAACAGACCATTAAACTTCACTGCTGCAGCAGATGCAATAGAGTTATATTACTATATTTAATGTCATGTGTAATACAGTATTTGTGTCTCAACCCTTTATTTTTTTTACCTGTTTCATGCACGTGAAAGCATGTGTGGTTTCCATGTATGTATTACCTGTACGCTGCCGTGTCAATGACCTTGGTGTCAGTTTTTCAGGGAGAACAAACAGTGACTTGTTAAAAACCAAACAGGTCTTTTCCAAACCAAGGCTGAGGCGACCACGGTTTCAAGGGAAACCTATTTGATGATTAATCTATTAAAGAGTGATTACGCACGGTAATGTCAGACAACAGATGACGTTGGCAAAGAGAAACGAGCATCTGTGGGTGATGAGATTAGAAGAAAATAAAAACATCTTTTGTCTGAATCAGTCACAGTTGCATTCAGATGAACTTTGATCCAAATCAGAGTTACTCAGAACAAAGAACAGTCATGCTACTGTAAGTTGAAGCAGATGTTAACCTGCTTGTCTGACATCATCTCCGTCTTGTCTTTTTACATTGAATGATTTGCTCAGAGTAATTGATTAAAACCAAACCAGAAATAAAACTGATATTTTTTTCATGTTATTGAACTTATTAAAGGTTTATATATATATATATATATACAAACCTTTTTTTCTACTAAAATAAATTTCATAAACCCAGACTCGTCAGGGCAAATCATTTATGATGAATCTGCAGTCGCTGGAACTGGAGTGCCATGACGCAGCTGTCAACAGCAGCTGTTCAGACTTGATTCTGATGATTGGTTAGTCATATGAGGCTTGATGGGGATAGATCACACTGTGTATTTCTTAACACCCACAGGTGTTGTATAGTAATAAAGTAATAATACTTCACTTCTGTACTTAAGTATGATTACTTTACTTGAGTTTTTTTAAATTCTGTCAACTTTTACATTTACTTCACTACATTTTCTAACTTAATCACATACTTTTACTCCTCAAATGAAATGAAATGCGGTGTTTTCTCTACCGTTCCGGTTCATTTTAAGTCTACCTGTGACTGTTTACTATCAAAACCATGTCTGAGGGTTGATGTAGGCTCTGTGTTTAAGGGTGGATGGATGGAGAAACTTCCAAAAATATCAATATTAACAGATTTTTTTGGTAGAACACAACAGCTTTTGTACTTTGGTATATGAAGACTGTTGTAGGCTCCATGTTTTAAAATGCTGGATAAGCGTCATAATATTCCTCTGTTTTTACTAACATGTGCTTCTGCTTACTTTAGTACATTTAATCATAGATTACTTGTCATACTTAAGTATAGTAAATACTAGATACTTTAAGACTTTTACTTGAGTATCATTCTAGTCAGTGACTTGAACTTCTACCAAAGTTCTTTTTTTGGTCGAGTATCTGTTCTTCTATTCAATTGGGACTTTCAGCTACTTTATGCAACATTGGCAAACACGATAGGACATCATCAGAGACAGATATCACCATTTTATGCTTGTTTTTTATACCCTTTGGCCATCAACTCTAATCATTCCTGAAATGTGTCTGCACATGCAGCTTTTAATCCCAAAGCCCAAAAAAAAAAAAAAAAAAAAAGTCTTTTATGTAATTTGAAGCCAAGACCTGCCTGAATGGACAGGCAGATAAGAAGCGAGTATGAGGTAAATCAGGGTGAGGGTGATGTTCCGAATCAGGGGTAGAATCTCACAGATAAAAATAAAAAAGAAAGTTAAATAAAAGAAAGTTAGTTTATCTCAAATAGAGGATGATGTGGGAATCTTATGATGAGATTGTTGTTAGACAACTCACTGATGTTGTGCAGCAAAAATCTTTTAAGTTGTTGTGGAAAACGGATTCAAATGGAGCCAAGGGCGCAAAAAAAAAAAAAAAAGATTTGCATCAAATGCCTCACATGACGATACCCCCTGCACATATTGCTATGGGAACAGGGGGGCATGTGATGTGAGTGCTGCCTGCAATGCCCATTGACTCCATTCCTAAGAAATGAACACACACACACACACACACACACACACACACACACACACACACACCTAACACGCTACTGGAATTACCCCTGGAAGTACACTATCTCCTCCACCTCCTTTTCAGGATAATAAAATAATACAACAATGCAAATACAGTAACCCAAGAAAACACATGCATTTGTTTTTTAAAGGACATTTCACTTTTAGTGAGTCAGACAACAAAAAAAAAAGAAACACAAGTTCACAAACTGAGCATATTTCAGCTCACAAATGTGATGGTGACTAGTGTAAGAGAGATAGAGAGAAAAAGAAGTTTCACATAAATTCACGTTTAATAAAGGGACTAACTATGCCGTAACCCACTAAGCATTTTCCAGATTTGCAGAGAAACACCACACCCCGCAGACTAAAATGTATAAATCAAACTTTCAAGAAACCCTCATTGAACACAGCAGCAACCAACCTATGAGTGACGAGATTTAATTTAGGCAACATGTTTCGCAATTTCTTGTTTTCTCCATCAGTTTGAAGAAAAATAAAACAATTAAATACACTTTTTGACGTAAAATACGCATAAATTGACCCTGATTGACGAGATGGCTTCACTGTCCTATGACAACGGAGACGGGGCGGGAGCTGCGATTGCAACAAGTGTTTTTTTTTTTTTTCTCTAGGGGGTGTGAGGGGGAGTGGGGTACCCGGGAGGCTGATAACACCGTGCGCAAAGTTTGCGATCCTTCTTCTTTGGGAATCTATTTTGCAGAGGACACTCCGCGCACCGAACCGAGCATCCTCGGACTGGATAACGAGAGTCTGTGAGACGCCATCGATCCGGTGCCACCGCCACCATGAATAACGGTACTAACCGAACTATGGACCCGCGCTGCAACGACAGACCTCCTCTCGCCATAGACATCATCGTCAGTAAGTAGATTTGTACAGTTCAGCCTCAGGATCAGCAGCAACAGCTGATCGGACGTGTCTGATGATCTTTATATGTTTACTCACTGAAGTTACTGAAGTCTGGATAGATTCCTTGTGTGCTGATGGTTTCTCCCTTTTCATTCTTCATTCCTTTGTGGGAGCTTTAAAAAAATCCTCAGCTGACTCGGTGGAGATTATTATCCACACAAACAGTCACTTTAACTTATTACAGCTTTTTTTTTTTTTTTTTTACAGCTTATTACAGCACTTGTCGAGACAGAGCTCACTTCTCAGTTGCTGTTGCTGACTTTTTTTCCATCTTATTATCAACTGATCCATTAATCCAGTCCACAGGGTGGTTTGTGGATTCATAATTATCGTCTGATTATTGTTGGATTATACATTTTATATGTTTTTATTTATATTTTTTCTTATGGTTCTCTTCTGTGGGTTTGTTTTTTTTTGCAGCCACAGAGTTCATTTAAACTCTATTGGGACTGAAAAAAGTGTCTAAAATACACAATAGTCCTGGGGGAGAATGAACATAAGGTTGGATTGAGTATGTTTTCATTTCATGTTTTAATTCTTAAAATATTTTTATTATTGGCTTGTGTACATTGGTCATTTTCCATTTAAGTTTTTTTTTTTTAAACCATATTTTGTCTCGTTTACAAAATCTGTTTTTTCAAATCTGTCAAATCTGCATGTATTATTGTAGCATATCAATGGAATACATCAATCTATATGCATATTTATAAAATTGTATTTATCTCATTGAATATTTGTCATAAATATAAGATTTTTTTTTAAAAGTAAATATATATTTTAGATATTTCTATTGAGCCACAGGGTAACAGTGAAGCAGTACAAAGTATCCAGAAGAGAAGAAAGAAAGACATCTGGTTATAATTCTCACTCAATACAAGATTTTATAAGTTATTAACTTACAGAACTGAACCAAAAATAAATCTGATATATAAATCTGAATATGGGCTGAAATTCTGAGGTTGTTTTTGAGGTTGTTTGTCCGTCTGTAGTAGAGATCACTGGTTTTTGTCTGTTTAATTGTTTCTGTTCACCTGCCCAGGGTCTACTGTTATATATGCATTTATATATAAATGTATACAAACAGTGTAAAGCACAATAAACACCTTCTTCTGCTTTATATTCTGTAAAATAATCATATTGGTCAACTTATGCTGATGATACCAGTATATCTGTTACAGGCCATTATCCTTTATTAGTTAATAATTCCCTATAGAAATGAAGTTTGACTGTTTTTCTTAGATATTTAAGTCACGTATACATTTAGTTGCTGTGTATTTAGTTACTATAACAACACTGTGACTCTTTCATAATGGCTAAAAATACACTTTACTGGGAGTTAAATGTGAACTTTGCAACATATGAGTGTGCGTCAATCATATGTTCACCATGGGGAACTCAGAGTTGCAAAAATTTAAATATCACTAAATGTCATCGTTATTTAACAGCTAAATAGATAACGTTGGACAGTTTTCAGTTGTCAGCTGGATAACACCGGATTAAAAAAAAAAAAAAAAAACCAGCATCAGCCGTGTTCTAATGCACTAATAAAACACTCACAAGTTGTCTCAGGAGTAAAATGTGGTTCTGTTTTAACGGTGATAAAAGGGAAAGCTCAATGTGCTTTGCATGTGTAGCCTTTGACATCAGAAGAATAAAAATAGAAATAATAGAAAACAGAGCAGGACGACTTTAAGCAAAAAATGATGATGGATTTGGAAACAAAAACAAAACAAACGAAAAAAGTCAGTTGTGTTTGTTATTGAAAGGAGTTTCCAACAATATAAAACATGTGGATCACTGATAATGACATTAGATACCAGAGCATAAATAATACATTACGCTCTTTCTGAGAAACCATTCACTCGATCCTGTTTCATTTCGGACATCAGTGCAGCTTTGACATCACCTCATCCTGTTTTTTGATGCAGATGTCAATTGAGTAATCTAATAGTGACCATGTGTTTGTGTTTGTGTTGTTGTGCCAGTTGTTGTTAGACTCTTTTACACCGTGTGTAATCCCACACACATACACCTATAAGCAAGTTTGGAAATATATAATAATTCAAAACACATTCCAACAGATGCTGAGCTTCGACAAAGTCTCCGTCCGCTAGCTTGTCTTATCTTGTTAGTTTGTACATGTCAATAGTTGAAATCTGTACGTGATTTCCTGTGTTCCTCTCTTCACTCACATTTTATGCTCTGTTTCATAATGAACTTCGAGTCAATCCAAGCAGCTCAATCACAAGTGTGAGCAGATCCTAGAGTCAGGTCTGGACTGGTCAGGGTGACTGTATGACATCAGTATTTTTGTTAACCCTCAAACTGCTCCTATATATAGCAGAGTATTTTCCTAACAAAGATTTTTAAGCTCTGAATAAACTTTTCAAGGCCCTAGCGGTTTAACTGACCGTTACCTTCAGGCTCAAAGCTCAAACATCAAGGTTAAATCTCTAAAAACTGACCCTGGGTCCAGAGTCTTAGCCAACTTTTGCAGACAAATAATCGGTTCTTTCCTCTTTGCCTCCAGACTTGGACTTGTTTGGTATAATCTTGTACTCCATCCTCACCTTCATGGCAGCTGTATCCATGCTGGTCTTCTTAGAGGAATGTGTCTACATCTACAGAAAAGTGCCGTCCAATAAGAAGAGTGTGATCATCTGGGTGAATGGGGCAGCACCGGTAAGACCTGAGGAAGGGATTGTACACAGAAAGACGGAGATGCCAGCTTCACAAATTCTAGGGGGAAATATCCTATATCCTTATCTGTTTTTCAGGTGATTGCCACCATGTCCTGTCTGGGGATGTGGATCCCCAGAGCTACCATGTTCACTGACATGACATCTGCTTGGTGAGTCTCCATGTCTTTATAAATCTCCATCCATCTCTGACTGACTTCACTTCCCTCATCCTTCATATCTGTTCATCTCTTCATAGCTACTTTGCCATCGTAGTGTTCAAGTTCCTGATCATGATGGTGGAGGAGGTGGGCGGAGATGAGGCCTTCCTGAGACGAGCGGGGAAACACAAGCTGAAGATCAGCACAGGTCCGTGCTGCTGCTGCTGCCTCTGCCTCCCATATGTCGCCATCACACGGTAAAAACACACAAGTTTACAGATACAGGAAATCTGCTTCTATGAACTTTGGCAGGAGACAAGGTTGTAATATCATTATTATCACTATTTATATCAGAGGAAACGCTCCATTACCGCTCCATTACTGTAAAGGTAATGAAGAGGAAACTCAACTTTCTGTTTCTAGATTTAGAAAATAAACTCTGTCTTTGTCTGTCTTTCCCAAGACTTGAATTTTTTCCATAAAAACTAAATATACAATTGATTTTGGGACATTTGCATCATTATTATGTAATGATAATGACAACAACAACAAGAGATTAGATTATATTAGTAGATTATTTTATTTTAAGCACACAGACTGGAAACTGGAATCAGCAACTGCATTACTATTATTATCATTATTATTATTCTTTCTTATGAATATTGTGTTTAATAATTTATCCAGAATTCTTGAGAAAAGTATAAATATGACAAATTGAGGTTTTAAAGCCCATTTACCCTTAAGAGACAGGTAATGCTAGATGTTTCCCCTCACTTCTTGTCTTTTTTGCCAAGATAAGCAAACTGGCAGCTGGTTAGATTGAGTTAGATAGTGAGCGGTGTCAATCTGTCTGTTTGTGTTTTAAGGCTGCGATAAACAGAGATTGTTCCACACATGATCATCTGAAGGCAGACGACACCTTTGTCTGTAACAGTGTCGGCTGCACATTTTTTTAGATATGGTGCGCTGTTGCTTTAACATTGAGCAATCTTTGCATCGCTGATGAGAGCTAACGAAGCACAGCTTTTAACCACATGTAACCTCATGTTATTTGAGAGTTATTTTGGGATGCTTTGTACAGATGCTGTTGGACTCAGACTAGTCCAACACAGTCTTGGTCCGGATGGGAAAACATATGTCCGTTGTTGCATTATGCCGCTTTCAACTCTCACTGTGTGTGAAGGGGTGTTTGAACTAATGATACACCGTCGGCAGCATCAGATGTACAACTTGGATAGCGTAAATCAACTGGAAGACTATTTAGTCTGGAACCAGTCATCACTGACTGTTTAACAGATGTGCTTTTGATCAATATTATGCATCGCTGAGAGACTATAAAGTTACTGAAAACTTCTTTTGAGCAAACCTGCCTCTTGCGCACTATAATGATAATGACTATGACGGTGATAAGCTCAGGCCTTTCCCTCTAATCCAGTGCCCAGTTTCCCATCAGCAGTTTGGTTTCAGGATCAGAATCTGTGGTTTCCTGACAAAGATCCTATCAGGAAGGTTTCATGAACAGAGGGACAATGAGTATTGTTGTTTTCTGAGTTAAATTGTACACAAGAAGCTAATAATGTGTCCCGTGATTTCTATAAAGTGTTAAAAACATCCTTCAATAATAATGATCCCGGTTAGTTTAAGAGCAAGTGACCTTCTGAACAGTGTTTTAAATGCTATCAGGGATTAAATCTGTTTTGTTCTGACAACAGGCGTTCGCTCTTCCTGCTCAAACTTGGCTCCTTCCAGTTCGCTATCCTGAAGATTGTCCTCACCATCCTCTCCATTGTCCTCTGGACTAATGGAAATTTCGATTTAAAAGATGTGAGTTAACAGTCTGGAAATTCTCATGCTATTGTGTTCCATAATTAATATTTACACTTTTGTTTCCCGAACTTTTTTCTCATTAACTGATAAGTCAGAAAAACATTTTCTTACCACAGCAACTACTTCTATTGTTTACTACTGTTTGTTTGTTGGGCTCACAATAATAATCCTTTTACTATGTGACAAAGATCTTAACATGTTAACATCATTATAAGATTTCACAATTTGTAAGGCAATGGTTCTCTTTGTCTCTGGGACAATGTATAATCAACTGATGACAACATAATGAGGAAGCTTCATGACTTACTTTTACTCACCATCAAGAAACAATAGAGTCACCATAACCCAAACCCTTTTATTATTCACCCACAGTGATGGTGCTTTGTACAGTCAGGACATGACTGTTTTTCCAACTCTGATTGTTTTCCTCCGTTCCTCTACATACCTCTCTGAAGCTTAAATCGCTATATGCTCCTGATTAATCATCTGGATGATGAATGTTTTAGATGGATGTGGATGGTATTTTTCTTTTTTTTCTCGTATTTTTGTTTTTACTTTTCTGTTCCCACAAACCACAGGATGTTGTGAAATGTTCTTTCAGGTCTCATCTCGTACAAGCTCAGACTTATTTTTTTCTTTCTCTTTCTATGCCACTCTCTTTCAGTTGAGCATTACCGGAGCCTCCATATGGATTGGCCCGTTCGTGGGTGTCTTGACTATCATAGCCCTGTGGCCTGTTGCCATCATGTTCATGCACCTGAGGACGACCCTGCGGACCCTTAAGATCATCCCTAAGTACGCCATGTACCAGGTGAGACTTGGGAGAAGCTGATATGTACACAAGCAGCTTTTGACACACACACACCATCATAAACCATCTGTATATTATATATGCTAACCTGTAAGCAAACACCTATTTCTCATAACATGTCAGGTTATATAACACTGTTGTAAGTTCTTTTTAATG